>CM056687.1:7470486-8670486 GCA_029849275.1 Papilio elwesi | reverse complement strand
TGCCTTGCCTACCCCTCACCATTACGGGCGTGAGCACATATTTATTTATTTATAAAAATATTAGGCAGTGTTAACTACACCATTTATAGCTCAAGAACGCTTGCATGGGTTTTTTGATCTTTGGTTTGTTCGACTTGTCTCTGCCCCGAATAGCAGAATTGTTCATGAAAAATATGAAAAATCGATGTAAAAAAAATCAAGGTAACGTTTTCTCATACATTATTCGTATGCGACGTTATCTCCGATGAAATGACAGGAACTACAAAGAGGAAATATATAATATACATCCAGAGTTATACAACAAAACGAAAAATTTCGTATCTCTCAAATGCTTCAATGAAGGGAACCGATGCGAGTGAAACCCATCCAGCAATTAATACATCTAATAAGGTAACACAACAAAAGTAATTCTTCTAAAGCGGAATGAAGTTTGTCATGGCAGCTAGTTTAGAAAACTTTAAGTAGATTAAATATTATTTTTCATTTTAATTTTGTTACAACTAATACGGATAAAAATAAAACATAATGATTTCTGGTTCGCACAACATTGAAAAAAGCTAAGACCTTGTTCCATGGCCCGCCACGCATCTCTGCTAGCGAGTATGTTCAAGGGCAGCGGTGATCACTTCACATTACTCAGTGTGACCAGCTGATCGTTTCCGTTCTTTTCCCCCTAAAACAGCTAGAAAAATGTTAGTCTTAGGTGAATCTGATAATATCTAGAAGAATAAGACGCCAATTTGCCAAACTGTCATTTAGGCGTTAAGATCGCCTCGATTATTACATCTAATGAGAAATGGGTTCAGATTTACTTTTTTCGTTCAAATTAAGTGATCACCTTCCCCCCCCCATGAACAGCTGCAACACCAGAGGAACTGGAGATGCGTTGCCGGCCTGTTGTTTTTATCTATAAAACGCGTAACACACCTGCAAAGTCTTTGATTGATTGACTATGAATATCCTTATCAGTAAGAGACCTTGAAGTTGTACAGTTAAAGTTAAATATCAGAATTAAAATAGCGGAACACGTTCAGTTGTCAAATTTTTTCCGTTGCAAATAAATTAACTCATTTATGATTTTCTGCTCGGGTGGTTCTAGGCATTTATCACTTTGTTACATTTCTGGTCAGATTGCAACAATTTATCAAATCAATATATTTGGTTAAGTTTTTAATAAAAATATATACAACATTTTATGTAAGGCTGGTGTTATTTGTGGCCGACGTCACCGATTGAGAATATCCGATAATCATTAAAATATAGCGAGTGTTATTTAAGAATAATACAATTTTATAACGCTGCATGAATCAATAAAATCCGTTCGGTAGTTACAAAGTTAATAGTAATACAATAATAAGCAAGCAAACAAAATTAGGCTTCCCTATATTATAAATAAAATGTATAGTCTAAATAGGTTACTATAAATGAGTCTTGATATTATTTGATATCTACTATAGTTATTAAGAAAGTAAATAATTGTAAATACTAAATTATAAGCGATCCCATAGCCTAGAGATTGGCGTAACATATAGTGTGTTCTGGGTTCGTTCGCCGAGTCATAAATTGATATGATTTGTTTTAAATTTCAAATCGTTTTCGTTTAACCTGTAATGCCATAAGGACATTAGAACCTCGTAGTACTGCCGACAGCTATTGCTATCTGAATCATAGTAAGATTGACACTAGCGTTTAATTTTTTTCAATGAACATAAACATCCAAGTTTTGGCATAGTATAGGACACTTTGTCTACAATGTAATGCAGATGTAGGATAATAATTTATTAATTATTTTATAAACATATAGATGTAAGAGACTGTCATGTGTAGACTACGCAATGAAGTTTTATGCATCTTTTAGTATCTTCTCATTTATAAGGAAATTAATAAACTATTGAGCACGTCATTTTTTTCTGTCAGTACGTTTGCAGCTTTCGTCCTACCAAGGGTTTTACAATCATTAATTCCTACCGAGGATCGGCGTCAGGCAGGCGGCCGGTCGTAAAAAATGTAGCCAAAACCTATACAGTACGGATTAGTCTTACTGCACCCACCCAACATAATTGGAAAAGGGGAAAAGGAGATGATGAAGACGTTTGTAGTTTCCTGTTGATACAGGATATAAACAGATACATAATTCTTTTTATGCAGCTTATTTAAACAAATTGATAAAAAGAAATAATTTTAAATGGAGGAAAACTTAAGAGATAATATCCACAACTTACTATATAACTAATTGGTTGCTATACGGCATTCTTATTAGATTTCGCTTCATTGTTTTCATGTAAAGGCGTCTTCACACCGCCAACACCAGGCGGCATCAGACTTGCTCAGAATGCAGGTCTGAAAACTGGTAAGTTTAAAAGTACCCTATTTGTGGATAAATGTGATGATACATGTTCAAAAATGCCACTAATACTATTTGTTATTTAAGAAATATCCTACTTGTGCAGTTGACTTCAAAACTTGGCACGAATGTTGATACAAGGTATCCAGGTGACTTAATTACTTAATGTACGTAAGCTCAATAATTATTCTTTGCTCCTGGTACAAGTGGGTACATTATAACCTCCCACGGTAAGGGCAAGTGGTCGTGCGGGGGTGCAGTCGGCTAGACGTCGCTTAGCAATCGCCCAGGAGTCTGTTAGTTTGAATAAGTTTATTACTTTACGGACGTATATTATTACGTGATATTTTGTTCGCGCCGGGTCGGGAAGCGAGCATTGCGAGTGCGAGATTGCAGGAGCAGCAACGTCGCTCGCGCGCTACGAATCATTGACCACCGACTTAGACTGGACAGATTGACTAAATACTGTAACTGCTGAAACGGGCATCGAGTGGTAAGTCGTATCCATAAATGATTATATAGAACTCAACACGCAATTTAATGAACTTGTGCCGGGGGCTGCCAATCCGGTGTTGTTCGGCACAACGTTCTAAATATGCCATGAACCGACTCTTTTGCCAACCCTCGAACAAAAGTTGACAAGTGATGTTTGAAAACAAACTGTTGGTTTTATTGCACAAAAATCGCTCGCTCTAGATACAGGGTTTAAATAAAACAGTAATTTTACGTAAATACATAGAAATAGATAATGGGACTCGGAATAAGATTCGTATAAGGATTACAATTTAAAAGTTCTTCTTCGCATATTCGATAACAAGAGACTCGCGTAGAATGCGAAGCGCCTGCAGTTACTCACTTACCTCGCCGTATATTTCGACAGTGAGTAACTGGATAGTTTTTCGGATTTCAATAGCAGGATTTGGGGGGTGAAAGAGAGAGAGGGGAGGGTATCTCCCTCTCAACAGACACCACTCCCGTTGAATGGAAATTTATAATTTCAGAGAAAAGCTAAAAAGAGAAGGGAGTATTCCCGCTTCTATCTGATACCACTCCCATTAAAAGAAAACACACTTTCACACTCATACAAAATTATGAGTAAAAATTGTAAGCGTTCTTTACGCTTGTCACTATGCAGCGACAAATCTGGTCACGTTACCCTAATTACAAAAGAGCGATTAACGACTGAATAAAGTACTTAGTAGTTGTCGTGCTCTAGTCTAAAATCACATTTCTGTTGCGTTCATACATTAAGTGCCTGATGAGGTTAGAATGGATTATCTCTTTTTCATCTTGTAAGAAGCGAATTTCCTTTATAATGAAGTGGTGTTATTGAAAACCGAAACGAACCCAGCGATTGAGCTATACTACGTTCATTAGTGGCATTAGATTATTATTTACAAACGTAAGCTTATCTGCACACAAGAACACCGCTTTGACGTCATAGGATTTAGGGCTTAAGTCATTATGCATGCGTAAATATTACGCTTACTGTACTAAATTTACATTTACAATAAGAATAATAATAAAACTGCCAGTTTATAATCTTACTAGCCATATTTTAAACTAAAGGTTTATTGTGAACTGAATGAATCACAGTCAATTTATAAACTGTCGAAGTCAAATCGTCAGCTTGTGATGATGATGATATTTTCCTTGCATTATCACGCTTACATTTTAGTGAGAAAGAAAATAGCATGGCTAGTGAGGTAAGAAAGTAACGATGCTTGCAATCTGACGGTGACATATGAAAATTATTTGTTCTCCATTCTTTAAGCAGTCTCATCGACATCATAGTTTTAGGCATATTATTTTCTTGATATGATTACATGAACTAAGCATACATACTAACGATAACCTTAGAGTGTCACCAAAAGTGTTACAAGGCTTCAATCATCTTATTATGTTTTTAAGTAACCATTATCATGGTGGACGTGCATGACATAGCCTTTTACATCTACAATGCCTGAACATATTTATGTAGCATATAAATCTATGTCGATGTTTATATTTAATTTAAATTTAAATATACGAAGGAAATAACGCACACCTTTCTAACTATTGAATTTTTCTAGTTGATATAGATTGTATATCTACCCCAGTGTATCGTTCATGGCAAACCAAACGTCTGTAATTCTTCTGGCACTCTCATCGGTCTTTGTTAGAAATAATATAAAATTTCAAGCGTAAAATGTAACTAAATCTCACATCTTTTAACCCTACTGGTCTGGACATAGAAAGCATCTTTCGCCGAGCTTATTTTGTCCCAAAAATACTGCGGAGAGAACGAGATACGAGGCACTAACAATAATCCGTGATATTTTTAAAAGACACAACTTTAGGCAGGGATTACACCCTGGACTTGTGTTAATTATTCGACTACACGTATGTACCTATCTATTATCATCTTATATATATACATAAAACAAAGTCTTGTTAGTTACACCATTTATAACGCCAGAACGGCAGCACAGATTTTTATGATCTTTGGTTTTTTAGATTCGTATCCGGAACACAGAACAGTTAGTAAAAAATAGTAATTGAGAATATATGAAGACGTTACCAGGACGTTACCTCTAATGAAATGACAAAAACTACAAAGCGTATTTTAATCATACATCCCGACTAAGCACAAGGTTCTTCGATGAAATGAATTGAACCGAGTGCTACACATACAGCAATAAATACAGCTAATAAGACAACATAAATTAATTCTAACCGTGGGCTTACACTGCCGAAAACTTTCATACAAAACATATTGTCATCTCAGTTTTTTTTTAGAGAAAGATAGAGAGAAACCTTGTAATGCGACAAGTCTATATACCGCTATAAAGCGAAGAAGAAGAAAGAAGAAGAAGTTTACTGGTCAGCTCGTATATTATTATAGTACGAAGAAAACAAGTCATATTCTACCGCAAAGTTTAAATGAATATTTACCAATATACTTAAAAATTAAATATAAAAGTCCACACGTTAATGCGCATTGTTACCGATAAGTGTCAATATTTAGAGGAGGTGTGCGTTGTGGTGGTTCTTCCCCAATTCCACAGATTTACTTTTAATAAGTCAATTTATGTAATTATTTAATATTGATTCATCTTACGTTACATATTCAATAAGTAAGAAGGTAGTTATTATTTACTAAGATATTGGGGCTTAGTAGATCTGAGATCTGATCACCTGATCTACTCGCAAACATTTTAATTCTTCATAAATACGTTTATTTTATGTTTATGAAGAATGAATATCTAAAAGATTGAAATGACTTCTTAATTCGGCTTGCCACTCAAGATATTTAGGGAGTCATTGTTGTGAATTTTTAATATAAAATATTTCTTAATTTAAGTGAATTGATTTAAAAAATTCACTCGCTAATAGAAAAAAAATTAGCCTGTGTTCCTTGTTAATAGAAGTAGGTATTAGCAGGTGGCCCATTAGAAGCAGGTTTTTTGTAGTGAAAACTTATTTAGCCGTGTGAAAATCTTGTAGTAGGTTCCCGTGAACAACAGGCTCAAGGGGGGTAAGCTGGTGAATGCGCGACGATAGCGTTACGAAAGCGTGATCGGGCGAGGCCATCGGAAGTTATATGTTAGATAGATTTATTTATCTTGTATTCAATTTTTAATTTTATTGTTAAGATACAATGGTTTTTGTTTATTATTTATTACTAGCTGGCCCGGCAAACTTCGTTTTACACATAAAAAATTGATATATGCTGTCGCGAGGTTCTTTGAAGGACTATTTAAGGTAAACATTTCCATTATACATTATAAACGTGTAACTCTAACGGTTTTTCAGCGCACATCAGAATAACTCGCATATGATGAAATTTTTTCCTCCTTACTTGACACTTATCGTAATAATTTGTAAAGTTACATTAAAATTATTTCGGTAGTTTTTGCGTGAAAGATTAACAAACAACCATACATCCATATATACAAACTTTCGAGTCGAGTCTGTTATTTGTGTGTGAGTTTTCACTTCTGTCGATAGTCCTTATTTTTTTTCTCTATGCATCTACCAGAGCGAAGCTGTGGCGCGTCACATATATATAATTAACTTATAATAGTTAACTTGTAACTGTGACTTTAGTTCATGGTAGCGTCGCTTCAGTCACCGGCTTAAGACTGTTCTCTGAGTCACTTGCAAATGAACTCGCAGTACGCCAGGATCTAGCCGTCAATAACGACGACTTGATTTGATTCCTATTGCTTGTATTGTATGTGGATCTACGTAAATACTGTGTCACTAATACTTACATTATTTCCTAACATACCTATGAGACACCACAAACGTAGTTTGTTTGTATAGAAAAAATCTAATGATGATGACAGGTTATTTTGGAGTAACATTCTGATATTATAGCGAGAAGAACTGTGCCTCTTACAATCACGTTAAGCAGTGGTAAAGGCAACGCAGCAGTTGCACAAACGAGAAAGTACGACGGGGAACTTTCGGGACCTGAAAGAATACCGGCGAGAAGAGAAAGTGTCTAACTCACTTGTATTAGCTTGGTCTGTCCTTTATCTACGTATCCACTTAACGAAATCTTTCGCTACAATGTAATTTTTACTAACTTGCAAATGTCCGATCGACTAGAAAGTTTTACTTATATAATTTACAATAAATTGATTTGCTTAGTCAAAGATAAGAAAAAATAAATACATCTTAAAGTTGAGAATTTTGACTCTGTTTTTCGACACGAAATTCACTTGACCCGCGTGATGTCGCTTGTAACTTTCGGGCACACGTCGACTTCTCGCAAGTCACACGTGCGACCGTTCCAACTGAGTGTCTACAAGTCACTTCTCTCTTTTTACATTACTTGAATCTGGAGCTGAACAACGTACGAACATAACCCTCTAAGTTACGGGCGTGAGTGTATATCTATTTATTTACAATAAGGCTATGTCAATGAACTATTATTCTTATAAATTACTGCCAGACCTTGATACAAGCATTAAATAAATTACGAATCGTAAAAATTAAATAAATTGAAAGGCAACGTTAATTATAAATGCTTTAATAGTTTAGGTCTAATCTACTTTATATCCTTATTAATTAAGTCAAAAGCAGTCCAAGGATTCAACTATTCGTTATCATCTAATCGTCTACTCTCGTAACTTTAACCTATAATACTATAGCCGTTTTGCAATTTAAAATTACTTTTTACAATACATTAAGACGTCTAAATTACACTAAGACGTCGAACTTATTTTACGAGGTAGTTGTTATAACCCACATAGTTCGATTAAGTAGGTCTTTCTTATTACGTATTTTGAGTTACAAGTCCTACAAGTAGTAGTACTTACAAGTTATCCATTTGTTGTCATGTCTTGTAATATTGTAGAGTGAGATACTGCGTGATAAAGAAAGTGCGGTTTGACACGAGGTTGTATTACTATCACGATTGACAAATAAATTGTTTTTTTATGGAAGAAGGTGGCAAGCGGATCACCTGATTTAGACACCTGACCTCTATCCATAGACATCCGCAACAAGCAAAGTAGATGCGTTGCCTACCTTAATGGACAGAGGAGGGCATGAAAGCATATTTCCTTTTCCTGGCCAACCCCCTCCTCGTCCCATCCTCTTCATATTCACATCCTGTCCGTATGAGGAAAGGGTGGGAAGGGGTAGAGGAATGAAATTTGGGCTCCTCCAAAAATAATGTAAACCTATAAAATTATTAAAATTATCGTGAGACATTATTAATAAACTTTTTATGAAACGGCTTTACTCAAGTTCGCGTTTTTCTCCGTGTTTTGTAGCGACAAGTTTCGGACCTGTCAGAGGTGCTTCTTCAGGGTGAGTGGTATTAATTCGCGGTCGCGGCCCGCCTCGCACTGAGTGCGAGTGCGAGAGTGCGACGCGAACGTGAGTAAAGCCGTTTCATAAAAAGTTTATTAATGTAAACCTAGTACTGGCATCTCCTTTAGTTCATTCTATTTGTGAGATTTTGTAAGGATACTGTTATGTCGGTACCTCGATATTATATTCTAACATCGTCATTGTGTCTGTATATTTGGCAGTCTTTGAATACACGGAATATACATATATACACATAATGACTGTGATTTTTTAATAAATAAATAATGTACTAATAATGCAACAACTATTGGCTTCTAGTATTGTCTATTTCATTTTCACTTACGCAATGGATTAGTTTTTGTAGTGTTGTTATCTTGTTAACAAATATGGTATTTATTATTTCTTACGTAATCTAACATAAATGATATGCGCTAAAGGTGACTGGCAGAAAATTATAATTAACTTCAAATCCGCGCATTGTATCCTTTTTGATCCAACACAATGTATAATACTTACATATAAAAAACGTTATTACGCTTGTTTAACCTTACGGTTAATGAAAAAACTTCCCCGTTAATCTAGACTTTTGTTACGCCTAATCTTTGTTAGATAATACAATATAAAAACAACAAGGAAGTTAAAGTACCTATTTCATGCTATTAGTATGTTTTGGTCCAAAGGCTACGTAGATAGATATTAGGTATTTGCGTGTTAAAAACAATTTGATCGTGGTAAGATGACGTCGAGCCATAGCTTGCCGGTAATTGATACTGAAGCAAGATGGAATAACAGCAGTAAAAAGGACGATTCAATGGTCTAAGATACGAAATAGGTGATTTATACCTTTTTATTTATACTTATTTCATCAGGACGTTATACGTTAAATAATATATGCATTAATCAATCACAAGTGCCAAGCTAAATGTAAGGCCAACAAATCTGAATCGTAAAAATCAAATTAAGTTAAACTCGCGTAACTCGTCGTTGGCGATTCTTGGTGTATGTATGTTGACGTACAATGTTTTGGACTCGAGTTCGATTTGACGTTCACATAAATTTACATATTATCTAACATGTAATCGAGGTCCTGTTCAATAGCAGATATTATACCGTATCTTTTACTATAACTGTTGAGGTATTGAATACAACAGTATTTTAGATTTTTGTATTTCTTTTAGATCGTCCGTATACATTCTTTAAAAAATATGTGTCTAAATATATCTTTATTTTCATTCAAATGTCTACAATATTGATACAAATATTCAAACAAACAATAATATTGAAAATAGGTTATCAATTCTTCCATTGTAAAATACTAGTTCCGTTAACAATAAATCTTAATTGGAACTATCGTAAGATCCTTGAAAGTAGACTACGTTCACTAACAATAAAAACTAAAACAAATCAAGCGCTGGTTAATTGATTGACACAATGGCGGGAGCAATGGGAAAGTACAGTCAGCGGAATGTTTGCGGCGAGCATGACTAAGCGCGGTGTCGCTCGGCGGGCATGCGTGCGGGCTTCGGTTACCGCTACCGGAGCCCGCGCAGCCTTCGACACGGTGACGTCACGCTCGAGCCTTTCTTAATGTACCCTCATTAACAAACGAAACCCTGTTCCAGACGAAACAATGTGCACCGTCTCTCGACACGAAATTCGACCCGTAATCACACATTAAGGACCCTTTTTATGCGCATGCGTTTAACGTTTAAACTGAATACAGACAGGGCTTGTTACTGTTACCGTGGATTTTCACTCACAAATATATGTTTTTTGTGAATGTTTAAAAGTGTTCTACTGTGATACTATACAAATTTGCTAAACTCTAGATCTTATGGTTATGTTAATTGATCAATGTGGCGATTTGTACGCCATTCCTCCGGGATGACTGCTCCCTGTAAATCATCTTTGTAGTGAAAACTTCTTTAACTACGTTGGACGATATTTGGTAGGGGCCTTATAGGTTTGCGTGAACAGATTGCGTCAGCACGACGCGTCAGCTACATGCTCATTTAAATTTGGAATAATTTCGACGAACTATTTTTAGTTTATTTTTCTTGTATTGAATTTTGAAATTTATTGTTAATTTTATTTTTGATGATTATTTATTTATTTTTGAACTATTGTCGCGCCTTGCCACCTGTTTTGAGTCTGCACTTCTGTCGGCAGTCCTTATGACTGTCTATGTTTTTTGTTGTTATTAATTGTGTGATAATTATTTTATTACAATAAATCTCAGTTCAAAGTCCGGGAAGTAAAAAAAGTATTGTAATTATAAATTTGTCAAAATTACGCAAAATTTTTAATCGACTAATCATAACAATTTATTATAAAACAAATAAAGCGGGTACGCTTATTAAAAACATTTGTTTGGCAAACACGCCACCCCTTGCTGTGGCTACCCTCGGAGACTTGGGGCTTGTAGTGGTTAGCAAATAAAAGTAGATCAAAGAGTCGAGCAGGCACTTCACCAAGTAAAACGTTTCAGGTTCTACTCATACGGGCGGTTAGACTTTTAAATTGTAAATAAACCTGAGTTTTAAGTGTTTGCATTTACTTGGAGCTTGGCTACATTTATTATATACACGCTAACACCATTTTCATTCTATCTTAGATTCTGAATAGGGCTTTAAATAGGCGATTATAGTATTTACGTCGGTTACCAACGCAACGTCTACTGTCGGCGAAATCTCTTGTAAAATCAGACGTAAAATATTTACCTGTAACCTAACAACGTAACTAGGAGGTTATAAGAGGACTTCTATCCCAGGTGTTATTTTATTTGTATTTCTAATGTTAGTCTCGTGTCATTCACAATTTCCGAGACTATCACTGGGCTTTCGATGCTTCCTTAGAGATATAGATTTTTCTTCTTTTGAAACTAAAGTCGTCCACTTCTGGATGTAGGCTTCCCCCGTTGATCGCTATGCGATGTACCATGTGTTGATGCAATTCCAATACCCTACGGCCCCATCAGCCATCAGTTTTGCGAGCGATGTGTCCGGCCTATTGCCACTTATATTTTGCAATTCTTTGGGCAAAGTCGGTCACTTTGGTTCTGCTGCAGATTCCATCATTCCGTTCATTTAATTAGTATTTTATGAATGCAGATTTTCTCCAGGCGTGATTCTAGTTCAGGCCTGTAACTATTATTATAAACTGTTAGTACTCATAGGAAAACTTAAGGCAAGCGCCTATATTCTATCATATCATCGATATATCAAAAAAAAAGTTTTACGTACAGAAACAATTATAAGAAGGAAGAAACAACATACGACACGCCCGCAAGAATGAGCGGTCACACCGTTCCTTATTGATGATCCTTACAAAGCGGAATGGAACTATTGCTAAAACCGTACCAAGTATCTCCAGGCTATTCTATGTTTACCATGGCCTGGTTAACGCTGTTTACTCAATACATAACACGGTTATTGACACAGCGGGATCATTAATACAAACGAAGAACCCACTTATTAATTTTAATAAGTAGGGTGACTCGCTCTTTGGAGGGGCGACGACACTGCGCAAACTTTGTTTTATTAGTTTTGATTTTATCCCCTGGTACTTCATTTGCCAGTTTCGAAACTTCTTATGTGTGTAACTTTATTCATTCATATTTTTTGATATTTTTCTTCCTAATTAATATATAATCGCTTCTAAGTGTCGCCAATGATTAACCAATGTTGAAATTCAGTGGCCTCGCTTTATTAAGGTGACGATGGGACAAGGCTTTGATCTTTTTTGAATATGTACAATTTTCACTATCTTATATTGTTGCAGACATACATTGTAAAACTATTGAAAACATTTCAATTCATGTAAGTTTCAGTCAACGCCTGTAAGTTTTCTTATAGCAATAACAATTAAAAAGAAACTGAGTATTTGGAAAGGCATATCTTAAATGTAATTATTATTTATATTTCCATTGTTGTATAAAAATGTTATATTATTCGTAGCGGCGTCTGGCCTGCTGCTTAGTCACCGTATTGTTAGGAGTTAACGAACCCCTAGCGCTAGATACCATAAAACTGTCTGTATTGTAGGCGCGCGCCGCCCGCCGCGCATCACTAAATTGCATTTTAATTTAATTATGAGATGATATAATTTTTCGGTTCTCTTATAATCAAATAATAGATACATTATCGAATTAGAACTCTGTTTGGTATGTTGAACGCGAAGACAGGCGGGTGACACGGCTCTGCTTTTATATCTATAATTTAAACTATATTTTAACCCAATAAATACCAATACCAGATAAATATTATTATACCCTGACACCCTGACAATAATATTTATCCGGTATTCGAAGAGCTTAGCAGATTTCAAAGGAAATGGATGTTAGCCTATGGAAACACCCATGGAAGACACATAGACTTCAATTATACAGACGCGTATAATTTATCATGAAAAATAAGCGTCTTGCATATTATACCTATGTATATGTATACCTTGTTTAATAACAATATCGATTTTTTGTAAATAAACGTCATTTATATGGCGGCCATTTTTATACTTTTGTAATTGTTGTTGTAATTTTGTGAAAATCGTGTGAGAAAGTGAAGTGTAATTTTAATATATGGATAGCTAATATGAGAAATAGTTGTTTCTCGAAATATTTTTGAATTCACGAATTTTAACGTAAAAACCTTTGTTATGGAAAATTCCATCTTGCTGTGAAACAAGGTACAGGTACATAGATGCCTACCATTTTTTGTGAGTAGCCGTATAACAAAAAAAATATAGTTTCAACAGTACAAATAGAATATTACTAGAATAGAACCGTTATTAATTGTAAAGATGCATAAATAATTGCTATTATAATGCTATTCCAGACTATAATCTATCTTTTTGCCATATCTCATCCAAAGAGTAACAAACATCCATACATATAAACTTTGGCATTAAGTATAGATTACTGTTCAAGATCACTTCTAGCTGTGGCGAATTGTGGCAATTGACGTGATATTTATATTTATTGTATTATTGTTGTTCATTTACGAATGATAAGGTTGCTTTGCTATATTCTAACAGTTACCACGTTATCTATCTGAACGCAATTAACTTGAAAAACTGCATAACTCATATGTATAGATCATAGGCCTAATTCTGTTCTTCTTCCCATTCTTTTTTTAATAACGAAAGGATGGGAAGGAGAAGGGGTTGGTTTGAGAATATATACTTTTTTGTTTATCGTTCTTCCTTTGTCCATTCAAGGTAGCCAACGCATTTGCAACTTATTAGCCTTTTGCATATGCCTATGGGTAGCGATCACTTAATATCAAGGGAACCGTTAACTTTCTTGCTACCATCTTCAAAAAAAAACAACTGCTGGGGTATTTGCTCCGCTACTCGCTTTCGGAGTGGGCTCCTAGCATAATTTAAATTTATTTACTATGTTGATTTCTTGACTTCAAATTGTGTGATATTTCTAATATCGTAAACGTAGGTGTTGGTTCTGATCAATTCTCGGTTTTTTATCAATATGTAACGTCATGTTACATTTAAGAAGCTGATAGTGATTGATACTTATGTCGGCCCAATAGAGTGAAAAGTACAGGACAGACAATTTTTTATCATAAGTATTGCTTAAGCAGAAATGGCGTAAGAAGAGAATTATAACTATGTTAATATTTAAGCAATCTACTAACGATATCCTAAGGTATTAAACATAGAACTTTAAATTGGACTTTAACACAAAGTTTACTGAAAACTAAGACCTTAATTTATAGTATTTTTGCTATCTCATGATACTTGACTATTATTTATCAAGAGCTCTATCGTCGAATAGATTGTTGTGAAATTGTTGACGATTAAAATTAATAAAAAATGATTGCTAGAAGAAGAGATGCGAAGTGAATGGGACATTGAGCTAAATTTACTAAGGTACCTATGCTGCGGTGGTTAAGGCGTGTTGAAAGGTTGAATAAAGTATTTTTACTAGAAGAAGAGATGCGAAGTGAATAGGACGTTGAGTTAAATTTACTAA
This sequence comes from Papilio elwesi, assembly GCA_029849275.1. Taxonomy (NCBI): domain Eukaryota; kingdom Metazoa; phylum Arthropoda; class Insecta; order Lepidoptera; family Papilionidae; genus Papilio; species Papilio elwesi. The sequence goes on along the minus strand of CM056687.1, from coordinate 8,656,348 downwards.
GGTACCTATGCTTCGGTGGTTAAGGCGTGTTGAAAGGCTGAACAAAGAATGATTGCTAGAAGAAGAGATGCGAAGTGAATAGGACGTTGAGTTAAATTTACTAAGGTACCTATGCTTCGGTGGTTAAGGCGTGTTGAAAGGTTGAATAAAGAATGATTGCTAGAAGAAGAGATGCGAAGTGAAAAGGACGTTGAGTTCAATTTACTAAGGTACCTATGCTGCGGTGGTTAAGGCGTGTTGAAAGGTTGAATTAAGAATTATTGCTAGAAGAAGAGATGCGAAGTGAATCACAAGGTGGCTTGATTGATCGTCGTAGACAAAATTATAGAGACCAGATTTGCGACATAACTACTAATGAAAGGCGATGTAACGAGTAACTATAAACGACGGCCATGTACAAATGCATAAAAGAAGCAAAAGAGCCATGTCAAAAGAACATCCGTCATTTCTTCCTGCAGCTGTGGGTTGTGGATATGAGTGGTTATTTTTATATGTCTAAAAGTTCTTGATTCTTATACAAAACTAGTTTAATAATAGCTCTATGGTACCACAATGTAACAATGCACTTTAAACAGATGATAAAATATTATTGTGGTACATATATTCGTGTGTTATTAGTAAGGGCGGCTCAATACGTCGGTAGTTTCCCATGGAAACGTAATACCTTAGGCCGGCGGTGCGGCACGCGCCGCCCGACGCCTGAGGGAAAATCAAAAGGAATGCGACAAATATGAACGATGTCAAACAGGAATATTTGTTGCTATTTTGTTGATATGAATCTATTATATACAAAATTGCTTTTGTAAGTAATTTATTCTAACGATAAACTTTACAGTAATAATAATAGGTGAGGGGCTTAGGTTCAGATCTTTTCAGATTTAATCCTGTATAATAAAAATTCTATAAAATAAGTTGTTTTTGTAATTTTTCTTCAAAATAACTTAAAAATACATTTTGTAGAAATCGGCAATCAATCATAATATGTAAGACAGTTATATGTTTATATTACATTATAACAGTATTATGCTAAACTATTTTATTTGACATACTTCTCTACTTGGTACATTTGTTTCGGTCTAAACTCGGCGATCTTGAATCTCACTTATTGATTCCGAGCGACTACACGGCTGTCATACTCGATCATCACTTAGTGGAAGGAGTGAAGCACTAGCAGAGCGCATCCCGGGCGGCGAGCAACCCTCAATTACAGGGCGGCGCTCGCGCACGCGCCCACACCCCGGGGAAACCGCACACGACTGCCCGCAACAATTGTCTGCTGAATCGGCTCTGTTATTTTTTATTTAATTTGTGACAAGTTCTATTGTTATCATTAAGATTACTACTAAATTGTAAAATAAGCATTTTTATTGATGCTTTGGCCGTCTTACTTAAAAAAGAACTTTAACGAAAAAGTAGAGCTCACGAGCATTATGCGGTTAGGGGAAACGCTGACAGAAAAAAATTTAATTTATATAAAAACAATTTTCATTCGCACTATGATATGCGGCTACCGCAGGGTAACTTATGGCTGTACGCACTCCGCGTATCGTACTAGTTTGCGGTTGCTCGCTATTGACAGCCTTCCGTTGTGGCTAGCCACAATGACATTAGCAAATGCTGCACAAACAGCGGACGTACCGCGGTCCTTCTAGCCGCACAGTGTGTACAAGGTCTTACAAAAGCGACAATTCTATGTTGTACAATCAACAATAAAACATTTGTGTGTGTGTTTATTAAACGCTACGGAAATGATTACTTGTAACTCAGTGGCATTTATGATTTCGTTATCAAATACGCAATGCTTGTAGTATGGAAATCAGTTTATTTTTAAAATAAACAATAATACTATTCTAATGTAACTTAGGAACAAGAACAGAAACGTTTTATATTACAATATTCAAATTGAGTTTAACTTTATGTAACTTAGGAGCAAGTAAGTTATTTATTTATTGTTCAACTCTGCATTGATAGAACATAGAGAAGTAACATATGTTTTTTTTATTATCATAGTGCAATATTGAAATTCACCCGAACGAAACCGGGCTCGAGTTTGTCGGTATAATATAAAACTTTATTGATTGATCTCTATGATTTTACCAGTAGTAAAGATCGCAACAACATCTGTTGCACGAACACACAGAAGGCACAGGCGCGAAGTGGAAGTGTACTGCGTTCCTGATCTAGGAAAGATTTTATGTGATGCAGGACGAACTTAACTAAACATGAATCGATATAATAATATTGTTCATGTTTAGTTAAGAGAGAGAATTCAAAGAGAGCTTGTGAAATTAGTATAGATTGGATTGTTTTAATATTATTTACAATGTAAGCATTCGATAATCTGCACGTTCACTAGCGTATCGAATGATTTGTTCTGCTTTATATCGTGTTTAGTCCGGCTCTGGACGTTGCTGATCCCAGGAGGGAAGAAGGGGAAGAGTGATGTCGGGGTCTGATTTATGCCCTCGTAAAGTTGCACACGCCGCTGCCCTCGCGCTCACTTGTATAATTTATTGTACGAGCACAAGTCACGGCTTACCGTCCCGATACAGGTTAATTTGATTTGCTGGTAACGATGCAAAAATACTAATAGTTAAACACATTGTCTGCTCCTCAATTGTAGTGACGCTTGTGTGAGGGCGCACTTCTGTCGAATTTACACACATATTAAATAACACGATTAATTGGGGCACCACTGCTCTGATCCAATTGCAACACATAAAATATCTATTATTACATACATACAGACATAAGTTATGTAAGGTTTTCAATAGTAAGTGTTGTTTATTGAATGATGTTGATATATTATTAGCAGCCACGTGGAACTCGGTCATCACCATATAAAACCTTTTGGCTTTCGGCTTTCCTTCACTGCTAATGTAAGTCGTTAGTCAACGTTTTAAATTTAAATTGAAAAATTCATTGGTCATATACTCTGTAATGGCTTGCTTATGTTTTGGGCTTTAATTCTGAGCAAATTTATTTTCAGAATTAACAAACGGACAAAGACTCCCGTTGATATCCACAGTTAAATTTACCATGAAGAAGATAAATGTTTCCACCATGCTTTAAAGTTGTCGATTGCCCAGTGCGCTTTGACCGAACATTGATTCATACAAATGTTATAGTATGTTTTTAATAGTTAAAATTTGTATTTATAAATATTTTGTACGTAAAAATACGTAAAAACGTCGAGAAACTTGTTTTTATTGCATGTTAAAGTTATTTTGGATATTATTAGTATAATTATTTATTGTTGATGTATAAAAAATGAGCAAAATAGACACAGTTCTAAATAAAGTTCAGTGTCGATTGCCAATCCGTCTTAAATGCTTACCTACGTCGAAATTACGATAAAAGCGTACACCCGTAAAGCACTTGAGCTATGTAAAGCGTGCAATAACGTAGAGAAGGACGGTGGAAATTCGCAATCGATTAATGGGAGGGCCGTTACCGATATTGTATTGGTCGGTGGGCGTGGTGGTCGTTATCAGGGAAGATATTTCGACCAATAGTGGTGAGGTGAGTGATAAGGGTTGGGGTGGAGGTTCGGGGTGGCGGCAGTGCGGCTTGCGGCGTGGCGTGGGGTGGTCGCGATGCTCGGCATTATGTACCCGGGCGACGATGAACTCGACATGCGTGTACCGCCGATACAGCTGGAACATTTGCCAGAAGTGTTCCTTTGTACGTAAAAGTTATTTGAAGTATTTAGTGACAGTGATGTTTTACCTACTTATTATACATACATACGTTTTTCTGTGTTGCATTTCTTTTTTTTGTTGCGAGAGAAATAAATACCTAGCCGCTATTACTCTACTACTTCTATTACATATAATTTGTTTTGCCTAAAATTATATTAAAAAATAAAATGTTTCTGTGGTAATCATAAACGTATAAAAGTGTGTTTGTACAATAATCATTTAGTATTTCATTTCGTACAAAACGTTTTCATAGTAGGGCCCTATCTTTAGGACTCGGGAAACTGGAATAAGTATCTCTACATGACATAATATATTCATATCACACAGAAGCCATTCAATGTGTTTAATTGTAATGTATGTAATGTACGCAGGTATTTTGTGAATTAAGGAACATATGTTGGTCGATAGTACGGTTTTTGGTATACATTGTCATTGTAATTTAAATTCCAACTTTTTATTACTGAATGATACACCTGGAGGAACAAACAAAAAACTAGTGTAACCTCAAGTTGCTTAACATTAACATTACATTCTCGGGAGTATGCGGAGAAATTACATACTTTGATTTCCCCCATCTCCTTCCAGACATTTAGAAAAAAAATGAGCGTCACGGGATGCCCGGTGAAACATTTCAGTGAATATTATTCATATTGAAAAATAAATAAAAACAAAAAAAAATATGGACTAAAATTATATACATATGTTTTACTTTTCGTTTTAATTATAATGACTAATAATTATAAGAGAGCGTTATGCCGTTTGCCGTCAGGGCATACTGGACGAATTTACTGCCAAGGCATTTCACATTATTCTTTCAACTTTTTATTGAAGAAATTTCCGATCAAACGAAGCCATTTGAGTCTTCGTTTGCTATGCCTACGTAAAGTTATCAGTGTCAGTGCTTCCGTCCTATTATGACATGGCAAGGATCAAGAGACGAGCGAATAGGCTGATGCTAAACTTGTGCGTACTATCTTTCAACCACAACACCTCATGACGCCGGTGGGATTGAGGCGAAGCACTAGTTTATCTATTTCAATAAATTACAGAGGTTTCCGTTGTTCGCACTAAAGTATTGATGGAGATATTTTGTTAGAATTAGAGAATTTGGTTAGATCGGACCTTCCCACTTGTACATTTTTAAGTAGAATAGGGAATAAAAGCTTGTGGAGGAATATTTTTGGTACGGAATAGCATTGAAGCGTTTTAAAAATATCTCCTTAACATGTTACTTACTCTAAGGACGATAGTTTTGGCTTTGTATAACTTAAATTAACAGAAGTTTTGATGAAAATTAAAAGTATGCATAGAGAAAACGTAATCGAAATCGCGGGAAACCGTCAGATCATTATAAAGAGCTACGTAAACCGTTGAGGTGCTGACTGGAATGTATTGTGCAGCCAGCATCCCGAAGTGCGGCGGCTGCCATGAGATGATTGTGGACCGCTACGTTCTGAAGGTGTCGGAGCGCACGTGGCACGCGGGCTGCCTGCGGTGCGCCGAGTGCCGCGCCATGCTCTCCGGCAAGTGCTTCGCCAGGAACAACCAGCTCTACTGCACCGACGACTTCTTCAAGTAAGCCTCTTTATATAATATAACACATCGCCAGGTCCAACGAAGGGGATGGTGATCTACTAAGAGATTGCGATCTATCGAGAGAAATATAACACTGCCCACCGCTAGTCTGTGTAGTACGTTTAAGTATATTCTAGTCAGGTTTAAATGAACTATCATATTCTAACTTAGTATCATATTTTATAAGTTTTTACAAGTTTAGTCTTAATAATATTGATCCATAAAAACTGAATATTTTTTTAATGGATGTACAAAAGCAAAAGTATACAGATTGCACTATTTGTGTACCCTTTCTGTACAACTACATACGTGGTTACATAAACAAGACTTAATTTAAAAAGTGAAGGGAAGATGTGCGGCCTTTTTAGTTTAAATATAATTTTGGCAGTTACTATACTGATCCGTCGCAGACTTCCATTTTTTAATGATTTCAAATTATTTTTTTCGCAAAATATCAACTGAAAATGTAAATATTGATTTAGTAGACCACTTTATTTAATTACATAAATGACAAAGCCTTATGGTTCAAATTGTTTTGGCTGCATGCAGCTCAGACGGTTCCCGTACCAAACCTTAACATATTAAAATTGTTGAAAACCAAACTAAACTGAACATAACCAAAAATGAAGCTATCTTGATACATAAATTATATTAATTTAAGTAACCCATATCGATTATCTTCTTTCCTTTGCGTAAATATTTTTTTGTCTAAATAATTTCAATTCCGTATTTCTGTGAGAAATAAGTATTGTGCAAATTGAAAGAAAAATATGCTAAATCATTTTCTTATTCTATATAATTTACCTTATTTGAACTAACTTGAGATAAATATGTTATTGCATGCCGTACACTTTTACCTAACCGGCAGGGTGATCAGAGTTAAGTTACCTGAATCCAGCTTTCATTATGACCTTCACCTTATTTCGTAAAAGGTTTATTGAGGATAAGGGGACAAACGATTTGGAAATAAAAATTAAGAATAAAATAAATAAGGAAAACCATAATTAGTAACAAGGAAACAAGAGAAAATTTCATAGAATATTGCTCGTCCCTAGCCTTCAAAGTAATAGAAAGAAATAAGGTACTCTGATGTTAGATATAAGCTATTTATTTGTCTTTTTTTAAATTGGAATTTTTTAATGTTTTATATTTTAATTGTATTTAATTAGCTCTTTTTCATTGTAAATATTTAAATAGTACTAGTACTTCAGATTTTAATAAAGAAATAAACTGAAAAACTCATTTACCCCGTCGACTAGGTCCCTGACCGAAAAATGTTTGGGGAACGAGATAAAATCGCCCAAAAAAAACCATCAAGATGGTGTGGTTGGCCTTTAAGACAGTCACTTTGAGTTATAGCGTGGTAGGTGGTAAGAATATAGAATTTAAATGTTTAATGGCAGTGTAAAGGCAATGTCACGTTGATAATGTTGTTGTGGTTGCGGCCGCTGTCCCAGGCGCTTCGGCACCAAGTGCGCTGGCTGCGGGCAGGGCATCCCGCCCACGCAGGTGGTGCGACGCGCGCAATCCCACGTCTACCACCTGCGCTGCTTTGCCTGCGCCGCCTGCGCGCGAACTCTCAACACCGGCGACGAGTTCTACCTCATGGAGGATGGCAAGCTCGTCTGCAAGCCCGACTACGAAGCTGCCAGAGCTAAAGGTATGTATCTTTTTTATTTATATGTGAATACTAGACGTTTATTACATCTTTTGAAGCCTTTTGTAGAAGAACGAAGCTGGCGATCCAGCGGTTCACCTAATATTAAGTGAATACCGCTACACATGGATATCCGCGACAACCAGATAAGTTGCAGTGCGAACTAACCTTGACGGAGGACAGTCCTCCAGTCCAGTCCATTTCCATCAGTATGGAAGAAAGTACATAAGAAAGAAAAGAATAGGTGGGGGAAATGGGATAGGCCCTCCGGCAACTCACTCATCTAGCAGCATTAAATAAAAGTTTATTTCACACCTGTCTTCTGTAAGGTCCTGTTATTTGATCATCACGCTGGCACATTCGTACAATGTCTGTCGCCAGTAGCTCTAAAATGTACCCAAATCGCCAGTATCGAGTCGAAAGGTCCTCGTTACCTATATTTGTTATTGTATATTCTATTTGTATTTAAGTTAAAAAATAAAAACCTACTTGTTATCCTTAATTTTCTTGGCCCACAGTATCTTTTGGTTTTCTTCCCCGTTCTCGGTGCGTTTGATCCAGTCATTAGATATTGACGAGTAGACTTCATAGTCTGCAGATGACTATCATATTTTATCGCAAAATTCGTATACGATATATATGAATCTTGACCCTTATTGACTCAATGATTATACGCAAAAGGAGGTGAGGGCTCGCTGGATGGGGATGCAGCCAGCAAGCGGCCACGCACTACCATCACGGCCAAGCAGCTAGAGACGTTGAAGAGCGCATATAGTAGCAGTCCTAAGCCAGCGCGCCACGTTCGCGAACAGCTTGCACAGGACACCGGACTCGATATGCGCGTCGTGCAAGTTTGGTTCCAGAACCGGTAAGTAAGCATCCATAGTTCTCGCAATCTTAAAGATCGACAACGCACCGCTCGTGTGATTGAGCCGTTAGATTCTTGTGAGGTCTTGGTATTTCAGCGGTCGAGTTGACTGACCCACTCGTATAACAGATGTTGTTGCGGCCACTACCTCTATTTTAAATGCGATTGAAGACATATCATGTTATACGGTTAAAAAAGTATTTAGAGACTTTTCAGTCGTCTAAATGTTTTACGGGGATCTTTCACGCTTTCTGCGTTGCATTTAACCATTTAAAATGAATAAACCGAGATATTCGTATATCGTAATCAATTTTACACACACGTTTCCAGTAGGCATGTGTGTTAGTGCAGTTGATTTTGAAATGGTCGCTGATTTAACAAGACGTAAACACAGATTAACAGTTTACGAGCGCCGCTAGCTAGACGTTAAAATGGCGACACAAATTAATTGGAATATCACAATAAAACTACAAACATACGTTTTTAGAAAATTTAATCAACTTTCAATCCATTACTTGCCCTTAAAATGACATTTATTATTTTTTTATGAACTGAAAGTCTTTTTTCAGATTAGATGATCTGTGACGGACTATTTTAATAGGTACTTTATAAATATATATAGCTTAGCATCAGCCACATTTTCTGGGCTATAGCATCGTCTATTTTTATCTACAGCGCAATTCAAACACGACCTACCTACCCTACATTTAAAATGGGGAATATAAAGAAACCTAACAACAACAATTAGCGTTCGGATGAGAACGGTTTGTTCGGTATTGTATCGTGACCTTGCTATTCGATTTCGATGACCTTCATATATAAAAACGGCTTTGTATAGCATTGTCGCTGTAGTGACAGCATTGTCCCATGACTTCAGCATTGTCCCATCACTACAGCATTGTCACATCACTACGGCGCGCCGTGGCTGGGATATCGATATTTGCCGCACGGCACAGACGCGTAACGATGTTTTGTCGCGCGCGATCGGCCGCGGTCACGCTGCGCGTCACGCTCTGCTCTTTGGCCTCGCCTCGTAAACCTAGCTCCGTTATCACAACGCTCGACTACTATACTTTATGTACACTTGTACACGTAAAATGTACGCCTAGATTTTTTTGTATGTCAACATGAGCTAATTTGAGATGGTTTCAATTTAGGGTAATTTTTAAATCAATATCATAAATTTTAAGCCTGTATAATTCATTAGCGGCAAGGTTTATATATCTGGTCAGCTGCTTATTATTGCCTCCTCATGTTGTCACCCAAAAAATACTAAAACTACAATTTCCCCATACGAGGAGTTCCGTAGCTTGACGCAACAACATACGAAACATACTATTCAATAGTGGTCCAATAATCCAGGCTAGGCATATCGAGGCACGCGCTTAGTCCCCGCGGACAAGGCGGAGGCACTTTAATTAATCAAGCCCTTTGTTGCTACCCCCGACCCGCCTCGCACCCGGCGTGCGCTCCACCGATATGTTAATAACCTACCACGCGAAACATTCCCATAGCACGCCATGCTTTGTTTGTTTTACATATTATTTACTATAATCGAAAACTACCAGACCGTGAATTGCAAATGCAGTCATTCCCGTGATCCAAAGCGGTACACTAATTAGGGAATTCACACATACTGATCTGTCGATAGTATTTCATAGGCTTAATGTCTTCTAGCTGTTCCTAGCACTTTAACGTGTATTTTCTTTCTTTTGGATTCGGAAATTTGAAAAGGCGCGAACTAATAGCAATAGCGTTCTTGACGTTATCTGTATATTCCGACTAAGCAATCACACGTCGATAAAATTACTTCTGTTGCGTTCATATGACAAGTTATTTAAAAAAAATGCAGGCAGGCGGTGGACTGCCGACAGAAGTGAAAATTGTGAAAAATAGTGAAAAGACATAATTTCTAAAATCGTCTACATGCGTGTAGATACCGTAATTACCAGGGAGCATAGCGTGTGCTATGAATATCTAAATGCACAGTGTGTCTAGCTGAAGCTTGCAAAATCTCCGATACTGTCCTGTTTTGAACTTTATGTAAACTTTCAATCATCATTTTAAAGATATGCAAATAAATAGTATTTTATACTAAAAAAAACACAAAGTTTTTAGTTTCTGAGAGTAGCGATTACAGACAAAGCGACTAAAATTGTAATAATAATTGTTTTGGGTTTTATTGTATTTATAAAGGCCCCTTAAATAGGTTTTTTCAAATATATTCAATGTACTGACAGCGATCAGTTACAGTTTTATTACATGCATAGATAAAGGAGATAGCTAAAATAATAAACTACAATTCAGTTAAATTAATCATAAAAGCCTTAGGGCATAAGTTTATAATTTTACGATACTCAGACGGGCGAAAGAAAAGCGATTGAAAAAGGACGCGGGGCGCACACGGTGGTCGCAGTACTTCCGGTCCATGAAGAGCTCGGGCGGCGGCTCGCCGCGCCACGACCGCCTGCTCGACAAGGACGAGCTTAAGATTGACCTAGATTCCTTCAGCCATCACGGTATGTAGTTTTTTTTTCAACGAGCTCATTGTACAGCAGTCAGGTTACTTACTTTCGAATTCTGGGTTCGATTCCCAATAAAATTGTGTTTTTCATTTATTTGAAAGAGTTATATAATTCAAGTTGTGTGTTACTGTAAAGTAATCAAAATAGTTCGGGCAAGAAAAAAATACGATGCTTGTTGCGATTATGATTGCAACTTGCGTTAATCCGCTTATAACAAGTGTTCACCGAACACCACATAGTCGCAACCTCCTTAATCTCCTTTCACTTAAGTTGTACTAACATCTTTTTCTTTTATTGCGTGTAGGCAAAAATAAAGAAAATAATTCTTTATCTCGGAAGGGCCCATGATTGGCGATATACTGAAGTTACACTATAGGTACTAAATGTACAAACCGCTATACTTATATAGCGGAAAAGTTGCCGAAGATAGGCGATAACTTCATCCCAAATAATATTTGCTGTCTTGCTTACTATAAACTAATGGACTAGGTCAAGGTAACGTTGTGACAGAGAGAGAGAGTCAATGCTTAAGGTTAACACTAACACCCATTATCCTCTCACATTTTGTGTACACGGTATAAGACTATGCAAAAACTATTTAAAAAATCATAATGTGCCACTGTAGCATCAACATCTCGTTAGTTCAACAACGGTACATATATATTACATATTAATTTAATTTTACTTAACACGATTGCAGATCTAAGCAACGACAGCTACAGCACTGTGGCGCTTGGCGGCGAGGAGGGATCGCCGGCGGGTAGCGGCGCAGCCGCGGTCGCCGCGCGCTTCGGCGCTACGCCGCCCTACCTACGCGCACACTCGCCCCCGCACGCGCACTACCACTACCCACCAGACCATCTCGTTTACACCAATATCGGTAGCGTCATTAACGATATCTTCATAATTCCTCAACTTTTTTTGATGTAAACGTGGAAGCGGTTCGCTCGATATCAAGTGACCGCTACCTAATGATATGCAGCTGCTTACCTTGAATGAACATAGGAAGGGATGAAAAGATCAAATCCTCTTTTCCCATCCTTTCTTTATTAGAAAGGGGTACAAAAGGGAAGAGGGAAAAAAGAGAAATTAGAACAAAACGCAGAATACTTCATGCTTGTCTTCTGTGAGATCGTAGTATTTTACCGGTCGAGAAAGCTCTTTTTTGCAATAGATGTTGTTGTATTAATGTTCTAGGAAAAGAATTTTCCCCCACAGCCAGCTTACATAGTACCAAAGTATATTATTAATGTAAGTTTAAATTGCAGGTCAAGCTATAAGCGGTGCCGGCATCGGGGGCGCGGGGGGAGCGTCTGACATGAGCAGCTCGTCATCACCGGCGGCTGGCGGGTACCCAGACTTCCCCCCATCCCCGGACTCGTGGCTAGGGGAACCCCACCACTACTCGCCGCGGGGTTTCCCCTAGCGACGGCCGCCGCCGGCGCACGCGCTCCTCGCGCACCCGCCGCCTCCCGCTCTCCCCACACAGCCACTAGAGCTGGTCGTCAAACGTGAACTCTAATGATCAAACTCAATAGTGATACGGTGGCAATATGTTTTAAAATCGAGTCTATAGAACTCAAAATACCGAGAATTCATCGTTGCTCGGATAGTAAGTGAAACTACGTAAATTTATGTTATGTAAATGTTCTAAGTTATGTTATTACATAACAAAACTTAGAACATTTGTCGTAAATTGTCAATTTGTATCGAAGTATAAGTTAATACATAGTAAGTTATAGTAATTTACAAACCTATCAGACATTCAGAATCTCTTTCACCTAAAAAGTCTACTTGAGATAATTTTTTGTACCTCTGTATTACTCTCCTGTCCTGTCCTGTCACGGTCGCTACTTTTTATGAATCGTCTGGACATAAATGCAAACCCGGGTTCGTGAATATATGTTTTATGTAAATATTGTTACATAAGACTTGACTTAATTATGAATTGTTGCACTCATTATGAGAGTGCGCCCTTGCGTCACGGAGATGTATGAGCAAATGTCACGAACAATGTCTAATGAGACGTCCGACTCGTTTGTGCATAATAATTGCGGTGGTGGTCCGTGCAGGCGCCGACAGACTTGTTTGTTTTTACTGAAAATTGTACTGATTTATGTTTGAATATTCGATTCTTTAAGATTCTCTTCTACCTTTAACCATTTACTAGATATATATAATTAATTGGCACGGGTTAGGTGTGTTTCTATATGGGACATCATTACTTCGTTCGTAGGTCGTACTGATAGTGTCTCTAAAATTGAAGATGATGTAAGTTGTATATGATGTAAGAAATTATAAAATTTTATAAACAACATTGCAAAGACATTATTAAACATTTCTTTCAGTGATATAAGAAAAAAATAATTTTAGTGTATGGAACTCAGAGTACCATTAAGGTAACTAAATAGGACAATGTAAAAACGATTAAGCACAAAACTAATGTTGGTACCTTAGTTAATTTGCTGTAAATAATTTAAAAATAAATCTACTGTGTAATAATGTAAAATAATACGTCATTATGTGTTATTCTGTATGCAGATATACTTGTTTTTGCACTCAGACTAATCAAGAAGATCCATTTGGTACACAAGTATAATATTTTAATAACGACGCTACTGTTTAGATTTTTGGTGAATTACTGTGTACTTAAAATTATTTAATGTTAAATATATAATTAAGACATGTTTAAAGTTAAATTTCATTTGTATTATTGTTTAATTAAGAGAAAATATTTAATACAGAGACTATCACAACATTGTAAATAAAACCTATATTATACATAGGCATTAAGCTTATTACATAAGTTCACAAAATAACTATACTTTGTGCAAAAGAATCTAGTCGACAGATAAATGGTACATAAATATTATTATGCTAATGTATGACAATTTTATTTACAATTCATGGAATACTTTTATTTATATTTACAGTTCCGTAGTTGCCACACCCCAATATTGTTGCATACGTCCTTCTAGATCTAAGGATTCTTGTGATTGCGCTGTTTTTTCTTGTATCACAGCAAAGTCGTATTCTAAATGATAAGGCATCAGCCTTTGAAGCGAACCAAAGTACGCGGCATTCGGGCCACCATTCGGTACCCTACCAGAACCGAATCGAAATTCCGGTTTAAGTGTCGTGCCAAACGATCGAGCACTACCGAAATGTTTGGAAAGGAAAGGAACACCTTTTGACTGTTTTCCTGTGATATGTAACTGCGGACTACTACCTGATAATCCTTTCAGGTTTTTAAGAGTGCCTACGTTCGATTTTATCCCCTTAGATATATTGTCCAACTCCTTGTCGAACAACATTTGAGTATTTTGTTCTAGCATGTACTCCCAACATTTAAATTGTTCTTCAGATGAAGGGACTTCTTCTTTCCTTTGTTCATCATCTTTCTCTTCCTCAACTCGAACCCTTATTGCTCGAGCGACCCCACCACGACTCTTTCGATCAGAAGCTCTATTCTGTGATCTTACACTTGCATAATGTTGAGTACTTACTATTTCCATAGGCGGAAGATCACTTTGACCACTTGGAGAGGACCGATCACTACTTGGTTTAGGAGGAGTGATAGAATGACAACAAGGCTCTAACCTAGAACAACAGCAGCCAGGTCTACACGCAGATTTATTGGTAGTTATTGTTTGCCGCAATTCTCTCATTAATAGATCTACATCGGATCTACCACTTGTGTCAAAGCGTACTATTAAAATTGACATACAATCTTCTACTCCATAGCTTTGTGCTAAGTCTTGTAAACGCTTTGCTGCTAGAACAGGATTCCTTTCAGCGCGTACTTCTGATACCGCCGCTTCGACACTGACAGCATTCCAAAATGTTCCATTTCCTAAAATTAAAAATTCGTCATCTTCCTTAATTATAGTTTGTATAACGTCTGGATCAGGTACTGTATTTGGATAACGGGAAGAGTAACCTAAACGCTTATTGTTTTCTATTCCCAAGCTCAAAGGACCATTACGTCTGCTTAAAACAGCACGAGTGTCGCCAACATTAGCGAGTCTCATATTATATCTTTTCAACGCATTGCCGAATCCATTTTCAGGTTGAGTAATAGGTGATAAATGACACATAATCAGGCAAGCTCCTTTTCTTTGCCCTTTCTCTTTTAACTCTCTATGAGCTGACAAAACGACATATTTCATATATTCATTCACGGTTTCTTTAATTGATTTTTCCTCTAATAGAAGTCCTGGTAAGCTCGATTGTAGAATTCTTGGAACTTCCGTATCAGTTTCACCATCGATTATCGCAAACAGCCCTTCCTTATTGCAAAATGAAGGAAGTCGGATTTGAGCACATGACAATTGTAAAGATTTATTGGGACATTCGGAAAATCCCGTATTCCATGGTGTAAATCCAGTTAACTCTTCGTGATAGCCACTTTTTTGTGACCATGGCAGGGAATTTTTTCCAGTCACGTCAACCAAGCTTAAAGGACGTTGACATCGGTACGAAGTAAATTGAGAAGGGTCAACTTGCAACTTTTTATTGCAAGAAATATCGAGGAATTTTAATTGTTTTGGAGCTAACAACCTTAAATCTACACTGTCAAGTTCATTATGAGCAAAATCTAATATCTTAACTGATGCACTGCATGCAAACATAGGTACTGATCGTAATCTGTTTGAATGTGCGCGTACTACACGTATATTATTTAACTGTGGTAAATTATCAGGTAGTTTCGTTAGACAGTTGCCGGAGACCACGAGTTCTTCGATTTCAAGCCAGAAGTTAAAAGAGTTGTCTGGTAAGCTCGTCAAACAGTTATATGCAAGATGTAGGATTTTTAATCTTCGGAATGCAATGATTACGTCCACGACATCATCTGTTAGACAATTTGCTGTTAAATAAAGACGTTCAAGGCAATGCGAAGAAGGTCCTCTCGCTCGGGGTAATCGACTGAGTCTATTATTTGATAAATTTAAAATATTTAATCTATCACACACTGAAAAGAAATTCTCTGGCAAAGTTTGTATACAATTGTCGTGTAGCAACAGTTTTTTCAATGGTGACCTTAAACGAGGCATTGAGGGTATATTTGATATTTTATTATGGGCGAGATGTAAATTGCTAAGACTGGAGAGTTCACTGCAGAATAAATGTTCCGGTAATGAGGTCAGGTAGTTATTACTCGCATGTAGCGTCGTGAGATCTGAGCACCCGCTGAGCCATTGCGGCAACGAAGTCAATCGATTATGTGATACATTTATTTCTATTAAATTGATCGGCGGCACGCTCGTTGTTAACGTCTCCATTTCTGAAATAACATATGTAACAGTTTATATTCATAATTAATTTTAACAAAAACTGAATTAAGAAAGAAACAGTTTAATCATCTTAATGCCCTTTAACATTTATCATTAAAATAAAACTAGCGGACCCGGTCAACCTTGCCTGGCATGAACGTTAATTTGGCTACTATTAACGGGTTCAGTTAAACATTTTTTGATATTTGTTTAATTTCATAGAATTCAATGAAAGATCCATCTACCGGGCTCAATTCTTTACACACACCTGAAGCTTAGTGTACGATCAAATCTATCTATACGTTACGTTACATAAATCGAAGAAAAAAAATACTCACGGTTGTGTGGGGCGCGTAGTATTCGCAATGCACCGCCGTGCAGTGCTAGGTGCTGAAGGGCGTTGTGCGACGCGTAAAGTTCTCTCAGGCCTCGCAATGCCGACAGCACCAACACCTCTACTGAGTTGTGCGATATGTCTAATGTCACTAAATGCTGAAAATAAGTGTAATTTTAAATATAGAAAGACCTTCGCGCGTGCTGCAATGTGTAAATACGCTTGTATAAATACACCTCGCACACACACGCCAAGGCAGGCGTATGAGAGAAATCCTGAATTATTTATTAGCTCTTGAAGTCGTAGATTAGAGAGGTAAACACCTCTCTATTCTATTCATTCAGGAAATAATGATTGTGCATATTTTATAACCTGATGCAGGTAAACAATCTCAAATTAACAATGGTAGAGCCTGCAACAGCAATATCTGTTGCACGAATTGGCCGGCTCGACCGTTAAAATACCACGACCTCTTAATCTTAATTTTAGTCCCTTTCCCCTTCCCATCCTTTCCTCATAAAGATAGGATGGGAAAGGGAAAAGGATTGGACGGTGAAAAGGAAATATCCTTTTTCCTGTCCATTCAAGGCAGGCAACGTCTGCAACACATTTGCCTGCTGCGAATGACTATGGGCAGCGCTCACTTAGCATCAGGCGATCCGCTTGCTCGTTTGCCACCTTCTCATATTAACAAAAACGTTGTTTCTTTATTTCAAAATTTACAAATAATTGTATCCGAAATTTATTTATTCCTCGTTGGATGACTACGACGCGATAATGATTATATTATATTCCAATTAAGTCAAATGATAAACAAACTTATTTAAAAAAGAAACAAGTTTACTTCATAGTTCCCGAGCACGATGCTGCCTTTCAGTCGGTTGTGCCTGAGATCGACGCTGGTGAGCGGAGCGCGCTGCTGGGACCTGTTCTCAACAGTGGTGCCCATTTGTCGCGAATTATTGTTCTGAAATATTGTATTTTCATTTAATATTATACTTAACGGAACAACTTATAGTTTGTTCCACATAACGATACAACATCCATTGCATTTTGTATATTTCTTCAAATGTTCTATACATAGAAAGTGAACTGTAATTGTATAATATGGCTAGCAAATGTTATAAGGTTATGGTAGAAAAAAAATGTTATTCCTTATACTTATACCTTTGTTTACCAAAAATCCACCTTAATGTGGAACAAACTGCAAATAACTCTAATTTACACTGAAGAAAATAAAAAAGTTAATTACAGGTACCGGTATAATTAATATGATAACAGAGGGCTATTACGATTGATATCGTCAAACTTTTTTCATACAGAAAGATATAAAGAAAGCTTGGCTACACGATTTTACACCACGTGGAAACCCACGGTAAGTATGATTGGTAGTGACATACACAATAAAAACTTACGAGCAAACGATTAATATATATTTTCATTTTTTCGACATCAGTAGATAGATCAGCTTAGAAAACACCTCTTAGATTAATGGACAGACGTGATAAAAACACAATCATCATTCACTTAAATTAAAAAAAAATAACATGAAAATACGATCGACCTCAAAGCTCGTGATCATGTTGCGAACGGCGACTAGGGTCCGTAGTCGCGGTAGTCTCAACACGCGATCCAGCGACTTTAGCTCGTTGTCGCTCACTTGCAACTCTTCTAATCTAAAAATAACAAAAGACATCTATGGTATAAATTTTCCATCATAAATGCAGCCCGCAGCACCGTACACACAAAAGAAATAAAGTTTCCTAAAAAGATTTGGAGGAGTGAGAAATTGGAGAGATAGAGAAGGGATGAAAGCAGGGGAGGAAGACAGAGAGAATTTCAAAAGGAAAATGTGAATACGAAAGAAAAATATTCTGCTTAATTTTTACAATGTCCATACGAACCGAGAGTGTCTTCACTCATAATTTATTTTATAACTTTTCTGTTTCAAATCAGAATCACGTCTCGAATAGACGTGATTCTTGTAAAAAAACTAATTACAAACATTTATCTGTCGAATCTAATCTATCTGATCTGAACTAATGTTTATACACTTACTATTTGATCTTAATGTTAGTGACGGATATTCAATCACAGATATTCATTGACTAAAACGACAGTTTTTGAGACATTCTTCGAATCCCTGAGAAATTGATAAATTGAAATATCAGTATTATTTAGTGTTGTTTTAAAATGTGCTAGATTTATTGATATTGCATAAGTCTACATGCAAAATAAAGTTTCGTTATTTGGAAGTGTAGTGGCGGTGAAGGCATATGTTAATATTTGCCCTCCAAAATTACAAACCGTGAAAAGTTATTAAAGAGTTTTAATTAAACAAAAAGAGCACAAGTTTCACATTCTATGTGCCTTACCAGATGAAATTACATTTATATAAAGAGGGAGACAACACACAAACTTCTTTAAATACCTAAATTAATCTCTTGTTTTCACAATTCAACAATTCAGCGTTTTTATGCAACGTTTCAATGCAAAACAATACGAAAATGTAACAACTATACGGGTATCTTTTAATTTATCGATATCTTTTGTTAAATAAATTATACGACTTATTTTTGAAAATTATATGATTATCACTTTTTGGCAAATCTATAAAAACAAAAATGTTACGAAACCGGAAAAAAGAAGTTATGCTTTGGTACAGCAACATACAAAATAATAATAATAATAATATTAAAAATCCCTTTATAGCACAATAAATATTATCTTGTTTCAATTCAAAAAATAACTCACTGTACAAATAAAGTCCATTATTTATGATCAAGAACTAAAGACATTAACATCACTAATTAACAACATATAATATGTTGGCAACACTGAACGGGATCGTTGCGAGACTGACCGCGAGCGAGCGTCCGCGCCGCGCCACTGCCCACACGTCTTTGGCAACAAGGCGCAATGCCATAACAATCGAACTTACTACTGTCTATATTATTGCATACTATTTCGAGTGCATTTTAACTACAAAGATATTTTAGCGATATTAGCTTTTTACTTATATCTAAACGTTCACGCCCGTAACCCACGTAGACACGAGACGTAGACAGAGACAATGCATGTCTCGATCCCGACATATTTTTTTCTTTGACATCGCTCATTCTTGTCACTTGTCAGCATCATCAGTGATGCTTGTCGCTTACGGGTACTCTTAATATCGCGTCTCTATAGTATACCCACAATCTGTTCAAAATTAGTTTGTCAATGACATACTTTGTAGGTAAATTTTATAAGTATTTTTAGCAATTTAAATGCATTTAAAATTAACATCTGTGTATGTGTAAGGATAATATTAAGATTTCTAGTTAAAAATAAAAGTGTGTGCATAGAAATCTACCTCTCCACGTCACAGTAACGTTTTTTCTCTTTTCTATTTAAAAAAAAACTAAAAGTCTAAGTTTAAGTAACATATAGTTTAGTAACTTGCTACCTGCAAAACAAATAATAAATAACTGTAGGTAAAAAATGTTTCAAGATTTCGTTTTAAGATATTTGATCGTTAATTAGTCATTTACCATTATTCACAGAACGCACGCACGGAAACGGCTGATTCCAAGCAACAATGCTTTTTAAGCAGCATTCATAAGTCATGGACAATGCGTGATATAATCATATATCTATTCAACTCAACTTCAATGAAGTTAATATAATATAATAATGGAATAGATGAACTACTAAGTTACACGGCACATTTCGATATCACATATCGGATTGTGATTTTGAAATTAAAAGAAGAAATTAGGGAAACCAAATGCTATACTGTTGTTAAAAGTGGGATTATTTTATTAAATCATAGTAAAGTATAACAAAGAGGATGTCAGACACTATAATTCTAGAGTGTATGTTACTCAACAGGGATTGCGCGAATGGTGCTGCGAAGTGAACGTAACTTTAACGCTTCGGCGCACAGATGGAGATAGCGCGGTACTTCTAACACGTACGCCTGCACTAGGTTAAAAAAAATTAGCACACAACGGAAACTTAGCACCGCTTATCAATTCACTGTGACGCACGCGTTTGTAGGTTATAATTGATATAAGATGACAGACGTCACTTAACGCATTTTGCACCGTACCTTATGCTAAATTCAATTTAAAAGCTGTGCTATGTCAGTCAGTTGGAGTACTAATAATAGTATATAGGCATATCATTGTTCTACGACGCATTACGGAGCTCAAGTGTAGGTGGGCAGGATACGTGGCCAGGCAGATAGTAACTATGGCAGGTGGATTAAGATAGTTGGGGGTGGTGGCCCCGGAAACTTAAAAAAAAACAGTCGACAGACCACCAGCCAGATGGGTCGATAACTTTATGAGGGTGCAGCGTAGGACGTGGATTAGATTGGCGCAAAACCGGAAAGAGTCGAGACCCAGCTTTTTATGTAGGTACGACGATATGTGTGGTGAAGCCCGCAACAACAACATGTGTTGCACGAATGGTCCGGCTCGATCGATGTCATATCACGACCTCACAGACGAAAGGCATGAAGTAGAAGTATTATCCGTCGTCTGATAAGTGCCCGGAAGCCCAGATTCAATCCTCTCCCCCATCCTATCCTTTTATAATAAAGAAAGGATGCGAAGGGGAAGAGGATCTAAGAATGGAAAGGAAAAGGAAATATCCTTTTTCTTGTTCATCATCTTCTATGTCCATTCAAACGTAGGCAACGCGTCTGCAAATCCTTAGCTTGTTGCAAATGCCCACGGGTAGCGGTCACTTAATATCAGGCGTGCTGCTTGCTCGTTAGCCACCGTTTCCATAAAAAAATGTCATATTTTGTTGTAAATAATGTCCGTAAAAAGCGAACAGCGAAAGTTAAAACAGAAGACATATATTAAACGAATATACAGACAATTAACAAACTATATAGGAAGTATATTTAATCGAATATAGGAAGAGCGTTCGTTAATGTCTTAAAAGAGAGCAAGTGGGTTCAATTTGTAAAATATATTTTGTTTATTTTGTCCTGTTGTTATATGCGGGGTTTGGTGCTATCTAAGATGTCAAGAATAGGGATTAACGCTAAAGCAACAAAGCGAATTGTCTGACGCTTTGCAGAGGCGCGGAGCGCTCCGCTTCGCCGGCCGAGCGTTAACAAATGGAATCTGTAATGGCCAAGTACGGAGATACGATGCAGATGCGCTCAGTTAACATGCCAAGTGTTTCCATAAAATAAATTTATATTGAATACAATAAATGAGGTAATCAGAAAATATAAAAGAAATTCTGAAGCAAACGTAATTTTCTTTATATGTACGAACATGCCTTTTACTACTTTAGGAGTGCATTCGGCTCACCCGTTAAATGACAATTGTTGGATATCAATATCCACAACAATCAAAAGAGTTACAAATTTGATCAAGGGAACACTTCAATCTGCTGTTATTAGCCGTTTCTGTTCTTCTTCTGCTTGTGCAGTAGGGTATTAAAAAGGTCGTCGAGGACAAGAGACGCCACTGGGCTACTTGTTGTAGGTTAAGGCCCAAGACGATGCTGCGCAGAACTATTATAATTCATTACCAGTTACATATCTAATCATATTGTCAATAACATTATAAGAAAAAATTTTGTTTCACCTGATGTTACCATAACCCATAAAGATAATAACATCCTGGACATTATTCACACACGGCCATATGATCCCAAACTAAGTAGAGCTTGTACTATAGAAACCCTATAATGATATACTACATATAGTACTTTTCTTTCGTAAATATATACATAAATAGATAATTACACCTAAACTCAGGACAAAAAGACATGTTCATGCATTTCAGTGTCTGAGAATCGAAGCCATGACCTGCGGCGTGAAAAACAAGTATCATATATATAACCACGCCAACTGATACGCCGAGGTAGAGAGCCCTAGAGACAAGCAATTGCTTGTTGCTCTTTGTTTTGTTGGCGATTGTCGTCATGTCAACAATATTCATGTTTCAACCAATTTAAACAAAGCCTTATGGATTATATACCTGTTTATTTCTCATTAATCACTCAATTTATTGGTAGAAACAATACCAATATTAAATAGACATAGTAAACTCAGCAGCAGTTGTAATGGTCTCGACATGTCTCGGGGCCATTAAAAAAATAAGGGAAGACTTAAAAGTACCTACTGTGTGAGGCGACATATTTCTGGAGGTAGGTCAGAGATTCTATTGTCACTGATGTCAAGATGGGTGAGGGCAGTGAGACTGAAGGTTTGCTGCGGCAGGACTGAGAGAGCGCTCCCTCGCATTCGCAGCACGCGCACCGCAAACCCGCTGCCGGCTTGCCGTGTTAGTGCAGTCTCTAGTGACGTACGACCTCCGCCGCTTAGGTCGAGAATGCTCGGTGGTTGAGTGCTTTGGGTGCCCTAGAAAGGAAGAACAAGGTTATTAACGCAAGTTAGTTGTGACAAATGATAAACGGACTCATAGAATAAACATTGTAACAACGTGAATGGAACTTGAAATGATGTTAAGAAAAGAATAAGTTAATGTTAAATTATTGCGTACCATCCCTCGAGCGCATTGCCCCCAATAACGGATTGAGTTGCGGCCGAACATTAGTTTGTTCAATAAAAACACTTTGTATTTGCATTGATTTTAGTTTGTTTGTGAAGAAAAGAAATAAAAAAAAATCGAATTACATATTATATCTGTAACAGTATGGAAAGGTAACGAAATACGAGAGACCTTACTAGGCTTTTTTTAATGTGAGTGAGTAGGTGGCAAACGAGCAAGCGGATCACCTGATGTAAAGTGAGTGCTACCCATAGACATCCGCAACAAGCAAATGTGTTGCAGATGCGTTGCCTACCTTTAATGGACAGAGGAGGGAATAGACAGGAAAAAGGATATTTCCTTTTTTCCGTTAACCACCTCCTCGTCCAATCCTCTTCCCTTTCCTATCCTGTCCCCTTTATTAGGAACAGGTGGGAAAGGGAAAAGTACGGAAATTAGGCCTCCTCGTTCAATTCTACACCAAAATAGGAATTTGGTGGGTTTATTACCCTTTATTACATAACGCGACAACATGAGCAAAACATTTGTGGAATTTCTTAGCGTATAACGGCGATAACGTCCCTCGTACACGGTAAGAAAAGTCGCCGGGTCTGTGCTAGAATATGTGTACACAGCGTCGGAGTGACCAAGAAAAAAATCTTGACACGACGCGCGACGTTGCTGCGTTGTGGTGCGGTAATTTTTGTACGTTTGGAATCAAGATTACGATTAGGAAATTATTTATAAATTAAGAATATTTTCTCACATTTTAGTAATTTCACGTCATATCTTATTTTCTATAGTACTAGTATTATAGTACTATAGAACGCGGAGATTTTCATACGAAAATAGTCCACAAATAGTTTGCTCATGTTGTCGCATTACATGATAAAGGGTAATGAGTCCATTACTTATTTTTGGTGTATAATAGGATGAGCCTAGTGAAGTCTCTTCACAAACAAACGCAAATTAGTATTTAAATTATCCTATAGAGCGATTTTGCTAAAATGACAATATTAGTGTAGCGCAACTTGTTGTCTGCCGTAGACACGATGTTACAATTTTTTTTAGCGTGTACAAGAGCCGTTAGGGTTAGTCCACTAGTATCTCGGTATTTGATTTTCTGACATATTAAGATACGAGAACTTTCACGATATTTTGTATGATATATTTTTGCATTAATAAACGGCCGTTAAACCGATAAAGTATTTTTAAAACCAATTTATTCAAGAATCGTAGCAAATTAAAGTCGAAATGCGGTGAAAGCTTCTTAACTTCACGGTACCTGAATGAAAAGGGTTAGAAAAGATAAGACTAAAATATTGTTACTTGTTGTTTGATTGATATGGTTAGAAAAGAACATATCGTAATTATTTTTATTAATATCGATATTTGTATCACAATCAAACTCTAGTCAAACTGGAGAGTTTACTGGGGTAAAGAACAGACTTGTTTATGATTCTCTAATTCTATAATCTGAACTGCGTATCGGGTTATCCCTATTATTTGTAATATAAATGCGTATCCTATGCCACGCACTAAACAACTATTTACTAGAAAAATGCTCTATTGCTCATATACTATGACTAGATCAGGTTATGGTCAGGCTTATACGTCATAAACAACGTTAGAAATCGAAACAAAAATGTATTTATTGCGTCCCCCATTTTTAATCTTCAGATTTGGAAGCAATTAGAAAATGTCTGTGTTAACATGGAACACAACAATTCAGAGGTAAACCTTGTTCTTTGTGATACTACATTACATTAAACCAAATGGCAGGATCGTTTTAGACGTAAAATGAAAAGTGTCCATGGACGTCAACTTCTCATCTACAAAGTTCAACACGCGTTGTTATTCATTATGAAAAAAACTAAAACCATTATAAAATCGCCCCGTAAAAAACATACCAAAAGTTGAACCAACGTACCGAATTTTCATTTTTTTCCTTAAAAGTTGATGGTTCTAAGCTGTCAGGAAAAATATCTTCATTGTATTGTTGATTAAATACGTCCAAACTATCTGTTTCACTTTCTTCAGACTTCATGACGTTGCTTTCAACCATCATGATTTCTTCTTATTTTCTTTTTGAAACAAAGCATTTGTTTACTGTCACCGCGCACTAGTTTCTTTTGTAGTTTGCATTTATTGTATAGACAATGTTCGGTGTAAGAACAAAAGACAAATGGCGTTTTAGCAACGAGCGAGCTAGCTTCGGTTCTAAGCGTAACCGCATAGGGCCATCGAACTCCCCGCAGCATTGTTATTCCCAAAGACTACGAAATAACTCCTGTCTGCGAATACATTATTCCGTGCACGAACATGTCGCTTTATAAATGACATTTAAGTGGCCTTGCTACGGAACGTTTTGTACACTTTAGTTTCGATTTATTTACTTGATGGATCACGTCAATATTTTTCTCTAACATCTATCACTCGATTTTCACTAAGTTTTGAATTCCAGATTATTACTAAAATTGTTGTAGTAAATAAGAGCACAAAACGCGCCAGTGATATGTTCACGCCGTTGTTTCGACTGACTGTAGCCAGGCCGGAACGATCTCTGCGCACGCGCACTCTCATCTCAACCGTAACGAATCTTTTAGAGCAATGCCCATACGCTTATCGATTATTTTATTAAAATATTCAGTAAGATCAACACATACAATACACGTATTCCTATAGTTATTTAATCGGTACCAGTTTCTAACTTAGTTTACCACGGCCTAAATATCAAATACGAATCCTTTCGTTGTTCTAATATTCTAATTAAATTCTCTTTGGATCTACCGGATACAAGTTAGTTCATTGTACATAAAAATCGATAAACAAAACATTTAACTCAGATCATGTCACTGGAATATCTACGTAACTCAAAGATATATAAATAATACAAAAGGTTTCACTTCCATAGTTGAATGAAGTGTCTTAACGTTAATCTAATGTTGGAGTTCAGGACAGTTTAGGAATTCTTTATGATTGAAGTCGTCCAAGCGCACTTATCGGCGTAGATCCATTTTGCCCTCCATCGTGATACATGGAAAACTTATCACGCTTATGGCAGTTCTAGTCTAAAACACCAATTCCTACAACTTGCAGAACTTTTATTATCCACATTTATTTTTATTTTCGATATTATATTGTATAAAATTATATCATGGTACAACCCTACTGCCGCTAAAAGTTTTGCATTGGCGTGTCTTAAATTTGATTAGGCAAAGAAATTTCTAACAATTTTCTTCTGTTATGTTACGGTTCGTTAGTTGTGGAACTGTACCGGAATCCAATCCCAATCATCTGCTTACGCAGACAAGTGGTCTGTGTCTACTTACACAGGCCACTTGGCGCAACGTGATGGAACTAATGAGACATATTCAAATAGCTTTTAAATGCAACATATCTTGGAGAAACTATTAAAACTAGCTAGTGTACTGTACTGTATTAAAATATATGTATGTATCCTTCTACGTTTTTGCAGTATAATACAACTGCCGAAGTTCCTACATAGGAAACTCGAGGCGAGTATGGTTAGAAGCGTCGTAGTATATAGTAATAAAACCCACTACGTTAATAGCGCACTATGCACTGGACGGTGCAGCGTGGTTAGGCTTGAGGCAAGATGGACAGACAATGTAATCAAGATTGTAACTGTACTGGACGACGACAGGAAGCGACTGATCCTCATGATGCAACCAATAATCATAAACGAAGGAAGACTGATATATGTATTGTCTAAACTTGGACCTCCATTGACTGATGATGGTGATGACGCTAAAGTCAGTCGAGTGGGTATGATTGACCAACAAAATCACAAGCACTCTATATTATTGTCACCGCTTTTAAAAATAAAGATATTTAATTAGCACATACAACTTTGCCTCGAAATAATTCAGTTATTCTAAATACGCAATGTTTTAAAGTAGATAAATGGATTTAATATTTTCTGTCTGTGGTGATAGCCGCAAAATTTTGTTAGTTTATATGACTTAAGAAAATAATAATGAAACCATACCTCTTTCAGCCAATAAAACCACATATTTCTTTCCCAAATTGTACTAAAGCCGAGGAATAGGTGATTCACTCCAGCATCAATTAAATTGTTGCTATGACAACGAGGCTTCACGCATAACACCAACTTTTGGGCTTTAGGTTGGCACAACTCAATATTTCCACCGCTTAGTTCCAGAACATCGCATTGTACACCTACAAAAATACATTGCATTAAGTCATTTTTAAATGTGTCGCATGAATATAGATCATTATGCACTAAAAATATAGGCTCACCTAAGGTGTGCAACCTGGATCCATGGATATAAGCTTGTCGAGGTTTCCACTGTGGGAACACATGGCCTTTCAGGACGTGAATAGTACCCGATTGCAGAACCCCGCCCATTGAACAAGAAGGTCCAGTACTCCAGCGTAGACTGTGCCTCAACTCAGGATCCACAGCCAATCGTAATCTCCGTGCTTCAGAAATCCAGCCATTTTTCATCAGAAAGTTGTTTTGTATTTGCAAAGGGCGTTCATTGGGTTCTAAACGTCGCGAATTTTCCCCTCCGGCTTGCAGCCATAGCGTCAATTCATCACTCAATCCAAGCTTCTTGTTCACGTCTTCGACCGTGGCTTTGGTGGATATCTTGATCAATTTGCTCGGAGCTTCGACGGCGAATGGCTCAAGGCCGTCGAATACGCGTATCCAGCCATGTTCGTTAGAGGATCGCGGTTTGAAGCCTCGTGTAGAGGCGAGACGGCGGAGCGATTTACGCCGAACGTGGGGCGATGGTGCGCACGGGCCATCGTCGCAGACCATGACGCGAGCAGGCGGCGGACGGCAGGTGGACGCCAAGTGCGGTGGCCGACGCCGCAATGCCCGCGCGCCGGACTCCGTATCGCCGTTGCATTACAATTGGGTCGGAGACGGAGTGGGGGTGGGAAACATGTTGCTCGGTCACTCGGGAATACGGTAGAATGCAAATATCGGGAATATTAATGGAATAAGCTATGACCATGCTTACCCCCAAGTGAATAGGTAGTTTATTTTCATACACACTACTATATTTCCTTAGCGTACGAACAACATTAAAATGTTAAAGTAAAAGACAAGGCATGAATACCTATATCTTTTATGCAGGTTATAAAGTAAGTGATGTAATAGTAGTCACGCATCAGCGATCACCCCACCTGATGAGTCACCTGCCGTTCCGCATGCCCTTAGCCCTAGTTAATGTTATTGTAAGTGGCTTAGACAAAACTACTAGTGTAGTCAAATAGCTTAAAGAGTTTCCAGATTTAGCAACAGTAAAATGGCATGTTACTGATTTTTTTGACTTGTTTTGTTTCTTCACATTCACAGATTAATTGGTTACATATTCATTATCCTTAGTACAATTTTATTGCGACTGATGTTATGTTTCATCGTCCTTTCCTCCTTTGTACGTTTCAAATCAATTAATGTTCTAAAACCTACATCTGTTTAATTCTAAGAAAAAGTAGGTTTGTAGGATAAAGTGATTATAATAATTATTTTGGGATTAGAATGAATAAATAGATGGCCACTTTATTATTTTTTTGTTATCATGCAGTATTGAATATTCACTAGGCGAAGTCGGGCGCAAATTGCTAGTTGAATAATAAAACAACGTAAGGGTACACTAATTTATTAATAAAGACTTCTAATACTATAATAATTTAATAGTATCTTACTCTATAATTATAGAAAAGAATATTTACGTATCTATCAACTACCAAGGATAATTCTTATGTATACGTTTATCCCCGCACACGCACGTAGCATTACACATCCCTCGTTGACAAACGTCCGACATATGTACCAGAGTGTTACAATTCGAGAAGTAATCCCGTCTCGGACAGTAATTGGTGCAAAGTGAATCTTGTAAACAATTATTAGCGCAATCGCCGCAAGCCGGTCCCGATTTGTAAGGGAAATGTGTTATCGTATCGTAGTTACCTCTGAAATAGAAATAGCTCTTAAATTTCAGTCACTCTTACGTCTGGTTTCTGAAAGGCTGATAAAAAAAATTAGCTACCTACTTAACTGACAAATGTCCGATTAAAATGTCATTTAAGTTGCTAGAAGCATGATCGTCAACTGTTTTCTTTTAAACTTACGGAAAATGAAAACGATTTGATTTGACCTTTAACTTGACACGAGTGAGGCAGTTGATTAAAAATTCGATAAGCCTTTCAGAAACCGGGCACTATGCACTATGAATTTCATAATAATATTCTTTGAAATACTGTTAACTAAATTTCTATGAATACTGCTTAGTCTCGGAAAATAGCTTTGATTCGACTTGAGTTACTTTGTATGCCAGTAACGTATTTTTGAATTCATTGTGATGGATACGTGACGGTACGAGATAGATAGTTCATTAAAAGATATGCAAAATCGTGATTTGGTAACGATAGTGTTTCTCTTGGAGTATGTCACGGTACTACATAGGACTAGTGGGCCTACACTAGTGTGTGTGTGTAGTACGCAGGCGAGCACTTAAAAATGATTTTTGACCTTACCCTAACGGTCTATTGTAGGGGATGAAAGTTTGAAGGGAATATTACACATATGTAGAGGATAGACTTGTTTGTTAGTAATGGGTTAGCTCTGAAACTACTAAATCTTTTTAAATAATTATTTTACATTGGAACTATAATCATTTTGATGTAGCATTTTTTTTGTTATTACTTACATATTACTAATATGAAATATTAAAATTCAGCCGACGCCGTATATTTAAAGTAATATAAAGACTTGGATGGATATTTACCCCGGACAGTAGTGGCACACGTAGTTAAAGAAATGTCCCCAAGGCCCTCCCGTGCAGTGCGCGAGTCCACAACCAATTTTATGACTCGTCGCCCAAACCATTTGTGTATAATGCCCCACAGCTTTCAAATCTTTAACTGGCTCTCCGTATGTGAAGTTTTGATATTCTAAAAACCATGTTTTAAGGGCAAAGAACCTGAAACAAAATGTCACTAAATTAAGATCAGGCTATAAAGCGATATTAGGAGCAACCGACGAGCGAGTATGAGTAGATTAATTGATGTATAAGATAGAAATGAGAGAGGTGCGCCAGGAAGTCAGGATAGTTCAAAATGGAAATCTATAATCTTCCTAGCTCTGTGATTAAGCCGGACCTTATACAGGTAAAGATCGAGGTCTTTCGTAAAAAAATGTTGTACAGTAATTCATGGAAATTGAAGTTGTTGGGAACGATGCCGATGCTTTCAGCATTGGAGTTTTCCGTGACACTGTCGTTTATAACAGCATTGTTGTTTCGGCACTAGATTCCGACCGGAACATCAACGCAAAGACCATAGATCCATAATATGTTTTATCAAATTGCTGGTGTACCAATGTGTGTACTTCAATAAGTGCACATACACTACATAAGTACACTTCCTCGATCGAAAATTTTGAAAATTTTGCGAATTTAGGGTAACATTCCCCATTTTTGTCACAAATTTTAATCGTTTTTATGTAGTGTAACGGTTTATTTTTAATATTCAGAACAATGATAGGTTAATGTCAGAATTGCCATTTACGAATAAAAAATGCCACATAAATTAAAAAGTGAATGATATTGGAAGGATATGAGACCACTGATCAAGGAATATATTTTTAATACTTAATTATAACTATTTTGTTTACTAATTATGAATATGTCGGTACTTAAAACAGATGATCACGATTCTATAACAGCTTTGATATAAAAAAAACAAAGCAAAAGAATTGATGTCGTGAACAGACCGAGCCGTACTACCGTGGACGAGGAAACAAGTGGGTACTAACAAAAAGTGTAGGTACGGGCATTCGTATGTCGACATGTAATTTATCATCTCATTCATGGACACGAGGAACGCAAGGCAAGGCTTGTTCGCGCAATACGCTCGTACAACTAGTATAATACTTTTTATTACCATTTGTGTTATATTGTACCAATAATGGTTTTGTTTGATTTTGTCCCGCAAATGAATCTGGAGGGACCATTGTCCTATCCTTACAATTAATATGTAAGTGCAAAGATTTTTGGAGCGAAAACTTCTTTAGGCGTGTTAAATGATATTTGGTAGGGGGAAAATCTTATAGGTTCGCGTGAACAACATGTTCAACAAGTGTCAGCAACACGCGTTAGCAATATATGTATTCAATTTTGAATGTTATTGTCAACATATGTAGTTTATTTAGTTATTTATTTATTTTTGAACTGTCGTCACGCTTTCCCATGTCTTTTGAGTTTCCGCTTCTCTCACCAGTCCTTAAGTCTGTATTAGTTTTATTTGATATATGTGATGGTGGCAAACAAGCCGCCTTGATGTTACGTGATCACCAAGGCATAGGCAAGGAAAAGAGGGGTAATAGACATGACAACGGAAGGAGATTAAGCGTTCACTGTTACGTGACATTACTGGCCGGTTGCATCGGCCTATTCGGGCAAAAGCTCTCGCACGCCCGAAAAATAAAATCTAGAGTTTATAAGTAAACACAATTACCACGGAGTTTTCTGCGCCGCAACAAATAGGTTCTGTCCACAAGATCCCAAAAAAGGTATTGAGTTTTCTTGTGGATCATTGTGCTGCAAGAATATGCATTTGTCCGCGTAATTTTGAGCTTGTTTAGCGGCGACTGGGTGCCACGACTGAAAATTAAAAGTAAATTATACTCACAATAATCCATTTCGTGTACTTTATTTTGTTTTATGAAGACAAATTTATCATAAAAAATGTTATAACGATTTCTTATATTTACGCGAATACTACACATTACACGCATAAAATTAGTAAGTGTTAAAATGTTGTTTTACCTATTTGAACATTACAGTAGTGTACCTAGCAACGTCAAAAATTAAATACTGAATTTCTCTAAAGTTTCATGGATGATGTATATTTTAAAAGAAATTGATTTTATTTTATTCCCTATGTTAAACTTGCAAATGTTCTAAGTCGCTTTTTTATTATTTAATGGAATTTGTACTCACCATTAGTAGCATATTTGAAGCAGTGGGTTGTACTTTGCTTCTAAAGAAATTATGATAAAGTACTATTTTTCTTCTGACTGCATTTCTTCGAGGATTTAAGGCTTCATCTGGGATTTTATTCGGTGGTATTATCTCTGAAATAAGTATGTATTATTTAATACACATTTTTGTATGATAACTTATAATTCCAACAATAAACTAAACAAAAAGTTTTATGGGCCTTCCGAAATAATATATCTTATTTTTTAACACACCAAGTGAAAAGCTTTCTTCCCTATTGCTTTAACTCTTTGCATTATTGGAACGCAAGTTTTTTATTCATTTATTTACAAATATTACGGCCACCGACATGACATTAGGAATCTGCACGAATAATTATTATGACATGAAAAGGCAATTATCAACCATCCTTTGAATGTCCTGTTCCTATTGAGTGAGGTCGGCATGAGATGTTTCCTTCTTTCACGTCTTTTGTCGACTATCATCTCAACGGCCACTCGTTTCTTGCTCATAGCATCCTTCACGCAATTATTATCTCAATATCGCTTCTTAGGTCTATCTCTACCAACATATCCCCCCACATTCATATCTTAAACTCTCCTTGTCACGTGCCATTCCTTCCTCCTTATAACATAAGCACTATGGTACTCTTTTGCACCTTAATTTATATATCACTGGGCCTATTCAAGCTGCCCCTAATATACTCGATGTTCGCTAACGAAGAAACAAGAAACATATTTATACAATTTTGCAAAGAGTCGGCTCTCCGGGTAATAGATCGAAATAAGGTATAGCTTTATTATTAATTTATTGTAATTTTGATTTTAAACTTTTTAAGTTTTATATTTTACTTTTTTTTTTTAATTACTTACTTTCATTGGATATTTAATTTTAAATTGTATATAAACTATTGTTTTTACATTTTTTAATATTTATTTTTTATTTTTCTTAATCGTAGGATAATAAAAGTGATAAATAATTGTGATATTAGATGTAAGAACTTGTAACTTTTAAACCTAATTTTAATTTTACTTATAAGTTCAATAAAATTTATACTGAAAAACTTATTACCCGCACCCAAGGTCCCTGACCCAAAAATTATATTATTATTATTATAAGGGGTTAAAAATATGAACGCGGAGCGCCATCCATAAAAAAATATACTCGATGTGAGGCAATATCAACATGTCTAAATTTTTTTAAAATAACCATTAAAACTTGACTATTTTAGATAAGGCGTGGCTTTCAATAAGAAAGAAGCGGAAATTTAATTTTAACGAATACGTATCGTTCGTCATGGCTTACCTTAATGATCTTCCTTTAATCACAACACGACGTTACAACATCTGATATATGTATATATATCTTGAGTTTTTTTAAACAGTTAATCATTTTAATTCAAACAAAACATCAAGGTTTAGTCGAGATGAGGTTATCATATTGAATAAACGTTAGAACCATAAACCATTACTTACGTCTGCTACTCCATTGTCTTACGCTTTCTAATAATACAGCACTATTTAAAAGTATCACTACGCTAAGCCAAATTAAACTCCGCGCGAGCATTCTGGAAACAAACAAAAACCATCATTAATAAATTAAGCAGGCTCAAGTAACTACATTCAGCTTAATAACTCAAATGTTTACGGCAGCTTATTTGAACAAACGTTTAAGACGCAACGAAAACTCACGAGACAAAATGAGTGACAATGTTTGTAGTCAATGTCTTAGCATTCGCTATAGTGAACGTATAATTCATCATAAATTTAACAGTCAGGCATATTAAAGAGGGTATTAAGAGTACCAGTAGTCAAAGAATACAGATGATTTGGGATGAAGTATCTAAATCGAAAAAAGTGTTCAAGGACCGTACAAAGTGTAAATCCATGAACTCTGTCCACCCCTCTTGGTCCCAGCTAGACGTTATTACATTTGAAAATAGTTTCGCGTAACACTGTTTTCCGTTACTTATAGTACATTTAAGATGGAATACTATCTAATATTCTCCGTCTAAACGCTAGGATCAGTGATCTAGATTTCTAAAATACACATTCCACACTGATTGAAACTCTTCGCCCGAATTAACAACTCTGCAAGAAGTGTATCAGACAAACTAATTTGTTGTCTTACAATGACAGTCAATAATTTGTTGTTGTTGTGGAAGTTTGTGTTGAAATGTTAATGGGCAAGCGAGCTATGGATCATTGATCACAGTCACCCGGGAACAACCACAGCACCAGAAAAGTTGTGGATGCGTGATCGCTCTTTAAGCAACGAGTAGACTCTTATGCAGCGGTAGAGCCCGCAACAACGAGATATGTTGAAAATGGGCTGGCTTATCGAGCCGAGAGAGTGAAATCACGACGTCTTAGAAGACAGGCGTGAAATAGAAGTACCCTGAGTCTCTACGATACAGACGTATCCAACCATTGATTGATTGATCAAAAATAAAACTGTTTATTTCAAGCTCGTAAATGAAGGAAACATAACAATTTAAGAATTTCCACTTCAAATAAGTCGACATCTTGTAGACTTCAGTACAGTCCAGACAACGATCCGTAACATAACATTCCGTATCTTTCAATAATTATATTCTCACGCTATCCTTCTTATTATTTTCAAATACCTCTCCTTGTTTTACTTTTAACGAACAGGTACGTCTAACAGGCCATTAGAAATAATATTGTTCAATCCATTTTAAACGCCGAATATGATTTAAGCGCTATGTTAACTCTCTGTAGCTAATTGATTTGTAAATATTGAAATTATTCTGAAACTACGGACACATGATTATTATTCTTTACGTAGCAATTTCAAGGCGGATATCGGGCGCATGAGGGTCCGCATAATGAGTTGAGGTGAATTCTCATTTGTACCTACAACTCATATAACAATAACCTTTAGTTCGAACGTGTGATGCACAAATCATTTTGGACAACGATAAACAAAAAATTCTTTTTATCGTAACATGCCTAACATACAAATAAATACGCACTTACTCACGCCCATCACCCAGATGGGTGGTAATCGATTAGTTTAATGGAGTTATCTAATCTATTATGCATTTTAATCTTGTTCACTTTTGTTTAGGTATAACATTATTTGCGTGTGTTAGCAATGGCCAGGAGATACAACCCATTTAATAGAGCACGCATTTGTCACGCGTTCTAACACAATTTATTAGACGTGTATGGCCGATGCAAGTCTATAAAACATTTTATGAATGGTTGACCTGTTTCCAAAGTTTATAAGATTTTTTATTGCGTATTTTAAAATAAGACTTTTATTTCCTACTACCACGTTACCAAAAGGTAACACTGACGAAATACTACTCTATTTTTAAAGTCTCAGTTAAAAGAGTATGCCAAAGCCATCAGCAATGCATATCGATCGCTTATGGAGTGTCCGAAAATGCATTTATATTTGCAAAAATACTAGGCATGTTAAATTAGTTTTTTCAAAAACTTGACGGTGATTTATACTTACGAACAAGGCTATATTTAATGAATACAAATCGTTAGGAGGTCGAGGTTTGTTATCTCATCCAATTTGTGTTTTCTCTTTAAGGAACAATATTTTGTAACATATGTCTGTACCTTTGTTTTAAGAAGGACATATTATTATAACAGATTTTAATTTTGCTTAGACCAGACAGGAGTAGATCATGGTGCAGGGTCACAAAATTAACTACAAACTTCTATAACAATCAGTCTAGAATTATATAAACAATAATAAAATCAGTTTTTTTAAATATGTTTTCCCACCGCAAGGACACAAGCCTCCTTCCTCTCTGTGAGAGGGAAGGGGCCGTAAACCTTTACGCTGGTCTAATGTGGGTTGGTGCATATCACATGTCTTCGAATTTGGTGGTTCCAAGATATGCTGGTTTTTAGGGCAGAGGTGATGAAATAAATTACACAAAGTAAAGGCCGTGCCTGGGTTTGAACAGCGACCTACAGTAAGTCGGGGTCTATGCCACTGGGCTACCACTGCTCAGAAAAAAGAAATGATGTTATCTGTAATTTTTGCATAAAATACTGAGACGAAGATAAATATAATTTAGCGTTAACTACGTTTGTATTTTATTTCCTTATTTTATTACACAGATAATGAAAAGGAACTCATTAGAAGACAATGTAAATGTTTAATTCAGAGATCTTGTTTGGATAACCAGCTTAACAGTTTAAGTTAGCTTCTGTTGCATGCATGTGCTATAAAATATTTTCATTGTGTAATAACAAAACATGTCTAAATACAATCTTAATTATATATAATTTCTAGGAATGTATACATATACAATATGATAGGATAACTCAGTGCCAGCATGTCTTACATAGTAACTGAAGGACGATGCCTAAATCCTAGGTAACTTATACAAATAATTGGTAAAATTTTGCCCAGTACTAAAACTAAATAGGTGTATAGTATGAAAATAGACCATCTCTAATTTCTCCCCTCGTATCTAATCGATTGTCAAGAAGCTTTTCGTCTTTTAACTCTTAGTATGAATTGTTATAAAATTTCGCAAGGGTAGAAACGAATCATCCAAGTAGGAGCCGGTGAGCCTAAACCTCGGAAACACCTTACACCACTGGTAGGACGAGCGTTAACGATACAATTATCGCCTTCATTTTTTTTGTATTTTACATTTTCTTTTCTCATGTATTTTTTATCTGTGGACATAGTACACCTTGTGTAAGGGTACTTTGGTACATTGAAATCTGTTATATATTGAAATTAATAAAGGTTTTTGGCGGTAGTAGAAGTCCACAGTTATCGTAGACGTATACCGCGTTCCATGGATATTCTTTATTTTAAAGAACTCGGCTCGCTTTATGTTAAGGGACCTCTACCAATAGGCATCCGGAACAAGCAAATAATTTGCAGATGCGTTGCCTACCTTTAAATGTACAGAGGAATGGATAAAGGATTCGTTTTCGTAATCATCCCTTCCCCGTCAAATCTTCCACTTCCCATCCTATTCTTATTAGAAAAACGGCACGTTACTCATCAGACGAAAAGCAGAATAATTCTACTTCACCCCTAGTTTCTGTGAGGTCGTGGTATTTCATTGACGGAGCCGCCCTTAATTATTCGGATTACGAGTATATCTCCTATGGCTTAAGATAAAAATATGGAAATTGAGTGTAAGGGACGGACACTCGGAATCAAGCTTGAGTGAAACTGTTCTTCATTTAATAGAACGTGTAGGCGTTTAAGATTGAACGTAGAAGTCAATTCATATAATGTTCTTTTAATTGAATGAACAGGCGTTTATTTAATTCTCATTTTTGCTCGCTCACCGACTCAGATTTCGACGTGGTACAAAATTGACAGACGTTTGTTTTCTAAGAATTATATTCATTGGATATAACATAGCTAGTTGCAATTTACAATTAATATCGCTTACACGTTGATTGCATGATTGCATAAAAAATCATACGCAATATGTATGATTTGCATATTATAAAAATTGCACAATACATTGTTGCTACCCTATCTAAAAATGATAGCAATCAGAAATAATACGAGTCCTATACTCTATTATGAGTACTATACTGTAAAAAATGGACCTTAAGCCTGAATACATAACATGAATTAATAAAAATAAATAATATTCAAACTGGGGCCACATATGCTGCACATACAGAACTGATGGGTCGACATTAATTTATAACAAAAAAAACTTTAAATAATCTCGTCTCGTATGAGTCATATGTTTGAAAGAATGTCAAAAGTATTAAATAATTGAAATCGCCTGATCTGACCGTACCTTTTTTGCTTACTTGGCTGAAAAAAAATCTGATGTTTATATAACTTCAGTTCATTACAAAATGTATTTACCGTCTGTATAAGGGCGGTGAATATTACGATAATACTAAAATAGAACAAGAAAATGGGAAAAGTTTTGTATAGCTTTCATAAAATCACGCAAAAAGTTATGGTGTGACTAATATTTTAGACATTTTACTGTAGGATTTATTTAAGGACAAAAATTAAACACGTAGAAATTAATAGTTAAATCTCCTGTTCTAATGTTCTGAAGATATTTTGTCATGACGAATTGTCACCAAACATATCATTCGACATAGAACGATAAGGTTCCTGCATGTCACATTAGACTAAAATACTGTAAAAGTGAATAAATATTTCCCTCAGCTCAGATCAACACGTGTCAAAATTTGTAACGAGAAGCAATCAGCTATCTAAACTTAAACTTACAATTTGAGCTTAAACTAAATATGCATTCATTTTGTTGTAGAACTATATTATAAGTAACTCAATCAATATGATATTTGAAAAGTTTTAGATATATGTTACAAAATTCATGCTCGATATAAAAAATAAATACTTTATGATTTCCATGTACGACAACCAGCGTTGCGTTGTATAAATAATTAAGCATATTAATTTCGTGAGCAGCGTAGAACATTTGATAATAATAATTTAAATAATTCATCAAATACATGGTTACAGTCGGATACATTTATATGATATATATCTATATAATAACTATATATGTATATTAAAAATATTGTAGCATTCAATCAAATAGTTATCCCTCTCCTGTTGCTAGATAAATACACGTATGAAATTTCAATGATTAGTTATGAGCACGAAAATAACAACAAAAACTTACCTCTCATCCAAAAAAACTGCTGGTCAAGAACGTACGTATATTTAAATAGCTTAAAGTTAACAAGATACGCGATGCTACATGAATACAAATAACATAACTGTCAATTGAGATTTCTTAACATGGAGTATCTAGATTTATTTCTGTCTAAATTAATTATTATTTGCCGCTCACTACCGAATCGCACTAGTGCAAGAATTGTAATAAATGAGTACCGGACACACTTACAGCTGACCACGCACTGGCCGCCTGCAAAACGATCCTTCGTCGCGGAATTATATCAAAACTGTGTGTTTAAAAACAAGACGACGATATAAGGTAACATTTAAAAAAAACATTAATTTGTTGTTAAACTGCATATATCCCCGTATATTAAGTATTCAAAAATATTTTAATTGCAAAGAAAATCAAGGAAGTTTTAGTAATAGTTGATTTAATTAAGTAACGTAATGAGTTTAGAGCTTCTTGCTTTTTTTTCGAACATTGTGAATTGTTTAAAAAAACGATTTAAAAATCAAGTTATCATACATTTATAACGTATCACGTTATTGAAGAGGCCAAGCTAAACTAACGTATCGAACGTTTGTGGATTTGGGGGAAACGTAAATAAGTTAATATGATCTATAAACTTGAAAAAGAAATCGTGAAATACAATATTATATTGTGTATAAATCTAGATAATGAAAGGCGTAAATCGTTCCCAGTACACAAATATTTTTAAGTTATTCTGGGATTTTTTAATACCAAAACGAACTTTACGATATTCGTTTATTAATATTGTATCATCTTCAATCAGTTCTTATAGTATCAGCTCGTAATATCCATCCATCACAATCATGAAGACTGGCGGCCTAAAACGTTCTCACATTACAACTCGCACAATTAAAATCGGCATTGATGTGTCGAGAACTGTATAATAACAAAATAAATGGTGCCTTGACGCCTTCACGGTTACAATTCTCAATCACTAACACCTAGTCATTATCAAAATATCAGTTCCATTGAATTTCTAAAAGGGTAGATATTTTGTATTTCTATTCTGCATGTAACAGCCATATGTATTCGTAGATACCACATAAAGACACATTATGACATAAATCAAATTTATTTTCATTTACGAATTAAAAATTGACAAAATCAAATTCTCTGTCCAATTTCAAAGTTAAAACTAAACACTCTTTTAAACTATCCCAGTTTGCCTTAGAATTGTCAGGGTCTATATCATGGGGCAGAGGAAGCTTCAAGTAATATTGCGGCGAGTGAACAGTGACATTTTTTGTATCAACAGACAGTTCCACGTTCTCTTTCTTATCCCCCGGCAGCTTGATCCTCACAATAAGATTTTCACAACTCGAAGAAGAAGGTGTTTTCGGCCCCATCTGTTAAAATATATAAATATGCTTAGTACCTTTTTTGTATCTGGTTTTCGAGATATTTAAAAAAAATAAGTATATAAAAGTTTTTTAAATCGCAACAAGTAGCGCAATCGTACAATCGGAACCTAAAAAACACCTGAGAAGGTTTACGGTTTTTTTCTTTTGAAAGCCCTTAAGTTATGCTATTTGATACCGATTATTTACCTGCAGGAACACATCTTCTGCACTGACAGATTGCTGATAATTCATAGTATATTCGGGAGTTTTACTATCCCCGGCACCACCGCCAGGGCCAGCCAGACTCTCAAGTTCTGCCGCTTCATGCTCTTCATATTCCTCTATGGTACGTGGTGTTTTTGTTTCATCCGTAACATGGCACGGTACTTTATCCCTATTTGATATTATTTGATAATCTAAAATTTAATAGATCCATTTTATTGGTCGGAGAGTGCAAAATAAATTTCAAAACTCGATTTAAGCCAGCATCACATACAGCCAGCATGGGCGAGTGGGACATATAGGTATTATGTTGTTAATTAAAAAATGCCTCTACAGTTTATTTTATGCACAAAGCTGACAAATAATATGCATATTTAAATATTATTACGGCGCTTACCGTGATTACGGAATACATATACTCGTATGTAGTACTCCTTGTGTTTCAACACAGAAAGGGGAAAGGCTAGTAAAACACATTCGTTGACCAGTAAATTTAGATAATAAGAATACATTAGACCACACCATTTATGTAATAGGCCTAAGCATAAGAGCGTTCATACCGTGAACTAGAGACTGTACGCTATTTTGTTCAATAACCTAATATAAGTACATTTTGTGGGGCGCTACATAACATATATCATTAGTGCATGAGTTGTATGTGTGGTATGGGGAACGATGGGACTGACATGTCTTCTAAGACAAAAGTCCCTAATAAAAAAACATATATTATATTATTAATAATAAAATGCCGGAATGTTTAACCTTGACATAGAAGATTTAATCAATAAATCAACACTTACAATTGATTTACCGTCTCTATCGACATATTTCAATCAACAGCCGTAACTAAATAAAAGAAATGCTTATAAACTAAATACCACGATATGAAAACTTCAATCAGGCAAAGGTGCACAAGACTGCCACCAGATGTAGTTGTTTTTGGTGAAAATAATATCGTGGCATTTTGTGTAACATACTTGAATCTCTCATACATGTTTTTGTTATATATCTTGAATACTTTATTTATATATAGACAGGAAAAAAGATACCTTTTCCCCATTGATCCTCCTCCGTGTCAAATCATCATCCCCTTCCTATCCCATACTTATTACGAAATGAAAAAGGACTGAAATTGGACCTCCGGAAGACGAAAGGACGATACATACTGTTGTCACGCCTGTCTTCTACGAGGTTGTGGTATTACACCGGTCGAGTCGTCCCACTCCGGCACAGATGTTGTTGCAGACTTTACCACTATTTATCTTATTGTTATTCTTCCAAGTAAATAGCAAGGAAATGTTTTTATTTTAAATTTACAAAATTACTCAACCTTATATCAAAAATATTTATCACTATTCTTCTTTAAAAACAATATCATTCTAAATATAAAATAAAATAAAAAAATACGCATTATTAAAGTTAAAAACAATAATTTATATACAATTTTAAATTAAATAATCCAATCAAGAATTTAAATAGTTAAATAATTAACAAGGAAATGTTTAAATCTTAAGTGTTACACCTGGTATAGCACCGCTATTTTTCCTGCAATGTTGGAACAGGCGACTAGTGGTAGATCTTAGGGAATGGATCTCATCATCTTCTTAAGTGTCTAATCTTCTAGCTTCTAGGGTAACCAATGATATTGTAATAGTAATACCAAGTTAGCAAATATGACTTTAGCGGTTGAAAAGTGACCATTTGAAAGCGTCCCAATTGGAAAGCTTTTTTATAGGTTTATCTCTCACGTCATGGTTACATTTACGCTAAGTGATAAACACTAGCTGTCCTCTTTTTCTTATTTTAATTACGCTCTCCTTTTTACACCATGTGACATGTGTGAATGTTGTCACTGCTTTGGAACAATTTTCATTCGTGATTTTGTATGAGGGAAATCTAAATCCTGCACTGGTTAAAATATCTCTTAAGTCAGATAGATATTTCGGAAATAATAGATCTATAGGTACTTTGCCTTACTAATATAAATTCAATATATGTGGAGAAATACCTGAAAGCGGTAAATCATCTCCTTGCAAAACTTCAGGTTCGGGCTCTTTTAATAATTGTTTTAACTTATTCATAGTATCGGGAGTAAGCTCCATTTTAGCTTTTCTTTGTAATAAAACCAATTAAGCCACCACCAATAAGCTGAATAATGTTGAAGTTTTTGTCGCAATTTAGCAATGATATTGACAAAACATAAACAATCAAGTGTTGCCATAGCAACAAACTTTTATTTTGACGATGAACTATTTTTCGTCGTCGTCTTTCAGCCAAGTCCACTGCTTGATGAAGGCCTGCACTATTAACCACCACAAGGTCGATCATCTGCCATCCTCATCCAGTGGACTTCTGCAACCTCAAACCAGATCATCTGTCTATCTTGTTGGAAGTCTACTTTTGGTCCTATAGACCATTCATTCTGCAAGCATTGTGTACATCCTCTTAAGTTTAGCAAGGCCTGTTGCTTTGGTTCAGCTGTGGATCACATTACTTCTGATTTATTTTTGTTTATACTATAAAAATATTATCTCAAGGAATGATACTATAAATATGTTATATGCATACACATATGTCAAAACGTTTAAATAGGATGGCGTAATTAAAGTAATAAGAAAAAAGACGTCTAGTGTTTGTCAATTAAGCGCAAACTCATGATATGACCTTAATAAATTACAATTGGGACATTCTTGAGTCTTCACTTTTCTCTCGCTAATGACTCATCTGCTACATTTTTGTATTATATCATTCTCCTCAAGTTGATCTTAAGCATTTTTTTTTCTATAAATGAATGAACAAATAAAAGTATAAAAATCCATATATAACTTAGTCTCTCTTATGAATAAGAGATATTTAGTTCAACAGAGAATAAAAAAATACAACCATTTAAATTACATTTACTTGTGTAACAAATGATATCTATATCATACATAAGCCAAACTACTTTACTTTTGCACTCTACTGTGAATACTTTTTTTATTAAGAACAGTATTAAAAATAGGTGGTTAGTTATGTTAGTTGAAAAGAAAAGAAAATTATTTTTGAAATCTTCTATTTAAGTATTCAAACACAAATAACATTTTTATTTTGATTAATATGCAATTCAATTACAATCAGTGTAAAACCTAATTTGATATAATTTAAGGGAAACCATCATCATCCTCTTCTGCCATTTCCTTGGCAAGTTCAAGATCTTGTTGTTCTCTTTCTCTGCGTTCTTCAGCACTCTCTAACTCCTTCCCATATGACTTTGGGGGATATCTCATTGCTTTAACACTCTGGTTGTGTAAATCCAAACAGAATGAAATCCGCTGATGGAAAGCCAGTTGAGGTTCCCTTGTGCAGTAGATGTCAGAACTCTCTTTATTGCTCATGTAGCCCTTCTCAGGGTCAAGAGTAGCCTCTATTACTCCATCTCTTATAGCCTTTGCAACAATAAATTCTGCATCCTCTGCAGAATCTAAGCCCAACTTCCTTGCAATATCTTTAGGTGAAATTCGTGAATATGAAAGGCCAATTGAACGGATTGCAGTCTTAATAACATTCTGGCGTAATCTCAATATCAATGTAAAAGTATGATCATTGCGGAATTGTGGACCATAATTTTCAAGAACTTCTCCAAACCTCTGCAAATTACCTAGCCGTACAGCTTGAGTAAGCTGGAAGTATGGCGCCAGTGCTTTCCTGAGCTGCGCTTGACGGAATACAGCGCGTTCAGGGATATCACCCAGTAACAGCTCCACAACAATAGCCAATTTCTGCACAGTTTGACGGAATCCAACCGCAGCTGTCTGGGGAGCTTTTCTTAATGCTTGAACTAAATGCTTGTGTGCATCACTGTACTCAAGTCGGGCTGCTTTAATTCTGCCAAGATAGTACAAAAACCTGGCCCAC
The DNA here is from genome assembly GCA_029849275.1 of Papilio elwesi. Classification (NCBI taxonomy): domain Eukaryota; kingdom Metazoa; phylum Arthropoda; class Insecta; order Lepidoptera; family Papilionidae; genus Papilio; species Papilio elwesi. The sequence goes on along the minus strand of CM056687.1, from coordinate 8,612,787 downwards.
TCATTATTACTGGCATTCTCAGGGAACACAGATTTACTTACCAATTTATCAGCTTGGTCATACAAAGAATAATGTAGATAATTACGTAAAAGGCAGTTAATTAAAACTGCTTGTCCCTCATAGTCATTACGGAGCGTCGATGTACGCAAACGACCATGGAGTAATCCTCTGATCAAATCAAGCTTGTTTGTTAGTTCAAAAACGCGAGAATGATAAAAGTAGCACTTGGCAGCAATTAAATCAAGGGTTCTTCTATTTTGAGCCGTCACCTTGTTCATTAATTGCTGAGAGCACTCTGTTCCTTCTTCAAGCTTGTTTGTGTCCAACAACCGCAGTAATATTAGCAGATGCACATAAGCATCCACTTCAGGAGCAGGCGTTTTCGGAGCACTCCTTGAGCGAGGCGCTTCAATATCTACGGCACCTGGGACAGGACTTTCAACAAACGCAAGTAAAGCTTCTTTGTCTGAACTCGATGGATACAGCTGATTTATTATGGCACGCAAAACATTGCCATTTAACTTCCTCCTTGTATTCGGAATAGATCTTAATACTCGCATTGCAAATCTTGGTTCTTTTGACGAAATCGCTTTATCAATTTGTCTGACATGTTCTCTTAAGTCCTGAACGGTTAATACATCAGCATCTTTCTTCACTTCACTCATTTCTACATCACTCACCCCTGCTGGACTATCCGCATTTTTCATTTCGATATCTTGTTCCGCTGGTGCCATTTTCTGCTGCCTTGGTATTAGCTTGCAGCAAGTTTTTTGTATATTCGAAAGTAAATAGGCGATGGAGATTTGAGATAAACTCAAAACTAAATTTTCACTGGGTGCGCTGTTAGTCTGTCAAAAAATGCCGAGTAACACTAACGTTCGGATACACCTTTATAAGAATTGACTGTAATTATGATATGACCTAAAAGGAATGAAATATGAACACTAAAAGTGAAAATTGCAAATGAAATTCTTACTATAGTAATTAACATAAAAAAATGCACTAACTGTATTGAAAGTTAATTATATTATTTATCCTATGAAAAAAACATTAAATAGAAAGGAAGGAAATTGAATTGGTTTTGTCTTGTTAAATTTGGAAAATTTCAATGGTAATTAAAGTGCAACTTTATGCTTTTCAAACATGTAAATAATAACATAGTTCAGAGAAAAGGCAAACGATCCCTTGAATTAGGAGTTATGACTTAAATGATCAACTGGGTTTCATTGTTTTTGCTCTCCATTTTACAATTCATAAGTATCACTCTTTCTGTTCAAAATCTGCCATATTATAGTTTTTACTTTTCGTAAAGTAACAATAATTGTGTAATTATGTAAAATTAATGGTTTCTAAATCCCAAATGCGGGTAATACTCGAGTATAGATAATGTTACAGACTAAAAAGTATGAAAAAAACCTTGTAATAACTTCAAATTTATGCTTAAATACGGGTGCACAATTTCTGATTAAAAAAAGTTCAGAAAACGAGTGTAATCATATGTTACATCAATTCGACTAAGTCATTGGTATTAATCTCTTGTTAGAGCTTTCTGAAATGAAAACACTTAGACATTATCTAAGACTTTTTTTATTCAGCAATGATCTCCCTCTGAGTCCTTTTGGCCCAGCATATCAAGTGATTCATATAAAGAAGTAGCAATATGAGATACACTGAGTGTATAAAAATAATTTAATGACAATATGTAAGGTGCTAATCAGCACTGCAACTGCTACACCGATACAGACCAGACAGTATCGTTGCTTGCTGCTGACCGGTACCGACTGATCGACGAACTGATATTCGAAAAAAAAATTACCCCATAGTGGTAGTTAATTGAAAATAACAGACTGTTAATTGTTGTTGTATATTTTAATTTTTGTTGTCTAATCAATTGTAAATTAAATAGTACTTTTACCTTTTGGTTTTATTCTTGCCTTTGAATGCCACTATCTTTCTAATCCATAGACCATTACAGTATAGACAAGACAAAACTACTAGCATTGCTCTTAGTTGCTTAACCAATTGGTATACTAGTGGAATACTGATAAAAAGCTTTTAACAGTTTTATTACTAATGTTACAATCGAAAAGATTTGTATTATTACCATCAATTTATCACCATAAAGGTGTGTGCCAAAAATTATAAGCTAAAGGAGAGCTGCGACTGCAGGGGACCGGTTGATTCTTTACATAAAATTTCAATGTGTTCTGGAAATGGTTTGCAAAGAGGACGTGGTATCATGGTTTAAAGAATTGGAAAGCTATAAACGCATAGACGCAATGTGTACATTGTTAAACATGTGCTTACCATTCGAACTGCGCTTTATTGGCACTTATTTGGAAGAGCTCGGTAAGCGGGACTTTCAGGAGTTGCGTGGTGCCGAACTTAGAGCCAACAATCCTACAGATCTGGCAGCGGATATTGGCGGCGCCAACTCAGATCCAAGAACGCGACGAAAAATGGCTTTATATGTATCATTATTACGTTCATGTAATTTTGTGTGTGCCACCACATTGTACAATGAAATGGTCAGTTTAGAGCAGAGTGGTCTACTAAAGGGTTTGTATGGTGATCTTTTGGAGGAGATTCTGTTATTGTATACGATGGCGTTACATCATCCGGCCTTCACGTTTGATCAGAAATCACATTTTGGTGAAATATTAGAGAAGTTGAAACTTGAAGATCAGCGAATACACTATCAAGAACAACAAGATCACATTAATATAGCACCTGTGAGTGGTTGTCATAATCAGTCAAGTATTGCAACCAATATGTCTGTTCCACCACCTAATTTGCCTGGGCTGATACCGCCACCGCCTGGTATCATGTTTGTTAAAACACCTGGGGTTCAGGTCAGTGTCACAATCATTATTCACATTTATTATTATTAAAAAATGTGCATTTTATCACTATTTCATTGTATTATAATTGCCAAAGATATCGTAACCAAACATACATAAAAGAGTAAGTTCATCACAATTTGTTTAAATGTATTGGTTGTGCTATTTGCCATAGTGACATTATATATTTTTTTAATTACTTAAAGCTGTAATGTAACTTGTATTTAAAAAAATCATTAATGAATCAAAAATTATTAAATTAATTCATCTGGGTATCATTACTTAAATGCATAAGTTCTAATAAAGGTCAAAAATTAAATTACTTTCATAGCAGTTTGTGGTCTTCCGAAGTATCTAATTATCATATTTTTATTGATCTAAATTATACCAATATATTTTACTAATATCAATTCTTGGAATTTATATTATAAAACAAATTTAGGTGCAATAATAAATAAATAAAAAAACGAACACTATACTTCTAATAGTAAATAGCAAACAATGCATTTTAATGGAAATAAAAAAAATGTAAATAAAAAACCTTTCCTAACCATAATATTTATGGTTTGAATTCACTGTATCTATATTAAAATTAAATTTTATAATAACACATGTTTATGCTTTTATGTATTGGTGAATTTTCCTAAGGAATTGATTAAATTGGTTTATTTATGATGTGAAATTTTCATAACTAATTTTGGTACCATCACTTATAACTGCAATAAACAGGTTCATCTAGGCTTTGATAATATATCTGTTATTAGAATGGAGTTCTTTGTCGCACATTATGATTTGTTTGCAGGCTGAGAGCTGGGTGTCTCAAAGACATCTCATTTATTGTTTTATTAATATAAATAAGTTTAAATTTGTCTATTATAAATTATGTTATTTATTATATACCTATAACAATTATAATTGTGTATTATGTATATATATATATATACATATATATAATTTAGAAAAATTGAGTTGTGAAATTAGTGTATGAGAAGTTAAATATAAAAGACATAATTATGAGTAGTATATATTTGAACAGTAAATTACTAGGATACAGTAAAGGAACTCTGCTGTAACTGGGTGTCCATAAGGCACCTTTTTTTATTCATCCAACTGATATTTATACTCTCTGTTATTATAGAGGGTTGGTCAAGACCAAGGTCTTTAATAGATATGTGTGTGCCAAATTATTAGGGACAGTAATGAGACGGCTTGCTGCTTCAAGGGGATTGTTTTTGCTTTTTTTTTTTATATACTTGTAATGTCTTTCTAAGAATGTGTGAATGTCACTATTTTGGATTTCATTAAAAACATCAATTCAATTTTTGATTTACTATCTTATGCTATAAATTTGAAATTGTAATCATAAATTTCTTCACTGTACATGTTTTTGATATAACTCCTCTGAAATAGTTAGGGGTTTTTATTATTTTTTTGTGTGTTTGAGTGTGAGTACCCATTTTGGTTTAGATTCACAGTTGGACCCGGTATTTGGCACTGGCATCGGGCTCCAGGAGCTTTTATTCAATTTTATGACAATACATTAGCTGAACCTGCTAATAGCAGGCAAGATATTGATTGCTGAGTCTGTTAGTTTTATATGAATATTTCGAAATATCATTATTACTCTATAATCATATGCTCAAAGTATGGTAACAGGGTAATCAACACATTTACGATCTACATATGTGTAGTCCAATTGTGTTTTAAAAACTTCAGAGTCTTGATCTGAGCAAAGCTGATAACCACTGAATTCAGAAAGATTTGGATCAATCATTGGTAAATTGAGACACATGTCCGGCAATGGCTCATAAATGAATAAAATGTGTTTTCTGGTACTGGTATATTTACACCTAAAACCACCTTATACATTGCTTCATTGTAAGATATGATTGTTGTAAACTGATAAACATAATTTGCCATTCATGGATGCCATTACACTTTTTATACTTTCATTGGAAATGTTGTAAATTTGTGAAAATCATAAGAGGAAGTAAAATTGTGTGATATGGAATATGAATTTTAACATAAAAACCTTTGTTTACAAGAATCAGAATCGTGCCGTGAAACAAGGTATTGGTTCTTAATTTAACATTTTCTTTCACACTTATGTGTAACAACTCTTTATTTAGTATGGTAAATCAAACATTTTGATTTCAGTTTATGCATCATTCATTATGTGGTCTTTAAAAAATGAATGCACAGTCAATGTTATTTATTAAAGATATGTGTTGATTTCCAGCCTACAAGTATAGATGGTGTGCCTGAATTAAGTTCACCGCCGGTCCTAACCAGTGCTGGTGGTATATTGCCAATTCTAGCAGAAGTAACTCACCCCCCACAGGGCTTACCACTACCACAGTATAATATAGCCGAGTTTATAGGACAACACACATGGGCTGGGAATATTATTGTATCTCCACTTACTCAACCACTAGAGGTAATATTGCATATTGAATTTTTATCTATCCAAATCCCCTTAATAACTTGTAAATGTTTCTAAAGTTTAATGTATACACTGTTTCTACAGAAATATTTATTTAAAGCAATTAAAATTAGTGTATAGATATTATTAACTATCATATTTGTTTCCTTGAAGTATGTCTTATTTTTGCTTTTGCATGAAAAAAATAATTACATGTCAACTTTTACAGACAAACAAAACATTAGTTGTATACAGAGAATAGCTAGGTGGAGAAAGTGAGCATATAAAGAGCTAAAATGTATATTGATGAAAATAAAAATATATAAATTGCTTGCTTATCAATAAGCTTTTAATTAAAGTCATTTTAAAGCCATCTTATTTGTTATAAAACAATATAATGGTAATTTTTGTCTATATCAATTTAAGTTAAAACGTATACTTTATGAGAATGAAAATATTTGACCTGTAGTCTCTACAACTATAATTAGGGTATAATCAATTACTGGCACCAAGCCGATTATTGTCTACAGTCCCTATATCTGTAAATAAATCGAAGGATGCTGCAAATTATCGATAATGACTAGGCAATCCTAAGCTACCATACTGCAAGCACAGCGCCAAACAATATATAAAATACACCAGTCAGCGCGAGAAAAACCAGGCGTGGAATGCGTATTCAGCCAAAAACCGTTTTTTCGCTATAATGTTGTGAAATGTACATAATTTAATGACATCTGAGTTATCTAAAAATACATCACAATAAAATTGATTTCAGGTTTTAAATTATCCTACTGCCGCGGGCGCTCCTCAGTCGCCTCTGGTGTCGTCACCGGGCGACAGTCGAGCGGGCTCGCCCAGGGCGCGCCGGCGTCTGTCCCGTGAGCGCTCGCCGCCTCTACCCCCACTGCCTACTCCTGTTTCAGAACCGACCGCCTTGCCACACCTTACTGCCAACTTTGAAAACCTAACGGTAGCTGAGGTATGATGTTTTAGATTTCCATATTCACAAATAAAAATGTTAAATACCTAAATACCATATTTTTTATCGAATGGATGCCAACCTCAAACTAAGACACTTTAATTTGAGATTAGGTTTATTTTTTTAATGCTCATATCTTATGATAATGAAGTAATTACGTTTCAACACACACACACAAGTCATCTAATTGATTTCCATAAGTACAAAATTTGCATAATTCGGATACATGGCTACAATGTGCTGAATTCTTATGTGAAACAATATTTTTATAAAATTACAGATACGACATAATATAGGAGAGGATAGGTTACGTGAAATCAATGCAGTACATCAACAATACCGATCATTAGAGAAATTAAATGGAGTCAGAAGACGAGCCGGCGCCTACATCCCACAGACGCGCTCCTCGTCAGACAGCGGCTCGAGTGCGGCGTCGTCGCCGCCTGGGACTCCCGCTCCCACTCAGCGTAGGGCTACGCCCTCAGGGACTGCGCCCCCGCCTCCAGTACCTTTCCTCCCTTACCCTCGGGCCTTCGCCTACCCAACCCCACCACCAGGCTACCGACCGCCTCAGCAGTCTTTCGCAAACGGCGAACCCCCACCATACTCAAATCCTTCGTACGCTGGTTTCGTTCCTGTCATATACGCACCCCCTAAACTATCATGTTGGAACTGTGGTGCGGCCGGCCATGCAGGCCACGACTGCAAGGAGCCTAGCATGGAGGAGATGACCCGAGCCGGCGGTTACCAGTTGGATTTCGGTGGCGCACCTCCAGAACCAGCGGAGAAGTAGCACTGGTGCCCTCGTTGAGGTGAGTTATCGACACTAGGCCGATCGGCGTCGCCGTTTCCGTCGCAGGGCAGGAACGTACTCGACAGCGACTCGAGTCGAGTGGGACACGTCCACTCAACCGGACCGGCAGAAATACCCTTGTTTAATGCAATGTGACATTTCTCTACATATATTAAAATTAACAGTATGTGTACAGTGTTAGTGTTACGCGCGCTTACTGTAACTTATATAATTGAATGTAAATGTAAAGATAATAATTTCACATTACACTCTCCGGTACATTGCACTTTCAATATTTTATTTATTTGTATGTGTCCCTAGACTTAGGTTAAATTGAATTTCGGTCATAGAAAATCAAGTTGTAATATCAATCAGTAGCAAGGTAATTCTCCTATGTCTAGCATACTAAACATATATGAATGTAGGATTTACTTGCCATAAAATGCTGGTTATGTTTTGAAAAGATATACAAAAATGAAGTGGTTATTTTTTGGATCATTATTTAAGATGAATGATGATAAATTGTTTCGATTTTCCGAATTGTTACGATACAACAAAAATAAACAACCGTGGACTGTGGCTATTATAATAATTATGAGATAAAAAATAACTTGAAAATATCCAGTAATTCCCGTAAGTTCTTAGTCAAATGTAGTATGACCTAAAAATATCTTATGAAAAATTGCTTATATGTAGGTATTTGACCCATTGCCAAATTGTAATCTATTTATAAAACAATGTCATGTTAGCTACAATAGTTATAACTCAATAACTGCTGCCCTAAGTAGAAGAAAAACTAATAAAAAATATGGAGAGTTCACGGAAACAGAATACAAACATTGCACTTTCAATATTTTATTTATTTGTATGTGTCCCTAGACTTAGGTTAAATTGAATTTCGGTCATAGAAAATCAAGTTGTAATATCAATCAGTAGCAAGGTAATTCTCCTATGTCTAGCATACTAAACATATATGAATGTAGGATTTACTTGCCATAAAATGCTGGTTATGTTTTGAAAAGATATACAAAAATGAAGTGGTTATTTTTTGGATCATTATTTAAGATGAATGATGATAAATTGTTTCGATTTTCCGAATTGTTACGATACAACAAAAATAAACAACCGTGGACTGTGGCTATTATAATAATTATGAGATAAAAAATAACTTGAAAATATCCAGTAATTCCCGTAAGTTCTTAGTCAAATGTAGTATGACCTAAAAATATCTTATGAAAAATTGCTTATATGTAGGTATTTGACCCATTGCCAAATTGTAATCTATTTATAAAACAATGTCATGTTAGCTACAATAGTTATAACTCAATAACTGCTGCCCTAAGTAGAAGAAAAACTAATAAAAAATATGGAGAGTTCACGGAAACAGAATACAAAAAGTTTTCGTACGCGACGTTTTATCTGATGAAATGATAGAAGCAACAAAACGTATAAAATGTACTGTGACTTAACAACAAAAAGAAAAATGTATGATTTCTCAAGGTGCTTCAATGATAACTCAACCTGAAAGCAATCCATACAGCAATTATACAAAATTAATCGAGCTAGTAAGGCAACACAACAAATTAATTGTAAAGCGGAACAGTCTTCGTGTCAGCTAGTAAATGATTAAAATATTGAATTATCATTGTCATATTAAAAACTCAGTTATACATCAATCCAACAGATTTTTGCAGTTTTGCATCCTTTGAATTTTGCAGTAAAATAAAATAAAATAAGCATTATGGTAAATAATATATATGCTGTTGTATATATATGCTGCTGTTTTTATTAGTTGCTACTTTGTTCATTTTAACCCATATTTATTTTGGGCCACATCGCAGGGTTCTTTATTAAAATAATTATTGAAAGTGCAGTTACACCGTTGTTTTCGTTATAGAATTGAGAGGGAATTCCATGATTTTTTAAATTCTAAAAGTGTACATACTACAAGCGTTTTTACTTCGATGATGGATGGAATCAGTTTTTAAGCATTCTGATACTCAACTTAGATATGAATATTTTTAAATCTTATAAGTAATTTGAAAACCAAAAAAAAAGTTTAATTTAAATTGTTGCTTCTTGATACTATCGATGTAGGTTTTTAGCGTTTAAGATTTATAAATAACTCTTTATGTGCCTTTGTAAAAAATTGAAAAAAAAAATTATTTTAAATTATGGTATTTCAACAATTAATCATGTCAGTCATTATATCAGTCGTTAGTTCTTTTCTGTTACGCTACAGTTCACGAATAGCGGCAGTATATCAACTTCAGGGAGATCTGATGGTAGGCGGTTCTTTTCCCAGCCAATTTGTATCATTCAGTTTCATTTTTAGATGAATTTTAAGAAGAAAAATCACTTGCTGTGAATGTGACCTGTGTGTATTAATCAACCCTCGACACAAAAAGTAACGAGTTCATTGAAAATAGGATATCTCTGTTTGACATTATCGAAATAAAAGAGACGAGCTCATACATAGACTAAGTACTAATATAACTTTGTGTGTATTTCTACAATTTTATAATCAACAATTAAAATGAATTCGCTACTTATGAAATTTACACAAATTAATTAATAAAATTACAGTAATATTTTATAAATAGTATACATAAAATAGTACTAAGTAGTATACTATTATATTATGTATACTATTTAACTATGTAAAATTTTAAGGCAAGCACAAATATAATTTCTATATCTACTATTTTGATACACATCAATTACTTCTTTCTTAATATTATATCCACATTATGTGCATGACATTCAGAATGAACCGAAAATGTATACTAGAGGGGATGTACATTTTATAGATATACATTTTGGATTTATATTTTGTATCAGGCGATATAGAAAGTTACACATCTTAACGGAGTTACGAGCATCATCGATACGTTCTCTCGTTAATGCAATATTGTCGATTTACTGCTGGGTTTTCACCGTCTCCCTGATGTGACGCGATTTTTAAATTTTGTGTCTTTAATGCATAGATATATTGATGTCGAAGAAGAAAAAACAGAATTCAGTCAGAATTGTGTAATAGGAAATTTGTAATCTGCCCAACTCCGAGTGGAATGGGAGAATTATTATTTATTGTTATCAAACGAATTGCGGCTAGAAACTGTAGTACAGTCCAGGCTACCAGTGACTACTTCAAAAATAAGTACAGAAGTAAACATAATCTTAGTGCCATAATCAAAATTGCTAAAAAAATGTCGGTAAATAAAGAAAAACATTTATTTTACTGGCCATAATTTATTTAAATGAATCTATTGACATGTATTTTTTATTATAACATTTATTCAATGTCATTATAGACCAGGGGACAGCAAGTAGTTTTAAGTGAGGTACTGTTGAACATTTTTTCGAGGTCAAGAAAAAAATAAAAGAAATGTATGAATGCATTCAACAAAATCCGGCGGTTCGAGTTCCGACCTTCCGTGATCGTGGTTTGTGGTTAACAAGAAGAGTTAAATTTTGTATGTTCAAATATACGGGAACAAATCCCAGTGCAAACGATAAACTTTACCATTAGATTTACTGGATCACTATCATCACAACTAACCACCGATTAAACTCTTCCAAATAAACTCTTGAGATTAGATAGATGGTTCCAGCTGGAATTAAAGTACTTCTGCCTCTGGCATGCCAGTTTTATTATCACGCTTCACGTTGTATACTCAAATATTGCCCGTATTTAATCTATTTATGGATTATCTATATACTATGGATTTAGTCTATTAAATTATGGACCGTAAGTTCAGTTTTGTATTAAATTTTAAGCATACATACATATATACTATTTATACCTATGGTGTAAATTAAAATGTAGTACATGCCCGTTAGTACAAGTAGAATCGTTTATTAGTATAATCAGTGTAGGACAAAATAATTTTAAGGGAGTTTTAATTATAATTTACAATTATCCCTGGGTCGAAAAATAAGTTGATTGTACATTTTTTAAATTCTGATGTATTTACGTCGTAGTTGCATCATAGCTTTAACGAATTATTTTCTTATTGTTTCGATGATTTTGCATCCAAGGTGTGGAATTCCCCGAAATTCTACGTTTTGACACTTTTTTAATTACTTGTTAAATATCAACGCAGCAGCCTCATTAAATAATATTTTTGTAAACTGTTCAATATGGTTAAAGTTGAAACATAAAATTATTGGTTTATAATGTTTCCTTTGATTCAAGACTGATTTCTATTAGTAATTGTTGATTTCCGCTTCCGATCGTTCGAACGCCACAATGATGGAGTTTTCCGTGTCTGGGATGTGGGACAGTAGAATCAAACTCGATTTTATAATATGACTGAGCGCAAACAAACCGCATGTTGAATTGAACCAATTACAGAACAAGGGATTATTTTGATCAAGCTCATAAAATGCAATGCTCTTAAAATTAATATTATATAAGCGTTTTATACATATAGTCATTGTAAATAATTACAAGTTCTTAAGAGATAACTCGTCAAACGTTGACGCGTTCGTATTTTGTAAATAGTTCAGTTTATACATTTAGTAAATATTTAGAAATTGATTATATTTGTAAATTACTTTGTAATAATAATAATTCTAGTGTCCCAGTGTTGATGTATTTTGATGATTTTCTCTATGATCACTGTCACAAAAATCATATTTAGCATTTGTTTGCTCGTCGTTGTTGGCAACACTCAAATTGGAATGGTTGTATGATTATTTTTCTTGCATAATTTTATGTTTTAAAATGGTAACAAATGGTATGCGGCGGTGGGAGCCGGATAGCGTCTGTTGGCCGACCCCTCAACCCAATTTTTTTCACATTAGCGCTACACGTCACATTGTTTATTATTATTAAACATGAGCTTTATTACGTCTCATGCGCATACAATCGCAGTCACAAAATTTGTGATGTCTTATTTTTTTATTATCTGTCGATCATTTTATGACAGCTGATTTTGTAAGAAACAAAAAAAAACAGATGTCTATGGAATCTAAATTTTTTTCATATTCACAGTTTTCAAATTCAACAGTTTTATTAAAGTTTACATCTATTATAAAATAGCACCAGGGAAGAAATTGAAAAACATTTGCCAGTAAAATATCAAAATTGTAATTAAATAAATGCTTTAGATGACACTTAGATGTTTTTTGACTCCACTGTAACTCACGTCGTTTTTGATTCTCCACTGTTGACGAATCATAAGGGACGTTTAGTGTTAAAATATATCCATATTATATCTACCAATCCTTATGAAGGTTGTATGTCCACATATTGTAATTATTGTGTTATTTAAATCTTAATAATTTAATTACGATATTTAAACGAGTGAAAGAATAGTTTAAAATAGGATGAATATTAACTTAATTGTATGTATAAGTATACTTTAGCCTTCAACAACAATGGCAGATAATTTGTAGAATTTGATTAGAATTTAGTTTTTAACATTGTTCGTTGAGGTAAATATTAAATATCGACGTGAGTACAATTTCACTTTGAGCTATGTTTTATTTTAATTATTCAAAGATTAAACCAGTTAAATACAAAGATAGACTTTTAAAAACAAATTCTATAAAATAACATTCGAGCAATGCAAAGTAACATAAATAACAATGTTGTTTTTACAATTATAGTTTACAGTCGATTATCCAAACTATTTGGTAGACGTGGGTGTTTGGAAAACAGGTATTAAGTACAGGTAGGTGAGTGAAGCAAAAACGTTGTAAAATTAATATTTAACATACTCCGTATATGACCATAAAATGAACATTTGAAGAAATCCTTAATTTTAAGCAGTTTGTTTAAGCGGACGTTCGGTTGATCGATGTAAATTTTATCTCCTAAATACAAGGCTGTGTAGCATCTCGATGGTTCTATGAGTAATGAACCAGACCTCTATTGACAAAAGAAGCGCACACCGTTCCTTCAAAAAGTTTTTCCCGTGAAATTTCTGCTTAGTCGTCTATCTTTGTATTTTATCCTTAATTTTCACAAAACAGTTGTTGCGATACAGTGCAGCTTTATTTTGTACTAACGAAAGTATGAAGATATTTTTTTACTTTGTACATAATATTATAAATGTGATAATTAAATTTGACTTATGTAATTAGAGATTGTGATTTAGTAAGGTGTATAGTTTGAATAGGGAGCCGCAGTTAAAACTCGCTTTACTAAATCTTACAACTGCCCTACTGCATACGTATTTATAGCGTTGTTTTCCCATATTTTTATATTTGGGTACTTATGTATAAAGTGCTGTTGTATTGTCTACTTGTATATCGAATAAAAAAAAGATTTTCAGGAAAATGAGTGTTTCGGCCCAGTATTGTAAGACCTCTGTATCCCACCAATGCTGTGAATCATTTGCTTCCTGGGAAAATAAAAAAAAACAATCATTTAGATTTTTTATTTTTTTCCTATCAATGATGACTATATTTTATTTTATACTTAATAGGTTAGTGCAATTCATCATATGGTAATTATAATTAAATTATTAGTTAATTTTTACATTAACCAGAGATAACATTAGGACAATAAGTAAGGTCATCAAGTTATATTGGGAATTGGTTGACCCTATGATCGTAGAGCGGGCAAACAGTGGTTAAACCTCAGGTTGCGAGGACCATGCTTTCTTGGCATAGGTGTCAAGTGAAGAAACGAGGAACGCTTGCCACAACCACTAATTCGGGCTGCACCATTTCTATACAACCTAAGTCTGAAGTGAAACGTAGTTTGACTGTGAACTGGCCTACAATTACAAAATGAAACAAAAAGGCTTCTGTCCTTTTCTCCCATGATAGTTTTTATGTTGTGATTGCCATATATAAAATTTAAGTAATATTCAGAATATTGTTAAATTATAATTGAAAGATTAATTATTATTATATATTTATAACCTTATGGTTCAACAAGTCCAAAATTAACTATATTTATTTTGATATATTTTTGGTAGCCAGCCAATAATTAAGTTTTAAAAGTTGTAAAAAAGTAAAAAGTTGATATTCAACTGACATGTCATTTCATTTCAATTTTCGATTTTTTTCCGTTGCAATCGAGTGTGGAGATTTACGGCTGAGATTTGAGGTAAAGGTTTGCTTGCCGTATCCGTTATTCCGTACTCTTGACTGTTATTTTTGAGACAACAAATTTATGTTGCATGTTGGACGTCCAAGGAGAACAGAACTGAACAAGTGACATACTAAAGAAGGATGATAAAAGGAGTACCTGTAACCGATGCTCATTATTCGTAGAGATGTAGAAAGTGAGATAGGTGTGCCGGGATGACGCCAAATGGAAATCTATAATATCTGCCCACCCCTCAGGGTTACGAGCGTAACACTTATTTATATGTTTTATTTGGTTATACAAATATAAAAGTCATTATGACAATTATGCATTCCTTAATTATTTAAATGTTAATAATTTACAGTTTTATACATAAAAAAGCCGCCTAAGAACCTATTCATTCCATTCAATTTGAAAATCCCGCAAAATTTCGTGTTTCCGCCGCATCGCATTGCATACCATCTCGCCACATCGTTTGTTAACATCAAGTGGGATCGTGGTCAAGCGCTAGTCTGTTCAATAAAAAAAAAACTCTCGATTATTTCGTGCGGATGTAAACCAGCAACAATTGACGCCTTGGAGGCAAACATTCCAGGAGGTTTGGTAGTTGGTAGTCCAGGAGGCGTTTCTTTTTTGTCAATCACCTTCAATTGTTAATGCCAGCCAAACCTATTGATCTATTGAATAAAAAAAATGAATTGGAATGGATTAAAATTAAAACAATGTTGTGTTATTTTTTACATTTAAAAGTTCCACTGGGCTTAAAAAATACCACTATATTGCCTCTCAATGTTACGTAAATATTTGTCTTGCCTCACTTTCCTCGTTCTTTTTTAACATATCTAAAGTACCGAAGTATAGTTTTCTCAATTTTTGTCTCGTCGTCTTTCGAGGCAAGCTTCTCACTTAGAACGCCATTTCTTATCCTATAATACAGAGTAATGTCTACTATCATTTTTTTAAAGACTGCATCAGCGCCTACGGCATAATATGTTGAAAGGGCAGGAGCCTTGTCTTCTGCATTATACACTGGCTCATAACACTAATTTTGTTATATAATGTACATTCTCATTATGAATAATTAATATACTGCAGGTCTATTATACGGATGTGCTGACGGGTAATAATGATACACCGCTTCCGGATGCCTTACGATAGGTCGTCATTTCCGATAACATTAACGTAGTTCTATATTATCCTTGTATGACAATGACTCCAATAAAAGCAAAAGAAATATTGATGTATGTTCCATACCAACCAATTAAAAAATGTAATAAATTAAAATTGTTATCAATTAGCGAATTCGGCATGGGTTTGGGCGGCTAAAGGGTCAAAGCCTCCCCCGATATCACAAGAATGCTGCAGTTAGTTCTGATTTACAATATATGTTTAAAATAGTGTACTTTTTTACCTTTCTACAATCTACCCTCATTAGGGTCAAGCGCCACACCAAATGGGGTCACTAATGGGGGCCCCCCGAATGAAAATCCTGGATCCGACACTGGTTCTAACAAACAAACCATGATACCGCCTGATAAGTGATGATGACATACAAGTGTGGTATATGGTACCCACTACTCTCGGAGATTCTCCCGTCGTAACACAAACGCTGGAAATTTATTTAAATCCTTTATTGTGCACATAATATTTTGGTTGAATTGCTTTTGTCTATCCCGCTTGATTTTAGACTACATCCATAACACATATTAAAATATAGCCGTAAGCCCAATTATGGTTCTCTCCCCCTTCCCATCCTTTTCTTATAAGGAAACTTGACAGTGGAGGGGATGTCTAGGAATTGGAGATATCCATTTTCTGTTTGTCCCCTCTTCTGTCTCAACCATACCGATGTCAACTGTTAGTTGCAGATGTCTATGGGTACCGATCACTTGACATCGGGTGAACCACTTGCTCGTTTGCCACCTAGTACCAAAAAAATATGTCTTAGACATGAACACGAATAAGATTTAGAAACAAGAAATGGATTTCCAATTCAATTTGTAGTACTTTCAATGCAGAATTAAGTAAAAACGGTAAGAAAATTATTTATACGACCGAGTCGAGCGTTTTGTAATCAATAGCGCCATGTTTTTTTACAGATATTGGAATCAAATCTCTATAAGCCGTCTCGATCGATATACTTCGCCACTTCCGATGGATTTGCAACACCTTTTCTGTAGGTATTTAATAAAAATAAAGGTTAAAGATGTAGAGGTTATAATATTTATATATAAACAAATTACTTTTTAGTTTATCGACTATTAACACGCAGAAATCACTGTTAAAAATGTACGCTGTCCGGCAAGTTAATGACATGACGTTTCTTTTCTTTAAATCGGACGACATTGTTCAACTATTGTATTTAAATAAAAGAAACGTTCACAAAATGTCATTAATTAAATTCTGTGCAGCGCCATATTATCATACCCAATGATAATATGGTATATATATAGCACTGCATATCGTAAGTCGAAACTCTTCGAAAAAGGTTAGTTTAGGTTACTGCGATGTCAAAGGTGACCGGTATGTAGACAGAAATGCTATTCTTTACTCAGTAAATCCCGGACAAGTGAAAGATACGACATTAGTACCTATTAAGCATATCAAACTGCGTTGTCGAATCAGAATATTTTGCATACACAAATAAATAAATAGGCTCTCATCATAACTCACGCTCGTAACCCAGGGGGTAGGAATACGCAAGTATTGTAAAATAAAATCATAGATGTTTAAACGCTTCAAGTCTCGTTTAGCGACAAGGCGGATCTAATGGCATTGCATTTGCCATGCGAGGGTTTTGGGAAGTAGCTCTCGGTCATATTTTATGATTCACTTGCACTTTATTATTATATATAAGTACTTGCATCTTTGTACTTTAATGTTATGTATTAAGGCGGCCTAAGAATTGTTTCACTTCGCACAGAAAAGACACATCTGCGAAGTTAGTTACCATCTGTTGCACGAATTGGCCGGCTCGACCGGTGAAACAACACGACCTCACAGAAGACAGGCATGAAGTACAAATACTCTGCGTTTCGTCCGAGAGTGAGGTACCAGAGGTCTAATTTCAGTCCTCTTTCCCTTCCCATCCTTTCCTCACAAGGACAGGATGGGAAAAGGAAGAGGACTGGACGGGGAGGGGGTTAACGGGGAAAAGTAAATATCCTTTTTCCTGTCTATGCCCTCCTCTGTCCATTAAAGGTAGGCAACGCATCTGCAACACATTTGCCTGTTGCGGTTGTCTATGGGTAGCGTTCACTTCATCAGGTGATCCGCTTGCTCGTTTTGCCAACTTCTCACATTAAAACAATAAGCTTCCATAAGGCTCCATACGTAGCACATCATCACATCACCTACCTCTTTTCTCTTCCATCCAGCAATGCATCCGGAACTTCTGGAGTCTAATACGTAAAGTATATACGATTACGTACGTGACCTTACCAATACGGGGTTATTGTAAAAATATATTTCACGGGAGCATTTAGTCCGGCTCCATAAAGTTAATTTTTCCCCGAGGTCTCATTCCCATTCATTGACTTTAACGACGGTCGTCAATAAATGTCTTCGTAAAATCTGATTTTATCGAATTGAAATATTCTTTAAATATACTTAAATATACTTTTTGTCATAAAAGAAGACTAATTAAAGTAAAGCAATTTTGGTGGTTAATTAAGATAAGTTATTCCATTTCACCGATAGTACAGAAGGTGATGAATTTGTTGTTAGGCCCTTGTATGTTTGTTAAAATGTTTAGAAATTTCAACTTAATGATGGGATATGAGTGTATGTTTCTACTCCAATCTCCTTTTTATGATGAAGCGTTCATTGCTATTTACTACTAGTCCAGTTTTCTTGAGAAAATTCAGCGTCTTCATTCTCATTTTTCCTATGTCTTTTCAACTAAGGGGCTTAAAAGTTTACCTCTAATATTATTTTATTCAGTTTCGCTATGAGCAATTGAAAAGGAAGAACAAAAACGCCATTCCTATTAAAGGGATAACTGCAGTAAATTTTATTGTATTTTATCAGTAGTAGAGTCCGCGACAACAAAATCTGTCGCACGAATTGGCCGGCTCGACCGGTGAATAACACGACCTCACAGAAAACAGGCGTGAAGTAGAAGTACTCTCCGTTTCGTCTGATAAGTGCCGGAGGTGCCGGAGGCCTAATTTCAGTCCTCTTTCGCATCCCACCCGTTACTCATAAGGGGGATAGGATAGAAAAGGGAAGAGGATTGGAAGGGGAGGGGATTAACGGGGAAAAGGAAATACCCTTTTTCCTGTCTATCTCTCCTCTGTCTATTAAAGGTAGGCAACGCATCAGCAACACGCAACGCAATTGCTCGTTGCGGATGTCTATTGGTAGCGCTCGTTTTACATCAGGAGATCGGCTTGCTCTTTTGCCACCTTCTCACATAAAAAAAACCCTTGGTTTTTTCGTAGAAACCTCTTCGGCAAGTTTTAGAATGGAATAGAACTATAGTAATAAATTATTTTAAATAATGACACACCCATTTTCCACATTGAATATAGATCTATTTTTTTGTCATTTATCATTTATCATCATCAAACTATTTGAGCTTGAGGATTGTATAACAATATCCAAATACGTTGTCTTCAATGTTTTCCAGTCTTAGATGAGCCATGAGCGAATATGTTCCTCATAAAATTTTGTGACAGCGTATACGCTGCAAGCTTTAATCAAAATCAATCGCTTTTTCGTTGTCTTAATATTCGGCCTCCCACCTTCGAGCGCGCTAGGAGGCTGGGCCGCGGAGGGAGAGGAGTGTTGGTAATGCGGTGTCGATTGGCCCTCCCCTACGCGACTCAGCAGGGTCACACCGCTGATACGGCGGCGGACCGCGAAATGCGGCTGCAAGGGGAAGGGCAGCCTTGCAGCCGCGACGATTGTTCATAACAATAGTCGATGGTGGATTTGAACCTTAACACTCTACATTTCACAGTTCATTCGATTGCCGATGTCAAAAATGGTCGCAATAATTTAGTACGATGATTGTATCTCAATTACAAGCTAGCTATTCGATTCCTTAACAGTTTGGTAGAATAGAATTCCTATTTAATACTACATTTTGTATGAAATTTA
Organism: Papilio elwesi; assembly: GCA_029849275.1. Taxonomy (NCBI): domain Eukaryota; kingdom Metazoa; phylum Arthropoda; class Insecta; order Lepidoptera; family Papilionidae; genus Papilio; species Papilio elwesi. The sequence goes on along the minus strand of CM056687.1, from coordinate 8,593,602 downwards.
AAGAAATAACTTCTTTTCTCTTTTAACCAGATCGGGGGAAATAGCAACTAATGTCTGCTTTGTATCAAGCTTTTTAGGTAATTCGTTAATTCAAAATTAGCAAAGGTTTTTTTTGCTTAACTCTAGCAGGGAAAGACAGCGTTTGCGAGATTTTAACTAACTAAAACCTCCTCGGTGGCCATCCTCGAATGCGATTTTCGGGCGTTCCGGGATCTACAGTGGAACGCACTGAGCTTTCGAGGGACCCTAGGGAGAAGAAAAGGCCTAACGATTAAAATTTGTGTCCTTGGCAATAGTCTACTACAAAATAATAACCGTAAAAATCGAAATGTGCCATTAATAAAGATGAAAGGGTTTTTTTAAATAGTTGTTTGTTTTAAAATTAATTGGAAAATACCTAACATTGTAAAATTGACAAATTAAAAATTAGCTAAACGCTAGATAAGATTTTACTTGGGTACATTAATTTGTTAGCTTAAAAAGGGGCCGAGGGGGCTCTTGTACAAACGGTAAAAGAGGCGACAAATTTATTACGTTAAGTCAAGTACACAAATTTTATAAACATCGCTAATACGTATAAAGTCACAATTGCCAATTCCGTTAGAATCTGGGAGTATATATCTAAATAATAATATCGGCTATCTCGGCAACGACCCTAACGATCTGGATGAAATTTTGTATTTACGTATGCTATTTTTTTTTAATTTATCAACAAAGGTGCTATTCCGTTAGATGAACGTAGACCTGTGGGCCTTTTTCGACATTAATGCAAAATCTAACTGGAATATAAAATGTATGTGACATAACGCTAGATTTCATTATTCGAATTCTAAATATTTCCTGAAAAATGATCTTACAGCTAGTAACTATATGTAATACTATTAGTACCAGGCTAGTACTAGATTATAGTACAAGCCTACGGAATCGGGATCGGGATGTTCTAGTTGTTAGTAACTAGAACATTCCCAATGTTATTTAGCAACCTTTTATAACATCACCCGCAATCTCTACGGTGCAAGAAAATTAATTCTTACGTTAGAATTGATTTTAGCTTAATCAATGTTATTATAGTTATTTTACCTATAGTATACTCGCTTTGCCTAGAGTTTTAAAGATATTTTAATACGATAAAGTCTGATCTCGCGTTGACATTTATCGACGGTTGTTGTTTCACTTAATGAATGGAAATGGGGTCGCAAAACGAAGGTATTAACACTGAATAATTTATTTATTTAAAACGACTTATAGTATAAATAAATTATTTATTCAAGTAAAATATCATTTTTATTTAAAACAAAATCCACTCGTTCAATTTATGAGAGCACACCAATTTCATTTATTTATTTTTTCTGATAGTTTAATTTGAATTCAGAATTAGAATTGTAAGCATAATGGTGATTTACCTTATGAGCTAAATCCCTGTTGAAATTAATCTCAAATCTCCCTTTGTAGTAGTAGTACATTACTACATGATAGATAAATTAGGTACCTATACGTTTGTCATTTATGTTTTTACGTATTTTTTATTTCGAATATAAGTGATTATTGAAAAAGCGTATATAAAACTATATATTCGTCTATCATAACATTCTTACTTTAACGCTTTAACGGAAATTACAAATAATGAAACCATCAATTAAGCTTTAGCAATAACGTTAATGGCTGCTCATACAATTTATTTAACTGTACTCAGCAATTGCTAATTAAATTGTTAATTCAGATCCCTCAATCTATTGCATTTTTAATATGTCTAATAATTAAGTCGAAAGAAACTAAAAGATAATAATTTAATAATCTAAGCTATAAAATATCCCGAATTCAAAAGACAAAAGACCCAAGTCTTACCGGCCGAGGAAATGCCGTTATCTCTATAATCTCATTTGTATTCTGTTTAAATTATACTATCTATATTTTTATTTACATGTATTTATATGTCTAATAATTAAGTCGAAAGAAACTAAAAGATAATAATTTAATAATCTAAGCTATAAAATATCCCGAAGTCAAAAGACAAAAGACCCAAGTCTTACCGGCCGAGGAAATGCCGTTATCTCTATAATCTCATTTGTATTCTGTTTAAATTATACTATCTATATTTTTATTTACATGTATTTATATGTCTAATAATTAAGTCGAAAGAAACTAAAAGATAATAATTTAATAATCTAAGCTATAAAATATCCCGAAGTCAAAAGACCCAAGTCTTCCGGCCGAGGAAATGCCGTTATCTCTATAATCTCATTTGTATTCTGTTTAAATTATACTATCTATATTTTTATTCACATGTATTTATATGTCTAATAATTAAGTCGAAAGAAACTAAAAGATAATAATTTAATAATCTAAGCTATAAAATATCCCGAAGTCAAAAGACAAAAGACCCAAGTCTTCCGGCCGAGGAAATGCTGTTATCTCTATAATCTCATTTGTATTCTGTTTAAATTATACTATCTATATTTTTATTTACATGTATTTATATGTCTAATAATTAAGTCGAAAGAAACTAAAAGATAATAATTTAATAATCTAAGCTATAAAATATCCCGAAGTCAAAAGACCCAAGTCTTCCGGCCGAGGAAATGCCGTTAGCTCTATAATCTCATTTGTATTCTGTTTAAATTATACTATCTATATTTTTATTTACATGTATTTATATGTCTAATAATTAAGTCGAAAGAAACTAAAAGATAATAATTTAATAATCTAAGCTATAAAATATCCCGAAGTCAAAAGACAAAAGACCCAAGTCTTCCGGCCGAGGAAATGCCGTTATCTCTATAATCTCATTTGTATTCTGTTTAAATTATACTATCTATATTTTTATTTACATGTATTTATATTCAACCAGACAGATAAAACAGTGTGTACACTTCTATATACCTAAAATATCCTAATCCTAAAAATAGATACTAATCGCTATCAGATTATTTTATTAGGATCAAGAGGCATGAGAGCTTACTTTATATTTGTTTCGTGGTAAAGAAGAACGAGAGTGATGAATAAAAAATAAAGGAAATAAGGTTTCCTGACAGATCTTGTACAATAAATCTTGTGACCATCGAAGTTTTCTTAAAACTTCTTCAAAAGTCCTGAATAAAATTTAAGACTCCTGAACTGTTGAACAACGATGTTTTAAGCTTTTTCCGTTTGCGACTATACTCTTTTATTCTATTTTCTGAATTAATTTCAATTCTAAGTTATAATGTTTATTTTAATATTCTCATAATAAACATCCGTTGTTAGAAGAGTTGGTGAATTAGTTATTATAAAAAGAAATCTGGATATATTTTCTTATCGTCTGTAGGTCTTATTTTTCACAAAAGCGGTACAAGGTAGGTAACCGAATATCGAATTAGAATTCTTCTTTGAACTTAATCTCTGGTTCAGCTAGCTATTTCATTGCAATATCAACCAAGTTTTAAATTTTGATAATATACAAAATGGTGAAAGTATACATTCTTTTCTTACAAGCCTCGATTTTAATTCATAATTGTAAATATGTTAAATGTGCCGAGATCGTGTGCGTACCCATGTTCTTTACCTAATGACAGAAAATAGATACTATATTACATAGTATTTCGTATTATGCAGACGTACGTTGAATACACCATATAGTAATAAAAAAATAATGTATACTAATATTATAAAGAGGAAAGAATTGTTTGTTTGCATTCAATAGGCTCCGATACTACTGAACCGATTTCAAAAACTCTTTGACTGTTGGGAAGCTACAGTATCCCCGGGTGACACAGACTATATTATGTTTAAAAATGGCTGTAAAATAATTACATAAAACATTCTTTACAGTGAAATTTGGTCATTGCGAGTGATATCGTCCTATTAAAACATGGGATAGTTTTGTTCTCGCTAGTTAAATAAATAAGAGCGTAGTAATGATTCGTATTTCGTAAGATATAGAATTTGGTATTTATATAAAAACTACTAGCTGTTGCGGCCGTCGGCGCCCGTTGGAATGGCAATATTGAATCTTAATAACAAAAAAATGTTGAATAATGTGACTTTATAATAGTGACAGTATTTTTAATTTGTTCGGTTCATTTGTCTCCCTTGACCATTAAGATGTGTTCGCCTTTTGTTAATGATGCAAGCCAAACGTTGAATAGTGGCAACACAAGTCGTCGAGATCATTTGTAATTTCGCAAACATACAATAAAAAACAGAGCAAAAAATAAATACTTAGCTATGATTTTTAATAAGCGAATTTAGATTACATTTCTGGTGATCAGCTAGAATCCTTTACGCCCAATGAAATCGTAACTTCCTCTTCATAAATATTATTAGTTGAAAATTTCGAGAAACGGCTAAAATTTAGTTTATAGTGGTAATCAAAACAATTTAAATCGTTTTCAGATACTCAATCGTCTGCGGAAAGTTTTTATTAGTATTTTAATCACCACGAAATATCTGTAACTTGTTCTGATACGACTTAATATTTTCAACATTTTTGATTACTTTATTTAAAACATTTCCTATTGACATCTTAGGTACATGTTCTTTTTGTTCTATTTGAATTATATTCTTCTTAATTTATATCTAGGCGACAAGACGAGCGGGATGTACATTCAACAGTGAGTAACTGAGGTAGTTAGGATTTTGCAATGCACAATCAGTACAAAGCTTGTCGTTCCCCTCCTCGGGCAAGGTGGCACGTTTGTTAGCCCAATGAATTTAATGACCTGTGACGAAATTTTATGCTTATAATAGTAACTCATGTAAGTTTCAGTGCAATGAGTGGCAGTAAATACGAGTACTTAAACGTGACTAAACGTTAACCGGAAAGCTTTCCGTGTTATGTAATTTGTTTCAACGAACGTAAAGAGCCGACTTTAGTTTATAATTCGGCTCACATACGTTCCGTCTCATAACCTAAATTTATGGTTACAAGTGAGGAATTGAAGCACATAGTGGAGTGTATGATTAAGTATGATTCATGAAAACTGTTAAAGATATAATTAGTTTCTAATTTAGATCCATATCTTCACTGAGACTCATTGATTTGAAGGTCGAACTTAGGTGGAATATTTCATGATGTGAGTGCAAATGCATAGTTAAGGCAGTGCATCATCGTTTTAAAGATCGTAATATAACTAATAACATCTACATATATTAAAACTGTAACTGATCGCTATCTGTACATGTAAGATATTAAAAAAAAACTATTATTGGGGACCTTTATAAACACAATAAAACCCAAAACAATGATTATTAGAATTTTTGTCTGTTTGTCGGTTTGTCTGTCTACCTGTTGTATGTCTGTTTGTCTGTGTGTTTGTTACCGCTAATCTCAGAAATGACTTAACCGATCTGGGTGCGGTTTTCACTAACGTACTGTGGTAAGCTTCACTTAACATTTAGTGTTTTTTTTATCTCAATCAGCTTATAAATAAAAAAAGATATCAATTTAAAGCACCATGTCAAACATTTTTTCCATAAAATGCTATAAATAGGCTGTTCAGTTGAATAGGTTGAACTTTTAGTTATATGTATAGATATGTAATTAACTTGTGACCTTATTAAAATAATTATAGAACAAAAATAGAAGAGGAGGAAAGGAAAGCCAAGAATATCATTTATGCAACTAATAAAACGGTAAGTAGTAGAAGAGACGACTGCAAACTCCAAAGACAAGAGCAAAAAGCTCTTAAATTGGTAACGATCTTGTGAATGTAATTATTAGAAGTGATAATGTAAAATTTAGATGGATATTAATAGTAGAAGGCTTTTCTATGAGTGAGCGAGGAAGAGTGAGCAGCGGCATATATTTTCTTAATTGCTCGGTGCAATTTCCGAACGCGTTTCAAGTTTCGTGCGGTTGTGTGATAAGTTCGTGAAACTGTAATGACTTGCTTTTCGTCGCAGAAATGTAGGTCACCACATATAACGTACAGCTGACATATTATATAAAATAGGCATCTGTTTTACAGACATTACGTACGAAATAGAGGGTAGTTAGACTCCTCCATTCAATAGTTCTTAAAATTTTTGGTTGCAAAATTAAGTCTACTTAGAATGGCATAAAAAGTTTTCCTTTAAAATATAGGTGCATATAGCGGAATTAATGAAAAAAGAAGTAATGCACAATCGACTGTTTAATTATCTCTCCAGTCGAACAGACAACCAGAGTAAGTTTAACATTATGTTGTCCAAAAATAGATCATAGGCGTATAAATTCGAAGAAGTGCAATCCACAAATCCCCAATCGAGTATTATATTGACTTATAACTAAGATATTGACTTATAGCTAACTCAGTATACATGAACCAAGTTATAATCCCGTAACCCTCAGTTATTTGAAAAGCCGTTTGACAAATCCTCAATCAAAAACCCCTCCATCAATCAAAGTAATCAATTGTAGACAGTTGCTTATTCTATAGTGAAATTATCAATTGACAAGATAACCAAGAACAAAGAACTAAAAGCAAAGAGACGACAGCGTAGCTTAATTATGCAAGTACATACGTACAAATGTGAAATGTGTTGGATTCAATTCATAGCGAAGGCAGAATATTTGTATGAGATTTTCGAACACTCTCATCTTCCTCTCACCCTAGTTCTTTTTAAGGCTTAAAAATATTTTTTCTTCGACTGGGTTAGATTAAATTTAATTTTCTAAGGCCATCCTTTTTTCTTTCAAAGGTTATCCTCTTCGCAGTGGGCAAAGGCTGCAAAAGGACCTCAGGTTTTGATATTAGGGGTCGACTCCAAGCCAACATGTTCAAATGTGTTTTTTGTTTGGGCCATCCTATTAGCACCTTATTAAATTTGACATTAATATATGGTTACTGTATCAAGTTACATAAAGAAAACAATCAATTTAACACATCATTTGTATTCACTTTTAAAACAAAAATAGGCCGATAATAATCAGTAAAATAATCCTTGTAATCCTGTTATATTCGTGTTATTGTGGCATATTATCATCTTAACACAACCGCATCACTTGCCCTTATTATGATAGAGGTTCCAATCATGAGTTATTTGCCACTAAATCGCATTTTTCTCATTTGACATCAACTTGCTTAAGATATTATATTTCTATCTTGAACTAGCGTCAAAGTTCACCGAAGCTGCTCTTGAAGCAGCTTTGAAATCTTCATGAATTTCAGATTTTCTCGTAAAATCTCTCCCAACCTCAAGTTCTACTAAATATTTATAATATTTTAGTAATTTTGGATATAATCTCGTATAATCGATGCTGCATTTGAACCTTTAAAATTAAATATTATTACAGTGCTAATGCTATTCATGGTATATTTAATATGAATAAATTTGTTCCTATGTATATGATTTAAACACATTTTTGTACATTCTATAATTCCGTCAGTGAGAGAGAATTTTATTACTAGACGATATTATTAATTTGCTATTTCAATACTTGCTCAATTTTAATAACTAATTCTCGAAATCGCAGAATATATTTTGTATCGGTATGATGCGTTGACTAAACATTAATTATTTGGATAATATATCTGTTTAACACATTAATATATCTAGCATTTATTTTTTTTTGTTATGTGACAAGGTGGCAAACGAGCAAGCGGATCACCTGATGTTAAGTGAGCGCTGCCCATAGACATCCGCAACAAGCAAATGTGATCAAGATGCGTTGCCTCCTATAATGGACAGAGGAGGGTATAGACAGGAAAAGGATATTTCCTTTTCCCCGTTAATCCCCTCCCCGTCCAATTCTCTTCCCTTATATGCTGTAAGACTTATTTAGGTCGCTTTTGCAGGGGGCTACTGTGTAATATTTTTTGTTAGCCCCCATGAATGTTGTCGCCGGCGGCCCTGTTTTAGCGTCTGTTTTAGGACAATGGCGGGGCAGGGTGTTCTAAGAATCCCCGGAGGAGATACAGCTTAATTGTGCAAACCTTAAGTGGCAATGGACCAGGAAAATTGCTCGCAGAACGGATGGCCGATGGGCCCGAAAGTGGCGGCTACCTACAGTTCGACGCAGCGTAGGTAGGCCTCCCACACGTTGGACCGATGATCTGGTCAAGGTTACGGGAGCCCACTGGATGAGGGTGGCAGTCGAGGCCGACGATCAGCAGTGGACGAATATCGACTGAAACGACGATATTCACTTAGAGTTCAGAATTAGTTAGTTAAGGGCTTAGGCGAAACGTTCTCTCTGATACCATTTTTAGAGGAGCAATATAAAAAATAACTGTAGACCGCTGTCTTGAACTATCAATAATACTTAGTACTAAACTTATTTACACAAAGAATTTAAATCGTTTGAACTCTTTTTATCAAAACTTAATTGGGCTTATAAGATCAAAAAAATATGACGTAAGCGGAGGAAAACGCGACGTATGAGCTCAATACAAAGCCGCATATGAAAAATTGCGCGTGCGACAATTTCATTCTTACGCTTTGTAGATGTGCTACGCGTCAAATGCTACGAACATATATGAACATCACCAACCAATGATTACGTAAATATTCTCTCTCTGTCTCGTTTTCGTCCAAACTTTGTCTGTATTATTCTTAACCAATTTACGAAAAAGGAGGAGGTGCTCAATTCGCTTGTATTTTTTTATGTTTGTAACTTCAGAATTTTGACATTTATGAATCAATAATGAAAATTATTTTTGAAATTGATACTGTTTGTTTCCAGATTGGTCCCAATTAAATTTTATCCCGGCCCAGAGAGGTCCAGAGTTATTCAAGATGTTCGCGAAACCAACACGCTTTTTTGTAGTTTTACTTGTGTACATTGATTACTTTTTTAAAGAAGTTTTATTTTTAACAACGTGTACTGTGATGCGTGTATTACTTAATTTACTCTGCAAGTCGTTTGATCCCTCTGTAAGCTTGTTCTCTTACATTAACAATAACTTGTTCATTTTGAGTAAGACAGCACAGAACATATGCTCCGTAACCTTCTTCAACCAATAAAAGTGCAGTGATTTCCGCTGCGTGGTCACCTTGCCTTCTTTTACTTGTTATGTATGTCTTGGTTAGTGTTATGCCATAACGGCGTTTCACTTAATTTTTTATCTTCAATTGGAAAATAATGATTAGCTTTTCTATCATAACAATTGTCCGTCGCCATGATGCGTCACAAAAACAAAGCAACATCAGACCTCTAATGTAACTATTTTATGATATGATCGTTAATGTTTGACCATTATATCATGAAGTAGTTGTGCGTTTAGCCTATATCAAACGTTTATTATTCATAGACCGGGCCAGACCACATCATGAAGTGGGCAGCGCGTATTTTTCATTTCATAAAATGTGATGAAGTTTTTAATTCTAAGATCTGGCCACGATAATAAAATTATGTTTGCATTTGAATTGAAATATAAATTGTAATTGTAATTGCGTATTTTATTCCATTTTCAAGTTTAAAAGATCTGTTCGTTAAACAAAAAACGTTTAGTTCAATCGTACTGTAACTAACGATAAGTGAGATTGTGGTCGCGTACTAATTTTTTATATTATAAAGAACTAAAATATTGTACTGTTTTACAAGTGCCGACAGTGGTGGTCATTTTCGTAAAAGTGATGTTGGTTGAATAACGGATTTTATTTAATCCGTTACATTGAAATTTGTCACTTTATTTATATTTGTAATTGAAAAAGATAACTGCATGTGTCAAACAATTAACAATGTGAACGAGCCATTTAGGAAAACAATTACATTGGGCGCGCGATTGCAGTGCGTTCAGGCAGAACATTTACATGTCCGACTAAATCGCTAACCAAACTCCGGAACCATTAGCGCTCACTGCAAACAGGTAGCTGTGAGTTGCTCTCAAATGATCTAGATAGCTGTTATCTGCAACTTCGACCCACTTTTATCGATTTCGATTCTCCATAAAACAAGGTTACTCTCTTAAGATTTGAATTTCAAAAAATCTGTTCTTAGTGATCGCCTGCGTTCTCAAAGGCGGGTCAATTTTCAGTGTAGTTTTGTTTATAAATAATTCCATCTATTACTAAATAGATGGACTTATTTATGAGGAATGTTAAGGTGTGTACCTTATTAATTATAAATCGAACTTCTATTGTTAATAAAGACTTAACGGGCAGTACGCCGGAAGAAATGTTTTGGCTCACCTCTCTCGCATTTTCTACAACTACATCAACGCATCGCTGTCTAGCTAGGACGTCTATTTATTGCGTATTATAATGTTTCTATGAATATTAAAATCACAATTACATTCTAAAATTATACAAAGCCCTAAAAAGATCAAAAACATTGTTAAAAGTTTTCGGCCGCGATAAATCACATCTTGTTTCATTATTTTTTTTATAGAATAGTGAATGCCTTGGAAATGTGCTACTCTTCTTTATTTTCTTCCAAGAATTGAGAAAACATAATTTGTGAAAATAAAATACAATATTTTAGAACGGATGGTCTAAAAAGAGTCATATATGAATTGCAGCAGTTAATTACAGACCTTATGATAGGGGGCTGTGGCCTTTACATTTTTTTAAATTAAAGTTTACCCATTTGAAAGCCCTGACAGTAAATAATTCTGATAAAAAAATTACAATATAATGTAAACTAGAAATTTGCAATTATTATTATTTTTCCTTAAGATACTAACAATTATTATCTTATACTTCTCTTTTATTTTTAGATTTAGTGTTAGATTTAGATTTACCCAATGCTTTCAAACAACGTATATGTACGAGTAGTTTCTTGCCAGGACTCCTGAACATCCTCCTTAAGCTATTGTTTAATGAGAAAAGAAAAACAGAGATTGAAAAAAAATTTGACAATGGAATAAAATTACGTTACATTAAAAAAAACTAGCTGTGTATTCGTGAAAATAATTGGAGCCGTTTCCGAGATTCAGATTATATATACACAAGAATTGCTCGTTTAAAGGTATTAGATATTTTCTACATCTGTTGTTTGAATTAAATGACTATCAGCACTGAGCTTTCGCCTGTTAAATTTATGCTTGTGGTTAATGCTAAAGACATTTCAGGGCACAGCTTGCTTCAGTACGTGTTCAGGAAATATGACCGGAGCATCCGAACAATATTACTGCCCGATTAGCGAACCCAGAGCGCATGTACACATTGTACAAAAGGCCATAAAAAACATTTACGTTTGTATCAAATGTGCATAAAAATTGATACGGCTTGCTCTCAATAATTTCCAATTGAGGTGATTTAAAAACTTATTGCAATACTATAAAGTTTGATTGTACGTAGACGTGTATTGAGGACCGTCGTTAAATCTATAAATGGCATCGGGATTTACAGAATGTATAAAATACCCTAAAGCTTCACTAAATCTACTTATATAAATTTTTTAGCGCCAATTGCCTAAAAGGCTTAGGGTTACGGATAAAGTCCCACTTTCGAATCCACCACTCTAGTGAGTCATATTCTAGCATGGTAGTGATGAACCATATTCTACTATAAACCTAATCTTAATTTCTCTAACATAAATTTGTAATGCTCAGTTTTTAAAAAAATGAGAGAATCAATTTAACAGTAGTAGAGCCCGCAACAACATCTGTTGCAAGAATTGGCCGGCTCGACCGGTGAAATACCACGACCTCACAGAACAGGCGTGAAGTAGAAGTACTCTGCGCTTTGTCTGATGTGTGAAGTGCCGGATGCCTAATTATGGTCCACTCCACCACCACTCGTCTGTCAATTAAAGAAACGCATCTACAACTTATTAACTTGTTGCAGATACCTATGGGTAGCGGTCACTTAATATAAGGTGAATGGCATGCTCGTTTGCCACCGTCTTATATATAAAAAATAAAGCTTTTCTAAATTCGATTTTATTTCATGTCACTATTTGATTATAAAGCCATCAAATTCGTAGCCCAAGTCACAGAAACGGCGAATTAAATTATTTGAATAACTGGACGCCTCCAATATCCGAAGCACTGATAAAGTTGTCTTTGAGTATCGGACGTTATTATTGCACTGAAACAGAACCGAGCGCGCTGCGCAACTTTGTTAATATTACTAACAGGTGGCCGTATCCACATCGGTGAACTACCTCTACCATTTGATATTATTCAGTAAAAGTTCACTTATATTTTATGATATATTTAAGTAATTATGGTTGAAATAATACGGAAATGTTTTAATTTTAAGTAAATATTTAAATATCCTTCGTAAAGCACTGGTTAGCTTCTGTTAAATATTGTCATGATATGTCGGAACAAACAACGAATAGAAACCTTTTCAAACAGCACTGGTTAATTTATTGTCTAGTGTACATTACTTTACTGAACCAGTTAAGGTAAAGAAATATTTTTACTTTTAGAGCTATTCATTTATTGGCGTTATTCTCATTTTTAAATATAATTATGACATTTTTATGATATGGGGCTATCGAGTACTACCAAGTGCCACAGACATACCACACTACGTATATGTACACTTGGTGCTCCATAGTATTATGCGAATTATTATTTTAGAGCTATTCATTTATTGGCGTTATTCTCATTTTTGAATATAATTATGACATTTTTATGATATGGGGCTATCGAGTACTACCAAGTGCCACAGACAGACCACGCTACGTATATGTACACTTGGTGCTCCATAGTATTATGCGAATTATTATTTTAGAGCTATTCATTTATTGGCATTATTCTCATTTTTGAATATAATTATGACATTTTTGTGATATGGGGCTATCGAGTACTACCAAGTGCCACAGACATACCACACTACGTATATGTACACTTGGTGCTCCATAGTATTATGCGAATTATTATTTTAGAGCTATTCATTTATTGGCGTTATTCTCATTTTTGAATATAATTATGACATTTTTATGATATGGGGCTATCGAGTACTACCAAGTGCCACAGACAGACCACGCTACGTATATGTACACTTGGTGCTCCATAGTATTATGCGAATTATTATTTTAGAGCTATTCATTTATTGGCATTATTCTCATTTTTGAATATAATTATGACATTTTTGTGATATGGGGCTATCGAGTACTACCAAGTGCCACAGACGGACCACACTACGTATATGTACACTTGGTGCTCCATAGTATTATGCGAATTATTATTTTAGAGCTATTCATTTATTTGCGTTATTCTTATTTTTAAATATAATTATGACATTCTTATGATATGGGGCTATCGAGTACTACCAAGTGCCACAGACAGACCACACTACGTATATGTACACTTGGTGATCCATAGTATTATGCGAATTATTATTTTAGAGCTATTAATTTATTGGCGTTATTCTCATTTTTAAATATAATTATGACATTTTTATGATATGGGGCTATCGAGTACTACCAAGTGCCACAGACGGACCACACTACGTATATGTACACTTGGTGCTCCATAGTATTATGCGAATTATTATTTTAGAGCTATTCATTTATTGGCGTTATTCTCATTTTTAAATATAATTATGACATTTTTATGATATGGGGCTATCGAGTACTACCAAGTGCCACAGACAGACCACACTACGTATATGTACACTTGGTGCTCCATAGTATTATGCGAATTATTATTTTAGAGCTATTCATTTATTGGCGTTATTCTCATTTTTAAATATAATTATGACATTCTTATGATATGGGGCTATCGAGTACGACCAAGTGCCACAGACAGACCACACTACGTATATGTACACTTGGTGCTCCATAGTATTATGCGAATTATTATTTTAGAGCTATTCATTTATTGGCGTTATTCTCATTTTTAAATATAATTATGACATTTTTATGATATGGGGCTATCGAGTACTACCAAGTGCCACAGACGGACCACACTACGTATATGTACACTTGGTGCTCCATAGTATTATGCGAATTATTATTTTAGAGCTATTCATTTATTTGCGTTATTCTCATTTTTAAATATAATTATGACATTTTTATGATATGGGGCTATCGAGTACTACCAAGTGTCACAGACAGACCACACTACGTATATGTACACTTGGTGCTCCATAGTATTATGCGAATTATTATTTTAGAGCTATTCATTTATTGGCGTTATTCTCATTTTTAAATATAAGTATGACATTTTTATGATATGGGGCTATCGAGTACTACCAAGTGCCACAGACAGACCACACTACGTGTATGTACACTTGGTGCTCCATAGTATTATGCGAATTATTATTTTAGAGCTATTCATTTATTGGCGTTATTCTCATTTTTGAATATAATTATGACATTTTTATGATATGGGGCTATCGAGTACTACCAAGTGCCACAGACAGACCACGCTACGTATATGTACACTTGGTGCTCCATAGTATTATGCGAATTATTATTTTAGAGCTATTCATTTATTGGCATTATTCTCATTTTTGAATATAATTATGACATTTTTGTGATATGGGGCTATCGAGTACTACCAAGTGCCACAGACGGACCACACTACGTATATGTACACTTGGTGCTCCATAGTATTATGCGAATTATTATTTTAGAGCTATTCATTTATTTGCGTTATTCTCATTTTTAAATATAATTATGACATTCTTATGATATGGGGCTATCGAGTACTACCAAGTGCCACAGACAGACCACACTACGTATATGTACACTTGGTGATCCATAGTATTATGCGAATTATTATTTTAGAGCTATTAATTTATTGGCGTTATTCTCATTTTTAAATATAATTATGACATTTTTATGATATGGGGCTATCGAGTACTACCAAGTGCCACAGACGGACCACACTACGTATATGTACACTTGGTGCTCCATAGTATTATGCGAATTATTATTTTAGAGCTATTCATTTATTGGCGTTATTCTCATTTTTAAATATAATTATGACATTTTTATGATATGGGGCTATCGAGTACTACCAAGTGCCACAGACAGACCACACTACGTATATGTACACTTGGTGCTCCATAGTATTATGCGAATTATTATTTTAGAGCTATTCATTTATTGGCGTTATTCTCATTTTTAAATATAATTATGACATTCTTATGATATGGGGCTATCGAGTACTACCAAGTGCCACAGACAGACCACACTACGTGTATGTACACTTGGTGCTCCATAGTATTATGCGAATTATTATTTTAGAGCTATTCATTTATTGGCGTTATTCTCATTTTTGAATATAATTATGACATTTTTATGATATGGGGCTATCGAGTACTACCAAGTGCCACAGACAGACCACGCTACGTATATGTACACTTGGTGCTCCATAGTATTATGCGAATTATTATTTTAGAGCTATTCATTTATTGGCATTATTCTCATTTTTAAATATAATTATGACATTTTTATGATATGGGGCTATCGAGTACTACCAAGTGCCACAGACAGACCACACTACGTATATGTACACTTGGTGCTCCATAGTATTATGCGAATTATTATTTTAATAAAAGCTTTCATGATATATCGAATTCTTAAAAGAAGTAGAGGGTACTAGAATTACTTGATATTTTTATTCTTTCTACCGATATTTCAGTACAAGATAAGGAGTTCTACATGCTAGAATTGAATAAAACAATATTTTATCGGTCCGAATGTGTTGTCTGCGAAATATAATATAAAACTTACGAATAAAAATGTCAATTGAAACCTCATTCACTGAGTTAATGAACATGTGTTTAAATCTGATAAGAATCATAACTTTGTAAGTTGCATGCGACGTAATATAATATTACAAATAACTTTAGTATAATTTGTTTGAAGGTCCAGCTTTCTTTGTACACAAGACGTCATTATTTCCAAACTAGCGTATATTTTTACTCATTTAAGATAAAATTCCTTCACTTAATGTGTGATCATAAGTAAACCTTGATTTTCATTTATTGTCCTTCGAGAAACTTAATAAATTAAAGTAATTCTTTTAAGTTATCAGGTTTTCATCAAAAGTTACCTCTATCATATGTATGTTGCGCGCGCAATTTGACATTTAAGAATCGTCACAGGATTAATATTTGGTTTATTACATTTTTGTGCCGAGCAACTCGTTATACAAAAGCGCCGGCATACGGCTCGCAATATCCGCTCAGTCTGTGACACTTCGCGATCTTTTATTTCCACATATTAAACTGTCACCAAATGTGGCGACCCTCATTTATTATCGTACGGCTTTATTTCTTCTTTTTTAAATTTAGATCGCGGCCGTGTCGTTTGGATTATCGATTTATTTTTGTAACTTAGAACAGGTTGAGGCATTAATTTGTTGGTTCATAATAAAACTTTTCAGTTGTATAATTGGTTACAGAAACAACACAGTCTTTTGAGTGTATTAGAGCGCTCGTAGACGTCGTTTCAGACCGTCAGTAATCCGGCGTAAACCGGTCGCCGGACCGGTATCCGGTGCATGTCACATTTAATGTAAGCCATATGCCATCGCATATCCGGCAAAAAAAAAGGTTCATGGTCCGGTTGTGTCGTCAGAACATCACATCACACACATCTTTCTTTTTGTGATTTATCCATGATGGAATAAACAGACATTTCATTTACCTTGAATATACCTTTGATGATTCATCCATCATACTAAGCATTAGAAATGTTTTTGGTACACGTTATCTAGAATTGGAGCCAGGATCAGCATTGGGACAAACAAATCTTGATAACCGAGATCAGAATATTTACTACCTAATAAGTATGTATAAAATATAACATACTTAGTACACCAAGTAAATAAAAAAACATATATCAGTGTGTGTGTGTACTTTAATGTGTCATGTTTATAGATTCCAAAGTAACTGTGCGCTTTGCAGTAAGCACTCACAGTTCGGAAGTTTGGTTAGAGCGTCGGCCGGCCATGTAAACGTTTTGCCTGAATGCACTGCAATCAGTTCGACAGTGTAATTGTTATACTAATTGAGCTTCAAACTGCGAGTACTAGTTTGGAATATAATTCTATTGTGTCAACAAAACAATCTTCTTTTGTGTCACTTTGCATTTATTTTAAATTTCGGAGAAATTGGCATACAGACATTGAATATGTATCCGTATATCATACCAATGAATTCATTAATTCTTAGCTTTAAAGGATTCAAATATTGTATGCGCCTGATCTGTAAAATGCATGGAGAAAGCATGACAAGGCAAATTTGTGTTGCAGAGTTAGTGTATGTGTTGACAGTGGAAGTCTTAGAAGACCTTATGTCGTTTAGATAGGCGACAAACTAAATAAAGGAATGGGAATACCCGTAACCTATGTGACTGAGAAAGGTGTGTTAGGATAGTGCAATCTTATGCCTTTTAAAAACAAAAGCTGTACACAAGACTGTCCTGACTAGAATTCATTGTTAAAATATTAATTAGCACATGTACATATATTTTAATAACTTTAAAATATATATGATTGACGGCTATTATTAGTATATGAGGAACAATAGAACTCGCGCGTCTTAAACCAGAAATACCTACCAAAATAAATAAGGAAGGATAGAAATCCGTCATCTACGAACTGCCTACGAACGTGAATGTATAACTATTAAAACTGGAAATAGCTCCATTATTACGTGCCAGTAAAAGCTCACTAAATTAAAATAATTCAGTCGAAGGCCTGCTAGTGACGCACTGATAATCTTGCTGGGAAATTACACAAACGGAATGACTTTAATCAGTGGGTGGAATATGCGCTGACGAAATTAATTTTCATTCATGGCCTTACAGTCATCGCCTCGATTCCTATCAAGTTACAAATTGCAATACACTGATATGTACAATTCCAATATATTAACACGTTGAATTATGGTTCAATACTTTGTAGTTATATTATTATAAACGTGATTTGTTTAAGTTAATATGGTCAAATTATTTAAAACTGTATATGTCATTTTTACCATTTGGTATTTGGTCCTATTTGTACAAAATAGTTCGCTTTCTGGAGAGAGTTAACAAATAATCTATGGTTGAATATATATAAATATACACATGAAATATTTATATATAAACAAGTTGTTTTATTTTAGGGCTTAGCAAATTTTATATTGTAGCTGAATAGCATGAAAAAGTTGTCGCTCTGCTATGCATGAAGAGAAAAGAGATTCATAATTTGACCTAGTTGTGCTTCTTTACACTCAAGAACTTCATTACAGTCGCGAGAACGTAACACATACAACTGCGGGATATTTGTTCTATTTTTTAACTCAAGTGCATCGAAGTTGAAGTTTTAAAAGTATGCGGTTGACGCCCAATGCCATACTAGTAGTATAGTTTAAAGTTTATTACGAAATAAGGCGTTACTCTTACGCTTTTAAGGCCTTATATATAAAATATAAATAGTTCCTTGCCTTGCCTTAGGACGCAATTCAAAACAGTGTGATAACTTTTTGAAGCGTAATTTTTTAAGGATAAAACCGAGGAAGTGGCTAACAGATTCGTCAGCTTACAATCGAAAATGGCTTATATAAACAGTCAACAAATTGTGAACATTTTAACGTGTCAGTTTCGACAGTTTATAAAGTGTCGAAGTCAAATCGTAAAATTGTGAACTGATATTTTGCTTGAATAATTACGTTAAGTTAGAATAGGAATTCTTAATCAAACAAAGGTGTGTTCTGTTTAACGCAAAACATCAAAATTGTATTCAGATCAAAACAGTTCACAATTTTCTGACAATTTTTCAACATATATAAATATACACACATATAAATATATACATATATATATATGTCGGATTTCCATTTGGCGCGATCCTGGCATACCTCTGTCGTTTCTTCGACATCCATACATCTACGCATACATGCTCGTCGGTTACGTTTACTCCTTATATCGCCCTTCTTTAGTATATCACTAATCTGGTCGATATAAGTTCTCCTCCCCAACGTCTGTTAAGTCTACATCCTTATAATCACATTATTTTAATTTACTTAGTATTTTTACTAAAATCACCGAGAAACACTATCGCTAGTACAGCGTGTGCGCCGGGTGACGATCGACTGATATGTATACATATATTATCTGAATCTCAGAAACGGCTCCAACGAATTGCTTTCGCAATACTTTTTGTTGAGGCGTTGTCAAGGGCTAACTTACCGATACCCGATAATCTCAATATTTTTGTAATATGGCGTTATAATAAAAAAAATACGATCTTACACATAAGACAACGCAGACCGAGCTGCCCATATAATGTAGTGCCGACCAAGTGACTAGAGACTGCATGCTAAATTAGTACGTTCCAAACGATGATAAGCACTAGTTCAGGATGTTGACTCTTATTATGCACGGTATCCATGTCACTATTGCTCAGAAATATTGACGCTTGCAAATATATTGCCTTGAGACAATAAACGAAGAATCATATCGCTTCGTTCGAACGCGAGGAATAGTTACAATAAGATAAGCCATCGGTCATATTATTTGAGTTAGCGAGCTAAATAAAGAGCGGATAATGCGGACGTTTGCCAGAAAATTATTAAAATACGTTATGTATACATATGATTTCTATATTTACTTTCACTGCAACATTGCGTTACTTTCGTTAAAGTAAAAAAAACACTCTAAAATGAATACGATGTATATCCATTTAATTAGCGCTAACATTTTAATGAAAAAAAGCTCTCTAAGCTTTAAGGGCTTGACGATTTTAATTAAATCTGAGTAAAGTTCGCTAAGAACATTTTGAAATTAGAAAAAAGTTTTACAAGCAAAATTGAATCCGACGGATCGATTTGCTTTGACTTTTTTACAATTTTTGAAAATGTGAATGTTGTTTATTATTACATTAATGCAGTTCAGATGTATGTGTTTATTATTACATTAATGCAGTTCAGATGTATGTGTTTATTATTACATTAATGCAGTTCAGATGTATGTGTTTATTATTACATTAATGCAGTTCAGATGTATGTGTTTATTATTACATTAATGCAGTTCAGATGTATGTGTTTATTATTACATTAATGCAGTTCAGATGTATGTGTTTATTATTACATTAATGCAGTTCAGATGTATGTGTTTATTATTACATTAATGCAGTTCAGATGTATGTGTTTATTATTACATTAATGCAGTTCAGATGTATGTGCTTGCAGCTTGAGCTGACATGATGGCACTTCCTTATGGTAGTAGATACATCACATGCACCAAATCGTTTTGTAGGAAGTAAGCTTGAATATAAAGTCTTGAGGCTTTTAGATAGTTCAATTCTCAAAAAAGCCTATTGTTCCCCACTCGTGGCGAAAGATATATTTTAAAGTAGTTGAATTTTCACAAAAGGCCATCTTTACCCGTCTATATATATATATATATATATATATATATAACGAGTGTTAGAGATTCCTGCATACCCCGTTCCTTCATATCCAAATACTTTGTAGGGTAGAATAATACGCATTCATAAAGTTACAGTCTTAAAATCCTTAATCCATTAAATTTTTATGTAAATTACACAGTCTAATATCCGAAACCACTCTCAAGTTTCATACGGTTGTATGTTATGTATGGTATAAGTTCGTAAAATTGAAATGAGATCGTTTATACGAAGAAAATATAGGTCGACACATAATCTAAAGAATTAATACAATATACCGCGTCTCAGCGTGCAGTCTATTGATCAGTATGATATGTAGATTTTGCCTCCACCCATTCACATACCAATAAGTAAACGGTACTTTCGAGCATTGAGCATTCTTCCTGGTTTTGAAGTACACGTCTTATCAAAACAGTTTCTCGTGAAAACATTATGAGGTATTTTGTTAAAAAACACGTCCTCACTCCTTTTATGGTACAAGTAACGCAAGTGTTACGTGTTGGTTACCATTTATTGAATAATAGTTATATAGATGGTTGAACAATTATCCAATGTATGCGCAGTACTCTTCCTAACGTCGATTTAATTAGCTTCGTGAACCGACTACAATGATGATTTAGCTTATTTCTTCTATGTAAATTGCGCATATCCTCTAATATTAATATTGTTCTTAACTCTTTGTGTAATTAGCGAGGAGTAAGTTTGATATTGAAAATCTATTATGTATATTATAATATGTAACTTGATCTGAAAAATAATCCGTAGTACTCACATATTCTAGTGATTAGTTTAATTTAAATACCAAAATCATGACTAAAAAGATAACCAGGACTTTGTGCTTTTATTATAAGAGAATTATTCAATAAATGTATCGTGAAGGTGCCACTTCATGTGACAGAGACAAGACATGATTCGATTAAGTAAAGTGTTTAACATTTTACCATTATATAGAGCTGTTGATTGAAAATCAATAGCACAATCAAAATACAGTTTACTTGATTGATTACCCGTGTGTCACATTGCAGCCTTGTTCTCGATCTTTAGGTATTTGTGAATGATTCATGGTACATGCTTATATGTAAATGATGTTGATGAGGATCATACACAGATATAAAAACAAATATACGCGTCTTACTGTATAAGAACATCAATTAAATGTAAAAAGTAATAACTATAATATTAATAATTAAGTATAGATAATTTATTGATTTTAATGTTTTTATTTGTATGCATTGTCCGAAACTAAAGTAAGTGTGGTATTGAAATTTGATATGCAGGTCAAGCATTCATTTGCAGTTGTGGAATATCTGCACGAGTGTTAGTCGATGCTTGTCGGATTTGTTGTTTCATACATTTACCAGTACATTGTTGAAACAGAACAAACAAATAACACGGTTCATACACGGGTAATTTATGACGTACATAAATAAAGTTGGTGGCTGTTGGTTATCACGGATGGGTATTCTTGATTAACTTTAGAAAAGTCCTACCCACCAATCTAATTAGTATCATCACCGAATATCCAACTTAATGAATGATGAAATGAAAAAACTTAAAATTACTTTAACCTACTTTTAAAATTGTAGAAATTATACGACATGCCCGGTGGGTCCTGGTCCAGGTACAGGTCCACGTGGTGTAGATAGGCCTCCCAAAAGATGGACTGATGGTCTAGCCAAGGTTGCGGAAGTCCACTGGATGAGGGCAGGAGATCGATCTTTGATCAATCCTTGGGCATTTGTACATCAAAGCCAATATGAAGAATCAAAAACAATCATAACGCGAATTCTGCACATTTTAAGACCAATAGTATAAATGACATCAAAGTTTACAGCTAACTGAATAATTAAATTTACAGAATAATTATTGTAGATTTAAATGAAAAATGGAATTTGTACATATTTTAAGAAGATATTATGTGTTTTTACTTTTGTAGGTTTATTTGTTTGTGAGTAATTAAAAAAATATTGTATGTTGCTTTGTATTTCTACTATAGTTAGTATTTAAAAGACATAACAATTTTCTTGATCGACCTTTGATTTTGTTACTACATCTAAACAAAGAATATAAAATGAATATTTGTTTTTAATTGGTAAATTCTGGAACTACTGAAGCGGTTTTAATAATTGTCAGAAAGCTCCACAAATGACGTCACGAAGATTTTTTTACAGAAAATGTTACAAAAATAATAACCCCTATAGTGAGAGAGTTAAGTAACTAAACTTTATACATAACATAGTCATCCAAACAAATCGCCAATTCTAAGCTGTTATGTCAATTTATTTATTACAAATAAGTTTTTCTATAACTTCGCTTAAATCTTAACTAATATTATAAATGTGAATGTGTGGTTGTTTGTTCGTTTGTTATGGTTTAACTCCTTAACGACTCAACCGATCATCGATCATCGATTTCCGGATACATAAAATAACATAGGGTTCCCTTTTATGCAACAAAATAACTTCCCAGGGATAGGAAAATAAAGCCTACTAAAGGGTTGCCATGATAATGTTATGACACGACAATAACATCTTTTTGACATTTACTTATAGTTCCAAGTTACTATGGGCGAAATAAAGTTACAAAAATTTGCAGCAGAATGTGTGCAAAGCCGCTGGTTAGTGCTAGAACATAATATAAATCCCAAATAATAAATAGTAAACGATATTAGATAACATATATTTTTAATAATCTACTAAGTAATGCGCGTTGAACAATTGTTGCGGAGCAAAATGTATATTTGAACACGATACGGAATATCAATGATAAATATTATCTTGCAGCTTACAGCAGCACAATGCAAGTAAAATATGAGTATATTACTCCGCCTAAATGGTTAGTTCTTTTAAATGAAGCGTCGGTATTTGTCCCGATTAGAACAAAAGTGTTGACGATATGGAGCAGGGGCATAAAGAAGGCAAATAATATATTTTACTTTTTGTTGCGCTCTCTTTTCTAATCAACTAAGGTTGTTGCTGAACAATATCCATTTAAGAAGATACGAATATAATGTAAGATATTAATATAATGACTATGATGTTATTTGCATTAGGCAAAATTTCCAGCCTCTCGAACCATCGAACGTCTTTACAATCTTAACAAAAATAAAATGAAATAAAATGTATTACATACTTAAAACGAAAGTTACATAAAAAGAGGAAAAAATAAAAGAAAAAAGCAAAAGAATTCGCAAAAAACAACCTTGACAGAGTTTTCAAAATGTAAAGATAATTTGAACAATCAATACACAATGTTACACAAAGTAGCTTCCATCAACACGAAACACCTACACGTTTCCGAAACTAATTTCCATTCACCGGCTTAATGTCGTCAATTTGTAGTTAGTTTGAAACTGCAACGCGGCCGTATTAATCAGATTGAAGTGTATTGATACAACTACGACGCTACATGCAGGATCAAGGTACATTTGTTTACCATTGTATTTAGCCGCGTTGGTATATTGCGGACTTAACTTTCAGTAAGCTGTCAACGTGAAGTTTTAAATAAAGCGTTGAAACACACTTTACAAACTTCAGTAAATTGAAAGAGAACCTTTTTTCTTTAACGTCGCTTTTTGCTGCTTCAAAACAGCGATAAAAGCTAAAAGCTTCATTCATGTAGTTATGGTTCCGTTAATAAACTTGACCCAATTTCTTGAGTCTAATTTAAAAATCTTATCTATGAAATTAATTACTGATCTTTGAGTTTTATATGAAATTATTGAAGAATTATTATTTGGGTATGTTGAAAGGATGAATGAAGAGAAGAAAATGTATGTTGCTAAAGCTAGTGACAATGTTGACAGGGTACGTCCCGAGAGAACTTATATTGACCAGATTAGTGATATACTAAGGAATGCCGAAATAAGGAGACGATCATGTATGCGAAGATGTATGGATGGAGAAGAAGCGGCAGAGCTATGCCGGTATCGCGTACAATGGAAATCCGTGGATCCTTGACCTCTGCCTACTGCCTACTGCCTCTGGGTTACACGCGTAACCGCATATTTATGTATTTATTTATATTAATTACCTATGTCTAAATCTCTTGAAATGAAGCTAAACGTATTTATGGGAACGTTTGTCACTTGATTTGTCGTGTTTGTTTGTTTGACAGCTGGATGCAGCAGACAAAAATCTTTGGTAATTTTCTTCAGAAAAGCAGTGATGAGGATTCCCTACTCCATCCAAGTTCGGAAGTCACCGTATGCGAATAGAGTAACCGTTAACATGAGGCACAATTTAGTTTTCTAAATCTCATATTAGCGAAGATAAGCGTATGATGTAAGCGAATGCCCTGTTCGTATTATCTATCGCTATTTTATTATTTTTTATTTTATTATCTAATTGTTATTGATTGTAAAATATCATATGTGCTTTAAAACATAACAACATGAGTTTTTGTCACGCTCTATGGTACATTTGTAACGAATATTTAATTCAAAATAAGCCTGGAGGCCCGATGTATAAACTACAATCGTATTCTCGTAAACATTTCGTGACTGTTAAATAAACAACAAACACAGTTGCGGATACCGGCGGATTCACATATCGTAGAAAACAGTGGAATGTAAATATTAGATGAAAAACGTTTGTACCGTGACATGGAAGCTGTAAAGGTTTGTAGATAAGGAATTTCAGTATGCGAGATGGGCGATGCTTGTTGAGCTTTTCGTTCCGCAAATAATTTATAGTCATCGAAATGTACACGTAGCCAAACCGTGATAAACTTAACCAGCAGGATCGAATAAATAGTTACTTTTAAAGTCAGATGAAGTTGAACTTAAGACAAAATGTGTTATTATTGTTATAACTGTAATAACTTAATAAAAAGTTTTACAATTTAACAGTGGTAGATCTAACAAGAAGCAGCTGAATACATGAACGAATTGGCACGGCTGTAAAATTATCACGACGTTACAGAAGCATGAAGTACTGGTATTAACTTTAGCGTTTCGCCTGATGAGTGAGTGGTCGTGTGGAACGTAGTAGATACAAAAAGGCGTAGTTATAGTTTACTAGTAGTAGTATTTAAACCTTTCTAATTATACAAGGGTACATATCCAAAACAACGACATGTAATTAGTTCATTACAAATCTTAGTAAAACCTCCTTGCGTAGGCGTAAGTTAAGCGTGAATTAAGCTTCCAACATGTGTCAAATCTGCTAGGTCAATATAAATATAGAATAAATAGTTTGCTTATACTATCGATCAACTCACAGCCGAAACAACTAGGCTTAGAAACGTGAAATTTAAAATTTAACGGCAACTTCCCTTTTGTAGGTTAAAAGTGTTTTGGAAAGTGGAGGGGACCTGAATTGGGACATTCAGACGAAAAGTACTTGTATCGTAATTAAGCTGCTTGTCAAACGTTATTCGAATTTTCCCTGCCCGTGTTTTGACAAGTAGTTCATTATTCAAATCTGTCGCAGTTCGGTATTCGGACCAATAGTGAAACGCCTCTTGCGCGTGCGTGTCTTCGATTGGGACGCAGTGCTGCCGCGACATAACGAGACAACTAGTAAAATTGTAAGAGCGCCGCCGCGTTCCGTTCGCGCTCGACTAAATTAATTTAAATACTGCAAATAAATACAATGTAAACAAGAAAAGACGTGGCGAACTCTTTACCCGTAACTATCGCTGCAATCGGTTTCGCCACAGTACTACTTACTTCACGCTTGTCTAAAGCTATAATTATAGCTATACTTATTCGAGTACAAATATACCAACTAAAGATATTGCTAATAATTGTTTTTATTTAAGTAGAAGAAGGGAATGAAATGAATTGTCTATAGAAATATGATGCCACTTGCTGTTGACGACAATATTTATCTAAACAATTATGTATTTGATGCGGAAGAAGTAACGAGACACAGTTACAGTGATATGCATACACGATATGTAATCAATTTAGTAGAGCAATACAAGGACAGGTAGACTTGTGCACTGAACTGGAATAGGCTGTACTTCTGTTATGACTTATACAAACTATTCCGATCTGAACTAAATTGTTTACATGAAACTCCGCACATCAACCCGACCCCTATTTACGTAATTGTTTATCTAAAAGCAAAATTTCTAAGAGAAATAAAATATATCTTTTAATATTACACTACAAAAAGAGATTATATTAAGATTTTTTCTAATAACTTAAGATAAAAAATATTAAGCCTGAAGCGTATTAAGCCTTATTGAAGACAGCGAATTATTAGAATCAGTCCTGAACAGGACTCGACGAGCATGCACAAAGAAATATCTAATAACAAGATCTGTCCATTAAAGTATTCTCGATCTACTTTTTATTAAAGCATATTTAGACATCTTTTTTTACATTCATTTGAAAAGATAAAACCGAATCTCTTCCTTAAAGTTGCTTTTATTGTTGTACTGACATATTCTGTTACATTCCACTACAGTTACCATTTTTTTGTTGTTTTCTGTTAATAAATTTTAGTACGCCACTGTTAGCCTTTACTATAGCTAGACACTACTATAGAATACTTTATATTGTAGTAACAACAACGACTATTTCTTAGACTACAGTTGCTTATTTAATGTTCCTTATAAATTTGATACAGAAGCTGCACATATATTTACAGTATTTAAAGACATTTATCATTACCATCTCCCTGCCCTTTTCCCACTTACGTTGGGTCAGCACAGTATGACCGTAGTACATAAGTAATATACAAAGGTTTTCGTAATCGCTGACCGGCATTCGTCACTTCTGCGTTCTTATTCCGTCCTCATGTAATTCCACGAGAATCTCTCCCGTGTTGCATCACCTGTTTACTCTTATTGTTTTCGAACTATAGAATTCAGGATGAGAAGGCCGTATGCGGTAGACATTCAACACGGGACATTGCGAACTATTTTCTCAGTTTGTAGCATTGTTCAGCCCTTGTCAATTTGTAGGCATTTATAATGCAATCAATCTATCATAAGCTATTATAAAAGAAGGAATTGTATTTTAAGTAAAATAGTAATGTATTCAAGTAATTCCTCTGAATTGTATAAGATTTGAACATTGTTTCATAAACATCTGTTTATCGTCATTTGTCACATCTTCATTTATCAATTATCTTAACCACCACAAGACAACAGCTGTAGGTTCCATTATTCTATGCAGACCTTGTCCTAAATCAAACGACTCTATACACATTTTTTTATTGAATAATCTATTAAGACTCAGCTGTGATAAAATATCAAATTTACGGCAAACTTCAAAGTAGAGATACGTCTTTGCCTAACAATTTTAAAGTAAAACAAAACTTTATACTCTGAGCGCGGTAGAATATTACACAAACGGCGTAACTTTAATCAGTCTGAAACACCTACATACATGTTCCCAAAACTAATCTCATCCTAAGACTTAACGCCTGTCAATTTGTTCTACGTTATACGCCGCAGCCTTACGCTAACCGATATGGTTTAATTTAAAGTGATCAACACGCTACTACTTATAGTTTCTTTTTAGTCTGTCAAACATTTGAATACTCTATACGCTCCACAAAATTACATGAGATTTGCGTGAAATGCGATACACCAGCCCACTTACGTCTCACTTCCCCGCGAGCAAAGAAAAATGAGACGAAGGACGAAACCTCACCGTATGATGTTGACTGCACCATTATGGACCATTTGTTGAAAAATTGAAAACAGTTACATACTTAGAACAAAATTGATTCCATATATTTTCACTTTATAATTAAAGTTTTAGGCGAGTCCTTAAATTCTTCTAGTTCTTTAGGCTGGTACATAAGTCAGTTGAAAAGTAGACGTCACTTTATTTATTTATAATTATAATATGTAGTCTTTTCTTCGTATAGAGTCTTTTACTAAAGTTTACATTTAACTTGAATGAACTGAGAACTTTCTGTTAGTGAACTCACTTTTGCGTTTGAGGTTTGTTCGAAACTTTCTCCTGAAATATACCGACGTCGTTGCTATTTTCATTACGTGTAATACTTTTAGTTACAAGAAATCACGGGAAACGAGCAGTGCCACACGAGTGAAGTCAAAGTTAAAAATACTCCCCTTGACTAAAAATTAATTTAATTACAACTGCCAGTAGTCAATTTTGATCAAGTCAAGTTATTAAAGATCAAGATCACATAAGATACAAAAAACTAATCACGGTTTAAAAACGTAAATTAAGAGAATATGTCTTGTAAAGGATTTTGATATTGAAGCCCCTATAGCCCAATGGTTAAGGGTACGGATTGCCGATCATAAGGTCGTGGGTTGGAATCCGCCATTGACAGACTATTCTCGTGAACCATATCGTAGCACAGGCTTTTTAAGCTTAGTTGGAATAGATTAAACAGTACTTTCTCCTAGCATTATCTGATGCTTATAGGAGAGGTTCTATTCTGTTGTTTCCCATTGCCCGTCTACACGTTTTAACGTACCCTTTTTAATGCATGACATTCCTTCTTAGTCTTTGTCCAGTTTCTTCATTTTCCACTCTTTTCCTGTCTCCCTCACCTTTTTCTTTTTGCAACTTGTCTCGGTCCCTAACTTCACTGTTATCTATATATATGTTTATATTTTATCCTTGTTCATTCTGTTAAAGAACAGCCCCGATGCTGTCTTCTTGTAACGGAACGAGGATAAATGTTATTATATTCTTTAAATATTCGTATAATGTTTCGTATCCCATTGACAGAAGAAACAGAACTGACTTGTTTAACAATATTTCTTTTTTGGCGCCTTAGTCGATTGTGGCCAATATGCCCCGATGCTAATGATGGGCTTCTGTTTAATTTTAAATTTTTCTATTGAGTTTATAAGCTCTCCACTATTTTTACCTAAGATTCTTCACTACTTTGTATAACCTGTCTCAGAAGTAAAGTTAAGCGACTCGCTCGAGGTCGCCATTAAGAATCATTTTCACCTCAAACTGTCGAAAACGTGAGCCATATGGTGACTTATGCTACATGCTGACGTTAAATTACAATTCTAATTATTAAACTCTTAACAAAACTCGTAATAAGGTTTTTAAGGTACAACATTTGTACATACATCACAACAAAAGTGCATAGATTTCAATAGGAATAATATGAACATATATTTATGTTTAAAACGATATATTATTTATTGCAAAAAAACTTTGCATGTATGTGACAAGTATACTTTACTATTTGACTGTACACACGCAATCTGAAACATTTTCATTGAACTTAAGACTTTTGTAATTCACGTTGGAATTAAATTGGTGTATCGTCATAATTATCCACGAATGCGAAACTGTTTTTTTTTAACATCCTTGGGTGATGAGCTATGTACCCACTCCTGTAAATAGGAGTCTAGAATCCTATTACATTTAGGATATTGGTATTGCTACCACTTTTCAATTAGGAAGACGGTAAAGTTTTAACATGTATTTTAATGTAAGCGATAGAGAGAAAGGAGGTGGTTGAAAATAAAACATTATTTTTTTTACATTTTATTATTTCTTTTATGTAATTGTCAGAATTGTATAACTTAATAATCACAGTTGAAACAAAACAAAACTATTTAGGTATATCGTAATTTTATTCTAAAATTAATAATTAGGTGCACTGGTGACGGCCGGCGTGCGGCATGCGGCGTGGCGCCGCGTCATGTTCTTTGTACTGGGATAGTGTGCTCTGCTGTCTGATATAGTGTACATGTTATATTTACTTTAAATTTTTAGCGATATAGTGTAAATTATTGTTAATGCCCTTTGGCTTATAAAAGATACACGAAAGAACTCCATTATTACTTTACTGTACAATAAATACACACTGCAAATATTCTCGTACGTACCACGTACGCTAATTTAATTTTGACATAAAACATAACATACATGTATTGAACTGTTTTATAAAATGAATTGCACTAAACGTACACATTATAAGGGTGCGTTTTCACTAGAAGAACGTGCAGCAATCAAATTTACTGATTTAACTAGCACAAATTTTATCTTCCGTGTAACAATTGTAAGCACGTAGAGACTTCAGTCTGACTTAATAAAAATTAATAAGTTTTATATATTATTGAAAGCGCACCCTAAGACATCAGAGCCTACAGGGAAATTAAAATGTTTTGTTTTCGTACGTTTCGTAGTGACGTAGAAAAAATCGATTCGGGAAAGTATATTTCTCATAAACAGTTCAAAAACTTATAAAATACCATTGTATAAGACTGAAATATAAAATCGGACAAACTCTATCATAATTCGTCTATAATATGTATGATTACTGGCAGTGTAATGATAATGATATAAAAAGAACGGTGAAAAGTAAAAGCTATACGTCACACCGGTTTGGGCCTACCTATATGTCTACTTACACGAATAGTAATTAACGAGAATTGCTTTATTATTGATAACTCGAGTATTCGTCTTGAGTGCAAACTAGTGGTGTTCTTACAGTAAGATATTTTCAAGTTAATAATAACCAACCGAATCTAAAAAATCTTAGGCTTTCAAACGCATAATAAAAAATCAGTCATTTTAACACAATTAAGTATATATTCTAAAATTTACACAGATCCTAATTCGATGTCGAAGTGAGACAGTTTTATTATAAACCTTCAATTAGTTTAATTATTTTTACTATAAATTCTTAAAATTAAGGGTTTAAATTAATGACTCTAACGGTTTCAACAACTATCTCACGTCAAAATCGATGGAATAATCTAGCACAACACTCTTAGTAAGTTATTGATATTTCTCTAGGTGCGACTAAATTTATGTTTATGTAAATATACGAATAAATAAAGTGCAAACACTTAACCCTACCGTCATCAGCTGCATTGATAACACTAAAATTGGCACAGTCCCATTCATATCGCGGCGTCGCGGTCCCCGAAGCGACTGGACGCACCCAATCCCAAAGCACCCAAGTTCATTCGCTTCTCCGTTCTCGTCGTCATTGTCATTCGTTCGCCGTACATTCACTTGCACACTATCATTCAGCTTCACAAGGTAGTTGTAATACATGCCAACACAGGATCCTTCACGGACAATGAATAGTAGACTTCATTAAGAAGTAGACCGTTAGACCGTAGGTATCTTCCGGTATCCCTAATATTACAGAGCTAACACTACAGAGACATTTGGAACACGAGGAACACCAGTTACTGTACAGTTTTTACACTGAAATATCTAATTGAATGTTACGCTTTACATTTAGCTAGGTAAGGGGTGTTGTCAATAAATCGTAAATCCCTCCCTTAAACATTTCACGGATCCACTGAGCGCTAAAGAACGGCGGCGTCCGAACGGACCGATTAATCTAATGTTATTAATAATATAAAATATAACATGTTGTTTCTACAGTCCAATCGGTCGTCGATTTAATACGGAAGGGCCATCCAGTACAGTGATATCACGTAAAGCTGTGAACTTACAAAATACTCGTATAAATTATTCACATTTATAGCACACTATCTACAAACACCCACAATTCAGATTTACGTCTGGCCCTTCTGCAATCCCCCTTATTTCGACAACTTGGAATAAAATACTGACTCATATTATGGCTAAGTATAATAAAAACTTATATCAAATATTTGGTAAGTAGTACGTTTTTACTCATAATCTTATCAAAAGGTCGCAATTAAAATAGTTTAAAGATAAGATGCTTAAGCTTAGTGTTTATTTATAAATAAAGTACACGACGAGAACAGATCGTCACGGCGACGTGTCTGTCGTGATGGATATCAAACGAAATTAATAGTGAAATAATTAATACGAGTTAAGGAGCGTATCTCATAGCGGCGTAGAATGTCTTACATGATAGTATGATGGGATACAATTGACTAAATTTACGCCGTATTGTGGGCGAGGTTGCATCGTCGTGTTGTCTAGAGTTGTTCATCGAGATCAGGTCCGTAGAGATCGGCCAGCTTGTCGAATCGCGGGCCCCAGGCGCCCAGGTAGTCGTATTCGTGCGTTTCATCGTCGGTACCTATAATAAATATTCGTTAATTTTAACATACTTCTTCTTCCTTAAAAAAATTAATTCGAGTTATTATTAGAATATCAGCAACAACAACCGAGTTGGGATTCAGATACGGATTCACCCGGCGCTTACGGCCGCTTATTATAAAATTACATACGATATAATTTTGATTTACTGTTATTGTTTTTAATGTTAAATCGAAAAAGGTATGCTTAATAAATCACAAATAAGCGAGCCCATTACTTATATTCTTGATGTCTTGTATTTATTTTTTTAGATAAATAATCACTTAATATTGAATGTAACAAAAGTTAGTTGCAAACGGTAAACTTTGTCTAGCAGTTCGTTAGTTGACTTGTTAGAGAAACTTTGAGGCTTATTCCGACCTACCATGTTCAAGGACTAAGTAACTTATTTTCTGATATAAACTTTCCAGTCTCTTCATTCACAGGTCGTACACAAATTGAATTTTATTAACCGACGAAAATTTTGTTATTTACAAAAAGTTTGTGATACATAAAGTCTAAGCGAGTTAATGCCGACAGTAGTGTAATCATTTCACTATTCATAATTTGCGTAGTGTATATGTCACCGAGCGATTGTAAGGGCAGGCACTTTATAATCGGGCTAGTCAAATTCTAAACGGTCGGCACATTATCAGTTTAACTAGAATTATTGACAGTATGCTGTTTTTTATCTGGGCACTACTACAAAGAGGCAACGTAAGGCAGGCGCATATTTATCCAATAGACATGGATGGCTTTGTCTATAGAACGAACTTTGAGTGCTGATTGGTCGAAACTTGAGACCCGCTTCTTAGATTCGTTCGCCAGTCATCTTTCAGTCAGTCGCTAAACGTACATTTTATTTTCAATTATTTTCGTAGCATTAGTAACTAAAATATACACGATAGTTGTAAAACTAAAATTACACAAGTTATTTATTTTCTAACAGGTTATGGACAGTGAAAAATAACCAAAAGAATTTTTACCTTTATAAACTGGATACTGGACGTCTACATCACAAACAATATTACACAGGTTTCTTAAACATTAAAAGGTACGAAAATAATTGAAACTAACATCACAAGAACATTTTGTTTATTTACGTTTAGCAACAGCTTGCCAGGGCACAGGAAAAGAAACGAAGTGGTGCAGGATACGAGTTTCTACCAATGAGCGCGGTCGTATCGTTTTGTTTAACGGCATTTTTATCATATCAACAATATACCTACCGTACTTCGCCCCATTAGAAAGTGACTGGAAATGTAACGTCATATTGTCAATGATTCATTCAACTGAGAATGTGCCGACCGTTTAGAATTTGACTAGCCCGATTATAAAGTGTCTGCTCTGACAATCAGTCGGCGACATACATGTATAGGTATAAGGCAGCGATCATTCTGTTCATAATGTTAAGATCAGATCATGTTCAGTTCAGATAGATTCAGATGTTTGGGGATAGCAAACTTCATTTCTATTTAATATGAATATATTATGTATAGTATATTATAAAGTAACACTTTGCTATGAGTATTTTTTTAATTTTAATAGACCTCCCGGTGACATTTGACCTATACTACCCTTACAACGCCTTTTAGAATTAAGAAATGAGAGCTAATGATACATTTTCGGTTTTTATTTTCCTTTTTGTCACTCCTTGTGCCCTCTACCTTACTACAAAACTGACAGCACATCACATCAGCTTGAGTCTTTCGTGCTGTTAGTTTTAAGTTGAGTTACAACTTATGTGGTTGGGAGGTTGGATGTGAACATTGCCATTACGCGGCACTGGGCCCGTGTCCCTCTCATTAAAGACACGGCTAATACTTATAACGGGTTTAATTAATTTACTGTATATACGAAATTCCTATGGATCCCGTTCCGAAATAAATTATTTTTATTTTATTGATAATTACCGGAAGCTAACGACGACAAAGAGCCAGCAGTGCTGCCGCCGCCTTCATAAGCGTAGTTGCGGAGGTCGTCGAAGGGCGGCGCGTTGGGGTCACTGTCGGCGCGGCGCTTGTGCTCCTCGATGAACATGCCCACGTTGGTCTCGGCCGGCAAGGGCAGCACGGGCGGCACGCCAATTGCCACTCCCATCGGGCCCACACCAATCCCGACGCCCATCAGCGGATCTATGAAAATATCAAGTTTTGATAAATTCCGTCTATAAAATAAACGAAAGAAAACTGAACTGAACTGGAAGATCCGTCCTAAAAATCAAAGAAAACGACGACAAGTGACGATAATAACAAAGCTTCATTCATTTTTCATCATTCATTCATTCACCCTGCGTACTCAGTGTAATACTAGAGTATTTCCAGATAATGCTAGAAATTAGACCGTTAACTGCTACAGTATAAACATGTGCGTGAGTTGGATTCTAGTAATCTAGTACAAGCGTTAAACCTCTTTATAAAGAGTCCACTGCTTGTGTTAGAATTAACGGAGCCTACTCAGACTGGGCTCAGACTAAAGGAAAATGGAACAGGGCGGTGACGGAATGGTATCCTAGGGACGGAAAAGGAGTCGAGGACGGCAGTATATAAGATGAGAGTATGATGTTAAGATGACAGCCGGTCCAAATTGGAGGAGAGTCGCCCACGACAGAAAACTGGAAAAGTTTAGAGGCGGTCTATGGTAAACGGCACACTGAAATTAGGGACATTATATAATTTACAACATTACTACCAAAACAAACCCATTTCAGAATAAAAGGCTATGGCAGACTGGTTTAGCGTCAATACAGGTGTAAGACAGGGCTGTGTAGCATCTCCATGGCTGTTTAGTTTAATCTCTATATGGATGATTGCTTGAAAGCTTTGAAAGTCCAAGATTAGGCATAACGAATGGGTGAGCTGCTTGTAAAATGTTTCTTATATGCCGATGACCAGGTCGTGTTTGCGTCATCGGCGGAAGACTTACAATTTATGCTGAATGTAATGAATGGAAGGTAGAGGTAAGAAGATGAATGAAGATAAAAGAAAAGTGATGGAGTTTAAAAGAGAACAAAGTTATAACAATAGTAAATTATATAAATGTTAACGGTAAAGAAGTGGAACAGGTGGAAGAGTTTGTGTATTTGTGATGTATGTTAACTAGAGATGGTTGACATGTTAAAGATTTTGAACGACGAGTGAATGCGGAAAATAATATGAATGGGGTTATAGGTACAGTAGTGAGGAGTCAGAATGTGTCTATGAAGGCTCCCCTGGCAATACACAATGCTGTACTAGTCCCCACTTTAATGTATGGACGTGCGAGCTGGGTTTGGCAGGAAAAGCATTTTAGTAGGGTTAATGCCGTTGAGATGTGATCCTTAAGAAGTATGTTAGGCGGGACGTTGAATAATTGGATTAAAAATAGCGTTATAAGGGAAATGTTAAGCTTAAAAGTGGATGTTGTGACAAGAATTGAGAAAGGTATGCGTCGGTGGTTCGGGCATTATGAAAGGATAAATGAAGGGATAGTAACGAAACAAATTCATGTTGCAAAAGTGAGTGGCAGTGTTGGTACGTTCAAGGGGAACTTATATCGATCAGATTAGTAACATACTACGAGTAAAGAAGGGCGATATAAGGAGTAGGGATAGCCGACGAGCTTGTATCCGTAGATGTAGAAGAAGAGAGAGAGATGTGTGCCAGAATCGCGCCAAATGGAAGTCCATGATATCTGCCTACTCCTCTGGGTTATGGGCGTATGCGTATTTTTACTTCTTTATATTTAGAAACTCAACAAAAGTTAAATGTCGCTCTTTTGCAAAATTAGGATAGTAATTATAGTTCGTTTACGTAGCACGTAGCCTAAGAGTTAAACGATTAAAGTTGACTGCGCACGAATTCTTATAGTCGAGTACGAGTACGAATTAATATAGTCTAGTCTATGATGAAGAAATATATGATAACAAACATACGGTAATGCACCACTGTGTGCTCTTGCTTACAGTTGACCAGATGTTACATAGCGTTGTATCAAGATTTACTCAAGCTTCATTAGTTAAATCCCATTTACTAATTACAAAGCCGTCCCTATTGCTAAGTAAATAACCTAAGAAACAAAGATAATGCTGCGTAATTAAATACAAAGTGAAATGTTACAAGATAAAATTGTAGCGAGTTCTTGTAAGACAATTTTACGTAGACTTTTTTACAAAAGGCTTCTTTGGAAGCGTTTATATTATTTCTTTGAGACAAAATGAAGTGAAGTAGTTTGATGTTATTATCATGTTATTTCTTTCCTTGTAGAAAAATATAATAAATAACAATATAACATATTCTATATATATACATAAACGTGGTAGTGTCCGCAACAACAACATCTTTTGCACGAATGGGCCGGATCGACCGGTGAAATACCACGACCTCACAGAAAACAGGCGTAAAGTAGAAACATTCTGTGTTTCATTTAATGAGTCAAATCTTCTTCCCTTTCCAACCCCTTTTTCTTAGAAGGAAAGGATGGGAAGGGGAAGAAGATTTGACGGATGAGGAGGGGATGGACCCGGCAATGGAAATATTCTTTTTTCTGTTTGTGTTTTTTTAGTGTAAATTGTCTAGCTTGAATCTTACCGACCCATTTAAATTATGGCTATAACTGTTAACGACAGCCAACGATGAGTTGAATTTGTCCAAATAAATTTTACATTTCGAAGACCTAATTATAATTAATCTTTTCTGACAAAAACATTCAACATTCACTCAAATTCAGGAAGATCATGCGGTCCGAGAGAAACTTTACAGGTTTGTCAATTTTTACTCTTATGGTACATAATTAGTAGAAGTAATGAGTGGTTATCTAACTAAATTAAACCAATTAGTATTTTTATAATTAAACAGTTTCAAGAAAACTAATAGTACTATATTTTAGACGTGGATGGCTAAGGTTGATTTATTTGCTACAATAACAATTTAATGTGAACGTATAGGAATAAGATGGCGTTTTACTATTGTTCAAGGTGAAAATGAAAAGTAATCACAATTTATTCCATCTTGCTTGGAGATACATCGAGTTTTTGTAACATTGTATCATTGAATTGGAATCGTAAGCTCCGGGACTCGAGTCGCGCGAGACAGCTAAAAACAGACGCATGACATTTACAAGGGTACGCGCTTTTAGTTTCCTTACTTACACTACAACTGATAAAGGACTTTTTCGAAGAATTTTATTTTGTACAAATGTGAAATTGCCATACATACGTGGGTATACAAGATCTTAAAACCACCTTTATATATTTTTTTACAACGGTAACGGTGCTTGACTAATAGCGGCATCTATACTATAATTTTAAAATTTTTACCATCTAAAAATTGATACGTTAAAGTTTTCTCTCAAAAAGTAAAGTATTTCATAACATGCAAAGTTGGAAGTTTGATATTCTAACATTGAAATTGCCGATTGGTCATGTTTTTCGTTAGTTTCAAACGTCCCAGTTACACAAAGACACCATAGGCCTTCGCCGTAGGAGAGGATGGGAACAGTTCATCCTCTCCTTCTATCCTTTTGCTTACAAATTTCTTCGTCTCTTTCCCACAAAAGTCAGACAACTCATCCGTGATTGTAAAGATTGTTGCAATTGTTAATGAGTGCTCACTTATTAAGAACATATTTATTGCTGTGCCTCTTATCCTAAACAAGTTTAAGAAATCATAGATCGTATTAAAATACTTACAGGGTAGTTTAGAGGGCGCGTGGTCAGGCAAGGGTCCACCGATCGGTATCTGCAGCGGCGTGATGTCGAAGGCGGTCATGTCGTCCTCGCCGCCGCCTTCGTCGTCGTAATTAATAATATTCTCGCGAACATCGTCGTCTGGCCCGGGGTACTTGATGTGCGCCTCGCGCCGCCGGTTGTACACCACGAATACTAATACAAGTACTGCGGGAGTGAAATATATGCACCATTATACTCCAGTCTCTGCAGGAAAATGTCCGCACATCCTCACTGTGTTTGTATAATCTCCGCAGTGAGCTGCTGTTTCACGGAACATTACATTGTGTGATACAGTGGAAGGCTTTAAATTTATTTCTACTTTAAAGAGCAAAAGTCAAAAGCTTAATTTAATTGCGGATAAATTTGCTTTTGGCATAGTTAAACAACAACTTTTTAAACTCAATTGATACGGTATTATCGTGTGCTTATTAGTTGTCTTGGAGTTTAAAGCGATATATTCTTTCACAATCGAGTATTTTACAGTTATCGCTTTTATGTTATTAATGACCCATGTATGTTTTATTAATTTTGTTTTATATATACATCGAAATATAGAATCAAAATTGAAATATACTTAAATTTTGTACGAATAATGAATTTTTAGGTTATATTTTTTGTAAAGTAGCATTTTCGCGCAAGGTTGACGGTTTTAGCGTCAGACTAAGTTATCCGGCTGAGCCGTTGTCTCTATTTGCAATTCAAATGAGATTACACACTTTGTCTATTTCTATTTACGACATACAGTAAGGATGCACGGAAAAACATGTTAGGTATTACTTTTAGATAAAATATCTATTTAATGGAAATGTATTGGAGAATTGTTTCAAAATATTACAAGTCAGTATGTACTAATTTCTGGCAAATTTAGACAAAGTTTAACCTATTCTTTTAATATATAGTATAAATGGGAGGGCATGTTAAACATCTATCGAATATAACGCATTTAATATACGTATAGTTAAATGTGAAAACAAACTCAATTCCCCCGAAATTCGGCAATTGTCTCTTTTATTAAGTCAACACTTTTGACTATCTTTAAGTTTCAGTTTTGTTGAATGAGAAGATTGCCACATATTGTGCTATAGCTTTATTTTGAATTAAAGTTAAAGTCAAGTGTTTAAAATTTAAAAACATTTAATACTAAGAAAATTTGTGTCGTAGAACGTTTTAATCAGTTCGTCATTATTCTGAACACTTACTCAATATTATTTAAAACGATGCTGTGACATGAACATTTTTTAAATATACTTTTAAGGTTCTTAATTTCCACTAAAAATAATTAAAGACCTTTACAAGTATTTGGCAATTATTACTATTTCAAAGTAAACTTGTGAGAGTATATATTTATAGTGTCTTTGAGTAATGGCCATTAATTATGATAATATTTATAAAAAAACAACAAGGTGACAAAAACTATTCAAACGTGAAAATGAACAATTTTTTTTTGTATTTATAATTTACGATAGGAGTTAATGATGAAATTCACAA
Organism: Papilio elwesi; assembly: GCA_029849275.1. Lineage (NCBI taxonomy): Eukaryota > Metazoa > Arthropoda > Insecta > Lepidoptera > Papilionidae > Papilio > Papilio elwesi. Next base: position 8,554,265 of record CM056687.1, on the reverse strand, counting down.
GAAAAATGTCATGCAAATGATTAATGTGAAGGTGCTCACCTAAAAGCAAAAACAAACAGACAATGATAGCTATTATGAAATCTCTGGAGGGGGTGATGATCCCGGAGGCGAGCAAGACGAGCTCGCAGTCGTGTCCCGCGTAGCCGAGCGCGCACACACAGTCGTAGCGGCGCGCAGGCTCGCGGTCCACGCACGTGCCGCCGTTCAAGCAAGGCCGGCCCGCACACTCGTTTACGTTGACACACGTGCCCCCGGCGCGAGTCGAGCCGCCCGGACACCTACACACCGTATACTATACCTCCCGCTCTCCTTTCCCCACGACATCCGCGCACTGAGCCCCCTATGCATGCACTACATTATACGACTAATGCACATATATCTATATGGGATGATGATGACAGTGCGATTGTGAGTAGGTGAAAGGTAGCCTAGTAGGTAGGAACGCACTTGAAGCGCGACTACGCTATGCTCACTCATTATGATAAGGAGGCAGACGAGGATGGCGGCCAAGGCGCCCATGCTCAGCTTGAGCGTGCGCCCCTCCTGCACGAGCTCGCAGTTCTCGCCCCAGAAACCTTCGGGACAGTGGCAGCGGTAGCCAGGTTCGCGGTTGACGCATGACCCGCCGTTGCGGCACGGAAAGTAGAGACACTCGTTCTTGTCAACGCAACCCTTGCCGTCCGGAGACAAAACCAAACCCTCACCGCAACTAGACACCATCGCAATATATTAACATATACACATTATAAGCAAGTCATATTTCATTATAATGATGTAATTAAAATAATTAAATATTTTTATGTATAATTAAGCATATAAAGCTTGTAAAAATATATAGTATTTATAAATAGTACAGTTTAGTCATATAAAATAATCTCAAATATAAATAGTAGTTGATGGAAAAGAAACTCAGTGCGCGTCCAACAAAATAGACAAAATAATATATTTTTTTACACATCGTATGATGCAAATTGCAAAATATTAGATATGTGCAAACTTTTAAGGAATATTTGTTACACTCATGTAAAATGATTTTTAGAAATCGACAAAAAAATCAATATCAATAACGAAATAAAATTTAAATGAACTTTGGATTTGAAGTCATCAAAATGTTTTATAACGTTTAAATGTTTAATTTTTTTTTAATTTAAAACATTATAAAGTCTAGTATACCCTTAACTTGAATAATTATTACAAAAAAACTCACGTGCATTCGTATTCATTCCAAAGATCGACGCAAACGAAGGGCTCCGTGCAGTGAACATTGATGCAAGGACTATTTGATGGACAGTTACGGTCTAGGTTTCTAGCCATAGTGGCCTGACCCCATTGGGTGCCGTTCATGGCGGGTGGCAATGGCAAATGTTTGCCTTCCAACCTAATATCATCAAGACAACCTTTCTGGAAATCGGCATATACCTCAAAAGTTCGAACTCCAGTATATTCAGCCTTTCCACCTGCGTAAACCCCCTCTTGTTTATCAACTAACAGCCACTGATGACCCTCAAACCTAAATGACTCGTTGTACCTCCTCCCTTCGCCACCGTCTATTTCAAGAGTAGCGGCGCTACCATATCTACTAACGCGTGCTATATGCCATTGCCCGTCATCAACAGCTACTGAGTTAAGCCAAACGTCACGTTCTTCGGTGCGTAATGAGTTTAGATTGTAACGGAAATGTAATCGGGCATCTTTTACCTCAAGAATACCATATTCTCTATTGTGTTGGTCGCTTACTCTGAAGAGCTCTCCATGCGGCTCCCGGGTTCTAAAGCGTAGCTGTATTTGTGTACTAAATCTGTCCGGCTCAAAGCTCAGTGCAAACTTCACATAACTTTGTGGACGAAAACTAGTTGGTGTGGTAGGCAAGTTACACGATGGACCGGTCCAACCTGGTTGACATTGACAACGAGCTTCAGAAAAACTCCCCACGCAATTTCCATGTTCCCAACATCTAGATGTTGTATCAACCTGATTGCAGATTTCTTCTGTTTGTGGGCATCCAGCTACAGAATTTCTGGACAGTCCAGGATGAGCTAGATCATATAGTTTACTGTTATGGATTAGATTACGGATACATCCATCAAAGCCTTTTCCTATTGGCATGAATTGCCAATGGTAGTGTGTAGGGTCGAAATGATCTATATATAAGCCACCAATTTGAAGTGGGGCATTTACGTTTAAGTACTCATTAAACGGTGGGATAGTTCCGGAAGCTTGACAAGATGAATCGTCGAATTCTGGAGGTGTTCCATCTTCCATTTCTTGTATATCAGCTGATTTACAGAAATCCACTACCATTCTAACGTTTTCAGTATCCCAGAAAATATCAATTCGATGCCACTCACCGTCATCCAATGACTTTTTAGTTTTTACCCTCAGTTCTAAAGTACCAGATCCAAAGTCGATAAGCAATCGTGGATTACCTCTATCTAGTTCTACAGATATAAAATCTGATACCATTATTTCTTCAGGCTCAGGTGGTACTATAGGTCCATTGTAAAGTAATACTCCTTCCGATTTTCTTGTAATAAACTCAAAGCTCAAATGAGATTGATCACACATTTCCAGAGCAGGATACCACGCCCAACCGGTACCCCTAAAGCTTCTAGATGTTTGTTGACATCTTGGACCTGTATATCCAGGAGGGCATGAGCATGTCAAGCCGTATTTTCCTTCTATACATCGACCTCCATTGTAACAGGGTGAATTTCGACATGTTTCAGCTTGAGTAAAGTTTCTAGCTCCACAAGTGCATTCAGCAATCACATCTACACGAACACCAACAAGAGCGGTTTTGTTTGCATTTACCATATAGGGTAGATTACTAATATCAAGTACATTTGTACACGATCCCTCACACATTTGGTTTTCATAAATACATTCATCAATACCTACCATAGTTATGTTAATTCCCACAGATTTTTCAATTTCTTCTCGATGCATGAGGACTATACCATTTAGTCGGATTGGTTTATAGAAATGAGCTCCATGGGCTGAAAATCGTATATCAGTTACAGGTGGATGTTTCTTCCTTAATTGAACACTGAATACATCGATATTGTCCCTTTCAGTGTTAAGTAAATCTGCTAATTTGTCCTTGAAAATATCTAGCTTACTTCTAGATACACTAAGCGTTTTATAATTCCAAACACGAATAAAATCTTCATCAGATATTCCTGATATTCGAATTGAACCTGAATTTATAATTGATTCGTGTGTTATTTCTTTAACGTACACGGTAACATTAGCTGGAACATCAGTCTGAGTATGTTTTCTATCATAAACTTTGAATTTGAGATGATATCTACCTTCTCTTGTCTTGTGTTTCATTTGAATCATACCTGTTTCTTCGTTTAATGTAAAGTTTGGATGTTCTGAATTTTCCCAATAAAATTTCTTGTCAGGTAAATCCCAATCATCAAGATCGTACACATATACTCGTCCGATTTCAGTGTCTGGAGCTTGGCCTTGGTAATTATACACTAGGATTTCTTTAGAACCAGGTTGCATTTTATTGTCGTTAACATCGCCTATAACTACAGTGAGCGTGCTAGTCCCAGTCATGGCTGGATTACCGTGATCCTTAATAATAATAGGAATAAGATATTCTTTTTGCTGTTCTCTATCAAAAGATCTTAAGGAAGAAACTATAGCCATTCCGTCTCCGTTGGCACCTTTTTGATCTTGCTCTACTTTAAATGAGGCTCTTATAATATCATCTGCACCAGGGTCTAGCCGGAACTGGAATGGTGGTCCGTTACTCTTAGACCTATCATCGTCATCAGTGGCTAATATTTCAGCTACTTTTTTTGGTGTTATATGTTCTGTTAATACTGGTCTATAGTCTTTTAAGAAGGTAGGTGCATTATCATTTATATCTTGGACTATAACAGTTAATGTGGCTGTTGCTGTTCTCGGTGGGACACCATCATCGATAGCTAATATTTTCACTTGATGTCTTGGCGTGTCTTCCCTATCCAATGTTCTTTGTATACTAACAGTTCCTTCTTGATTAATAGAGAACTGTCGCTTTCTATCAGATGATCTATCGATAGCGTAAGATACTTTACTTTTTCCACCTTGGTCAGGATCGGTGGCCTTAAATGTTTCAAGACTTTTACCAACTTCTGCATTTTCATATACAGATACCTCTATATTAGCACGCTCAAATTGCGGTTTATTATCATTAATATCTCTTAGTTTTACAACAACCCACGAATAAGCTACATGATATTTATCATTGTCATTATCTTCTCCTTTATCATTCACTTGTATTCTAAACCTAAAACCGTTACTTTGTAATTGGTCTTCATAATCCAAAGGTTGAACTATTTTTAAAGAACCAGTGCCGTCATTATTTCTAACCATAGTAAATTTGTCTGCTCCATAACCACTGTTTTCTATAACTTTATACTGAAATTTATTTGTTTCATCCTCGTCATGAACTGTTACGGTAAGAATAGGCATTTCAGGTAAATTGGTGCCATCAGTTTCATCAACTTCAGTGAACCATTCATCTTTAGTAAATTGTGGAGGCATATCATTGATATCTTTAACACGTATTGAAGCTGTACCGGTTCCTTTAAGGCCCCCTCCATCAGAGGCGACTATTTGTATTGAATAATCTGGAGTTCGTTCACGATCTAAACAGCACACTGCAGTTTTTATAACACCTGTCTCTGGTTCAATCTCAAATATAGGTGAACCGGTTTCCTCTTCGATGACGTTCTTTTCAATCGAATACCATAACTTGGCGTTATTACTTTCGGCGGGGTCGTCGTAATCTAAAGCAGTCATTGTCATAACAACCATGCCTGCAGTTCCATTTTCAGTAACATTTCCGAAGTACACTCCTTGTGGGAAGATAGGTGCATTATCATTGATATCCTTAAGATTCACTTGAACATCCGCGTATCCTACGAGGCCTTCCCCACCTTCGTCTTGAGCAAATACTGTAAACCTCCACTGTGGTCTTCCGTTTGGTTGATCACGATCCAAAGGCTAAAATAAAATATAATTTGTTAGGAGATTAGATATGGGTAAACGTAAACAAACGGTAAAACAATTACAATAAAAAAATAAATTTCGCAACTTACCCGAAGAACAAATATCTCGCCCGTTGTGCGATTTATATCAAATTTGCTATTTGCAGGATTATCTGCATCAATACCCTGGCCAGTTAAAAAGTATACAATGTTTTGTTGCCGGTCCTTATCGCCGTCCGTCGCTGTAACCTGTGATTATAACATTAAACTCATACTTTAACCTCTTAACGAAAACTGAAAAAATGATCTGTCAATACAAAACAAAGTAAGTCTTCGTCAAAATATACACATATATATTACATTTGCTTAGTGAAATTCAGAATCGTGAAATCGTAAACTTGGTCTTTGGTATTAAAAATATACTAACTAATAAAAATAACTTTACAACTTCACCATGGTATGCGAATTATTAGTGCCCGTACGGAAAGTTGTGAAAATTTACAAAGCAACGGACTTTTCAGATTATTTGCGTCTGATTATAAAAATTACTGTTTGCGAAAAATAAACATTCAAGAAATAAATTGGTTAGCTTTGTGAAAAATTTAATAAAATATATGGGGTTTCTAATTACGTCAGACTGGTTTTGAGTCAAAAAAATGAAGAGGGTCGACGTTAGTATAATTACTCGGATCATTTGCAAATCTCGTTCCAATTATAAAAAAATGCTTGTCACTATAAGCGATTGGGGACGAAGGTTTAATTGTCTTTACGTAGCTTTAATGATATTGAGTTTTTATATATTACGAAAAAAATCTTGGAAGTGACAACGTAGTCCTATAGATTCTGATCGCAAGTATTATTACAATTACAGCTGTGTATTGTATATTGACATAATTACCTATTTTATTCAAGTTACAGTCAGTTTGAAAATCACATCAAAGTACGACAAAAAGAAATATAAAATCTGTACAAGAATATAACTTACAGTTAAGATTTACCTAAATAATATCCACCGTAGTATAGTTTTTGAAGTTAACAACAGACCAAATTGTAATAAAAATTACAGTACCCAATTTCAGAAAGCAATAACTGCCAAAAACGAAAAGTTATAAACCGATATTCAAGACGACGGCAGTAGAATAAATTATTATCTACTTTATAATGGCGATCGGGGAAAACGTTTGCACATGTGTTGCTATAAAAAAGAAGTACGCTCTTTTGTTTCAGAACCGTGAGTCAAACAAACAAATAAAGATTGATCGGACTTGATTGTCATGCTATTCACAGTAGGATTTCATTAAAATTTAAATGGTTGTTGAAAGTTTAGAAATGTTGCCGTAATCTTAAACCTCGCTCGAATGATTTATCATTTTCTTCTTAATTCTGATTAAATAAAGTAAATACAAACATAGACCAAGTTTACCACGAACCTACGGAATTAAGTATAAAAGCGCTTTTGAAATTAAAGCACCTACTTATCTTAAACACGAACTAAGATTAAAAATGTATGAAAGGCCCTAGCTGCTACACGGTACATGCATAATAATAATGAAAACATAAACGTAGAATTTTATTTGTTAACGTTAAATAAAACACATTTAAAGCAAAAAAACATGCATACTTCTAAAGTTATTTTTGACAACTACCTCACATTTACATCTACTCAAAATCAATAAATCAAAATCAGACTTTTAAACAAGGTTAGCAAATTTATCAAATAATTTTACTTACACTCTTGTTAATAATTAAAAAAAATATTAGGCTAATGTTTGCTGGAGATGGTTTACACATATTATGTTTTTAAAGAATATCTCAAGATGTTCGACATGTGTCAACGATAAAAAATCATAATCATAAGTAATATGTAAATAAGATAATAAAAAAAATAGTTCTTTGTTGTTAGGCCTATTGGATAAAAAGTCTATCGCTATACACTTTTCACTAATCGTATCAGATAGCCCCTTGAGGCTCATATTAAAAAAATATAATTAAAAAAACAAAATTAAAAAAAAACCTGTAAAAGATGTCGAGGAAAGGGTCCCGTCTCTTCTAAAGCTTGTGTGAGGTAAGCGCTGCGGGAGAATATTGGCGGCATGTCGTTGATGTCTAGCACGCGTACTACGACCAGCGTCGAGTTCTCGTTGCGGCCATCTGACGCGACCAGCGTCAGCTCGTACTGCGCACACGCACGCATCAACACAACATGCCACATGCAATGCTCAATTAAACTATTTTTTTTGTGACAACCTGGTGACGACACGTATAGGAAGAAGACAGTCTTGGAATGGGGGCCACGAGAATAATCGTATCGCGCCCTCCTTCCTGGAGGCAGGTGTTGGGAGAGGCTTAAGTCCGGGTGGAATAATACATGATGATGATAATGACGGTTACCCGGTTGTCACAGAGGCAAAGATTATTCGCGTTTCGTTGACCGATGGGTACACTTAGTTAAAGTTAAATGCACTCTTTTAACTTGACGACTCTTATTTAATATAGCCCATATTGTACATTATAGTATTATTAGGGCTACTTTCATCAATGATTTTGTATAAAAAGACGAAAATAAAATTGCAAGCGAAAACGCTTGCAAATCCGAAAAAATTATATTTGGTTTAAAAAAAAAACAAATATACATTTTTTGGATCACTCCTGTCAATTAATAGAAACTTGAAATGCCCAACTCACGTATAGTGTATGATGTTAATATATTTTGAGCAACGTCTGAAAAAGATAGATAAAAACAATAGTTGTGAACATCGTTCTCATTATGATCTTACTATATATAGTACCAGTGCGCTTAATAACTTTTTGTTTGTTTTATTTTAATTCAAGGTTTTAAATGGCAGCACAATAGAACAAATACATATATCGATGTATGATTTCCATTGATGCAAGTTCCTTTCATACTTTCAATCATATACAAATATGTGAATACGAATACATCGTCCATTGGGTAGCCCATAATGATGTTTGTTACACCTGTCATTAGAATTTATGGACTAAACGTGCTAAACACGTGGTGCTTTATTTTATTTAATAACACCTCATTAACCATTAAATTTAAGAAAAGAATATTCATTGATGTAAATTAATCAAGCTATCAATACGATATCAAAGATAATAAAATATTAATTATACTTTTCTTATACGACAAATAGTACCGTAGATATTTGTCAGATTTCAGTTTACATCGAACAAACCCCAGCTTCATTATATCTCAGCCCGCGAGGCATACATCATTTTTATATCAATATCACGTTAATAATAGCTGAAGTGTAGCTTCCGCCTACTTTCAATTCTGTCTAATTGAGTACATTGTCGGAAAATATATTAGGTGATCGAAATAAATGTGTTGGTAAGTTATATAGTAAAAATAAATTATGTGTGCTAAGTAGAATTGTAGGTTGAACATATTAGTACGAAAATATGAAGATCGTTATCACCTCTTAAGATGTTATATTATGATGCTGTTGTCCCTTTTGGAAATTAGCTTGCGAATTTTTTAATTCTTACTTTAAGATAGCACGCGTAAATAATTTTGGGGACATTGTCAAAATGTAACGTAATATTTAATTTAAGGCCATCTAAAATAGTGTAGGCATATCATGTAGCTTTATGTGAAGCTACGACATGATATGCTATCTATTTAAAAAGAAAAAAATAAGTCTCGATAATAAACGAAGACATAAGGGCAATACAAATTCACGTTCTTATTGTTATGAAAATATGAAACATCTAGTTAGATTGTAAATACAGGAAGTACTTATTTTATAAACGAAAAAAAAAGCCGCGATACCAAGCTCGGAGTAAATAAATGTTGAAATCACGGGGGCGATTGTTTAAAGAGCTTTGTCATAAGCGGGCGGGGTATTGCGCGCCTCAATGAATTTCACTAGACTCTACTTAAAAACTGCGCTTTGTGTAAGTGCGCTGCGAGAGTTTTTGAAGTACATCAACTTTAAAGGCCGTTCCTGCTACAAGAAGATTTTGAAAAAGGTCTTATTAAATTTCGTAAAAAGTGACATTATCACTTTTATTTCAGCGGCACTTGAATTTTATTTACTCAAGCTTTTCCAAATTAAACTACAACTTTAACGAATCTATGCTTTAACCTATAAACAACACTAAATATTTTAACCAAAAACAAACACTACGAAAACAACCAGCCTAGCAGCTTCAAAAATAGTAATGAACAGTAATAATTAGCAACTAGCAACGAACTGAAGGCAAAAAAACAACTAATAACGATAGATGCCAGCAAAATGGAACTGTAACAAAAACTACGTTTCCACAAACAACTCAACAACTCATGCCATGCAGACACGACGGAAAACAACAAAACATAAAACGCCAACCCAAATAAATACTCATGCGATTCTTTTACAGTACAAGGCTATGGAAAAACGTATAATAAGGATTTGAATAATTTTTTTAATAACTAATCGGACCTGTAGGACACGTTTGGGAAGATTACGGTCCACTTCCTCAGTGATCTGCGTGCGGTACGTCGGCCTCTCGAACACCGGCGGGTTGTCGTTGACGTCCTTCACGTGTATCACCACTGTCGTATAATTCTCTTTCAGATTGTCCGACGCGGCCAGTTTCAACTCGTACTGTATCCCAAATACATTTTGTAACAAACCATTGCAACCACAAAAAAATAAGATTACTTAGGTAAATCTAAAATGTAAATATCGCACATTTTAGAAAGTAATAAGGTAAAGGTATTCTTTTAGCAATGACAAAAAGTTGAATTAAAGTGGAATTGACTATAAATTAGTTTTCGAGTTTCCAAAAGTTATCCTTTTTAGAAAGTTTGTTTTCGTTACGAACAGGTAAAGAGAAAAAAGAGTTAACCATGGGTCTTGTTAATCTCGAAATGCTTTTATATTTTATTCAATCAAAGTGTAATGGAATATTGTTTAGAAACTATAAATAAATTTATTTAAAGTTTAACCTTAGCGCTCTATTTATGATTTATTAATGACACTTGGGTAATTTCTGTTAGACGAAAAAAAAATTAATGTGGTTGTCGTTGCCGGTCTAAAATAATAAAAGTCGGGCCATGTTTTGTGAAAATTTGTTATCTAAATTATTCATTTGCATTTGATGCTTTTTCTATTTAAAATAGCCCCTCCGGTGGTTAACTTTCAAATGCGGCGTCAACTGGATTACAACAGTGACAATTCAACTCGTGACGCGCGATTAACCGGCGCTTAGAGGCCTCCAGGCTGTCGGCAGGTCAGCATAGTACCGTTACTTAGCTCTATTAAATGCTTCATTTGTTTCAAGTGCCGTCTTAAAAATTAGCATAATGTAAGAGGCTAACTGTAGGCGTAATATTTTATAAAAATATAGATATAAGAGAATAATAATTACCACAAAGATTAAATTAAATATAAAGACATTATTTAAAAAAAAATACCGGCCGGCCGTAAAAACTGTACCCAAAATCTATACAGTATGGACTACAATGATACTACCGGCCCCTCATGAGTGGGAAAAGGGCAGGAGGCAAAAGGGGGATGATGCTAAAGACATTATTGATAAAGTTTAGCGTGCTGAAAATTATCTGAATTTTAGGTAGTTTTAAAGATTTGAGGTGCGTTTCAGCACTTTCATCTTTAGTAGGAACTATTTTTTCCAATGTTAAGGATATATAATCATCAAATAAAAGTTAGGAATTAGTTAAATGCAAACACTTTAGAATAGAAGTTCTTCACTTTAAAGCTTTTACATAAACGTGCAGTTATTCGAGTTCGGTAATTCCAAGGAATTACTGAGCTATTTTCGGGATATTTGGTTAACTAAATAATACGAAAATACGATAACTTTTGAGACTTGCGTATTTAAATCTTAGATATCACTGCTTTAAGATTTTCAAATGCCTTTAACCTCTTGCTGAAAGTTTTTACGAAAAGGAAATCGCCCATGAACACGATCACATATTCAGAATAGTTTTGACTATTTTTAGCCCTAAATTTTTAGAATTTTGGAATCTTATGTAAACTTTATTATTAAGATTCATATAGTACGGTTAGAATTTAATTATTAACAGCAAAGACAGTATTAATGTATAATCGAAAGGTAATAAAGGATTGGACAATTTCTGTGTAACAACCGTGACTGTTTAGTTTTTTTATGTTAATGTATTTAGTATATAATAATTGTATTGTATAGTACATAATGTATTGTATAATGAATTGTCTGTAAGACGATTTATTGCTTATGGATTTTGATTCTCACTTTTTATTATGAAAATATATTGAGTGAGAACAATTAAAATCAATTGTAATATTGTTGTTGGACGAATTTCAAGGAGTTGATAAATAACCAATTAAGAAAACAAAATAGAATTGGACGAGGGCAAGGAAGCTTTCGAGTTATAAACGAGTTCATTCCATTAGTGATTCGCAGCAGAACGGCGACCAAGCCGTAGCGAGCACGCTCGCCTGTTTAAATGGTTATTAAAGATTAAATAATTTATCTCGCGGAAAGTTCGATGCAACTTTCTCTGCGAGATTCAGAAGGAAGCGTCTTATGATAGCTCGTAGTGTCTGAGATACGGCGCTTGCTTTAAGAACGAAATTCGCAGTAGCTAAAGAAATTGAAACACTTTGTTCCTTAGTTTCAGGTCGTCTATTTTAACTTTAAGTAACGCTAAAAAGAGTAATTAATCCTATTTTATTATGCGATCACCTTCGTTTTAATTAAAACCCTAAACAACATAAATATAATCTTCTTGGACTCTTATTACAACAATGCCTGCTTTGTTTGTACTTGTTCGTAACATTTTCAACACAAAAGCAATTCAATTTTAAGTAAAAATCAAAGGTATACCTTTTAAAGCTATTTTAAATTCGATACATTTTGGGAAAGTTAAACATTTCTAACGAAGCGAGCGTGGGCAATGGTTGATATACAGCGTCGCTTCATCTTGGGGCTAACATGTATGCTAACACTCAAATGCTAGTCATATGTCGGTCGGTCTACACTCTCGTGTCATTTTGCTCCAACGTATACATATAATATGTTGATATTAACTGTCCTACTGACACGTATGTTATGATCATGAGATGAATAAGTATCATCCAACGAAGCAAAACTGTTTTAATTAGACCTTTACAACTCAAACGACGTTACCTTGACGTCGCTTTTTATTCCTATGTTCAAATAAACTTTTTAAGCTGTTGGAAAGACTTTAATTTAAAAAAGCAACATTTTAAAACAAAAACATTGCATATAATATAGTACAAATTATGTTAAAAGTTTCTTCATGCATTAATTTATACTTGTTGCGGACCGAGCTTCACTCTGCGCTGATGTTTATATGTAATGTATTATCGTTTTGTTAATATACTCAAACGACATGTAACAAAAATATAATATAATAGAAGAAAAATCAAATGCAAAACCTACCAAACAAAACACCTATTAAGACAAATTTTAAAATAATCTTAAACAGAATCTAAATACAAGAATTGCTCGTTTAAAGGTAATTATGTTCTTACTGTGTAATCCTTAATATGCCAAATTTACCCCCTTTATCTACCACCTACAAATGTTCCTTCGGTGAGGATGAGTAACACTTATTGGATTAACGAGACGTCATACTTTTGTTCCCAATAAACATGGTAAGCGCGGTGCGTAATGTTGTTTTATCGATCGTAACGTCCTTTGCCGTTAGGTTGACCTACTACATTTTCATCACATCGTCTCTTAGTATCTAATCGAATGATGGATGTATGATACATCCAAAATTCAAATAAAAACCTTAATTTAAGATATTTTACAATTACCAACAGTATTCTCTTACAGATTTAATTTCAAATTGTAAGTTATGAAGGAAGACTTACCCGTTTCCTAGTTTCATAGTCGAGCGCGCCGGCCACGTAAATGGCACCTGTCATATTTTTGACAGCGAATGCGCCTCCTATGTTCCCGCTCGTGATCTCGTATCGAATACGCGACGCTGTAACAAATAAAATAAAAATTATAAAAAAAACTCGAGTACGAGAATGTCGCAGCTCCGTTACGTTTAATTTTGAAGTGGAAATTTTCGCAACGTGTCCCTGGATACCAATTGGCGCACTCGTTTTCATTTGTCTGTTTTCAGTGTTTCACAAAACCCCCATTACAGGTCCGTACGACCAGAGTTTTGAACGTGATCGTGGGTTATATCGTCACTTTGCGGATGAAATAAAGATAAAATGTAAAAGGATAAGAAATTGATACATTCGACTTATTTATAATTCCTTTCAGTTTTATTTGTCCAAAATAATCTGTAGTCTCGAATTGACTCTTAAGATAACTGATTTTTTTTGAGAATTGCATGTTACAACAATTCAATTTGTATATGAATTTTATTTGGCGTTTCTGGTTGTTATACCATAATTCCTTATTATTATATTCATTTATCTTCATATACTTATCTTCAAGGACCCTATCAGCAAAAGTGAGTCCCGTAGACGAGGAGATAATGTACAGCCTAGCCTATCAATTCAACTGCTGAGGGTATAAAAAAGAAGCATATTTAAAGCGAGTGCCAAATGTCTTCGCTTTCTGAATGTGCAATCAGCTTGGCGCGTGATCCGAGTCAAAGCGGCACATATATGGCAACAGCACATTTTAAACTTAGAGTATTTACGTAATATGTTAAATAAAGATAACTTGTTACAAGATCATTAAGGCACCTGTGACGATGACTGCTGTGACTGCTTTGCTTACTGTCCAATAGTAAAATATTTTATTTTATTGAAACCTATTACAAATTTCCATATCCGTCGTTGTCGCCAGTATGAATTTTAATACAGCGCAATAATAATAAAAAAATATGTTTATCAGACTAACATTTTAAAAATAAAATAATTATATCAATTAATTTAATATAGTGTCTAGGTTTACTCATTGCATAGAAATATACATCTTTATAAGTATGAGTTTAGAGGAAAAGATCAAACATAATATTGTTACTGATCAAAAACAAAGAGCACGGTCTTCGTGTAAAATAATAACATAGCAGCTGTTAATGTACTAAACGATGTGGATAGAGGTAACTTCTCGTCTTACATGTCTCATAAATTAATCATTCCTAGTAACTGGGGACTCGCTTAGTATAAGTCATTGTTTATTAGTAGCGATAAACTAGGTTATATTTTATTAAAAAAAAGATAACGTAATCGTTTATACAAATGCCAGTAATAATATTTTTAAATAATCCGCCACCGTTTTAAAATAAACTGCACTTTTTTAATTTAAGCAATAGAGGTATTCACTAGATGGGACTTCTTAATATCAGCATTGTCGTACAATGTACGACAGACACATATAAGTATATGCTGCAAATAATGAAAACTGTTCTACATATACATAGGTTGAAAATATTGAATATGAAGAAGCTTTCAACGTTAAAACTCATGAACCCCGCTATAAGTACTACATAAAAACAACGGGCCATGCACCGATCAGAGCTCTTCAACCTGCTACGAGTAAATTGCACTGAAATATCGCAAATACAGATAGACACTTACGTGGATTTATAATGGGAATGCGGAAAAACTATTTGTATGAACTCGACCTCGCTCGTACAAGTACTTATTGAATATTGAGCCAACAATTTCTTAAGAAATGATATGCAAGTTTTATACTAAATCTCATAGCAGATATCTTAATTCTAAAGTAAATATAACACATAAAAATAGATTTTTGCTTTCCACCGAGCGGATTACCGGCTAATATGTGACAGGAATTGATCCTGTCACGGTATACTAGCCACAAATTTTCGACATTTTAAGAATAACAGTAATATTTTCGTACTTCATGAATTGACCTCGTGACTTAATTAAGTTACGTTAGGAAACATGGAATACCCAAATCTGAACCACGAGGTGAAAAAAGTATAGTAACAGTAATAATAACTCTGGTCACCCATGGAAGCTAAGTTGAGAGTACTGCTTAGTGGTTGCACAATTAAATTGATACTCGTATATAACTAATGTGTTCGAAAAACAATTTAAAACTTCCATATGTTTCAAACTGTAAGCGGTTTCAAAATCCGGTCAACCGATCCGCACATTTAACGTTCATCTTACTTAAATAGTAATTGGAATTCCATTACAAGTACCGGTCAGGGCTTGTAGATAAGACGTTTGCGAACTGTGGAGACACCGCAACCCGACCATGATCGTTGGAAGATTACTTTCATTTTGCCAGTGGCCGTAATCTCCGAAGGAATTTTTGTTCGGAATAAGTTAGGGATAGGGAAGCCGCAGCATGTTATCTCACTACGGGCACAAAGGAACGTAAGAAAACGACAACGCAGTCTTAAAAATATCATAAAAGGTATAAAAGGTCCAAAAACATTGTCCATTTAAAGAATAAAAGTTATCTTTCTTTTCTCTCATAAATTCAACCAAATATTTAAATATCGTATATCTTTACATGATCTACGCATATGTCATTTTAGCGACAACAAAAACTATATTTCGAAGAAAATATCATCGCAATGCGCAAAAGACGGATTCGTATATTTGTTTGCCATATATACAATTCTTTAGAATATTTAAAAGTGGATATCAAGTTTTTCAATTATTTAGTTATATATATAGTTTAAGTTTTGTACAAGTTGACAATTACAATGTACAGAACACAACGATTCTACGATTGCCCAAAAAATGTGATCTGTACAGAAGTGCAATGTATAAAATGATGAATTTAAAAAAAGTTGCGGGCAGTTTCAACCTGTTACTTTTGCGTTACAGTCATACGCACACATCTTAAAATTACACTCTCATCATTTTTTCATAACGCGCGTAAAGAAGTACAACTTAAAAAATATTAGTGACAATCTAATGTACTAATTCTAGTTCATATGATTTAATTTACTACATATCTTTATTTTTATTAACACGAATAAAAAAAACATAATTAATAATTTTAATCCAGATTCTCTACTCTATTTGGTTGACGTTATCCTTTCATTGTCAAGCTTAAATTAATGGGGCAAGCTCATATTCACAAAACAACAAAGCATAATCTCTAATTAAGTGTAATAAACTTAATATAATATAAGTAAATAGAACATGCACGTGTCAGTAGCAAGTTAGCTGTCGCAGCAATGTGCTACGCGTGGATAACTGATTTTTAGTACACGACTGGTTATGAAGTCATTCAGTCTTAGTGCCTCAGACTAATTGGACCATAAAGAACGATCCAAAAAGAATGAGAGAAAGGGAAGTAAATGG
Source organism: Papilio elwesi (assembly GCA_029849275.1). Classification (NCBI taxonomy): domain Eukaryota; kingdom Metazoa; phylum Arthropoda; class Insecta; order Lepidoptera; family Papilionidae; genus Papilio; species Papilio elwesi. The sequence goes on along the minus strand of CM056687.1, from coordinate 8,538,034 downwards.
TTCCCTTTGCGTCGGGATTTTATTTCACTAAACTCGGCCACAGGGGTTATAAGTGAAAGCCTGGAGGAATCCCTTTAATAATAGAGGTATATACTAATAAAGGTAAATAAAATGAAGATGTTTTATTTAGAGATACAAATTTATTCATAGAATTCCATATAATAATATTTTCCATAGGTACTCGCATCTTAATTTATATGTAGACTAGCTTAATGGTGAAGTAGATAGAATACCTAGGTAACTTACGGCAAGTTATATTAATTGCCAATATCATGCATCCCGTGCTTAAATATTTGATGGGTTGGTTTTTGTGTATTCGTGGCGAGGATGTAATAAAGATAAATATTATAATATCTGCCTCTCAGCCCCTTTATAACTCATATTCATGTTGATTTCTGATCAGTGTTTATGTGTCCGTTTACATAGTTCATTTTATACTAGTTTATAAATCAATGTATCCTGTGCTAAACATGGACCCCCTGCTTTGTTTCTTCCTATAATTATGGTAATTTAAAAAGGTTCATCAAATATTATATGGATCCCAATAAGCTCTGTTAAGTATATTTTTAGACACCTAAAGCTGTCTAAACTAATTCAGAATCAAAATTATTGAGATCAACATATTTTGCAGAATTAGTATTTTACAACCATAAGGTTGTTAATAACTTACAGCAAGCTGAAAGTATGAATAGAAATTGAGGGCACGCGTAGTTCAGTGACCCGTATCGTGATGAACTATGGTCTAATTCCATAACAAAGGTGCGGAAGCTCGGTGAAGAGCGAAGCAAATGTGAAAAAAAAGTTTAGTACAATTTAGGTTACTACTTATTTTTTGAAAGATTTTAAATTAAATCGAATTTATTCATTTAAATTATAAAGTCGTTGATTGGAGTAGATTTTTTACTTTCGTTTTAATAAGAACACACAAAGTATCCGACCTGCCGCATAAATACTAGGAAAGACGGAGATATATAGGTATAAAACTTCAATCATTCTTATTTTTTTAAATCTACTACAACGAAACACTAGAGAAGAGAAAGAAATAATTAATAAATAATAAATATATATCGCCTAATCACGTCACCTTCTATTTAAATTCGTTACTTTTGACACGAATACGCAGAAATTCGTTTTTTTAAAAACAGTTACACAAACAGATCGTATCACGTCAGAATATTTAATGGCGCTATACTATTAGTCGTTTGATGCGGTCGTACTGACTTCATACGAGTACTGTAACTTTTAGTTAAAACCATTTCAATTCAAATACAACACGTGTGCTATGTAATGAGTGTAACGAGATGTGTAGTGTAAGTTGTCGCTTGCAATAATAATAATAATAGAGTATTATTATATAACATATTAAAGCCGAAGTGTTTGTTTGAACGCGCTTATTTTAGGAATTACCATTCGGATTTGAAAATATCTATAATTTTTGTATTGGACAGCCCAAAAAGCCCAGCCTAGTAGAAATAAAATAGTCTATTACGAAGAACTCTTATTCTTTAGAAATACGCAATCCAACCGAAATATAGTTTAAGTAACTGAGATTTGATAACAGTAAGTTATGTTAACATAAAGATACATTATTAATTTGTCTACGCAACAATAGAAAGTATAATATTTATACTTAAACGGATATAAGTTGTCGTTACTTAAATTTATAACTAAAGTAATACCGTAGTGAGGCAGCGATTTTCATATATTTTTTTTTAATCTTTAAATCGGATTCAACTTTGCTAGCGAATGATAAATGAAAAATGGCATATACATTTTTCATTCATGCTTACGCAAACGATTAGTTTTCTGTCCCAGTTATTTCAAACAGGAATGCAGTCGAATTGTTTTAGACGTGTCTGCTGCTATGCACTTGTTTCACGTGAAAGCGACGCAAAGTCTGTAAAAGAAGTCTAGCATTGAGTGGGTGCACTCCGTAAATCGGAACAAACTAAATGACCTAGCTAATACTCGACGACAGGCCTCTTTTGTTGTTGAGCCCTGCCAATAGTTTGTTGTCGCTGTAAAAACCGCCTTGTGCGGTGTTTACAGCTTCTGATGTCTGACTTTTATGTGTAAATAAAACCAAAACATCAAAAAAAACAATAGTGCATTCAAGTTGCCATTAAAATGGTTGATTATTAGCGTTATAAGGGAAAAGTGTGGCTTAAAAGTGGACGTTTTGACTAGAATTGAGAAAGGTATGCTTCGGTGGTTCGGGCATGTTGAAAGGATGAATGAAGAGAGAATAACAAAACAAATTTATATTGCAAAAGTGAGTGGCAGTGTTGGTAGGGGACGCCCTAGGAAAACTTCTATCGATCAGATTAATGACTTACTAAAAAAGGGCGATATAAGGAGCACCCATAACCGACGAGCATGCATGCGTAGATGTATGAATGTGGAAGAAGCGAGAGAGGTGTGCCAGGATCGCGCCAAATGGAAATCCATGATCTCTGCCTACCCCTCTGGGTTACGGGCGTGAAGCGCATATTTTTTTTATTACTCGGGTAAAGGAGGACATTTGTTGAAGAAAACCTAGACTAAAATATTTCCACTATATTTCATGTTAAATGGTGGAAATATATTACGTCAATGGAAGGCAAATTGTCGTTAAGAGTACACACTTTGATTTTGATTAATGACTTATTATGATATGTTCTAAATAGGGTACACAATAAATCGAAATTATTATAAAAATCAAAAAACATAAACATGTAAAAAAAGAGAGATTTTTTAACAATGGTTTAAACTAGCTTATCTTTAGGTACCGAATGGGGCGGAGCTCAAACAGAAAAACGACCAGAGCCGAAAACAAATATTTATGTTACATGAGAAAAATAGCACAAATATTTTAGCTTTGGTTTGGCATTGAGTCTAAGATCATAACTTGTAAAAACTAGATTCTATATTCTATTTGATAGTGTTCTGGGTTGGAAATAGTAAAATGAAATATGCAATAAAATTATTTTAAAATTCAGGCCGATAGATAAAGAGCGATGAAGAAACTGAGAAAATCGGTCCCATATTTTAATTGCCCTTTGCGAGACGGGATAAATGGAAGTCATAAATTCCATTGCAGAGACGTCAAATATCCGATTTTTCTTTCATTGAATGAAGTATTCAATAATGCAAGAAACGACGCCAGACCGCGCAGTAAATCACCGACTTGCGTTCTATTCGGACCGCCACTTCTCGGAGGCTCCTTCAACCTCAGAACGTATATATGTCTTTAGTAATTCGATAAAAAAGATTTATTCTTCTTTAGAATAAAACAGTAGTAAAACTTTATCGTACCTTAATTTATTAAATATATAGATATATAAACAAAAAAATAAATTAGTAATTTGGTATCAAGTTACTTTTTAAAATTGTTTCGTTACTTGCAGTCGTGGTTTATGGCTTATACTTTGATAAGATATAACAAATAATAATAAATTGATTTAAACGATGGTACGTTTGGATGGAACGAAGGAAGTTATTATTTTTATTTGAAGTGAAAACTTCATAGCCGTGTTAGATGATATTTGGTTGGCGAAACACATGTCGGCAACACGTTTATTTTAATTTGGAGCAGTTTCGACCTTTATTTTCATTTATTTTTCTTTACTAACTCAATTTTTAATTTTATCGTTGAGATATAAAGGTTAATTTTTGTTGATCATTTATTTATTTTTAAAATATTGTCGGGCCTATTTGAGTTATCACTTCTGTCGGACTGCCTGTGTTTTTTTATAGTAAGAAGGCCAGATCAGCCTTATATTTTGAACAAGAAGTCACTTTACATAAAAATAGAAGTCATTTTCTAGGAATAAAGTTTCAGTTTTGAAATTATTTATTTGCAAATATCTTGTAGGCAGGTAGTAGGTCTGCGTAGAATGTATCTGTTGCCATTTTCGTCTACTCGCGGTGTAACATCACGTTTCCTACTAAGTAATGTATGTCTAGGTTTTAGGTATCAATCGATTTAGTAAATAAAATAAAAACGATTACGTAATTTAAAATGTATTTAATATTCCTTCGACATCTTTTTCTATTTTCACTTTGACAATTCTAGCATTATTTTGATTTTAGATACAAACAGTAAGACTATATTCATGGAAGTGAATTCGGCGTTGTTTACAGGGGTACAAAACCTTTCAGGTCCGTCAGTTATTGTTTTTTGATGCTAAAAAGCTTACAATGGTAAACCATAAACCAAACAATGATACTATAATAACCATTCGTAAATTAATTATTACTTGGAATGTCTACGGAATACAATAATGAACATTTTCACGTAAATTTTGTGAAACATTAATTTAAAATATTAATGTCCATTAAAATCAATCAATTCACTCGCTTTTACTATCGTGTCGTACTTTCTTTCGTGTATCGTATGTTTTATATTATTATTTTCATACTTTTATTATATTTACATACATATTATTATCATATTATGATTTAATAATATTACATTATATTCAGCTAACATAACATACAAACAACTTCATTTACTGTCCCCCGCTGAGCTATTTTTGAAGAATAATTTTATGTTTTCGGACAGCTATAATATTATGACGATGGGAAAATTTGAAAAAAAAGATTTGTCTCCGAATATGGATGCTGACTATTCATCGCCTTTGGAACCAAACAAGGCCGCCCACCCGTCACTTATCTGCACCGATTCTATTCCGTCAGTATGACTTACTTGAAACTTATCCCTTATATTATTTTCGTATGGTATTTTTGATAAATTACATAATAAATAAATATCTACTATAAAAATCGTGAATATTTTAGAAATCAGAATGGAATATCTGTTTTGATGCAACGGAGTAAAATTTAGTAGATTTCATTTAAATATTATATGTCTACGAGATTCTTGCCTTGCAAACAATAAGGGATGTTGTTATATATGTACATTAAAGTAGACAAACGGTATGATAAAAATATCAGCGTTTCCTGAGATGCGTTCACGGACAAGTTCAGAATCAGGGGAGTCATTTAGACAGCGGAAATTGCAGACAGATGGGCGGACCGCCATATGAGGTGAGCCTCGCTTAAAGTGAGCCTTCGGCCAAATGTCCCAAAACGGCAGCATTCGTTCATTACGTCGTTTTATGTACATACATATATGTTACCTACATACATGCTTCACAGCTTATTGAGACCTTTTCATTTTTGTTTTTTGGTAGCTAACCACCGCGCATTCGAACTTTTTTTTAAATTATATTCTTTATTGAGATTTGTTTTAGCTTTTTATTGAATAACGAACCAAAACAGTTCTTCTGTTCTTCATTACGTGATTTAGCAGGCAAATTGTATGCCTTTAACACATCATGAATTTTTAACTAACTTTAATACATTGTTGTTGGGTAAATATGGATTGAATACTTTTTAATACTTTTATATGTTTCTATTTACTGGAACGTACAAAAGATGTCTTCATTTTTATATATCATCATATATCATGTGCACTTAAAGATATATCTTTTGTGTAAGTTGTAAGTTCACAAAATGTAAAAAATACGATCTAGATAATTTATGATAGAAAAATGTCTACCATAGGTTGCAGTCATATGGCCTGTTATTTACATATGTAGAAATGTGAGATTGTATTGAAAGTGAAGATTATTAAAAACTAACTGTAACATTATTTTTATTAGTAATTTTAAAAACGAAAGTGCTAACAAATACTTTACTTTTTTTAAAAAGAAACAACACCAAGAAAAAATACTTTACAAAAATAAGTTGCATGTATTTTTAATAAGGGCGACTTATCCTCAAAAACTCTTTTTAACAAGAGTCTTACACATAAAAAGTAGCAGTATGTGAGTCTGTACTCGCATTTCATTAGTCGAGAAATGAATGCGGAAAACGAGCAACGAGTCGAGTTTTTTTTCCAGTGGCGAAAAAAATATCTCTCGTAAATAAAAACGTCTATTATACAAAGAATACGCTCTGGGTATGTTCGAAATCTGAATGTCTTATATAAATAATCTGTAACTATTTTCCGAGATGTTTTGACAATATCATTAGGAATGAATCGGATAATAGGCGGTTTTTAATGTTATTTAGCGCGTCAAATAAAATAAATACGAGATTGTTTATGTCAGAAATATATCCTGAAATTTTCCTACCCCTGTTGGATTCTAGTTTAAATATCGCCAATATTGGAATCGGCAGATGATACTAACTTCCATTATATTTGGTTTTTGAAAAATAATAAAACGAAAAGCTTGACATTCATAGATGATGCTGAGCAAACATTACTAAAAATTGCTACTCCAAGTATGAAGTCTAGTTAGTCTAGCACGTGCAGTATTTCTCACAGATATATGTTCTATTTTATAATAAGCAAGCTGAGCCCCACGGTTTCACCCGCCGTACTATTTCATTTAACTGATGGTTTGGACAACCTTACCCGAACCCATTTTAATATGATTGAACACATAGGTCTAAGATCAACTTTCATTGGATTACAATTTAGACCTGCGGGGGATGAATTTAGAAAAATCCTTGCTGCCTACGTAATAATAGAAATATTCTTGTTAATTTCAAGTCTCCAGGTGCAGTAGTTAGTTGCAGTAGGCTATGTGTTGATATATCTGTCAGTCAGTTTTTTTCTTCATAATTAAGGAATAATAAAGAATTACAAGAATAAATTTGCTTTACCTGTTCCTACTGGTTAATATTTTGCTTTTCTTACGAATTTCTTATAAATTCTAAGAACAACATTATAAATATTTTCAGAACAAACCAAGTCTGTTCCAAGTTATAATAAATTACCATTTTCACGTGGTTATTTTAAAGCGATCAAATATTGTAGAGCGATTTATTTTCCGTTCAGAAAAATTCAAAGTATACCCAGAAAATGTATTTTGAATAAGGATGCACGTTGTTAACAATCTCTGTTGAGCTTGTGAGAAATGTTGACTTTAACAATCTTAGCCATTATAAATGCAACGTTAATTTAACCACAAATTATCGTGCGATTTTAATATATCAATTTGCCGCGCACTACGCTTCATTAACGTACGGGCACTTGACTTTATTAAAATGTATATGGTTATTAAAACGGGTATGTTATTTATGCTATATAACGTGCAGATGAATGTAAATAAAAATATTTGTATAAGTATGGGATCTAAAATAAAGGAAGCTATTTAATAAAATAAAGCCGGTGCAATTTTATAATTCGTTGGATAGTAGCCAACGGCAACGCCAAAACGCACAACACGTGCTCGCATTGGATTACCCGAAAACTGAACATATACGCTAACTTACGCTAAGTAATTTTAGAAAAAAAAACATGTTTTGCATAAATTTATGTACCTGTCTCCGCGCAGTCAACAACACACAAATTCAGGCTTTTACGGGGATAAACTAGAACAAAATTGTAAGCGGATTCTTCGTTAAAAGAAAGACGAGGAAATAAAATGTGCTCACGTGAAATTTATGGAGATAGAAAGTACGTGTTTTTTATTTAGAAGAAGCAAATTAACTACTGTAGTAGGAAAAGTATCAACATCCTCCTTTTGGCGCGTTGCTTAAAGTTTAACAGTTTCCTTCAATTTTTTATAATCCGGGGCGATTTAGTTAAATTACGATTATTACTTTTACCAGCTACTAACGGCAACATCTGTCGCTCGAATGTGCCGACTCGATCGGTGAAATATCACGATCTTACAGAATACAGGCGTGAAGTGCCAAAGTCCGAATTTCACTCCTTTTCCCTTTCCCATTCCTTTCTTATAAGGAAAGATGGATAAAAAAGGAAAGAAACTCTTCCCCTTTCCATCCTTACCTCTGCTATAACGGAGAAGAAAAAGGAAAGTATTTTTTTTCCTGTTGTTTTGATTGATTTGTTTCTGTTGATTTCCTCTGTCCATAGAAGGTAGGTTGATATAGGTTACGCCGCTTGCAAGTTTGCCACCTTTTTCTATTAAAAAAAAACAACTACAATTCGAAGAATAATGAGAGATAGAAAAACAAATTAAAATGCGTATAAGAAAATAACTTCAGACTAAATTACTGCGCGATGTACGCGCGGTCTATTTCTACAGTAATTCACAGCATATTATATGTTTGTGAAATACGAAAAGTCCCCTTGCTTACTTTTAATTACAACTGTTTATTTTGCTGAGTAAACTCCGACAGTGCGTTTGTGTAATCAGTGTTGTAAACCAACGAAACCCCTGCAAAGTGTTGAACAAAACAACATTCCATTCGCACCTGTCCCCCCAAAAAGCATGTTAATGTTAACTTAACGCTCCTTATCAACATGTTATTATCCGCCGGTCATATCGTTATTGCTCAGCTTATCGGTTTTAAACGTAGCTTAAATTTTCATTGTATGAACCTTGTAATAACGCTTTTGTATGTCTGCATAATTATAACTATGAAGTAGTTAACGAACAAGATATGTGCGTCGCAATCGGAACTCTCACAAGTCATGTCCAAACTACCATCGAGGACTGCTCGCGGCAGATGGTTGATGGCGATGGTTATGCAACACTGGGAGCTGCCTCCGGACGCTAGGGACTTACTGAGACGGAAGAACGCGGCCATCAGAGCTTATGATATGTATCTCACCGAATCGCACCGAAAGCGACTACGTAAACTACAGCGTGAATAGAAAGCACGCATAGCCGCCCTCAGGAACGAAAGGTGGGACTCAACTCTCAATAGTTTAAAGCTATCCCATTTAGCCTTCTCGAGGCTTCCTATGTTACTTAAAGGCGACACGCATACCACGATACCGCCTCTCTTAAGCCCAGATATAACGCCAGCCATGCTGGACGAAGAGAAAGCCGAATGCCTGGCTGACAGCCTCGAAGCCCAGTTCTCCTAGTAGCCTACCGGTCGACCCTGCCCACCTCCGAATGGTGGACAACGAGGTCGATCGAAGAAAACATGAACCGCTTCGCGACTCCGTTCCCCCGGTAACATTCGACGAAGTTAAGGAACTGAAACCCCCGTCATATCGACCCATAAGTCTTCTCAAAACGTTTGGGAAGATTTATGAGCGTTTAATATTAGTCCGCCTACGTACCTTTATGAACACTAAAGGATCCCCGAACAATTCGGCTTTCGTGCCAAACATTCGTGTAACCATCAAGTGCACCGCATCACGGAGCACATCCTTACCAAACGTCAACGCGGCTGCAGCACCGGAGCACTCTTCCTCGACGTGGCGAAGGTGTTTGATAAAGTCGTTTTATAAAGTTACTTAAATAGGAAATGTCGATGCAATATTTTGTATTAGGATGATCTAAATTATAATAAAACAAGCAAGTAAAATAAATTGAAATTAAAAAAGTAATGTATAATATTATATATTTTGATTAAGATTTTCAGCGTGTAAATGCATATATTAAAATTTGTGACCCGACGGAGGAATGAAAACGTGTTGTCCCCGTGGGTACCAAGTTACGACCATAAAACTTAATTTAAAAATGAATCCTAAGAATCTTTACGAAATTAGGACAAACAACAAATTTACAACAAAAAGCTAACTAAATATTATCTGAATTTCCATAATGAATCTAAGACTAAAACACTTAGATAAAAATTAAATACAAATGATTTAGATAGCTTCTGAAGCGATTTTTTTAGCCGGGTTAGATGATATTTGGTAAGGGAAAATCGTATAGGTTCGCATTAGATGCTTCAGCAACATGCTTACTTGAATTTGGGACAGTTTCGACGAACTTTATTTCATTTATTTTACTTGTATTCAATTTTGATCTGTCGGCGGTCCTTATGTATGCCTGTGTTTTTTTGTTAGTTTTAGAAAATATAAAATGTAAAAATATAAGTACAAATAACAATATTGGATTACGACAAAATATTCTATATATATATATATATATATATATATATATATATATATAGAAATTAAATTATAACATAAATTAAAAAGGAAACAAAAATATATTGCATTGCATTATCGCATAATGGGAAATGGACGTCGAGGACAAACTATGAAGTTATCAAAACTTATCCGGCTATCCCTGAAATCTTGTTAAAAACTGGCGACAGATTAGCGAGTGACGTGTAAACAAGGGTCGCGTTATCGCAAGCGAGGCGATCAGATGCCGCTGCCAAAGACACTACATACATAATGTATGAGCCGAGCTACCTTTGGCTCTTTTGACCTCGCTACAAACGTTGCTGTATCTCAGCACATTCAGTGATTACATTGGCAAGAAAAGATATACTGTCACATAAATGTACCTCGCTTTCCGCAATATTGCATATTTTCACGAACAAATTCTTATAAATGGTCTATTTAAATTCTTAATGACTAACGACGAAACTTCTATTGGCAAGTTAGTTTATTTGTGTAACGTTGAACGTTTTATGACGTATTAAAAGTTAATGGAAATCTTTTAATAATGCTGTTAACTTTCTAGTTCGTATTTTGGATGTTAAATGGAGTAAGCCTATCGTTTATTAATACACTTTGAGATCAATATCTAATATTGTAATTAATTTAAAACAATATAACGCATAACAAAATATAAATCTAATAACATAAAATCAGCAATCCTGATTATTTTTCCTTTTTTCGCTGAATTAGTAAAATTAATGAATATAATTTTAATAATAGAATTATTTCTTCTTCTTCGTCTTTGGGAATTTTATTTGTTATAAATCAACCTAATTGTTGGTATAATCAATATTATTATGGAGTATGTCATGGTGGTTCAACGTTTTCGACTCTCGATGGTCGTGGCTAGCTAATTGCGTTTGTACAATATATTAATCAAATTAATGCTGAATATTAATTTGTGCATAATTACCCTTTGATATGTTAATTTATTATTGTTTGAATAAGAATGAATTTATTTAGATCAGCTTGATTAATTATTCTTGTGTAGTGGACATTCTATTTTTTACGGTTTTACTTGATCAATAATTTTGTTCAACTCTTCATTGGTGTCAAATGTAAATCAACATCTGTCCGGTTTCAAACACAGGAAACACATAAGAACTAATCGTAGTATTGTGCTACCATCTTCGCTTTCATTAAGCATTTAAGTCGTCTACAGATAATGTATATAACAGTGATAATTGACTGATGGTTAAGGAATTGATTTGATTACTAATTCGATGATGCGAGATGCGAACATGTGAAGTGAAAAAATGGTAATCCATTATGTGAGCAATATCATACATAAATAAAGTGTAGGGAACACTTTAAGGTTTTCATTTCGCTACTGTTGCTTTATAAATATTCAAAGATAAATTAGAAGAAACCTTATGTGTAAGGCGTGTTTGAAATTAGCAGAAAATATCGCATTTCATACAAGGTAACTGATTGGAATTAAGGAAGGAAGCGTGACAATGCCAATTTACCTGTAAAAGTGACTGGTAGTTTTGGCAAGGGACATAGTAGACAAACTAATATCGAACCAGTTCGATAGAATACTAATAAAATCAGATATATTACAAAGAAATATTAAGAGGAACTTAACGGATGATGAAGAAAAAATAAGCGTTGTGCATGGATATAGAAGTGAGAGAGGTACGCTAGTACCTTGTAGTACAGCCGTGACTGCTAACATTTAGGTGTAGTTAGGAATAGCGTCACTAATTGTAGTAATGTACTGCGGACGAATGTTTATTAGAATATTTAAAAAAATTGCGTCTAAATTATCCGCAATTCTGTACGAACATACTTGTAATGCAGGTTTTCCATTAGTGTTGGCATTTTGATAACATATCCTTATACATGAAAAACATACGTGGCTAATAATAATAATCTTCTACGTTATAAACATTATACAAGATAAGAGTGTATATATAAGCTTATAAATCCGCAATATTCCAGAATAACCACTACACTGATTGGTATTCCTACCTTCTCGGCGACTACATTAAGTGACTTAATATCCGCTCAAACTTGTAACATAATTCCGACCGACGATTTCCTTAATATCTATAAGAAAGGGTCATTAATTTCCTTTGGAATAAACACCGTTACAACCGTACTATGCTTATGAATTCCTTGTACCCTTTATCGCTATATCACAAGATATTCCGAGAATTTATTACGGCTTAGAAAATGAGACATAATACGAAATAAATCATGTAGGAAAAAATGAAAATATGGATAGAGTAAAAAGTAAGTAAGTATTAAATCAGTTGTGATCGCGCTCGAGGGTCTATTTAAATTCGAGCGCGACGTGTGGAGCAAGGTTTTGGTAATTTATGAGCGCTTTGGGGCTGAGCCGTTCCGAAAGTTTAAATATGACCGGTGTCGGCAGAGCTTTGAGCTCGCCCTGACGGTCGCTGATTGTGGCCATTTCGGTTAGACATTTAATGAACCGTGCGAAATCGATTTGGTAGATAGATAGGTACATTGTACGTGTATTCACAGACTGACAACGCGATTTTTATTATCCCTTTTCGTGTCAATACACTAAATAATGGAAAGGAAATTACAATTTGCCGAGACAAAGCTTTAAGACAAAAAAACGTTTACACAATATTTACAAAAAAAGTGATTGCTATCCATATTGAATTAATGTTAGGCCTTACAACAGGTGAGCCCGGCAGACACTCAGCGTGCCTAACAGACTTCAGTATAAATTAATTAAAAACACAATTTCAGAAAAAAACGTTCTTCATTCAACCTTCCAGCTTCCTTAATTTACATTACTAATATCAATAGAGTGCAACTTGAACTAAAACTAGACAGATAGATTTATTTATTTTGTAACTATGAAATTGTTGTGCTTTTTACTGATATTTTAAACATTTATTAATAAAATAATATATTATTTCCAAAGATTTTTAACGAGCAAGGACTGTTTGTACAGAAGTAAAGCACCAAGTTCCACTTGGCCCTGTATTTCAAAGATAACGATAAGCGAACGAAGCGGGCGAAATCTCACTCCTCTGAATTATTCACAACTTACGAAGTGTTAAGGAATGTGCACAAACACGGTAATATCCCTTTAATATTTATATTACTACCCGCAAAAACAATCCTGCGATATACAAATATTCCCTCGCTGGCGACCGTAAACATAGGTAGTAGTATAGGACGCACTCTGTTGATTACACTCATACGTAATAGGTAGTCTGGCATTATACGAAATGCGGGCGAAATATCTACTCGAGCAAACAAACATAATTTTCATAAGACAATGGTTGAATACGGCATGTAATATTCATGAAAATATGCGCTTATAACACGCCCCATTAACGCGGAGAGAATTAAAGTTTCATATATTGTACGAATTTAATATATTTGTGACTTTATGTAAATTATGAAAGGTTTATAAAGCCCTCTAATAGCCAACTGTATTGTCGTATACGTGATTTACAACCAAGTATTACCAGGTCTGGGACACATAAAGTGAAATAGATAAACATGTAAGTAGAACAAAATATAAAATTAAACATAATAAAAGGCATTAGTTACTACTCGTGAACAATAACATTGTACTGCAAGCCTATATAGTTTACAAAAAGTTAATGTGCAATTATTTAATATAGCTATAAAATTAAGCGCTGACGGTGCATTGCATGTCAGTCTCGTGTGGTCACAATAGTGGACGTATATAATATTTTTCACACTTTCATTTCCTTAGTATGTATGTTATTTGTTTGTATATAACGCAAGCTTTGAAAGTGATTTAGACCCCCTTCAATACGTCGGATTAATTTGCACATCATCCAGGACCGATGACAATGCAGTATTTTAAATAGTTTGATCGATTATCCTTACGACGATATTCAGTATTTAGCGATTTATTTGAAGGTTGAGAATAGCGCCATCTAGATGTTATTTAAATTACAACAGATATGTTATACTTAGCGTGTTTTTTTAGTTTTTAAATCGATTATTTAAACATAGAAAAGGCGAAAGTCACGAATGGCCTGCCACAATTTAAACCAAAACCGGATACCGGTCCTATAGATTCTGAGAGATTTCTTCTAGATTCAGATAAAGCTAAAACAATATCTGCACCTATTAAATTAATTAGCTCGCTAAGACTTTAACGGTTTACTAATTAGTATAATAACTTATTACACAAGTGGTCATTCCATTCTCTGTATATACATAATTATAATACTAGTAATATATGCGAAGAGCATTCGCTTAATTCTATCAATTAACGAGTAATAGTTTTCTATAAGTAAATGTTATTGTTTCTCTTCAATGGAGTATATTCGATTCAAGAGGTAGGGATTAAATCAGCGTATCAGTTACAGAATTTCATACTTCCTAACCAATCTCTGGAAATGCTATGAGTTTTTCAGTGGAAATCCCATTACTCTCAGTTTTTTATTCTTTTTCTACTGTCGACACGGATTGATTGTGTGCCATTTCAACAAACTATCCAGATCGATCTGATCACTTATCCTTTTAACAAAGAAAAATATATCCCATTTTAGTTTTACTTATAATTTTATTATATTAAAAATATCTTCATTATTCTTCATAAAACCCCTTTCTTTTACTATATTTTTCTATCTAACTTCTTTCCCTTAGCATGTTAAACTAATAAAGCATTCAATCATTATCATAATATCCTTCACCATTTATTTTTTTTATTTGATTAAGTATACAAAATCAAATACATTCACAATGTTAATGTGACATTTGTTGATAGTTTATAAACTTTCTAAGTCGAATCGTCAAATTGTGAACTGTCAAAATGTAAGATTAAAGATAGTGGTAACATTCGTTAGGTTGGACATAATAGGTTGTAAATATAAAAATAATATTCCTATTATCATATATCTAGACTAATTATAAGCTGATGAAGTTCACAATCAGTTAGTGACATATAGGCGTAGAATTTTATACTAACTGATTTTCAATTGAATGATTACATTCCTTTAAATATATATAGCAAGAATAACATATTCCAATGTGTAAAGTATAGCTAAATGTTTAATAATTTCAGAATAGAACAAATTGAGTTGGCATTCTAAGCACTACTACTTTATGACTCACAGTCAATACTATCTTCCATATTGTGTGTTGTATAAATATAGGTTGTATGTGTCTTGGTTGTATTTATTGTATTTTCTAATTGCTTCAGTACACTATTCTCATTGTTTGATGTCTATTTGGTGCAATCCGAGCATACCTATCCCGCTTTCTGTATCCTTCTATATCTAAATATACATGATCATATATTACATGCATTTGAGACTTGAGAAAGAAGGGAGAAAGGAGAGAAATAATGAGAATGAAAGGAATAAGGACATTGAAGAAGGAAGGGATTGGACCTTAAATAATAGTGCGTTTGTAAGATTTTAAGCTCAAACCTCATCAATCTTCTATTCAAATCTGCTCACATGCGTAAAGCAAATGCTATCTATGTGTAGTGTTATAGGCAAGCTTGTCTATCAAATAACTTTAAACCATATGCCATTGCATTATCTGTTGTTGGAGCGTTGTCAAGGGCTAACTTACTGATATCTTAGATTTTTGTTAGATGGCGCTTTATTTAAAATAAACACGACCTTGCTTATAAAAGACAACACGGAGCGGTTCTCGGTCTACAGCTAGGGTATATTTGTGTGGAAAATAAAATGTGTACAGAAATAGTGAGGGTCAGTTTTTATTCCCAAGGAGGGTTGGCGTCAGGCAGGCGGCCGACCGTAAAAACTGTAGCCAAAATTTGTACAGTATGGTCTACAATCATACTGTGCCGACCTCACATGAGTGGGAAAAGGGCAAGGAGATGATAATTTTTTTTTTATATTACTAAGTGGCAAACGAGCAAGCGGCCCCTGGAAATAAGTACCGCTACCCATAGGCATCCGCAACAAGCTAATGAGTTGCAGATGCGTTGCCTACCTTCATGGACGAAGGAAGGGACAAACAGAAAAAAGGATAATTCCATTCCTTGTCCATCCCCTCCTCATCCGTCAAATCCTCTTTCTCTTCCCATCCTTTCCTTATTAGAAAAGGGTAGGAGGGGGAAGAGGACTACAATTAGGCCTCCGGCACGTCACTCATCAGACGAAACGTAGAATACTTCTACTTCACGCCAGTCTTCTGTGACGACGTGGTATTTCACCGGTCGAGCCGGCCCATTCGTGCAAAAGATGTAGTTATTGCGGGCTCTACCACTGAGAAAATACAAGCAATTTAGGATATAGTAAATTTAATTCTAAAATATTGACCGAATTCTGCGCTCCTTATTATTCTTATTGAGATTTAACTCATATTAATAAAAGTTTAATACATATCTCATGGCTATTTTAATATCTTCCGAATACGTTTTTTTTTCTTTCATCTAATGGCCAAAGCTATTTTCTTTATTGTTTCTCATTCTTAGTACCTTTAGACGTAATATACAAAAATTCTTCAGGAAATATGCGCAATGTGATAGCAAATATTCGGGTACGAAATAACGTAGGAACAATGTAACACGTTCGTCGCTCCAGCATCCAGCTGAAAACAGCGGAAACAATCAATCGATATCGTTCTCCCCGGATTTGGTAAATCATATCAATACTAGAAAACGATAACCATAACTATCCGAGCGATGAATTTATATGGGAGTAACTGACTAACTCATAAGTTACTCGTCAAGTCGGAATTTCGGCTTATATAATAATTTTGGATAACAATATTTTTATGCAACGCACTTCCATTAAAAGTGACTAGTATCTTAACGGGATAGTTTTAGTACAAAGGTTTTTTGTAAATTTGTAAATTTAACGCATTTCATACCATATATTGTTGTTGGAAACTTATCAATTCGGAAACATGTATTAAATATAATGTAAAGTACAAAAATAAATTCTCTCAACATCCTGTTCTCAATTTGTTTGTTATTTTCTAAGGCATCATACGAAATGGTTGTTTGAATTGTGTTAATTGAAAACAAATAATCATTGTTTCGCGTTCCCTGTGGGAAACCGTCCGAGCCTCGGAAAAGTGAACATCAAAGATACACTGTAATGAAATAAAAAGAAAAACGAGCAAACAAAACTCTAACAAAAGCTAACAAAACTATAGAGAATGAAATGAATTCTCAAGGAGTGAAACCAAAGGGCTTTCGAAACAATGGTGTTTCGTACCCAGGCTTCGGACCGACAAGTGCTTGATTTGCTCGCTCGCAAATTGGTGATAAATTGATAAATTTCTATATTCGAATAAAATCCGACGAAAATTTAATTAACCATTATCGAAACATGACAGTGTTGGAAATATCATCATCATAGTCAGTATATTGCGGTAAGATTCGCAAGAGAAATTGAAATTGCGAAAGTTAGCGAGAGTCTATGTCGGCGTCGCCCTAGGCCGTTCTGATTAGTGACGAACTAAAGGAAGGCGGTATTAGGAGTACCCGTAACCGAGGAGCCTGTATATGTAGAACATAGGTTGCCAACGGGGCGGTATAGCGGTCCCCTTGTGAGCGCTGGAGCTTTTCGTGGGGGTGATGGTAGCTGATCCAAAGGCAAATAAGGTTTGTCAGTGAAGTCAATACAATAATTTATAATCACGAACCACTGTCACGAGAACGAGGAGCACGAAAGAAAGAGGGAAAGAGAAAGACAGAGAGGGGATTAATTTTTAATTTGTTATTATTAATAGATATAAGCAAACTTATAAAGTTGGAATAATAAACGATTATGTAAAACGGGATGTTGAATTTTTTTTCGTGTAGTCATTTTCTCAGTGTAGTTTTCGTGAAGTGTAAGGGGTAGTCAATAAAAGATTGCGAATCTATGATGAAGAAGGAAGGTTTATAAAGCAGCATTGCAACCTAAACTGTTAGGTATAAGACCTTACGACACCGTTAGTTCGAAATGTATATTATTTGATGGAAACTAATTATTCAAGACTGGCGGTGATCTATGTCAACTTGGAAACTCATTCTCCGCTAACTGATATTCAAATACCAAATTGCAAGTAGGTATGTAGATAAGACACTGTTACACATAAGTTTATTATATTGGGTTCTTAACTTTTGATCGTATGTAAATAAAATAATGAACAAAAATGTGTATAGAAGCATTTTCAATGAAAATTAAAAAAAAGCATGTGACACATCGGGGACGCATATGAATCGAATAACACCTCTTTTAAGTTAAGCTATTTAGGCTACAGGAGTGTACAATGGACTGGAAATATAAACATTTATACATACCCACCGGCGCAAAACATTAATTACCCTTATATCAGTTATGCAAGATGATAAAAGCATTTCTAAAAAGACGCGCCTATTCGAATGTCCATTGGACGGTAAATCACATCCAATGTTGCTTCGAATCTTGTTTCGGTTTACTTCAGAGTATTTAAAATCCATTCGTAGTTCAGAACTAACAGAGGATGTTGTTGAATTCAGCGTAAATAGAACACAGTATCTAAAGTGAATGGCAAAAATGGCTGGCAAATAATTCTCCACTCAAGCTATTCGTAACGTATTTTTCTAACAACTGTGAGAAAATACTTTAACAATATATATGTACATATTATGTTTGTCAATTGAATTAATGAGGATTGTTCAAATTATGATTTTATTATAGATTAGAAACAAGATTTCCAATGTAACACATTATAAAATAAAAAAGCTTTCTGAAATAGACATAATGTAAGTTAAGCTTATCAAAGTCCTCAAAATATAATAGAGATGCCGATGAGTACCTCATGGAACATGAACAGATTAGATACTTGTATGTTATTCGTCATGGGAAATAGTAACTGAATTGTATTATTTAATTCACTTACAATTGCTGCTGTTAGTAGTTAACAGTACACAGTGCAGAATATAACATTCATCTGATATTACTGTGGGGAAGTTAGAAGAGGAAATTAGTTTTATGTTTGTAGCAAAAATATTAA
Source organism: Papilio elwesi (assembly GCA_029849275.1). Classification (NCBI taxonomy): domain Eukaryota; kingdom Metazoa; phylum Arthropoda; class Insecta; order Lepidoptera; family Papilionidae; genus Papilio; species Papilio elwesi. Next base: position 8,519,223 of record CM056687.1, on the reverse strand, counting down.
TCAGAATAATATCGTTGTTATTTAAAATTAAGAGCATTGTGTGAAGATATAAATATAAAGAAATATACAAGTACATTATTTTGTGAAATAGGTTAACATGTAGTATATATTGCAATTGTAAGGATAGTTCAAATAACAAAAGAATTATAATAATAAATTAAACTAAGATTGGCGTCTGAATAAATGTTTTTGTAACATTTCTGCGATTGAATAGTACAAGGATATAATAACACTTGATAAAAACGCTCCTGTCATTTCAATTATAAATTACTTTGAACCCAACGAAAGCAATAACAACTTACACCAAAGTCAGTAAATATTTACATAAGCTTTGAAAAGGGACTTGTAAAACTTGATAAATTATTAAATACCTCGAAACCGTCCTGGCAATATTGATTTATTATTTTCAATAAATACGTTTAACTTTAACGTTAACTGGAATATTTGAGAGACATCTACAACATTTTAAGGTAAAATTAACTTTTTTACTGCTAAAACGTATTCATACGTGGATCGCAACGGGTTACCGCAACCAGGCGATATTGGAGGCGGCAGTCATCGCGATCGTTACCACGTTTACGTAAAATAAGTTGGAACAGGCAATTTAAAAAGAATTTATTAGAATTATACATACTTACATAACGTTTTTTTTCTTCCTTGATATTATATTGCATAACAGATGTTTGCTATGTATTTTAATATCTCCGCTATAAAACCACATTTTTTTAACAATACACGTCTATTCACATATGCTGCCTCCAACTCTTTCCGATGAGCTCTGTCTAACGCGACGCTCAACTAACAAAGGTTATGCTGCGAACATGACGACAACCATCGTAAAGCGTAAAAGCTTCATCTCAGTCATCGTACCTAAGGTAACAATATGTAATTACTTATAGTTTCTTTTCTCTAGGCTTCTCAACGTCTGTCCTGTTTTGTCGTATTTTTAATTTCGTCACCTTCTAAGATATCTTTGTTACCCAACCTTTGTTTTTGATCTTATATCTTAACTAAAAATTTTATGTCGCAACCATCTACCGAGCTTGCTGCGCTCAATTCCCCTCCGGGCTCAATACTTTCTGTATAATGGTATTAGTAAACATCTGTTGCGGTCACTAGCCGATTTAAATATAAGCATCTAACTTACCAACAGCTTCGTACTTAACTAAATGAAGATTGTTATCTCGCGGTGATATTCAGAGTTAATTAAATGCATGGACACTAAAGAAGTCTTAAGTAGGCGAATGTTTATCTCTCGCTTAAATATAACTGCCTTTGCCACTTACTAATTAATAGTTCTCTCTTAATATTTTGTTGAAATTTTTTCCATATTTATCTCAAAGAAATGTATGTATACATATAAATATATATATTTGTTGAAGTAAATATAAAAGCTTCAAGTGTCTCTGTGGCTCCGAACTTAGGCACTTTTTTGTCCCTTAAGATAAATGTTCATTGAGCTGTCAATGGCGAAGACTTTTGTATTTGCTCTTCTCTATCTTTATATAGTTTATAAAAATGTAGTAAAAATATATTACAGAAGATACCAGGACAATGGATCTTTATTCTAAGCGTGCCCGTGTTAAAAAGGGCGTCGATAAAAAACAAGTAAAATAATATCTTTACAGAAATGTATTTAGAATTTTACGCGGACAAGTGAAGTAGAATATTTAATAAAGTTAGCAGCACTAACTGAACGCCGGAATTAATGCATCATTCTGAATAGATTACGACTGGCTGTAGTCCAGTAATATTGCGGTTTCTGCGCACGGAAATTCCAACTGATTCTGATGCGGAGAAAATCGCAGCGTGATAGTTTTGAGTTGTTAATGTTAAAGCGACAGATGAACCGGGAAGTCTGCTCACCTACGTCCAGTCTTTGAAACGAATACCCTAAAAGTAGAGAAATATGAGAAAATCGTCGAAAAGTTTATTCTGCATTTCGTTCGATAAGCCATGTGAACAGAAACCCAATCAATTTCATATGTCCATCGCTTTTCCAGTTCCCTTACCTTAGATATAAGATTGGCCACGATATTAGGATGAAGTTATAGTAGTTGTTATGTTTATATAGTTTTTATGTTTTTCAAGACGTAATCCTGTGGGAGACTTCGTGCCTGCTCACTCTATAGTACAATGGTTGGCCATTTATTAACTTCTATCTAATGTCTAGTCAAGGCACTGCGTCTTAAAAGAATTTAAAAAGCATCAAAATTAAACACTTTTTGTAAAGGAGTATTGCGCGGACTCGCTTAATGTCGATGAAAAACATCTGAGGAGCTTCTTGGGTTTCAACTCTATTCCCATTCAATAGGTTTTATGTAAATGATATCCATTGTTTGTTGACTTACGAAAGAATATTTCCGGCAATTTATTGTTGTGATATACGGTCTTATAGTTTTCATATTTCTGGCAATATTTTGTATAAAACAGTTTTTAGACACGATCTTTTAAGATCCTTAATGATAGAAACTTTACCAAAAGTAACATTTTAGCGGTACCCACATCACCATGTGAATACCGCTCCAGGCTAGACAGTACGGTTAAAGTAATACCTAATCTTTTAGTACACATCTTGAAAATATGTATCAATGAATCCTCTACGTTCTTATGGTAGATTCATACATTACCGCACTCCTCTGGAGAAGGTCTATTTCAACTTTAATTAGAAAACAAATTAATTGAAAATAGTTTAACGAATGAGTCACAGCCAACAAGGAGTTTTGCGCCTCAATATATTGTAATTGCTTTGTGAATTGGTTTAAGAAGAATTTAACAGGGGGGGAATATAATTGTAACGCACGAAATGAACTTCGGACTAATTTGTATTACGGACTGTAAGTAAGCAATCTTCTGGTGTAATGAATTATAATTTATATTCGCATTTCAAAGTAAGTAATCGATATTTTCGGTATTTCTTTGTGTAAAGTGTTCTCAACCGATAATGTCACACACTTTTGGAACATAAAACTGACTGATATGTCAATGCATAGCACAGAGATTTCTGGTATTATGAAGAAGAGCGCTTAGTAGGGATTTTTCTAAATGCTTTCCCTAAAGGTGTAAAGTGGGGGATTAAAGATTGTACGGAGAAATAATATTAATAAAATGTAAGTTGACCTCAAATGTACATATATGGCTGGCAAGCTGGCTCTAGGGGCGCACTGATTGGCGACTACCGAACCACGTCACAGCGGCTACCAGCCGTACGTCTTTTTAAACTAGATTGAAGTCTTGGCTTATCCAGAAGTCTTTTCATATTTGAGGATTTTCTTAATTTTTTTTTTGTAAGATATTTAAAAGTTTTTAATTCTTGTGGGTTACTTAAAACCTTTTTTTCAATTTGTGTTTTTAATTCACAATATGCTTGTTAACCATAACCTGCTATTATTTAATTACCAAAATATCTGTATTTCTGTATGATCAATCATATGAAATAGGGTTCAAGTTAGGGTGAATAATTGTCGGCTTAATTCAATTGCAGGTGAAACCGCGCGGGTTAGCTCGTATTGTACAATATTATTAGCACTGATCTGCGCATATAATTTATTATTAAATTTGAATATTGATATCCAATGCTATTCTGAAACATGGGAGCAAATTATCTATTTGGTTTCTTATTAGATGCCTAGATTGGCCGTCATATGGTAGTAAGCGCGGCTACAGTGATCGACAAAGGAATTAAATTGCTGAAAATCCAGTTGATTCATATCGAATACATGTTATGGCCTTTGGATGATTGAGGTAGAAGTGTTTGTGAGAGCTATCCGTTTTTTAAAGTTTAGAATGTACTTTCTTAACAACTTATTTTCGTACACTAGCAACCGAGAAATAGAACGAAATTGTTATTAGCTGGAACACAAACCCCCGATTGTTAGACAGTTGTGAACAAAATGTATATGTTCGTAATGTATTTTTATATAATGAATATTGCAAGAACTATTTATTCTCTTTATTTCGTTAGCTTGATAGCTGAGGTTCTTTGAAACAACATTCGAGGAAATAGTATTCGTAGAACACATTATGTTTATATATCATATATATCAAAGTAAATATTTTCGCTAATCGACTCAGATGGTAGTAGTGTAGTAGAGAATATGGATTTCCATTTTATACAATAAATCTGTCAATCGGAGCGTAGACCTTTACATCTACATATACATGCGGGTCATTAAACCTGCCTAAATGTTCTTATAATAAACTAACATACAAACGAAACCGTCACTATGTAGGTATTTTCGAAAAAAAACCTAAAACATTGCGTTAACGAGGCAAAACAATATTGTTTAGCAGTAGTACCAGTAGCTAGAAATAGAAAGAATTGCGATAAACAACAGAGGCATGGACAATTCGCGACACATGTTACACGCTACTGCACCCGTAAAGCGACAGCACACAAACAGCGCCGGTCGACGTTATTTAACGAACTAACTATGAATTAAATGCCTTTGTACTATACTAGTTTCTTATTTGTGAATTTATTTGTATTTAATGTTCCAATTAAAATGTTGCTAAGTGGCTGGACTTAAGATTAAAAGGTTGGGTATAAATACAAACTAAATAACTTATGACACATTTAATACCTATATGCTCAGTAAAAACTTAGTAGAACCAGCTGTAACAGCATGCATATATAGGTCGGAAGTATCGCGCAGGTACGGCGATCTCACAAAATACTGGCATGAAGTGAAGTACACTTTGACTGACAAAGTGGCGTAAAAGGCGTACGGCAGTAAAATCGATTATGTATTCATTAACAAATGATGTTTAAAAGGTCTTCTATAATTACAGAAACCCTAGAAATTCTTTAGAACTTATATAAAGTAAAAAGATCTGGTTATTTGTTTGTTTAAAAAAAAACAAACACCACTAAACGGATTTAAATTGTTTTCAGCGAGAAATCTACAATATATCTTATTTGTCTATGTACACGAGAGAAGCTGGGACGGTTTACTAGTTTCTAAATGAAAATAACGAAACGTACACGAACAACACATATGTAATGATCACATTTTTTCGATGAAGCTCCGTGTTATAAGTATGAAATTTTATTTCAGTCGAGGCAATATTTTCTGTTTGTTACAAGTATAAAACGGCTTTAATGCTTAGGCGGTACGCAGAGGCATTTTACAGGCGCGCCCCGCTGGTGTAATCTAACATAAACCACTGTGTTTCTTGATTTATGAACCACTTAGACCAATGTCCCTCGCTCGCACCAATGTTTGAGTCTTTTAAAACGTATTGCACCAATATTTCGTCGGATTATTATATGAAATATCCTACACTTAATCCGACTTGAGATGCGACATGTGAGTGGTCAACTTTATAGGACGATTGCACATAAGTTGGTACAAGAAACGTTGACCAATTACAGAAAAACTATTTTTTTACCTTTTTATGGTAGAAGGCGGCAAATGAGAAAGCGAGTCAGTGTATGTTACATACCCACCAATTTTATAACTGTTCTTACAAAATAATTCTAATTTTTATTCATATTTTATCTCACACAAAATCAAATGACATTTCTTTAACACACGGTGTGTTATTAAAAGTTACATATTTTATCTCAATTAAGAAACCGTACCGGGTTTTCTAAGATATCTCACAATTCAGAAATAAAAAAATAATAGGTAGTATTACTACAACGGAATTATATTGAAGTGCTCAGCATGCATGGCTCCACTGCGAGCAAACGTTTCGATTTCACGTCCTATTGAATCGTCTGTCCGAGCAACGAGCGACGAACGCCGAGCCGAGTGCCAGAGCGTTTATAGCAAAGAAACGAAAATGGTCAACGGGAACTCGACCGCTGTCAGATCAGAATGTTAATTAATACACGCTCCCGGATTGGCCGCATGAATATGCATGCTAGCTCCACTTCGCTAGTACATCCAAACCGCCTTGTCAGACACACGGTGTCTTTCCTGACCAAAAACCCAGAACTGAATTTGATATTTATGTAACATCAAATCATCTTTAAGAATTATAACACACTTTGTCATACATAGTTGTTAATACTAAATAATAAACAAAAATAAATAATTTCTCCTGTTTATCGTACGCATATAAAAACGTCTGCTCGCTCGTTCTCATCCGTTTCGCCAGAAAACCTTTTTAAGCACGCTTCGTTATAAACTTTTAGTAGGTGTCGTAAATTAGTTATTTATTTAACTAGGTTATAAGATCGCAAAAGATAAAAAATACTTAGGCATGAGGATTTTAACTCAAAAATTAAATAAATCTTTAATAAAAGTGAAAACGATTTTTTTCTTGTCCGTAGAAATTTAGAGACATATTATTATATAGAGGCAGAATTTTTATAACTTAATTTAAATTTAAATAGGTATATGCTTCGTTCAGTCGGGGTCATGAGGAATTTCTTGGGGACGTTAGGATCTAGCTGAGGCTGCGCAATTCACAAGATGCAGTAGGACGTAGCGTCGCCCGTCACACTTCCCCCACACGCAGTACTCCTTGTAGACGTGGCGTGTAATATAATATATAAGTAGTAAGCAATCCGCAGTTTCGCGATCCGTACAAGCACAACCGTGCGAATACTACAGGTGTCTCTACTCTGTACTCGCCTATGATGTTAATCACTATGAAGACGGATGCTTAGGATATTCACGCTATATTTTTAATACTACATATCCTCACTTGTGTTTCATTATTTTCGATGTATTTTAACCGTGAATTCTATATTAGGTTTTATTATCACCAAGTGGTTTCGTACCCTTTACCCTCAAAACCTAAAGACCGCAAGTGGTTTGTAACAGTGTTTTTTGTATTGTGTACAAAATCTCTTTTGACAGTCGATTAGTGGTACAATTTCCAAAGAAGTTCAGAAGTGTCTTGTGTTATTTGAACGTAATTCTACATTTTTGAAGACATATCTCCCGAGACCAAATATTGCTATGATATTATTATGGTGTTAGTTTCGAAATGAGCAATCAAGAAATAAATGCGTTTACAAATATTTTAAAAAATAGTACATGTAATATGAATAGAATTTAATAAAATGAGTAAATGTACAACTACATATATATTCATTTTAATTAAGATAATGACGGCTGATACACGGAGGTGGAAGAGAAGCACGTGCTGTACCTACCCCGCACCACTAACAGTGGTAGAGCCCGCAACATCTTTTGCACTAATGGGCCAGCTTTACTGTTGAAAAAACACGACTTTACAGAAAACAGGGGTGAAGTAGAAGTATTCTACGTTTCGTCTGATGAGTGAGGTGCAAGAGGCTGTTCAAAATGTGTTTGTGTTTTGATGACCTATAGTTTTTCAATCACACATTTGAGTAAATTGCTCTTGGCAGTTTTGCTGAGTTATTTCTAAAGTGCAATTAACATTTTGCGGAGATCACACAGTACTATAATTAAAAGCGTTTTTTATAAGGACGCCGGGGAGAGGGCGGTGGTTGGAGCCCGAGTGTCTGCTATTCATTACTGCTGGGGGGTACAAATGCCGATGTTCGGTTTAATTAGTTTTTGTTAGAAAACCTACGATCTTCTTGCTTCAATATTGGAATTGCACTTAATAACACACATCTATTCGTTTTACTTGTTTTGTTGGATCGGAATAGAGTTTATTAACAAAATAAAAAATAAAAACTACGGGTAATGACTTTTTTGCGTTACTATTTCATCAGCACTTTTAATACCTTACCACTGCCTTGAATACTACGGTCACTTACATATGAGTGAGCCTTAATTTAATGTATTTTGTTCTTGTGCTGACTTGAATCTAAATATCGAATTGCACTTTACGGCAATCTAAAGTATTTTCTTAAATCATAAGACATTTCTTAAATCATTTTTGCAGGAACTCGATACTTTTACGAGCGATAAAGATCGCTATATTGAATAACCTACCGTGTGACCACGATCCCACCGCTTATTGCCCAAAAAATCTCTAAGCTATTTTTTTTTTCGATTAATGCTTTGACTTATTTGAAAAGACGTCAATAAAGTAAAACTAGCCCTGTATATATAAAGTTGTCGTAATTAATTAAGCTTCTTGCACAGCGCTTTGATAAAATTGAAAAATATTTGAAGAGACTTAAATTATTATTTAATTATATCAAAGCATTGTCGCGTATTGAATCGTGTAATAATTCTCTCCTGAGTGTTTTTGCAGCCAGATGGCATAGTCCAGCATTGCGCCGCTGTATTCAACCGCAAAGCAAATTGTAAATCCCATCCGGTTAATTCATAATTGTGAAAATTAAAGTGTTAATAATTTCTAATACAATAATTACCATTCTACTTATACTTATTTAACATTTAAGTTTCATTGTTACTAACAAATATAGATGTATTGATCTGAAATAAATATTTATTGTTATACATATAATAATATATTTAATAAGCATTTTCTTAGTACTTGAAAGGGAATAAAGCTTTTTTAATTTCTGTGTATTGTTTCTGTAGTCCGTAATCATAACATGTTACAAGAGGCATGAATAATTAGTCCCTAAGTTGAAGTCAGCCTATGTAGTTATAAAGAATTATTTTCCCTAATGCCCGGCTCTTGGCTTTTGGCGGCGAGCGTTGGTAATTTGTCACAGCCTCGGAGCGCGAGATGTTTATTCAAACGAGGAGATTTTATTGCAACGACATAAATCTTCGGGCAAAGACGTGGTGGAAGTGACGTGAACTCGTAATCTCACGACAATGTTGCTTTCGCGCCCTTCTTTTCTTAAGTTCCACTCTTTTATTACGTTCTCACAAAATCAGTTATTGATATTCATTTTTTTATTACTACACTTCAACTTGATTGCTGACGCGGTGGAAGGGTTTCCTTGGAGGCAGTTCCATACGAGTAAGCCTTAATTAAATGTATTTTCTTCCTGTGCTGACTTGAATCTAAATATCGAATTACACTTTACGGCAATCTAAAGAATAGACTAAAAGACATTTCTTAAATCATTTTTGTACAAACTCAATACATTTAATGTAATAATATCGTGTACTGTATCGACCAAAAGGTGATAATTTTTTTTTGTCAAATTTGTTAATTAGACATAATTTTTTACACTAATAATAGATTATTTTAAAATATAGTGACATTTTAACTACTTTCATGTTCAAATCAAAACAGTACTCTTCCACAAGGACTTCATTCGTAAGCACGTACGATTTTTCGTTCATAATTCATACAAAAGATAATATTTAAGCTACAAGCCCCAACAACACCAATTAAATTTCGAATAATAACTTTTTGGACCGAGCGTACATTAACTCCAACGAATGATTAAAACGTGAATTGAAATCCTTATTGTGTGACGAGCGAGTTGGAAGTAAGCGGGTTATTAATTCCATGGAACGTCAGTATTCCTGGTGGATGCATTCAACCGTGTTACATATCGTTATGATTTTAGACGTAAATAAAACTTTATGTGCAAGCGTTGAGGCTCATAGTTGCTAACCGCAAACTTTGGCCTTAGGGGAATATTCAAATGGTAGTCGTAAGCGAGCGCAGAGCGTATTGTGGGTACTAATTATCACAATGCACGAAGTCCCGTAAGCAGCTTTTATCGCTGCATTGCCGCCGAACCCATTCTTACGTCACAATCACCTTTTGCTGCATAGTGTATTACCTCTCTAGGTTACTTACAAGTGACAACGTTGTTAAATACTTTGAATTTAGTATTATATACCTTGTTTCATTGCAATATATGATTGTTGTAAACAAACAAACGTCACTTGCCATACATGGCGGCTATTACACTTTTTATACTTTCATTGGAAATGTTGTAATTTTGTAAATAGTGAGATAAGCGAAGGAACACAAGAACAAGTTGTTAGATTAATAGGTTTCCTTGTAACTAGTAAACTCTAAATTATTTAATTGATTTCAATCATTATTTCACTATTTGGAACCTCAATTAGAGAAAACTATAGTTATATAAAATGTATTAAAAAGCAACATAGCATACATACCATTACATGTTTACCTTACAGTTAAATGACATTTTAAAACAATTCTCTCGATCCACAAACGTGAGAAATAATTCACTCAAACATCGCTGACCATTCGGGGTAAGCAACATTGAAGTGACGCTATTTTTGACTGTTATTTAGAAATAATTTAATAAATGACTTACTAAAAAAGGGCGATATAAGGAGCACCCATAACCGACGACCATGCATGCGTAGATGTATAAATGTGGAAGAAGCGAGAGAGGTGTGCCAGGATCGCGCCAAATGGAAATCCATGAACTCTGCCTACCCCTCTGGGTTACGGGCGTGAGCGCATATTCATTTATTTACTTATTTAAAAAAAATAATCAGTAAACAGCCCTATTGGTTTTCGAAAATGGATAACTCCAGTCAATATACGAAGTAGAAAAATATGTGTAGGTACGTATTGTAAATGCATATCGAATTATGGTGTATGTACTGTATTCTGTGAGTTCGCAATACTTCCAATATCGATCCCGATTATTCAAGCAGGAAGACACTATGAAGCTCTATCATTGCTAGAATGCTAGATGTTATTGATTTGATATTTCGGTTAAGTTTGTATTCTATATTATTCATGTATATTCACATATTGAAAGAGAAAGAAAAAGAAAATTACATATTTATTACGAGTATTCGTAATACTAGTGACCCGCTACTATAATAATAAAAGTATAGTCTAGTTTACTTCTAGACAATTTAGGTTTATATTCTCTAACGGGGAAAATATTAATAGAATCGGTTCAGACACTCAAGAATTTGCTATTACAAACAAACAAATATTTTCTCTTTCTTATATTAGTATACATAGATGGCTATTGTTGTAAACGCAACACAATTATTATTCTTATTTGTTGTAAGTTGTAATCTTAGTAATTAATAAAGAGCGATTAATGTATCTCGAAATATTAATTCAATCTTCCCGATCTGGTCAAACGGATGGATGTCAAAGCTGGCGCCTCTGAGGCTTGTAATAACGTAGTTTGTATTATGTACGATTGTTTCACAGATAATCCAGATTACGTAGGAATAGATATATTTGACGTTCGATTTAGTATAAAGCATACTTGTAAACCCTCTGCCATTTAGACGTACGTTATGTATGATATTCAAGATGCCTTAGATCGCTATCAAAGTTCTAAAAAAAATATTGCAAAGACACGAAAAAAGAAAGAAGAAACGGTGAGTTGAAAAAAGTTTAAAAAGTAGTAGTAAAAGGTTAAAGATAGTAGGTAGATAAATCAGAGCAGTGATGAATAACTGGGGGTCTAATAAATATGATTCGGGATAAGATTTAAACAAATAAGTTTTGAAATCAGCACCCAAGAATGTACATGCATCATCGAATAAGTGCATAATGATAACTTTGCAAAAATACAACACTATAAAAACAGTGATGGGCTATGGTTATTTACAAATCTGTTGAGAGTCATTCATAAAAATATATAGATATTATTTTGATAGACAAGTTCATGTTTTGATGTAAAACAAGAAACAGTAAAAATATACATATATATATATATATATATATATATATATATATATATATATATATATATATTTACTGTTTCTTGTTATGTTTATTTATATATGCAACATATTAACACAAACATATTAGGACTAGTCAGTCCTACTAAATTTCCAATTAATTAAGAGTTAGTCAAGAGTAAAGGAAAATAAGACAAATAACGGGACTTAGTTGAAATCACTTCCTCAGTTCTCCCGGAATCTAATAATTAAGTTAATCCATTAAGACGATCAGATCGTAAGCTGAAGTATGCAGTAGGAAGTGGAAACTTTATCGCTTAGCATAACACGCGTATACGTTCAAAAATAAAGTCGCAAGCTGTGCCATACGCCTTACAGCTAAATCATTGCGTAACTTGTCAAGCGACGGGAGTGAAAAAACTTGTGCGTCTAAGTACTAAGTGAATTTCTTTAACAAATTTGTAATAACCTAAAAGGATGATAGGTTCACGTCCGTTAGATATTATTTAATGACTGTAGTATATTTTTTATCGATTTTACTCGGGCACAGAAGTCAATATAACTCATAGAGGTGAATATTTTAAATATTTATTTCGCTCATTAATTTTAATCAATAATTAGGGATCAAAAATAAGTAGAGGTAAATTATATTTTTTTAATTCATCGGACACTGTGTTTTTACCATTATTTGAAATCAAAATCCGAAGGTAAAAATCCCTAATCAAATATCACATGTTTAATCCAGTCACTAAATTAAGACCTTTAATATTAATTGGTACATAGTATAATCGAGTTTCGCGTGGAATTCATTCGAGGCAAGTGTCTGCCTTCAGAAGTCTTTGTGTTTTTGTAGAGGGCCGTAACAAAAAAAAAGTTTCAATAGTGTCGTGTCTGGCATACCGTGACTCCCGTCCACATATTTTAGGTTAAGCGATCGTGAAATATTTTTGTCTGTAACTTTCATTTAAGAAGGTACTTAAAAGTGCTTAATTTACATACCCAAGAATTTCTTTGAAAATTGTATTATTGTAAAATGTTTGTAAAAATATACAGAAAGAAAGTTTGAATGAAAATAAATGACAGAAAGTTTAGAAGGACGCGTTTCTCTAAACGATGATAACCTAATTAAGACTTAACAGTAGTGGCCCCAGAGTTAGCTCGGAAAACAACGTCTGATTTATCAATGTACATATTACCTAACATATAATCTAGGTCCAGTTCAAATAGCATATGATGGTATAAATTTCTTAAGCCGAATCTTAGACTATAGGGATATGATTAACATGTCATGTCTTAAGAGTTTTATTATTTTCCTACGCTTAACAAGTTGCTACATAAAGATTATATGTACATCCGCCTAGCCGTATGTTCTATACAAAAAACCGTAGATACGATGTTTTGTATAGAACGAATGGATATTTTACTATTTATGAAAAACGCGTCGATCGGGCCCACAGACTTGGGCGGAAAGCTGTAGGATATGACGAGAAAACCACATCTTTAGAATTACAATCGGGTCCTTCAAGAGAGAACTGCGTTCGAAACTTGCTTATATTGGCGAGGGATCGAATCTCACGAGATATTACGTTTTTTATTATGTTACTATTGAATTAAGAATAAGATACAGACGACGATACGTACGATGAATACGGCAAACGGCTTCGACACTAATGATTAGTAAGACAATCACTCAGAGTGACGTTATAGTCAAACTGAAGCCGCCCGAGACGCTGGACGCAATTAATGGAGGACCATTACTACACAAGTGATCTCTAGTTTGAATTAGCTGACCCGACTGCAGGCACGCTAGTTGATTCCCTAACATATAGATTAATTATCTTCACCTAGATGAATTATGGCGAGGAATCGACCGGACAAATTTAATATTGTCGACTGAAATCAACAATGAGTTTTAAACACAACATAAAATATAAAACATGCTTATAAAAAAACAGAGCGAAAAAGAGGGGGCTGAAGCAATTTATCGTACATTTTAGGGAGCTTTCGTAATTTATTCCATCGCTAGCCGCGTCGATGTGGTTTTATAATCCGTACCGGCGGGATAAGCAGATAAGTCACAGCTGCACATAATCGCTCCAGTATAAGATGAAAATAGGTCTAAATATCTTCAGTTAAACAGCGTTATTAATGTGTCGTGGACAGAATTAATAAAAACAGTGCGTGCTATAGTTTACGTAAAAAAGTCATCCCTCAATACTTTCACCTGTCACCGCTTAGTACGCATATACCAGACTTCGTTTTCATTTTATCTTTACTATTTGAAAAAATACAAGATCTCACAGAGGCATCATTCAATTGGAGTGTTCTATATATAGGATACGCTCCTTTCCCTTAGATCCTGGCTGGGCTATGTTAATGGATAGGCGGTTAGGTTATTGATGTTAAATCCACAACATTTTACCCTTGTTGTGTATATTACTTCTGATAAAAAGTAAAATACACTTGAACAACATAGAAAATTATATCGAACATATGCGATTTATAAGTGTCTTCCACGCAAATATTCGACTGTATCCTAACTACTATGTTTTATCAATTTTTTCAATGTCATCTGATCGTTATATTAGGCATTGAGCATCCTATTTTTAAAATAAAAAGTTTTGCAATCGGAATGGAATATGGACGTTTCGACAACTCGTATATTAAACCGCAATGTTAAGAAAAAAATGTCACATTCGTCAACAAGGAAGATTGATTGACGGAAGCGGTAACTGGTCATTAGTTTGTTTTTTACACGTTACAAATTCTGAAAGATATAATGTAGTTTTGAAATTTAAATGCAAAGTCTGTTTAAATTTACATTAATAACGACGTCTTTTCCGTTGCTCGATAGTTCAATATTCGCACATTATAAAGTAATATAAACTGTCCATAGTATTCAATATATATTATGGAATAATAACGATCACGAGTTGAAATTATATTTATATTGGTTATAATTTATTATAGCCTCTGTATTAGCTTCTGGCATTCCAAGATATCAATGTAGGAGCATCTAGGAATGGTATGTAGTTTCTCGATATACAAGAGCAGAAAAAACTATTAACGTAACTGATAACAAAGATTTACGTTAATTGCGAAAGCCAGCCGCGATAAATAAAGTAAATAATAATTGTCATTTAGATTAATCTTGTTCGACTTTAGTACTATTTTTAACTAATATAATAACTTAAATACATGTTTGTAAAGCCTAGTGTTAGTATTAGATTTTGCAAACATTACAGGCTAACCGAGCAGAAAATCCTCCCGTCACAGCCGGAATTTCCAATGTGTGCCTGTGGGATCAAGGGTAAACATCAGCCGATAGAGGGCTATCAATAACTTTATCAGGCTTTATTCATAAAACCGATATCAAATAGGCCGTTTTATTATGTCATCCTCCATCTGTTATGCATAATATAAATTGAATTAAGATTCAATTCATTTAAAATTGTACATATATATTTAAATGATTATAAACGTATACCCAAAATATAAACATATTCGTTAATTTGAAATATAAAAAAATTAAACATAATAATTTTTAACGGCAATTTTAAACTGGATATTTTTCTAGTGATAATGTCAATTATCAGCAAATTGTTTTTCCATATCCCATCATGATTTCGGCACAGTATATAAATAAGAAATAAATTTATAATGAACAGATTCGAATTTAAATCACAAAAAATACTGCTTTTCAGACCAGAATTACAATGATTATAAAATGCTGCAAACGGTTACATTAATAACAATATTAATGTTATGTTCCGAAGTAAGGTTAATTAGGACGGAACTATACAACTACTATACAAAAGTTCAGGAGCAGTGCTAAGCCGCTTGAGTGGTCTGGCAAACTAAGACACGACAATAGACAGACACAGAAAAATAAGCATTCATAGCCAATAATCGAAGTGTACATTTAATGAACGAGTATATTAGTGGTACACTACATTGGATACCGCCAACGTAGCACGGGGCGTTTTATGGTATTTCCTTCCAGATTTGTAAAGGTAACTAATTTATACGTTTTTTAAAGAATCCATTCCATTGTCTTGCTCTTTGATGAACGGCAAATTCTCATTACAGCAACGATTTCAGTGGTAAGTAACAGTACATGAGTTGATTTCAATCCTATAAAGACACAAGTCTGCGCCATTACTGCTAAAAAAAACCCTTTGTCGTGGATCTTCGTTTTGAGGGCGCCCCTCTGGTTGCCATAGCCAGTATCGGTATTCTCGGCGTTGACATATCGAGTGACGTTCAGTTCCGCAGTCACTTGGAAGACAAGGCCAAGTTGGCCTCTAAAAAGCTGGGTGTACTCAGTAGAGCGAAGCCCCTGCAGTTCCTCTGGTGTTGCGGGTGTCCATGGGCGTCGTTGATCACCTCGTTGTTCCCCCGCTCGTTTGCCCCCTTCTCTTATATATATATATATATATATATATATATATATATATATATATATATATATATAAACTATTCCAGTCCGGGGATTCGGTAAATTTGTGGAATAGTTTATGCTTCTGAGTGCCACGATTGTTTTAGACGAAGTGTCCACTTATTACTGTATTGGAAAATAATAAATTTTCGCTTAAGATGATGATCTTCATTATAAGCAATATATTTCTTCCTCCATGTTTGCTAAGGAAAGAGGTGATGATTATGGATCACCGTCGGCAAGGCTCGCTTGATGTATACGCGGTTAGCTTTGCAGAATGATCTCACATTACGCCCCTCGCATCCAATTAAACATTATTTAACCCCAAAGAAAATGTATCGTGTAATTTAGTAACATTTAAAATCAAGCACTCGTAAACCGAATCCCCACTCATTAGACTAACGACCGCTGTGTAATGATCGTGAAGTATCTGTTTTGGAATAGACACTGGTACTTGCTTTCAGTTCTCTGTTAAATGGTGCGTCTAAATGTAACACTCCCGTACAGAATCACTATATTTCAAAGGCATCTGTTGCCTAAACCAGCGTTAAATTCGACATCATAAGTATAATTAGGTAATTTAGAATAAATCTATAAAAACCAATGGCCCTTCACGAAATTGCTATTCGATATAACCTTTGTAATTATGCGTAAAGAAACCAGGACTTGAAAAATACTTTATCAACCGCTACGTTTTCCTTTAATTAATTCATAACATAACGTGAACACAAATTATACTTTAAGTGGTAATATTATTGTATGATTTAAGGTCAAGTGTCGTAATAGATCGTAAATAGTCCTTATAATTACTTCGTAAAAAATGTTCCTTTAACTAAATATTGTAGTAATCTTCATTGCATTTCAATTTTACCTTAAGTTGCGTAAGTTAAGGCAGAGATAACTTTTACACATGCTCATACATTGACCCAGCCAGGTGGCCTTCCTGCACAAAATGTAACTGCCGCCAAATTACGAAAACGGTAATAATGATCTAATTAAATCTAAAGTTGCTACAGACTCGGATTAAATTCAGGCAAGTTTCATACTCCCGTTGAGTTTATCTAACAATTTTCAGCTGTGGTGGGAAGTGACTGTATAACTAGGAAAGTACACAAATTTCGAGTTGAGAATTTACACTTCGGCCGTATAACAGCGCGGTTAAACGGCGACTATTTCCACAAACCGAACTTGACAAGAACAATTTGGTAGTTGAACAAGTTCGCGGAGATAACCATCGCTTAAATTGTAGACGTGATTAATAAGCACTGCTGCACGGGACTATACATGCCGAACTATTGGACTTCAATCACAACCCTGCTGTTAGCTCTGTGTACAATGCACACATCTATGTATCGTCCGATCGTGAGGTAGACATTGTTAACTTTTAACTTCTGAGCTTCCTCTGCGCAGTGGATAGCCGTAGACCCTATTTACTTCCATCGTTTCCTATTATATTGATATGAGTCGTAACGATAATTCATATGTTTTTATTCAGCCATACTCGGCTAGATATTTAAGGAAAGAACTCAGATATTATCTAATTACCATAAGACTCCAGTTGAAAAAAATGCAAAAAACTTTCAAGAAAGAGGTAATAAGTTTTAATAGTAGGTATAATAAGGACCTCAACATTTGTATAAGACCCTTTTCTACGATGAAATTTGAAATTGAAAGTCGTTTGTCATACAAAGGCAACGTTCGTTTTGCACGTAACAATAGATCAAAGGACAAAACATGAGAAACTCCACAGAGTAACGCATTTATCTACGGAACTAATAAGAATGAGAAAATTAAATTTCTTTGAGATCAGAATTTAATATTACACAGCTGGGTACGAGCGTAAGTACGGTTTCTGGGACTTCTCTGAACGTAGCGTAACGTTTAATGAAATCTTGTTTTGAAATTTTGAACCAAGAATACCTATTTATTATTGATTATATTTTATCACTATACAATAAATTCTATTTCCAAACCAGCCCTGTATACTAATATCTGGGATTGGAATGATTGCAAAATGCCTAGTTTTTGTTTACCAAAAGTTTCTTATGAAACTAAAATTGTACATAAAAAAATGTTGTAAGTACAAGAGTAAATGTTTTATACAATCTCATTGAGATTGATTTATCTCATCTCTCATGGAGTTGCAACCGATGGGCTGTCAGTTCCTGAATCGACTTCAATATTTTTTAGAAACTCGCGTAGTCAGTGGCCCACATGGGAACTGTGAAGAAACAGCAGAGTTCCCACATAAACCGAAAAATAAAATGTCGTAGATGTTTTCGTTTTACGGAAAAAAATACATTTTATTATATAAAGTTACTTTGATCGATTTTTCGCAATAGACATAACCACTATAGTAGGAATTTTGCAATAGATTTTTTTAAGTTTGTATATTTCGATTTCTCCAATGCACAGTCATAAGCATCTTCATTTTTATAAAATTAATGTGTGGGATGCATAGATAGATCTGTGTAATATATTTAGCTATAAAAATAACGTTATTTAGGTTGTCCTCTTTAACAGGCTGGTTGCGTGGTGTCGGGAAAACACTTTCGTTATAATAAGAAATGTTAATACAACTCGAACTAAAAACAAAACTTGAAGGAGATGTGACAAGTGTGCTAACAACGATAAAGAAATATTTGAAGATACCGGTCAAAGTAGCCGAAAATAATAGAACTCGGAGGAAATCATTTGGCGGGTGCCGTCGCAGGAGAGTCCTTGAACGCTTATAGAAACTCGAATTTGTACAGATGAATAAAATTTAGCTCCTCCGAAGCGGGCACTTGATTGCTTTATCATAAATTATGACTTTCGTACTTTGAGAAGACGCAGCCACAGGTATTTTTGTTCTTTTCACGTAGTGAGGAGCAAAATTTATTCGTGGATACTTTCCAATTCTTAAATTGTATTTATAGCTAACCATGAAGTCAATGTCGAGAAATTATTCTTAAACATTAATCATCGGTTGGAGTCTTGGTCCTACTGTTCGACTCCTGAGCGTGGAAAAAATATAGAAGGTTTATTGTTCTTCCTCGATAGCAATTGCTATCCTTGTCTGACCTAAGGGGGTTGTAAGAGTTGAGAGTTATTATTTTTTTACAAGAACCGTAAACGAATCACTTGGTTGTGCTCTATTGTGAATACGCGTCGCGTATGTACGAACTACATTTCTACAAGTGCTACCGATTGCTAATCCCATTCGAACAGATTAACAACATGTAAACACATCGATTCATTTGGTGCTTTTGTCTAGTTACGTAAAATAAATTCAGTCCGTAACGTTTTTTTTCATTCCAACTACTATTAACTAGATAAAGTATTGCTTGATATGAATTAGAATTAGGTAAAGAAAATAACAGCTCTGAGGCCTTTACGACGAGTGGTTGAAGTTTAATAAAAGTGGGTTTCGAGGGGCGCGTTGTGTTAGGGAGAAATTTCAAGACATAATGTATCGTAGCAACTTTGCGAACTCATCGATCAAACGCCGAGCACGATACGTACTCCGCTGTTGTGTACGTACAAGTATACGTTACGTAATATATACGCGGAGCAGTTTCCCGTGAGAAAGTTTCGTACTGGATACATGTGCCAAACTGGGTTTCAGACAGCTTGGCGTGACACTTTGGAGAAACGGAACACGTGTACCGATAACCTATTTAACTATGTCATCCGAGCCTACAATGATTTTCTTTAAATTATTTCAAATAAATGTTGCAATTTCCATGTTTTAAAGATTCAGGATAGATCTCCAAAACTTTGCATTAACAAATTGCTTTTATTACGTTTTAACTTCTTCACGACAGAGACGGAAATGAGCTCAACACTTATGACCTCGCCTCGAACAAAATGTTGTTAAATGTGGTGTGTGCTCTAACTCCTTTTAAACCATTTTACCTTTAATCACATCATCAAAGTGAATATAACACCGCAATCACACCTTGGATTTGGTTCTTTTAAAAATATTAAAAAGAAATATGTATAAACATTCAATATCCTGCTTTTAAAAGGAGAGCCATTCTATCGGTAAGTGTTTGTACCGGCAAAATGGTTGTTATTGAGAACCTTAATCAATTCCACATTGAAATGGAAAGGAAATGAGGGAACAAATAATTCCGTTACAAAAATATTTAGCAGACGTCTTTGAAAAATGTAAAAAATATGTTTTATATACAAAAGCAACTCGCCAAATGTCACGTGAATAATGTCAGTTAATTTTTTCTTCGTTTATTATTAACTAAATACTAATGAAAGTACTTTTTAAGGTAGTAGAATGGCAAGCATTAAAAAGCTTACGTTAACATGACCTAATAAATATAAAACGAATTTTGTAGTTATTCATTGCGGCGCAGTTGCGCTTGTCAACATGAACTGCTGTCTATATTTGAGGTGGTTATACATAATAAATAGACAAAAAGTAATATTTCAGTAAAATATAATACATCTACTCAATTAAGACTCCATGAAAAGGTAGCGGCAGCGAGTCTGAATTACTTTGGTGATTCGGTTTTGTGTAGGAGATTTTGAGATGCGATAATGATTTGCGAGACGATAGATATTATAAAAGCATGGAAACACATATAAGCTCTTGGGTTATTGAACACGTTACTATATCAATATAAAGGTTCCAGATAATATGGTATACATATCTTTATGACAGGAATTTCTAAAAAATATTAATTCAATGGTTCTTTTAGGGAAGTAATGAATCTATTGAGATCACCATCCTAGCAATAACCACTGTACCTTTTTAATTAATGACGAAAAATAGGATACGAGTTTTCCCCGGTCAACGAGCTTAAAGTGGATAAAGTTTTTGATCAATGGACAGTGGATCGATGGAACTAATTCCTGTCTGTCATAGCACTGATTAAATCGGATTTGCTCATTATATTGGAACTTGGTTTTATAGCTTCAGTTTACGACGTGATGCAATAATTCAGTTTATCATCAATTTCATTAAACGAACATCGTAAATTTTATGACTTGAATTAAAACAAGAGGCTATAAAAGTATTGCTTCCGAATAAATATTCTATTTGTAATTAACAAACTTATCTTTATTAATCTTATACAATTAAAATTCAATGTTTTAGTATAGCTACTTCAATTATAATATGATGGCAACATATCACATTTTTATCATAAGTATATGTATATTTTGAGATTAAAAAAAATGTTGGAATATAAAAAATTCAATCGATTATTGTTAGGATAACAAACACCTTACCGTATTTTACGTCCTCTACTTTATATAAAATTTCTCATTCGTGAATGGAAGATATCAAAGTCCTCGAGGCGATAGTTTTACAATTTATCGACTGTTTACTACATTTAGTAGAGCTTTATGACACTTCGGTAAACGAGTCTGCAAGTTCCAGTACGCTTCAGGAGCGATATCGGATATGATTTGTGAAGTGCGATCGATAGAACCGCTTCGCCAGTAGGTACATTTTGAGCTAACATTGATCTTATTTAAACATCAAATCTCGGGTTTCACTTGGAATGATAAACAGAGGATCTGGGTTGCTCCACTTCGAATAAATCCGGATTTAATTCAAATGTTACACAAACGGGTACATGAACTTTAACCCATAACTCATAAATCAGCTAGACAAATTCGCCGCATATATTAACAAAAAGATTTTGCTTCCATCGATTTTTAATTAATTATTTGAAACAGGTCCTACATTTTGATCCATAATATAAATAAAATCCTCGAGAAAAGTCACGGACTGTGATCTAGTCGTCTTTCAATTTTTATTGTTAAATTATGTTTTCTCGAATCTACGTTTTAGGTTCTTTTGGAATAGGGAATAAAATAATTATTAAACTTTATTGTGTATTCAAAAATAAACAATATGAAAAAATAGAAACTCGGTAAGAAGATTATAACGAGACGATCACTGATTGGTATTGATTTTTGGTATAAGTTGTTTGGTGTAAGAGTTTTAGAAATAAATTAATTTGAACTCGCTGATTATTTAATAACAAAAATGTATTTATGCAAATATATGTAATAACTAGGAGTACTCACATTCATCGTGGTCCTTGGCGGTGACGGTGAGCACGGTGTGCTGGATGTCTTCATTCTCGTCCACTTCTGCTTCGTACAGCTCCTTGTCGAAGTATGGAGGATTATCATTCTTGTCAGCGATGCCGATGCGGATAAACTTCGTCACTGGAACAAAAAAAATGCATAAGTTTTCCGATTACGTATCAAAATTCCACTCGTTGACAAATAAGAAAATGTCCAAACGCTGATCATCTTTACCTTTATTTAGTAACACTTGACGCACACGCAATATATATCGCCTCAGCACAGGGACGTTCTGGATTATATGTCCAATATTAGTTTTAGAAATACGACCACAGTTTATCAATCATATAATGATTGTTTAAGTTGTGTAAGAACTTGAACAGAAGGGGAACAAAGAGAGTAGTTACAAGTTGAATAAAACATATTTATTCATCGAAAGTTGCCGAGGTGTTAACAATTATGTGGTTAAATCAAAAATATTTCGAATCACATCGGTAATTACGCAGTCAGGGACCTCGGTTATAACAATTGAATTGTAATGTGCTGAAATAAATACTTAATGAAAATACTGAATACAGCTATTGAACTCTATATGTGTAACCAATTTTCATTTGTATGGCAAAAAATACTTGCAATATTAAAGCATTATATGAAATAATAAGTAAGATAGATCTAGAACAGCATATACATCTAAACTTCTTTTTAACCGACTTAAAAAGGAGTAGGTTATAGAAAGTAATGCATTGTATTTTTAAGCGACTTCAAAAAGGAGGACGTTGTCAATTCGATTGGTATTTTTTTAGGAATTTAAATCTTGTGATCCGATTTTGATGATTCTTTTTTTTTTAAAGCTAGTGCTTGCCATGTGGTGCCAGTGTTTTTAGTCAAGATCCGACTAAGATTTCGAGTTCTTAATAATGCGTAGTATGACAAAGTTAAGTTATACTTTCTTGGCTTACGTAGGCTAAACAATAGGACGTACATAAAAATGATGTATCAAGAAATTGTAGATCTCTAAAAATGCAAAAAAAGTCAGCGGCGCCATGTCTCTATCTTCTAAGAAGATCTCAAAATAACGACTTTTTCTTTAGAACAACCAATTAAAAATAATTCGCTATTTACGGCGCTATATTTTATTTACGGCGCTATATTTTATTTACGGCGCTATATTTTCGTATTCATTAATAATCCTTATCCAAATAAATATGTTTGTAAGCTAGAACAGCTAAATGTACATTATATATATATAATTGCCTTTCATACTATAACTTTATAACAGATAGTTTAGAACATATCAAAAGTTTAAGTTACAAAGTAAGTAAAAACTACGCGCTAGTTATTTCAATATGAGCAGCGTATTTAATAAGTCTACCCATATCCTGACAAACAAAATTAGTTAACAAACTTTAAATTCACTAAAAATTGAGAAATAAAAAACAAACAAAAACAAAACCAACTTAATATATATATTTAAATGCACTAAAATGTAAAAAAAAATCTTAAATTATATTTATTATTGGAGTTTTATTTTAGTTTTATACTAACTAAACTCTTTAAAGCGTAACTGTTTACTAAGTAAGTTGTTCAACAAAACTGGATCAGAAAAGTAAAAAAAAATCTGCAGGCTGTGACTGTGAGTAATACATCGTATACAAAAACTTAATCTTAATAGGACATTACGAAATGAGTTCTAATCTTTATTCATTCCAGATGCAATCTTAAAAAGAATCCAAACGGAAATTGCTTCGGTTTGAGGCAAAGTTTAACAATGATAAATTAGCGCTCGCCTGAGCGGAATGTCCGACAGCTTTATTAGAAAATATACAGATACTTCGTGATTGTATTGCAGTGATTCAGACCATGTGTCCAGAACATAAAGCTTGTTGTGGTCGGGAAAACGAATAAAGTTTATACACGATAGCGAAGCAATTGTACAAACGTTGTTGGGACTGTGTAATGCCTAAACAATGAAATGAGTACCTCGAACAAAGCTAACGAATTAAAATACGCAAATAAGAAGAAATTGCTATGTACACTGATCATTACACAATGTATGAAAGAAGTGTTTTCTTTAAAAATAAGTGTGCAGATAATGAAAATGATAATGATGATTATGACAATGAAACGTTGATCCATGTTCTAAGTTTAAAACGATTGGAATCCTCGTTAATAGATCAAAATTGGTGCGCTTGTAAAATTAGCAAGCACGTAAAGTAAAAATAACAAAATGCCTTGATAATAAATAATACTGACCTTGTCTATTAATACGCATTCGTAGAAATGATAAGAGAGAGAGAGAGAGAGAGAGAAATTTAAAGCGCGGTAAAAAAAACTAAAACACTGCAAATTGAATTTTGGAAGCAAGTTTTAAAGTTTAAAAAAATGATGGTCTTAAAAGGACTCCTGTACAAACTAATCAGCGGTCTAAAGAGGCTTAACGATGCCACAGGCAACTTTCGAAGTAACTCAAGAGCGCTTTGACTTTTATCAACGATAAATTTTCCTCGAAATTGTTTTACCGCTGTTTTAATTGGCTCACTTCTTAACTCTTATTTCAAGTCAAGCTAAGAATATCATTTAAAAAATAATACCTGTAACTAACAAAAATAACTTCCAGTTCATGCCATAGGTACTAAGCCTACTAGCGATTTCTGTTACATTCTACTGAGAAGCAAAAATCCATTGGCTTGCAAATGTCCCGGAAACGAATCCTCGGGACACATTCACACGGCTGTTGCGACGTTAATGAAATTCTTTATCAACGGGTGCGCATAGAAAAGAAAATTGTGCGAGACATTGTTCGTTAAGGACAGTGAGCGGCGATGTAGCCTGAATAGCCTCGACTCAGTATCACTGGTTTACTATTTTTACAACTTCATTTTCAAATCTCATAACTGTTACGAAACGATTATATCAAAATCTGTTATAGATATTTCACCTCCCCGACCCGCGTTTCTTTGTTGGGTGTAGTGACATATGAATGTGATATGTGCCGAACCGTGGTGGTTTGGAACTACACCCTTGTGTTTTTGTTATGATACAAGGTGGCAAACGATCAAGCAGTGAATCATATTAGGTGACCTGCATCAACCAGATGCATTGCCTACCATTAACTTACAGAGGATAGGATAAACAGAAAAAAGGATAATTTCTTTCCCTATATATCCCTCCCCCCGTGAAACGCTTTTCCCCCTTCCGTCCTATCGTTACTAGAAATGGATAGAAGGGGAAAGAAGATAAGTGCAATAATAAGCGTCCGGCACTTTACTTATCGGACGTAGCGCGAAATGGTTCTACTTGACGCCTGTCTTCTTTGAGGTCGTGGTATTTCACCGGTCGAACCGTCACATTCGTGCAATAGATATTGTTGTTGCGGGCTCTGACACTGGGCGCGTTACTTCGTTACAAAGTTGATCGATAATTAACAAAATCGCCGTCGCCGTTATTTCAGCCGATATTCACCTACGTACGAACGTACGGCCGGAACGGGAGGCCCCCATTGATCGCCACAAAAATAATTATAAACATACCATGGTTTAAATAACTTTAGTGGGAAAGACAGTTTTAGAAGTTTAACGATTATTTTCAAATTACGATTAGTACGATGGACTATGTTCGTTCGAAAATCTTTCATTTAAGATATTCTGTTTTTATATTATGCCTCATATTTAATTATTGTCGATTCCATATAGCAGAAAATTAAAAAAGTGTATTTCTATTCATGAAGGTGACTTATAAGTGAATACAGAAATGTATATTCTGTTGTTGTTCGTGTTCTTTTGCTTTAAAAAAGAGCATATTTATCAAGCAAAAGAACAAAAAAAGAATTATCCTCTGCAACAGTAATATCTTGAAAGTAAACAGATGTCGCGTCGCTTTGCACCCAGAGGTTAAATGAAATCTGTAAAGCGTTTTGCGAAATATCGCAGAGCTGCGGCGTTTACTGGCGTTAAATGCGGCGTTATAAAAGTACAAGATGGTTATAATGTATAGTACGGTTTGCAGGAATTCTATCATGGTCCAGTCTCAGCTTAGTTCACATGGGTAACGTCACACTTGAATATATAAATGATTCATACAGTGCTTCTATTTTTTTATTGCACTAGGTGGCAATCGGGCAAGCGGTTCACCCAATGTCAAGTGATCGCTACCCATAGACATCTGCAACTAACTAATAAGTTGCAGATGCATTGTCCACCCTTAATGGACAGAGGAGAGGACAAACAGAAAATGGTTATTTCCAAATCTTGTACATCTCCTCCTCCAAGGGTGAGAAGGGGGAGAGAACTAGAATTAGGCCTCCGGCATCTCACTCATCAGACTAAACGCCGAATACTCTACTTCACGCCTGTCTTCTGAGAGGCCGTGGTGTTTCACCGGTCGAGCCGGCCCAGTCGTGCAACAGATGTTGTTGTTGCGGGCTCTACAACTGTTAAATTTTGTATGAATTTTATTTTATATAGAATTATTATTTTATGTTTATTTGAAGGGTAAAAGACAGATTATTAAAGGGGTCAATCAATCCACTACCGCAAGATATTGATTATTGTAAAGCTACAATAACATTATTAAGTTACGATCTGATTTAAAATAATAGCAATGAATAAGTTAAAACCTTATAAGATGATCACAAGAAAGCATAACTTAGTAAGGACACAAGAATTCAATCACTATGACCGTGACGCTGATGAACATTGGATTCGATTTTTTTTCATATTTCGAATTTCGTTTTAATAAAACAATATCCAATTAAGAATAATTGGATACAAAATTGAGTTATACGAGAATATACTCTAATGGTATTTCAGTCACACACTGAATAATTGCGAACAATAAATTTCGATTTTGTTTTTCAACACACAGACAGACAAAAGTTTGCGATACGAAAATGTCTCTGAACGCTACGGTTCTTGTTGTTAATAAATTATTTAGTTAGCACTTTTAGTATTTTATTACCATTCTATTGAACCTCAA
This sequence comes from Papilio elwesi, assembly GCA_029849275.1. Classification (NCBI taxonomy): domain Eukaryota; kingdom Metazoa; phylum Arthropoda; class Insecta; order Lepidoptera; family Papilionidae; genus Papilio; species Papilio elwesi. The sequence goes on along the minus strand of CM056687.1, from coordinate 8,492,310 downwards.
CTCGGCACTCAAAACTAATCAATAGTTGCATCAAGCAGTTGAACAGTAGATCTGCCAAAACAGGGTTTCAGTCTATACATATAGGTATATATTATTTTATTTTAATCTCTGAGTTGTCGATACTTTTGTTAGTGTACCCTGATCGCGTCGCTACGGATCGCTAGGTCCGCCCCGCCTTCCATTGTACGATCCATACGATTTTCAAACTGAACGAAAAAACTTCATAAGTTTTAATGATTAAAAGGAAAAATCCTCGATTTAGTTTGAGCTACTCGACCCGGTTATTAAAACCCCTAAGCTTGCCAGAGAAACTAAACTCGTACTTATAAAATTGCGTGTGGCATGAAAACTACTATTTTAATTCCTTGTTTATGAAAGGTCTCTGTTTTTTTTTCGTAAAATATATGCGTCGAATAATTTACTTGACGTATAAGTCTTTCTATATTTAGGACGAATCTCAAAAGAGGATCAGCTCAATTCTCCAGTTTTAAATCTCTACGGAATAAAGATACACTCCAGTTGTGTTTATAAAATGTTCTTAACTTAAATTGTGCCACATATCATTCCGTACAAAGATTCCTTAGAAAAATTCCGATAAAAGATATTATAAAAAATGTTTTTTATTTTGGCAACATGTTATCACGGTCCTAGTTCGGTCATTGTTTCGATTTGTATTTACTCCTTTTCATTTGACATAAAATAAATATCTGGATAAAATATTCATCTGGTAAACGGTGATAGACCCATCACTATAACATTTAGGACCTAACAAGTTTGGTTAAGCAAAGCTAAAAGCAAGGGAAAGCTTATCTCTTAATTTTTATTCATAACGAAAGTTGCGAAGTTTTTCTTTATATTATGTATAATATAATGATTATATTAGCTTATATTCAATTGATAATTATTTATTTTGCATATTCAAAAGTCATTAATCAAGCGAGCACTACAGTGTTGTACAAAAACCCTTTATAAAAGAACGTCACAGATTTAATAGGATCTGGGATGGCAAATCGAAAACACGTCGGAAGCGGCGGCGATCGCAAATCGTTTTGAGATTTCCCGAAGGACTTTAGCGGTGTGTGTATGAGCGGTCATTTCCAATGTTATGCTATATGCTACGGCACTTCACATCTGGTCCAAATAGAAGCGGGCAGCGTCCGTCAACAACCGACAAGGACAAATTTATAAGGGTTGTTACCCGGAACTCATTCCCTCCATGAATTCTATTACGACATAAAACTATCTGGAATTATTCTTTACAAGCATAAATAAAAGTATTAGATACTTTTGTGTGATTTTTTCGTGAAATGAATTCCTTTACATGCTACTGGAATGAATTGATGATCTCGATATTTGATGACTTGCAATGCGAATTCTTTTAATTATTCATTTGATTGCGGACAAGAATCGTTTTTAAAATAGAAAGAAAAAGATATACGATCATTAAAAACTAAATTTACAGCGGAAACATGTACATATGGCGTCATCGCTGAGGTTAAATTAATCTCATAAATTCTGAACATTTAAATACTGAACTCATTTTGTAAATTTCCCTAGGTACTACGAATTTATTATGGTACAGGAAATAAAAAGATTATTGTAAGAACACGGAAATTACCAATTTGAAGATTATTAATTTGCTTGCTTCGCTGTTTGATTTCAATAATAATTGTTGTTAAAAGTTGAAACCGGTTTACCAAATAAGATAAACCGGTTTCACAATAGATTTCCTTACGTGAAAAAAGGAATGCCCCATGTCTAATTTTAAAACAAAGCTCGATACATTAATGTTGCTATTTACATTTAGATATGTTTACAATATAAGCTATAGCGAATGCTGGCGAGAAATAGTATTTTACCAATACCTATATTCGGTTAACCATGAGAGCGGGTAATGATGGTGAGATGAGCATAGTCTGTATTAATCCAACTGACGATGGAGCCACTCGAAATAACTTGATTTCCTTTGCAAACTTTTATGTTATTGGTTTTATTTTAGCACATGTTTTTCTTATTAGTTTCTTCATTGAACTAAGCTTATAAAGGCTGGATATTACGACTTTATATATGTAAGGCTTTTTGCAGGTTTTAAGTTTAAATAAGTTTACAGTGTCGATATTGCGTCCCTGTTTATAAAACAAGTCTCATTAATATATACTTGCAAGGATTAAAATATTGATGACATTTGCTAGGCACACATCAACTAAATGACATTTGCTAGGCAACATCAACTACATGACTTTATAATAATATTTCTAGATTGCTTTAATTAAAACTAAAATGGTACAGACATTTAAAAAAAAAATTATTTCCTTTTTAGTTTAATTTTGGTTTTGATTGCGATTTTGCGCGCGAAAGCGTCATTCAATCTATACCTAATGGATAAGCAATTTAAAACATTGCTCAAACCAATAAAAATATTAAAAAGTTATCCCTTTTATTATAGGTATAAATACAGTAGTGGCAATTATGTCATTTCTGTCCAATTGTTATTCATGGTAAGTGTAATAAAGACAGCGTTCTTTATAAATTCAGTACTGAGGATATATTTATAGATCGTAGGTAGTTGGCGACAGTCCAATCGGCTCCTTAGGAGAAGGAAGCTCTACGTTTTATCCTCTATACCTCGTTAATTTCATGAGAATACCGTTGTTTAATACAATTCATAAAATAGATATATCGCATGAGTTAGGATATAATTTTATTGCGTTAAGTAAAAGACATATAAAAGTGAGTATAAAGACTTAACGATTTGGATACCTCAATACTTGTCTCTTTTTTTACGACTAAAAGAAAATAACAAGAAGATGTTTTATGGATTTGTGGTCTACGTTTCTGTCATCGTGCGTTTTTTCAAGTATTGGTCGTATCATGCCGCACAGTATCCGCCGCTTCCCACCCCTTTGCGTTACGTCGTATATGTCGCATTCCGTCGCATTCTTTCTTTTTTATATAAGAGAAGGAGGCAAACGAGCGGCGGGAACACCCAGGTGATCAACGACGCCCATGGACACCCGCAACACCAGAGGAACTGCAGATGCGTTGCCGGCCTTTTAGAAAAAGATAGGCTCGCTTCTGGAAGGACCCTAAGTCGTACTGGTTTGGAAATACCGCCGAAGACAGACCATTCCAAAACGCGGCTGTGCGTGGCAGGAAATGTCGAGAGAACCGCACTGTTGAGGAATGCCAGCCATCCAGATGGTGCGGATGGTACCTGGCGTTCTGTCGTGTCGTACGATGACGAAACTCGGCGGCAGGAATCGTTCCAAACAGTTCTTCGGAACACTCCCCGTGGTACATACGCAAATGCAGAGGGAGGAAAAACCTAGGAAAACGGGTTAGATTCTACACTTTAGCATTAAATGTACTAAAACACCAATCGCATTGTCACCTTTGTGTTGTCGCCTAGATTTCTGACTAAAAAATTTGCTTACTACTAGTAAGTACAATAAGGAGTATTTATAAAGTACCGTGTGATATCGCACACTGGTTGTAGCTTAAAATTTCCATTACACAATATACTATACACACGACAACACGTGTGTGTTAAAATAACAGTTTAGAAGTATTTTTTTCCAACTACTATTTTATTTCTATAATTGTAAATAAAAAATAATATTGTTACTTTAATTTGGAGCAAAAAGTTATTGAGTACAACAATGGCATAAAGAGTTATCTTAAATCTATAAGTACACAAACTTTGCCTAATGTGTTATGAAGGTAATTAATGTTCCTTCGTATAACGCAATGAGCTTGGAGAACAGCGGTTAACTTTTGTTATGTCTATCTTCGTAGTAAGATAACAAGGCGACAAAGCTTATTTTCACTAGATATAGGATTGATTGAAGCAGAAGGAAAAACCACTATATAAATATATATTTTTAATAACAGTCATTTATAAGTCGCTAAGATATGTGAATTAACTTTAAAAATCTTACTTTGATAAACTTTAAATAGTAAAACCAGATCAAACGCATTTGATAAAATTTACTTTCGACAGTGAGCGATTTCGAAGAGACAAAAATGAAATAAACACGTTAATAGTAGTGTGCACTGCCACTCGTTGACCGCACCGCATAAAAAAAACAATGTGTTGCTTGCCACTAGGTGCCTGCTTTATTACGTTTGTATGAAATAATTGCATCGAAACTCATTGTTTATGTAATTATTTGTCAATTATTTTATTCCGGTTAATATTAAATTGATGTTATGTTCACAGCAACTATGTTTATTGTAAGAGACTGTCAAACACTTAGAATGCACTGCTTGTTCTTGTTATAACTAGGTTACAAAGGATTTGTATCTCTTTTTACCCCGTTGGGTCACAAAAGCCGTGGGTGATCCAGGAAATTATATAATTAAATTAAAGTCATTCCTATGATTTCATTCTAAGGTAGTGGGTAAAAATTTAAAAAATAAAGGTTTATTTAAAAGTCAAAGATGTAAAAAAACTTGCTTTCTCTAGCATATTTATTCCCATATGAGTTGAGAGAAAACTAATTTTTGTTGTTTGCCCAGTGGATGGCAAGTGTGCCATAACGTAAAGGTATATATACCTTTACGTGTCGGGCTTCGTAACACATAGAAATGCCGCCGGTCTAAAGATCGATGAAAAATATAATTTACCTAAATGTGTTTTGGATTCAACAGATTATAAAATTTAAGAAACCCATAACAATGTGATCAATAAACAATTTTAAATTTTTTTTCTGGCTGCTCAGATTTAAACAGAAAAATATAGACTTTTTCAATATGGAGAAACTATCCTCCAACTGAATTCCTGCGTATGTATTGCCGCGCTCCTCCGGTCCGTACATGAATTCCATTTCTTGCTTTTATTTCCATTTTGTGAAGCAGTCGTCTTTCTCCGTTGCATCAGTACCAGCGTGCGACATATAACTTTAATTGCAACGCATATGACTAAAATTTCGAAATAGATGTTTTTAAATTATGTTAATTAAAAAAGATTTTCTACTTATAGACCCGTACTTCTGCAGCCTAGGAATAGTTTTATCGGATGGTTTGTACGAATAATAGTAATTGTGTTAATTACAATAGTGAATTTACTTGATCCTATAGCAATCCTGTTTTTTGGTTTAAGATAGAAACCTTCAACTACGCCTACTTAGTAAAGCAGACTTATATTTATATTAGGGATAATGCCCATTTCCAAATCTTTGCTGCTAGACAAATGAATTAGTTCGATGTTTAAATTTTTAATATATAGATCATTAACCGAATTATAGACCGCATAAATAGTATTTTCCTGAAGTTACGTACAGTAAATATAGAGCTTAACCTAACTTAAGCTTAACTAAGGTTAGATCAGAATTAATAAAAACTTTTGTTAGTAGTGCTTTAGACAAGTTAATTATCTTTGCCTCTGACGACTCCACTTTACAGATAAATAACATACACTTTACTATGAAATGAAACAACTGTATTACTGAAACCGATAACTGTCAGAGACGAAGAAGTAGAAGTCGTTGAAGACGGGAGTTGTAAAGACACAGTTCGTGAAATTGTCAACGCGGGACATTGTAAATCATTCTGGATCGGAAGCAACTGAGCATTGATCGTTTTCGATAGGAAGCATTAATAAAAGCTCGCTCGAGCCCGGATCATGAAGCGCCCGCCCGTGCTGAGACAATCGCCGTTACAATGGAGATTACTTTCTTCAACATGGAACCTAGCTAGTGCCTCATGATCGAGGGACTCCGATATGTAATGCAATTTAATAGTATATCGGATCGCACTGTACATGCGAAAGTCATTTAATATACTACACATGTTGTTGTTTTTCAACAAAATAAAAATAAGTAATTAATGACTTAACTATTCGATTCCACTAGGAAACGGATCCCAAAAAACCTTGTAGTAGCCCAAAATAATTCCACATATTTTATGTTCAGAATTCGGCCAGTAACCACATTTAGGATTATGCGTATTATTCCGCTCGTGTAGTGTGCAAAGGGAGAAACTCTTTTTAGTTCATTTTATAATAAGTTTCAGCTTTTAACTATTAAATTTGATTTGTTGGCAAACTGAATTTTCCAAATTATTTCTGCGTTAAACGAGGTCTACGAGGGCTGAATATTTTTGTCTGATGAACCAAAAATTTAATACATAATATTATAAACTTTATTTTTTCAACATCTGCAATTTAAGAAATGGCTAAGTTAAAAGCTGGATCGGTAACTTAAATTTTATCAAGTCGAAGGTACCGTTTTGTCTCCGATACGACAGGCAGCAGGTGCGCATCTGACAGCAATCCACATAGATTCACAATCGATTTATGTTGAAATTGTATCAGTATAGTTGTACGTTCACAAATTGTAAATAATTTGCGAAATTCCTATGATAAATACATAATTGTATATTTATTACACATTTTTGTGCAACAATACATAGACGTGGACTCGGGAAATTATCCCGCACCTGTAATGATAAAAGCAACCAAATTTGTTATTATTCTATAGCTATTTTTTTATTATAAAGTACGTACGTATGATACCATTACACACAGAGGAAGGAAAGAGCATATGTTTTTGCTTGATCACGACGCATTTGACAGCATAATACAAATGATGTTGCTGCTGTCGCACTGCTGTCGTAGCTTGGCTTTGCTACTATGTATGTATACATACTTGTGGACATACATAGATACGTACATGAAACGAGTAGCTGGGCTGACGGATTAACGCTGTCCGTGAATTTAAGTAATCGTAACATACGCCTTGATACAAATTTATTTGGAGGCGAGGCACGTAGATGTGTTGTTTAAGGAGCTGGGAAAAATGTTACTTCATTAACCGTCGTAGGATTTCCTCAAAGTTAAGGATACAATTAAGGTAAGGGATTATAAATATATTCCTACGTCAACAAACCGAGCATGAGATGCATATTTGTAAATGTAGAATGAATTGTCTTGGCATGACAACCCACATTTACGAAGTTCTGACATCAACAAGTATCCCGTGTTACAAACATGTCGAAAAGTTTAAAGTTGCCTTTAGCAGAGAATCAGCTAAATGTGTTTCCTAACAAAAGAATAACACTTAAACGTGGAAATTAAACTTTCGTGTAATCATTTGTATGCCTGTTTTGTTAGCAGCAGTAGTAGTAGTAGCATATTATGTTACCGTTTAAATAACTACGACAGGAATCACACATGCCACAGACTTTATTACGCAAAACAGATACACGATAGGATGAAAAATGGATTAAAATAAGTTAAGTATTTATTGCCCATGTTTTCGATGCGGATACATGTTGAAGAGATGTGTCCTGGTGGTAAGAGCTACAACCTGTACAATTACTTACCTACCTAGAAACGGAAACGTTGAAAGTTTTCGTTTACCGTACAGAAAAATCTGAATGTAAACTTTTTTAATCCTTTTCTATTCCCTATTTTAGCATACAAATGGAATCAGAGTAAGTATCGTAAGTAATCAATAGTTTAACTCCCGTCACAGTCAACTTCGTTTTATATCGCTTTGAATATAGGCAGCTTTCCAAGCAAATTCTCCGACCTTGGTGGGCTTTTTACTTTGTTTTATCAAAACAATATACCTACGTGCGAAAAAAGTAAGACATCAAACTATGAGAGTTTATTACAAGCCATACCATACTAAATATGATATGGCTTGTAATAAACACAATTACGTCCTATGCTAATAAAAAACACAATTATGTCCTTGATGAAAAACAAACTAGATTTTAAAATAGTTGGTCAAGGAAAGGACCTACCGCGAATGGATTTTGTGTTATTGAATGCATTTAAAATGTACAGGACTAACTACTAACTTTTTTTTATCTATCATTAAATATAATTACATATAGAATATGTTACTACATACAATATTTGTGTGTATTATAAGGAAATGAAATTGTTTAATACTGAAGGATATAATTTGGCTAAACTTCAAGAATTTCTGGCAGATTAACAGAGTTTATATCGAAGTGCTATCTTGGTAAAGGGACTGAGGTTTAAATTTCTTGTTGGGTAATGGCTTCACACGGCTACATAATTTCCGGTAAGTGGTCTGTCGCCTATACTGACTCTGAGGCCATTTTGCATAAAATTTAATACTAAAGTGTGGTATATTTTGTTTACCAATCAAAATATCAGCAGAATAGAAAATGATATAATAATAAAATTAATGAACTTTTCCTTATATATATATATATATATATATATATATATATATATATGTATATATGTCACCGACCGATTGTAAAGACAGGCGCTTTATAATCGGACTAGGCAAATTCTAAACGGTCGGAATATGCCGTAATGCAAGCGCATATTTATCCAATAGACATGAATGTCTTTGTTTACAAAACGAACTTTGAGCGCTGATTGGTCGAAACTTGAGACCCGCTTTTTTTATTTGTTGCCAGTCATTCTTTAGTCAGTCGCTAAACGTTAATTTTATTTTGAATTATTTTCGTAGCATTAGTAACTAAAATATACACGATAGTTGCAAAACTAAAATTACACAAGTTATTTATATTCTAACAGGTTATGGACAGTGAAAAATAACCAAAAGAATTTTTACACACACAAACAATATTACACAGGTTTCTTAAACATTAAAAAATATTTTAAACAAAAAACATCTCGTTGAATTCACTAATAATTAATTTTCACTGTGTGTGTAAATGTAATTCATAATTTTAGTTACTAATGGTACGAAAATAATTGAAACTAACATCACTACACCATTTTGTTTATTTACGTTTATCAACAGCTTGCCAGCAATAGAAAGAAAGTGGCGCAGGATACGAGTTTCGACCAATCAGCGCGGAAGTTTCTTTTTATCGAACGGCATTTTTATCATATTAACAATGTACCGTACATCGCCTAATGACTTCGCCCCATTAGAAAGCGACTGGAAATGAAACGTCATTTTGTCAATGATTCGTTCAACTGAGAATGTGCCGACCGTTTAGAATTTGCCTAGCCCAATTATAAAGTGTCTTCTCTGACAATCGGTCGGCGAAATATATATATTATAGGGGACTGAAATATATATTTATTATTCCCATCCAGTCTCCATCGTCCAGTACATATGTAGTTGCCATTCCAAAACCTTTTCGATCCAGTCTATGAGCACAGTGAATGGTTAGGAAATGAAAATACATGACATCTTTGAAATATTCTAACGCATTGTATACGCAACGTATTTGTTTCTATTCAATCATTGCTTTTTCTATCAAAAACGTTAAATAAGTCCATTTTTTCCCATTTTCTCTCTAATTTTCTAACTAAACTGTTATTTTATAAATTTAAATTAATCTTTATTTGCCTTTTATGTAGGCAAACTACGTTGAATAGGAATAAGATATAACATTAACGTGTTAATTAAACGCCTAATGGCTTAAATTCTTGACCCCTAACATAAAGTCAACACATTATTTTAAAACCCCCTAGATTCACAAAAGCTGATAAATTTTCTTAACGACAATAAAGTATATCGTAAAAAAATCATTAACGTATTATTTATTATTATGAAAGCTTACTTATAAATATTAGTAGGGGGGCACTAATATTATAAATGTGAATGTAACTTACTTTGTTACGCTTTCACGGGAAACCTACTCAACCGATCATCATGAAACTTCGTAACACATATTCTTGGAGATATTAGAAGTAACAAAGGACACTTTTTATGATAAAAATAGTATATAAAAAGTGAAGTATGTATGTTCTCTATAGACTCCGAAACGGCTGGACCGATTTCGATGAACATATAGGGATTTTCTAGATTGGCACATTCCTGTGTTTGGTAGCGATCGGATCAACATAATTAATGATACCCGGGCGAAGCCAGGGCGCGTCACTGGTATTAATATGAAATCCTTGAATGTCACCTACGATCCGGTATTATTTACTTTAATACTTAATGTAATAACGATCTGCAATCAGTAGTTATAGGTTATGTTTAAATATGAACGCAAACACGAAGCTGAACAACGAGTATCTAATTAAGTTATCGCGGACATTTTAATTAACTGAATAGTAGTAACAAGTTGTGTCACGCATGAGTTCAACAAGCGAACCGCCACATATTCGCAGAAAAGCATCCTAGTTTTCTTAAGCTCACTTCTGCAATCATAAAAGCAGCATATTAAAGTGCTACGCATAACAACAACAGAAGACTACCAAATACCAATTCCAAATAAATACATTTTCTCATCATTCATCTCAATTTTCACTGTTCTTTTTGAAATAGGAAGTTTCAAGAAAACGAATTGTTAAAGAAATAAATTTAATATTTATTAGAAGTAATCTAAATTTCTAAATAAGAATTATTTAAAAACAAATCTTTTAAGAATGTTCTGAAAATCTTTTTAAGGCAAACGTCCTTTAAGCCTGATCCGTTGTAACAAGGATACTGGAGTTTCTTTTGGAGTCAAGTTAACAAAGATTGATTTATTGCGTTGACTAGTTTGGACGTTTCAAAAATAAAACAACAAAGTTGGAGGTAAAACTCCTTTCGTGTCGGATTTGGAATGGCTCGTAAAAGCCGACATAAATAAGACACAATGTCAATAAACGAAAAGTAAAGACATACTTGGAAATATATGCGAAGGGTACCAAATCTTCGTTACAAAACAACTCTGGACAAATATTTCAGAAATATGCAATTATCCAAATGTATGTTATAGGATATTACAAAATTCTCCCAATAATATATGTGGTGTCTAGATTGACGCGTATAAAATGTCACCACTTTCGCTATTTCGTCGTTCGATGTCAAAGTCGACGGAACCAAAGAAGGTCTAGAACATAGAAAAAAAATGAAAAAACCTACACGTCAAGTAGTGAATTTGTGTAGGTTGATTTATGAGATTACTCCATTTTACATTAATAAACAAAAATAATACCAGAAATTGTTTAATAAATCATAATTATTTCTATAATACTTTACATAATAACACGGTATTATTATTCAAGCAGAAAATTACGCTTACAGAGGAGAAAGCAACACAATTAACATAAATTACAAATTTGCGATAATTCTTACGACGCAACTCGCAAATGGAAACGTAAGAAATCCACAATAATTTAGAGACTAATTAATGGTTATTATTTCTTTAAAATTAACGTACCTAGGTAAGTGCTGTTTGTTAGAACCCAAAAGATTTTCAGGGGGTCCACCATATCAACGGGTGCAAAAGCACCGATGACTCTTCACCGCATGATGCACTTTAACCGTCAGCGAATATTAGTAGTCGCAGTACAACCTCATTGAACTCGACACATGAGTGAAACATAAACAAAATATTAATTCACAAAATCACTTTTCGTCTTCATTATCGGAAGCGAATTATCAACGAGTAAGGCAAGAGTAGTGCAAGTGTGCCAAGCACGGGTATGCGTGCGCGAAGCGACCGCCCGACTACGAGCTCGAAGCGAACTGCCGCCTCGCCGAGTCCACCCCTTGCAACCCCGCCTAGCCGGAGACGTTAAAGGAACAATATTAAAAAAATGTTTATAACCCCTTAATATTTGTAAATAATTTATATTTTACTCATCGTATCCACTTTATTTTTAAATATGTCATCGCGATCGAGATTATCATGGATATTTAAAGGATAGGATCATTAAGTCATCAGAAAACGAAGAACTTTAAAGTTTAGGATTACTAAGCCACCGCAAGGTGACATTACAACCTCAATGTAAAAAGTTATTGCTTTCCTTTTTGAAAAATGCGTAATATTTTATTGAAATCCTTTATGATGGAATTTATCAATAAGCTGAGTGGGCGCCTCGCACGAAGCTGAGCTTCATGACAAATACTTCCATTCTGTAGCGGATTGGAATAAAGCGGGCACACAAATTTTTAGATTTTCGACTCGCCGTATATTTTCACTATTTGAACCTTTTCACGATCGTATTATTAAGGATTCTATTGGATCAGGGAAAGTAACGACAAGGTCGGGCGGTGATTATTCTACGTCGCTGACACTTTAATAAGTAAATACATCCTTTATGTATTTCGACTTTCCATGCTAACCTTACTATTACTCACGTCTCAAGTTTTATAAAACTGTTATATATATATATATATATACATATACATTTATATATATATATATATATATATATATATATATATATATATATACATATACATTTATATATATATATATATATATATACATATACATATTTTGCCTTTGAAATATTTTAACATCTAGATAATTAATTTTAGCTTTAAGCAAAAATAATTAGTAAATTTAATTAACCGAAACATTGCTAGCCATAAAAGAAGATAAGTCTCTATTTTGTAAATTGTGTTTTAGTTGCTGTGATAACCCTTATTAACTAAAATTCGTTGAGTTCGAATACGAGAAGACAGCATAACATAAACTTATGAATGCACATGCCACACAACTATGATATTGGTCACTAAAATTATGTGTGATAAAATGTGGGTAAAGTATAATCATTTTTAAAATTTAAATTTATTATACGACAAATACTTCAGATGACTGTGAATTCAGAAGTCTATTTGAATGTTCGTTTCAAATACCATGTGTTTGAAACGAAGGAGAAGTGATATTTCAATACGAAATGAAAAACTTAGTATGGGTTAAATTTTTATAAAGTTAAAAAAATGTGCTTGTATCTCTGCGGTTATAAGAGAAATTTAAGACAAGATAGATATTTTTTTTGTAGTTTACGCCTAAAGAATCGATTTTTATGTACAAGCCCGGGGTATGAAAATTCATGAGGAGTAAAATCAAAGTAAGCTTTACACGACGAGCGTTACGGATACGGTTCTCATCTTGCAGCGTTCTGCATTCCCCGGTACAGACTAAGCACGGGACGGAAGCGCTTGACATTAGTTGTTTAGTGTGGTTTTGGTTAAAAATTACTAATTTAATTTTGAACCCCTTCCTCCTGACAGATTGATTTGATACTTGGTACACACACAACTTTAGTTCTCATGAAAATACAATTTAATATAATATACTCAGTATCATAATGGGTGCCGCCACAAAATGCCGGATTACATATTTTTCACAACTACCTCAATATGAAAGGGCTAAACAAGTAGACTAGAGTAAACATTGAAAAAAAAACAAATTCAATGTGGCCGCCAACAAAATTACTTTTTTTACACAATACTCAAAATGGCGTTACACCCCTAAATCAACGGTGTAGGCAGAGATTACGGATCCTGACACACCTCTCTTGCTTCTACATTCAAACATTTACTACTACATGTTCTTCCGTTACAGGTTACCGCACAACCATTTCATTTGATAATAACTTTATGGCACATAAAATAAATTAAATTCAATAAGATGTAACACAAACAGCTAATCATTTATAAACATGTACTTGTAGAATAGGAAAAATGACAAAAAATATATAAAAAACCAAACAATTAACTCGGTTGTTAAGGAATGGAATAAGCCCGGCCAACTATGGCTTCTAGCTTTCACATTTTACGCGTCTATAAACAAAGTTCGTAGATGTAAAACCCTCGTAGCCGAAGTATTATGCGCTTACCGTTAACGCTGTAGCTAGAGCGCGCTCAATTATGTTTTCGACGTCTCCACTTTACTTTGCTATTACGCTCTACTATGCTCTACCGCTACCTTTTATTTCGCATTAAAAACAAAGAAAAAAGCATGAAGCGACAAGGACATTCCTTTGCCCGTCTGCATATAAAACGATTAATTAACAAGAACAACAACATTCCCCGACCGCTCGGAATACAAACGAGCCTTGGGTGTTTAAAAACAAGATGGAACGTAGCTAGACCTGAAGTCGTTTGTAATATTTAATTGTTGTGCTTGAGATTTCCCGAACGTCTCGCTTGCTACATTACACATTTGATAACCACTTTATATTGAATTTAAGCAAATTTTGTGGCTTTCATAGCGTTTATTTAATGTTTTTGTCGCCAACGTTTCGAGTACTTTACTGCACTCATGGTCATGGCACTAAGGTGTTTGACGTCCAAATATACAACGTGCTGGCGAAGTCGCCACGTCGGCAACAAAAATATTAAATAAACGCGATAAAATCCGTGAAATTAGATCAATTTTATTATGTAATATTCGCGTATATATAAGGACTATGACTACTTTTTATTATAATTCTACAACCAAGAACTCCAAAAAATTATTATAAGGTGTGGCTTAAGAGTTGTGAATAGAATTTTGCTTCGGTGGTGCGAGCATTTAAAAGGATGATTTTTAATCATCATCAGGGCGATATAAGAAGCAAACGTATCCGACGGACATGTATGCGTTAGACGAATGAATGTAGAACATGCGAGAGAAGAGTACCAGGATCGTACCAAATGGATATCTATGATCTGTGTCTCATCGCTCCGAACACCATACATTGCAATGTTAACTTTAATTTTAAGTATTTTAATTTCAATTGGAATAGAAATCATAATGCTACTCGTTCCTTAGCGAGGTGACCATAATGCGTTGAATTATTTCTTCGATTACGTCATACGTGTAATGCAAATGTTAAACGTGAAGCGAATTTTGCGCGCAGCAGGCATATCAATAGAACTTACAAAAAGCATATTTTAAAGGACTGTACACGAGGTTAAAATTAACGATTTAAATGCCGTTATCTTTATTGTTAACTAAACAGAAATCGAAACATATTACTTATAACGAACTTCGGAATTGAGATCCACGACCATTCAATGAAGGGCCCATCAACGTGATTGTCACAGCCGTAACTTCGTTCCGGGTACTATCTGATCATCTTTGACAAAGTCCCTTCGTTGACAAATAAAATAAAGCAGTGTTGTACTGTCAAATAAACTGAGAGCCTAGGAGACTAGATACTGTTTGACTTTATCATGTCCCTTTACAGTTCTTCTCAGTTAATGTAGAATATTATTTGAGTACGCGACTTTAAATTAAGGTAGATTAAGTTAATATAATTTTGTAATTATATTAAATTAATCTATACATATATGATCAGGATGCTTCTAAGGGCAGCGTGTGTGTATGCATTATCAAATGGCTCATTTGTTGACAATGACTGGACGATGCTACCAAAGAGAAAATGTGATGTAAGTTATGTTGTATTTCTACCGCATGCTGCCTTCTCACCGTAAATTCGATTGTTTCCAAATCAACACGGATGTACTACGACTCAGAAAGTATACTGGTGGAGTTCCATGAAGACGAAAGAGGGCGCTGGTTCTACTGAAATGGAAAGTAGCACGGAATTATTATCACAAAAGATATAAATACCGATCAGCTAATGACGAACCTAACGAGAAGGGATGCGCCCGACCAATAGCAGTACTCGCGACATTTGATTATCTCAGCAACGGAATTATCTTTAATCACACTGACAAAAGAAAACTTAAGTACAACCGATTATTCCCAAGGATCGTTGGCGTCAGGCAGGCGGCCGGCCGTAAAAACTGTAGCCAAAATTTATACAGTATGGACTACAATCATACTCTGCCGACCCCACATGAGTGGGAAAAGGGCAAGGAGATGATAATTTAATACTGTAACTGCTACTGCTGCTAAATGTACAGACACATGAAAGCTATTTGAAAAAAACTAATATTGGGGGCCTTTATAAACATAATAAAACCCAAAACAATGAATTTTTGTCTGTATGTCTGTTTGTCTGTGCGTTTGTTACCGCTAATTTCAGAAACGACTTAACCGATTTGGATGCGGTTTTTCCTAATGTATTGTGGTAAGCTTCACTTGACACTTAGTGTTTGTTTAATCTCAATCCGTTTATAAATAAAAAAGTTATATCAATTTAAAGAACCATGTCAAACATCTTCGATAAAAAAGCTATAAAATAACTGTTCAGTTGAATATGTTGAACTTTTAGATACATATATATGTTATTAGTTATATTCTCATCTTTAAAATTATGAAAATTAAAAGTTTACCACGGTTTATTCTTTAGATGGCGTCACGAGCTGCTGTGTACAAATTAAGAAACGAAAGGTTGTAATATACAATTAGAAAACCAAAAGATAACAAAAATAAATAAATATAGTATTACTTTTAATATCAAATGACACATAACAACACATTAAAATCAAAATGTAATATTTTCATTATTACTTCTAAAACCTTAGCGGAAAAAATGCGAACCAGTACGATAATCAATTCTCCGTTACTTCGAAAATATCAAATAAATGGGGCTTATAAATGAATAACAATTTTCTCAATGCTACGAGTATTGGCCTAATAGAATTTTAGACTTTTAAAAATATTTTTTGTGCATTAAAGTTTTGAAAGAAAATCTATACTTATAATACAAATGTCTGATCGTCTGTACATAGAAGATATTTGAGAAAAACTAATTTGTAATGTTTTGTTGGGTTAGGTGAGTAGCTTATTATTCCCGAGGAGACCCTTGACCCTACATACGCGGAAAAAGGGAAGAGAGATGATGACGAGGTTACGGTGGTATTACGTAGGTAATATTCATCAATAATTTCGTTTAAGTAAAATTGCAGGGCGGGTGAAACCGTGGGGCACAGCTAGTATATAATAATAGGTTAAGTATTATAGATAATTTTTTAAATTAGTAATCTTCTATCCATATCTATCCTTACTAATATTATAAATGTGATTGTAAGTTTGTTACGCTTTCACGCGAAAACTACTCAACCGATCATCATGAAACTTTGTACACATATTCTTGGAGGTATTAGGAGTAACATAGGATATATACTTTTTGTGAAAAAAATATATATAAAAAGCGAAGTATGTATGTTCCCTATAGACCTTTAGACTCCGAAACGGCTGGACCGGTTACGAAGAAATTTACAGGGATATTCCAGATTGGCACATTTCTGTTTTTGGTAGCGATCAGATTAACATAATTAGTGGTCACTAGTAATATTATAAATGTAAATGTAAGTTTGTTTCTTATGCTTTCACGCGATAGCGATCGGATCAACATAATTGGGCCGGCTCGACCGGTGAAATACCACGACGTCACAGAAGACAGGCGTGAAGTAGAAGTATTCTGCGTTTCGTCCGAGGAGTGACGTGCCGGAGGCCTAATTGTAGTCCTTTTCCCCGTCCTACCCTTTTCTAATAAGGAAAGGATGGGAAGAGGAAGAGGATTTGACAGATGAGGAGGGGATGGGCAGGGAATTATCCTTTTTTCTGTTTGTCCTTCGTCCTTCGTCCATGAAGGTAGGAAACGCATTTGCAACTCATTAGCTTGTTGCGGATGCCTATGGGTAGCGGTAGTAAAATTAGTGGTACTCGGGCGAAGCTATCGTAAGGCTAACGTAAGAATCCTAATCGGAAAAGGCTAAGTTAGTAGAATAGATAACTGTTACAGTTGTAGTTTTATATTTCATGATATTTTATGTCTTTAAGTGAAAAAAAGCAAATATTAGACTATTTATATCAATTCATGATCAAGCAGAAATTGTAATAAAATATAATATTAAATTTTCGTGTGTATGAACTTTTCATGGAAATATATCGAAATTCCCAGTCCTATTAGTTTTTGTATCTGTAAAAGCATTGTTACATTTCCAAAGAATTACCCATAAAAGGCCCGAGTGGCAGGTTATGTCCCAATATTCTTTTCACTGATATATTCCGATCTACCAATGAAATACTGTACTGTAGGGACCGTATAGTATGGGTAAAAGAAGTAAATAATCGGCTATTCTAGAGATTATTTCAATTACAAAAAAAATTCAAAGTAAAGTTATCATAAAGATTTAAAAAGGCAACAGTTGAAAACGTTCAGGGCAACAAATAAACCCCGAGTTTTAAAAGTTTGGCGCGGCAAATCTCTTCCGACCTCTCCACGGAATGTCCTTTATATTTCAAAATAATCATTTTCAAACTACAAAGAGGAACCGAGTAAAAGTTAAAGGAAGTTGAAAATCGAAGATTTCCGACAAACGAAAGTTTTTCGAGGAATGAAACCGAAACATTTCAATATCCATATTAAAATGTGATGGCTTTCAAAACCACCGCAGCATTATCTCACTACTCGGGTAAGGCGCGCCGACGTTTCACTGAGCGGGAAAACTAATCACAATTTTAAGCAAACCTTCTCCGTTCATTGAAGTAACCGTTGATTTTTACTCGACTTTAACTTCCTTTAATTATTCTTACCTGGTATCTATATATTCTAAATTAATAAGCAAAATATTCGCGAAGTGATTCTGCTGGTGTTGTTACAGGTTCGTAAATTATTATTTACAAATAGCACAACCATTTTGTTATGAACTCATTGTCTGTGCTATCAGAACCAAAATAACGCTGGAATTTCTGTTTCTAAATATATAAAACACAAAAATGTTGCCTTGGTAAATGCAACTAAAATTATATTCTATATTTGTATGCAAGTTTTTCTCCTTGTCGCTCAACAAATAAAGTTTCTCTTGTATTGACTCGAGCTAGCTATTGTGTGGCATCGTTGTGAGTTAGTGGTTATTTTCTCATAAAATTGAGGTATAGACCCACTCTTCTGCCACAATGACGCGGTTGGAAGCAGTTAAGCGGGCTTCTAGTTCTCCACCGATGACAATACAATGTATCAATGTCCGTAGCGTAAAACATATTTAAAACTATATAGATACTGTTTTTTTACAATTAGCTATGTATTCGATGTAAAAAGTTATGATTTAAGAGTATATAATATGTTTTTTCCACGTAGTGCATTAAACAAAACATCCCACAAGTCTAATAATTCTTTTGAATTACTAGGAACAAGAAGAAGTAAAAAACTGAAAATATTTTTAGATTTATCGATCTAACAGCAAATTGTTGTATTTTAAAATAACACACAAGCTATCCAAACTGTATAAATACATACAAACACTTTGCCGAAGTTACATACAAAATAATATGAGTATCTTGATAATCTCAATAGACAACGAAATATGATTAAAAATTTAGTTTTTTTATGGGAGAAGGCGTCAAACGCGCAATGAATCGCTTGCCGAACAAGCCAATGAGTTGCAGATGTTTTGCCTAACTATAATTGCCAGAGGAGGGGATAGACAGGACTAAGTATTCTATCCATCGCCTGCCCCATCTAGTCGTCTTTCCCTTCCCATCCTATACTTTATAGGAAACGACGGGAAGAGGAAGAGGACCAAGACTGGGACTCCGGCACCTCACTCATCAGGCTAAAAGCAGAAGTACCTATATATACTCCTACTTGACGCCTGTCTTCTGTGTGGCCGTGTTATTTCATAGGTTGAGCCGGCCTACTCGTGCAACAAATGTTGTTGCGGGCTCACCATTCTTATCAAAATATAAGTAAAATGAGAAAAAAATATTTATTTAAACATTCATGTCATGGATTGCAACTTGCCTTCTTCAGTTCAATCACAAAACAGTAGAAGTTCGCCGCTATCGCAATTTATATCGCGATTACTGCGAATGTTGATATTTATCTTGTCAAAGAAACAAATAACAGAGTCTTGAGAGGCGCCAAGCTTTAAACTAGCGGTGCAGGTTGTTCAGATGAGGGCCGCCGCCGGCCGACACTTGACTTGCCACTAGAGAGTCGCAAGCCTCGTTTCTTCTCTCACGTTACACAACTCCCGCATTAGCGATAAGTATTTATTTGACACACATCCTACAGATAATTGATACTTCAAAGGTTTAAATATAGGTTTTAGTTCAAATTTTATAATTGCTTAGATGATGATACGCACTAGTTTTAGATGATAAGCTATAGCAAAAGATGTACTTCTCCATATTCGGAATTAAAGTAATAAAAATATGCGCTCACGTCCGTCACCCAGAGGGGTAGGAAGAAATCAATGATTTCTATTTGGCGCTATCCCGGCACACCTCTCTCGCTTCTTGCACATTCATACATTTACGCATGCATGCTCGTCGGTTATGGGTACTCCCTATATCGCCTTTTTTCTAGGGCGTCTCCTGCTAATACTGCCACTCACTTTTGCAACATAAATTTGTTTCGATATTCTCTCTTCAATCATCCTTTCAGCCTACATCCAGCAGTGGACGAAAATCAGCTGAAACGATAACGAATATCGACGAACGATATATTATAAAAGGCAACATATTTGTATGGTTATCCCGAGGAGACTCGGTGTCGGGCAGGCGGCCGGTCGCAAAAATTGTAGCGAAAACCTATACAGACCGTACTGTATAGCTTTAGGCTGTGTAAATTGCACAGTATGATTGTAGTCCATACTACAATCATACTGTGCCGACCCCACATGTGTGGGAAAAGGGCAGGGAGATGGTGACGATATTTTTGTGGTAATAGAATCATAAAAACGTTAAATGTTTTAAAGATTGCGTAAATACATTAAATATCCATGACGTGGTATAATGTGTGAAGTATTATGCACATAAAATGGTGATGGTAAGGTTTCTGGGGCACGAATCGTTTTCTTAAATATTTTATACATCAATAACTTGTGTTTTGTAGTCATCAAATGTACACAGAATGTTAGATAATACATGATAGTAATATACAGGGAACGTACAGTCTTGGTTGCGGCCTAATAACGTTTCGATGCAGTATAACAACGTTACAATAGGTTAATATGTCGTACTGATACATGCTCCTGACAGGCACAAGCACAGGATAATTGTGAGAACGTGCTATGAATAATAATTTCATTATAAAATAATAAGCCGCGCTAGGAGGCCGCATCGGGGATCGGGACAGGGACAGGGACCGGGGGAGGGGAGAGGACGTCGAATCTCAGTCAGCCACAATGCTTCTACAAACAGACGGGCTAATAGGATCCGACAGTATTAAATTGTGTTTTAAAATTAACTTTCGACATTAACTCACTGCAATATTTAAAAATAAAATCTTTTCATTCTAACTTCCCATAATAATATTTTGTATACATATATGAAGGCAATGATAGCCTAATTAAGATTTACAGTGAAAATTTCGCAATGGGATAACCCGCAACAACATCTGTTGCACGAATGGCCCGGCTTGCCGGTGAAAGATCTGGACCTCAGAGAAGGAAGGTGTGAAGAAGGAAGTCTAATTTTAGTCCTAATCCTCTTTCTTTCCTTTTCTTATATGAAAAGGATAGCAAGAAGAGGATTTGACGGGGGAGGGGCGTCAAATCCTATTCTCACTTCCTCCTGATAGAAAGCAAAACGAAATTTACTTTTTTTCTGTTTAATAAATGTAAGCAGCGTATCTCCACCTCATTAGCTTGTTGCAGAATCCATTGGGTAGCGGTTACTTAATATCAGGTGAAACACTTGCTCAATTGCAACCTTACATTTTTTGCATTGCATTGCAACATGGGTCGATCGGAATAGTAAAAATTAGGCTATAGCGTAAACTAGTTTAAAGCTGATGAATTCTTTTCATTACTAACAGGTTCGGCACACGAAAGGATATATACATATATAGTTTTTTTTCTTAAAAGCTTTTATCTATCCGCTATAAAAATATTTTCGGTCAAGCGAAATTGTAGCTATAAATTAAATAGTTTTCTTCTATTGTGTTCGTAAGTAGTTGTTGCGGGAATGTCATTTATTTTCGATATTACTAAAATACCATTCTGTGTGACGACATTGGGCATTGGGGGCGCTAATTTATCCGTAGACCATTTTAGTCAATTTGGATAAATAATTATAAAAGAAAAGCAAACCAAATAATGACTGAATAATTCAGATGAAAATTCACCTTAATATTGACTAAATTTTGTACGGCATTTTAACTTTCTCTGTGTTCAAAAACAGAAGTAAGCTTGTATTATTTCCATTTCATGCAGCCCGAGGAAATGCAGTGCAATAAAATAATTTTTCCATGCTCGAAACAAGTTATCATAGCGCTGTTAGCTGCACGAACGTACGTGCTCGCACTATTATACATAGAGCCTTACGAAATTTCGTGTCAGCAAGACTTGACGTAACGTTACCCAGAATACAGGGCAGCTGACCTGTCCTCAATTTACTTCTGCTTACTCTCGCACATAATGATACCGCTTTTGCTAATATTCAGTCTCTACTCTATGATCCAAACGTATCTCGATGATATATCAAAGAATTTGATTTAAACAAATATTTACTCGTGTTTCTAATTAAAGAAAATAATTATACAACGAATCATTTTTCATATTTGATAGAGGAAGGAAGATCTTATAGGTTCGCAAGTTTTTTTTAATTTACTACATTTTTGAAAATCTATAGATTCTTTCCCCATCACTAAAAGTATACTATCTAATCTTACTTTACTATCTAATCTTCAAAATCCAATAGTTCCCCTTAATGTTCGAAGATGTATAAGTTAACATCGTCGGCTCCCCTACTATAGGGGAAAATCTTATATGTTCGCGTGAACAAAGACACTAAGGTTTATTTGATTGGTTTTTAATTTAATTTTGAACTACTGTTGCACTTTTCACCTGTTTTTAGTTTTCATTTCTGTCGACAGTCCTTATGACTGCCTATGTTTTTTTGTATAGAAGAAGGTGGCAAGCGAGCAAGCAGTTCGGCCAATATTACGTGACCGCTACCTATAGGCATCTTCAACAAGACAATGAGCTGCGGATACGTATCCTAACTAAAATAGGCAGAAAAAAGGATATTTCCTTTTTTCCATCAAATTCCCCGCCAAATCCTCTCCCCGGGAAAATGACTTCCGGCACCTCATGAACTCCACCTCACCATCAGACGAAATGAAGAAATACGTCTACTCTACAACAATCTCCTTCGAGGTCGTGGTATTACTCCAGTCGAGCTAACCCATTCGTCCATCAGATGATTTTATTGCGGGCTCTACCACGCTTAAAAAATAAACACTATAGGATTTATACAAGAAAGAAAGATGGTATGGATATAGACTGTGAGATAACATGATTATAGAATAATTATGTTTTAGGTACAATTTACTTAACAATAGATATACAAAATAGAAACTCCACATAGCAAAGTAAAAAAAGATATTTCTGAATAAAAGATAACACAAAACGGGCGTGGCACAAGCAGCTGAAGAATAACAACTACGAGGTTGAATATAATGAATGAGCTTATTGTATAACATTTTCATAGAATTTCATATAGAAATAAAAATATATATATTATAAATAAACTTGTACAACTCGATATAAAAATCAAAATTCATTAAATACGTGGATTACATTGTTGAAATGGAACTGGAAATGGAGGGTAGTCCACTAAATGATAAGTTTAGGCCCACACACATACGAATTGGCCGTTTAAAGACGGTACGGTCGAGAAAACCTTTTCGTTTATCTATTTTTGTCCTATGAATTCATACAAATTTCTCAAATAGCCAATCATGCCCAAGAAACACAAAGTTGGATCTACGAAAACAAATGCTGATTGAAAAAATAAATATTGAAGAAAAAAGGGTAACAACCCTTTTTTTATAACGAGATATAATTGAGTTTAACTCCTTTAACATTACAATATTTATATTTATGTATATTCTAAGCCATTATTGGTTTATTAAGTTAAAAAAAAACATTTACTAACGAATCGGGAATAATAAGAAATCTGAATTCAAATAATTATCGGACACCAATATTTATGTTGGTGTAAGTTTTTATACTAAACTAGTATCCTGTGATTTCTAAAAAAATAGGAAATCAGATTTACTATTTATACAAAATTATAATACTTCTTCTACTACTCCTTAATAGACAATAGTTTAGTCAGACATACTGATTTTCGCACTGCATTAGGTTACAATTATATTTATCATCTGTTTCTAGTGTTACTTATGTCTTAATCCTTATTTATGTGTTATTTGCGGATAACGGGGTTGAACATATAATTAATTTGTTTTTATTATTACGCACTTTGAAAATAATTGGCATATTGGTGACCTTTTTGTTCAAAATTACGTGTAATCTTTTAAAATTAAACGTTTTTTTTTCAAAATTATCTGATCTTTTATGGCGGAAAAATGAAAGTACGTGGTTTATCAAATTTTTCCAATATGCATTTGCATGCATCATTGTTCGTGAGTTTCTTGAAAACAGCAACGTCACTCAGGCTTTATCGTAATAGCGTTCTGAGTCGTTTAACCCACTTCTCTCTAATAGCGGTACAAGAAACCGAAAAGATAGCGACGACAAAGAAAGTTCATTGAGAAGTAAACATAGATTAATGCACAGCATCTATTATTCATTAAGGGTTTTTTTTAAAGAAGAGGCGACGAGAAATAATTTTTGGATATAGCTTCAATGCGTAATATTGTAAGAATAAATTTCTCAAGCGCATTTCAACTTATGTCTATACAGATAAATAAAATGGAAGTGTCAAATTAAAATTTCCATGTTAAGTACACATGGCATATATACGGTGCTTATAACAAAAATACCAATATTACATTTTGAATGTTCCGGGTCCGAAACAGCGCGACGGATTTTGATGGAACATAGGCGGATTAAACTTAAGTAAAGTAATCACGGTTCGGCGCAAAAACATAAAAAAACTCTCGAAATTGTGAAAGCATCATGCGTCGCCCCTATTGAAAGTGGCGCTGACTGCCTGCAGTGTCACAAAGGTTGCTTTTAGCAGTAAAATAAAATAACTTTTTTTGCCCGCGTAGTTATTATTTAACTTTTCTACTGTTCCGTACGTCCGTTAATTTTAAATGTTCCAATGGGTTTGTGTGTTTGTGCAGCAATGTCACTTGATTTTTAAACTACAATTCTTTCGTATTAAGTATTTTTTATTTACAGTGAAATTTACCAACTGAAACATAAAATAATACCAAACTATTCTGACACCACGAAGTAGCCAAAAAGAATCATGTGTGGAAATGAGCAGATTTGGTTTGTTCACTTTAAACCCCGTAGATTGATCACGATAGATATAGACGGCATACTCACTCACTCACAGCATTCTCATTACGGTAAAATATGTTCATGTTCTGACGTTAATAAAATATCAAATGTCAATAAATATTTTATTAAATAAATAGGTACTACTTTACAAAAAGCCGCATCTACTTAATTTTTGAAGTGCTGAAGTTTCTAAGGTCGTAACAGGGGCTTTTTTGTTGTTAACTGCCTAGAACACGTTCGTCATTACGCTTGCATTGCACTGTCTTAGAAATGATGGTCTTAGTAATACCAATCGCCTTACCAGTTTACCAATTTGAAACTTTTGAATATTATAAAAAAAAGAGAATTCATTTTTTAAAAATAATAAAATTTAATATCAGGACCGTTTTGAAAATAGACGCGCATACAGATAAGGCAATAAATGTTGATCACAATTATCAGTGATTGGTGCTAGGAAAAGTCTCGCTGCTATTTACAATATTCTGTGTTTTGACGATGCTCAACTCAGTTGCTTTATGTTCGATTCTGATAGAGTTCCGGCGTTCCCATCCCATCCTAAGGCAAAACAGTGTGACGTAATTAATTTTAATAAATTGATTTTATTTTCATATCTATATAAGACTGAGCAGTCGTTTTAACTTTTTTGTTGTAGTGGGCGGTTCTATGCCGCCCTCTCGTTCACCCCTAACGTGTTTGGGAAAGGTTCTTTGGTTGCTTTAATATTTTTTTGGGCATCTTTCAATAATTATTGCCAGACAAAACTTAATTTAAATTATTACAATTTTCTATACTAATTATTTCCTACTTATCACTATGTTAATTTTTTCTTTATATTTCTAATAGCATGTTACTCTTATCAGTCTTATTTCTACTTATAACTTTACTCGCCAAGATCTTGCAATACATACATTATAAACATTTCTCTTTTTTCTTTAATTCTAATTATATTACTTATGTTCCCTATTTCGATCTTCTCTTCTATTTCTGCCTCACAATCTGATCTGTATGTTTCGTATACTGGGCAGTCTAACAAAATGTGCAGCACGGGTTCCTCCTGTGCTGGGTCGCAAGTGCACCATTCTCCTTGCATATAAACCTAGGCAAGTACTCTGAGAACCCACCGTGCCCTGTCAAAATTTGCACTTGTCATAGTGGGGCGTTGTCTTTACTCCGACTGCGGCTTGCTTTGCAAGTTTGTCCGCCTTTTCGTTCCCTGCCATCCCCGCTAGAGCCTGTATCCAAAACATCTTTGTCTTCTTTCCTTTATACTTTTCCTCCATCATCACTTTCCTTATTTCTCTTATGAGGGAATGGCGGGAGTCGACACTTTCGTCGTCGACTTCGACACTGGACCTAGAGTCTAACTGTGAGTCTTTAAATGATCGGTGGTATAGAAAGGTTGACACTATGAGAAAAAGACCATCGACATAATTCAAAATATGGAAAACAGTCACAAGAAAAAAAATATAAACTCTAAATTTTCCTAAGTGCGATTCCGTAAGTAGTTGGTATATCCGTCAAAATCCCATTGAGAGTGGCACAATGAAACGTCGACTTCATCTCTGACTTATTTTCTTATGCCGTTCAGGGTCCGGGACACTTGAATAAAAGATTCGTGTATTATTCCCGGCTCTCCGTCGGTACAATAGAACAACGACAACGCATCCAAAGTAATTCAGTGCGCGGTCCGAAGGCCTTGTTTCATTAGTGTATAGCTGTTAGATGTTGAACATTCAGGGATGCTTAACTATCGCAGGAATCAGATTTAATACAAATGGAAAACGGACACGTCTCTTCAGTCATAATGTTTGGGTGTAAATCTATACAATGTTTCTATGGAATTAAAAGGTGACCTAATACATGGTAAATTAGAGTACACTGAAATAGTAGTATAATAATTATTTATTTAGTGTGTACTAGTATAATAATTATTTAGTAGTAAATCAGTGTAACGGCTATAAATGAAGGTTTATGTCTTTTTCAATATTACATGATAACCGATCAGTCAATTACACGGTTTAAACCGTTGAACCGCAAGAAAATGTTTTAACGGTGGACAATGCAGGGCTGAATAAAACTTAAAAGAAACTTAACTTCATATAATATTGCAAATTATAAAGACTTAGAGATAAACAGTACTTACATGGTTCCTATTTATGTATTAATGTTATACTTGAATGTAAGGATGTCTTATTAATGTTCTTATTGACTTAAGATCGAATTGTTCCATTGCTCGTTTCTAATAAAAAATCAAGCAGTTCAATTGCATTTCCCAAGTAGGTAGGACAATAAATTCCGGCTTTGTAACATATTTTTTTTAACAAAAGGTGGCAAACGAGCAACGGCCAACCCGACTTCAAGTAACCGCCACTCATAGGCATGTGCAGCAAGCTAATGGGTTACATATTGCAGTTTTTTTTGTGACTGAAATGTCACTGTTTGCCTAGAGGAAGCATTTACAGCTACACCGGGCTCGAGGCAGCGGGGCGCAGAGGGCGCCTAGCCTAAACCTCTTTAAGAGTAACTTAGCTCGAGGCTATCGAATGAAATCTTTTCCTATCGGTTGTCGTTTTGTTTAACTATGAGGACAGAAATCATACGAACAAAAAACTTTACGTCCTTCAATATAAAATAAAAAGAAGAAGAAAAGAAAAACAAATAAAAGATTCACAATTTATTACTTTGATACAAGTGAAACGTTCTGACCGGATCAAAATATTTATTGGCTAAACTTCTTCAAATGAAAGGAAACCCGTAAATAAAAGACATACGTTACCAGAATACACGAAATAAGATTCGGTCCCAGAACTGAAACACGGCGCAGGCAAATTGTGATTGTGACGGAAACGACGAAGGTCACGCGTGAGTAACCTCACATTACTCCAGCCTGAATCCAAAAGCAATATCGCCTAACACGATACTATTTGTCACGCATAAAACGTGATCAATGGTGATTCCCGCCAAATCATGAAGCAGATAACATCTAAGATTGTACTGCATAGTAAATCGGAAAGGTATTGAAGGGAATAAACAAAATTTTAAGAGTGTAATGGAAAATATTTTGATTACATTCTGCTGCTTAATCAATTAGCGACGAGCGTTGAGAACAGAGCCAATCATTACTTTCGCGATGGTAATAGAAAGCAAACTAGGTGACCAAAAAAAACAAACGGCCCACCCATTTATTTTGTTTGACATCTATGTTTTATTCGTTCACTGAATTTAGCAATAGACTGATGTAGGCTAATGATGACGAATAATATCACAGCTTCTTCTATATATTTTATCACATTCAATATATCTTTGTCTTGAAGAAGGGACACAAATATAAATAAATGTTATATATCATTGTTTTGTGACGCTATATTTTAGACTGAATAATATCAGATCATCTAATCAAGGATACCTTCCCACGCCATGTTTAGTACGTCGGGCAAAACAGTAAAGGATACTCAGACGACAGGGACGAGGGCATTGGCTTTGTATAGAAATTGGATTGTTACAGTCTCAGAGCAACAATAGTGAGTTACGTTACGGAGTGGTAGCTCCGTACAAACTATTGTACGGAGTGGTAGCAAGTAGCAACGGATAGGTATAGCGTAAGGTTCACAGCAGCGCGGGCCGTCGTCGAGTGTCGACGCAAACTACTTAATTCTGTCACCAGCTTTTCTCCGAATATAGCCGCGCTTAACAAAATCACTGCTGCAAAGTACAGTTCGTGCAAAGTAAAATAGAAAAATAAAAGTACGATCTCATAGCCTCGTGGTTTGAGAATTCATATGTTTTATACTACACAAAATTTTCGAATGTTTTTAAAAAAAATAAATTTTTCCGTTTAGTCAGTTCTGTCCTATGGAGAAATGTTCATCTTCTGTCATGTTTGGAACTTAATTAATTAACTTCTGTAAAGAACTAAAAGCAATTGCGACGTCTATCTAGTGTAGTACGGCAAAAGAAGTGAAAGATCACTTAGTGAAGATAGAAATATCAGAGTTCATCGATTGTCATCAACATTTGGAAAGCGAAAGATGTCCATTACAAAACGACCTCGCTATAAGTTTTCAAAAAAATATAAATTGCGATATTCTACTATGGATAGTTTTCTAGAACTATAGATATTCTGATACCGACAATAACTGAACTCGCACACTGAATGCCACATATCGCATACACAAGATGGCACACTCATTAGATAAGATCAAACGGTGCTCTCCTTGAACGGTTCGCATTAATTTCCCGGGCAAAAGCTGCTATAAATCACGACACCCACCCATTCAGATTCTTGTGGTGATTCCTCACAGTAACAAAATACTACATTTCAAATTTTACCCTCTGTACACAAGTTCACTTTACATCCTTTGATCGGTGGCAACTGTAACCTTATCATGTTAAATATACATGCCTTTATGAAAGCCGGAGCGAGTCCATTATTAAAGATGTACATACGAGTATGGCTTCGGAATACCTTATATGATGTTTGACGTGTATTTGACAAATTTATATTGAGAATATTTCTCTCAGGTGATTCAAAATGTACTTATGGGCTGTAAAAATTAATCAATTTATCTTTTAACAATTTAATTAAATTTACCAGATCACCAAAAAATATTGTTGTGCAATATTATTGGCGAACTGGTAAAGTTAATTAAATAAAACTGTACATAGGACGCTCCAGACATTAGGGGAAATGTAAGTAAATTTAGCTTTGTAATTAAGGGTATAAATTAATTGATTACGAAGAGCGTAATCAAATAGGACTTTTGTATTCTGCCTACATAGTTTATTAAAATTGGCACATTATAAAGCAATTGTAAACGATAAATTGAATGGAAAACAATTGTTATGATAAAGTTAAAAGGGGCAGATATATTAAATAATTAACATATTATTCTTTCCCATATTTTATTAACTCTCAACTGAAATCATAGACTATGACGTTTTAAATCTACGCCGGCAGAAACTTTAACTTTTAAAAAATAAGGTCCAGTATTTCTTGAAGCAGTTGAAAGAAATTATTGTACAACTACAAAAAGGGGCCATACTTTCTTCAAACGAAGTCTTGCCAGGAAATAGGTTAGTTTTTAGTTGCACAAAATGATATTCTGAATTCTAAGAGCAATTCTCATGAATGCTGCAAATGCAAAACTTCTATAAATTATTACGTAAAAGTATTTCGTAATGAATTTAAGCACTTGGTCAAGGAGGTCAATCACTACGGATTAGGTTATGTAAAGTTTCGCAATCAGATTGTCAAACAGACGGTGAAACCGGTAATCGGTCTACGAAAAGTATTTCAATTTAAGGTGGCAAACGTTGTATTGGCGTTGCATTATTATGTCGGATCACAATTCAATCAAGATTATTATTAATAGCTATATTTTCTTATATAGCTAAAAGGAAGGAAAAGGAAGGCAACAAAACTATGCTTAAGCTGCAAGCATACTAAAGTTCCGGTTGCTCTATATAACTAACCCTAATTGAAACTAGACAAAGACGTATTTATATTAGATATCAATGAATTGAGAAAAGTATTTCCGAACAACGTCGGGTCATTGTTAGACTTGCCTTTCTATCGTCCTACCATTGAGCCTACAGCCGTCCACTGCTGGACGCAATCCAAACACGTCAACACTTCGATGTTCACCGTTAGTCGATTTGCCACCGCTGGAGAAACTGCAGTACCACTTAGGGACCTACCGAATCCAGGGCTTTCTCGTAGTCCACAAATACGCTTGGTGGCTGGTTATACTCTTTGGTCTCTCCACTTATAATAAATTTCCCCATTAAATTAAATATATCACAACGAAACTCGAATTTTTAACAACAATGATTTTACTTATAAAATGAAAAAAGTTAGTGCTGAATAAAATCTTGCAAATATAGTAAAGTTGATTTTGAAACAATTAAAGAGTACCATTAGCGTTTCATTATAACAAAAGTTGGGGAATGCGAGAAGACTTGACGGAGGAATTAGAGTGGAATTGTGTGCGTCGAGGCAGACGCGCGCAGCCTGTGCCTCATTAACGCTAATAGAGACACATTAATCTATGCTCATGTAATAAAGACTGCCACGTCTTACAAATAGTTGCAAGTTTGCTACAGACAGCTTTATACATGTCATCGCGTTGAAAACAATCATTGTAAACATAGATAGATATCTAAAATCTAATTATTCTAATTTTCGTAATAATTAATTGCGTAATGATTATGCATTGAACACATGGGAACAAGTTTTGTTTTTAAGACAAGAAGGACATAGTAATTAAGTTTAGCTAAAACTCACTAACAATTGCTTAAAGTGTCACTAGCTTGTTCAGGGTTAAACAATGACTGCTCCTGTTTCTGCTTCTCTCGATGGAGTTAAAAAATATATGTAAAAAAATATTTACCAACTATATCAACTACAACAACAACGGTTAGTACCATACTTAGGCTACAAAATGAGAGATGACGTTACAGTTTTTAGAGATTTTTGGCGCACATAAGAAGAACAGTGGTTCACAGCTATTTTCATTCTTATTTTGAGATTCTGTGAAAAAGAGAACATATTCAAGAAAAAGTATGTAAAGTTCTAATCTCAAGACTGAGCCGATTTGGACGGGTATTTTACTGGAAAGATTGAAATAGGGTAATTTAATCTTAGCAAAATAATTTGGTGTTCGAGGTGGCGGAGTCGGTCTGTATTTGTTTCGGTGCCGTTGTTCTTCATTAAAAATGCGCATTCTAAAAATTCATTGCAAAATGTAAGCAGTACGTACAATATAATATAGTAAATATTATAACAGTCAAAACTACATTTGCAAATTTTTAGAAACTTCTTTTTTGATGCCGCAGTTTTTTACCTTTAATTATGTACGCTAAAAACAATTAATTTATAATATACGATTATAAGCCTTTAGTCTGCGGAATTAATAATATGTTTTATTTGATTCCACGCGAACGAAGTCGCGGGCAACAGCTAGTCGTATATAAAATCAAAGCGTAAAATAATAATTAATAAATCAATCCGATAAAACGTTATAAGTAATAATTAATTCACGTTTCGCGTTTCGTATCGATTTTCAATTTGTAACAGTTGTATGCGAACAACATCCTACTGTCTGCATAAACACATGCATATTATACATATAAGGGCAATAAAGACGCGGCGCACGTCCGTTGCGTCAAATATGTGAGCAACGTTAAATTGTAATCGGACGGGGAAGGTTCTTTTGCTTCCAAATACAAATTATGATGGAATGGATTTCTAATAAACCGCAAAGTTGAATGAAAACTCATTGGAAATGGCAGCCAGTGTTGCAGCAATAGCTTGCGGTTAGTCTCAGTTCGACCGGCCGTTGATGCTAAGTAGTTCCAAGTTTCAGCCAGCTGCCCCAGCTGCCCCGCCCTTGGACACAGACATCGGCAAACGCATGATCCAAATTTATACGTTCCTTTTATATTGAAGACGAATAAATTTAATCCAAGCACTTATTTATATACTTTTCTTTTGTGACTGAAAGGTCACTGTTTGCCTAGAGTAGGCTTGTACCTTGTACAGAAGTTAGGATATCTTTTGGAGATTGTTATCTGGTATAGTATAGCCTAGTATATAGTATAATTGTATATAAATATATAGCATAGTATTATTTTTACTTCCTATTTTAAATGAAAAGTGCTATCAAATTTTACTTTATTTTAATGACTACCATGTTGTTTCATTGCAGCTAACGCAAAGCGCGTAGAAGTTATCTGTTTTTTTTCCTGGCTTCGAACGAATGATTGAAATAATGTCTCTTTGTCACACATCTTATTATATAAAGCCTTACACACAACACATATGAAATATGTAGCGGATTACAGAAAACACTTATGAATGCCGTTTAATAATACATAATATAAGATGAACACAATCTGCTGTTGTTCACATAAGCACTGAACAAGTAAGTGTGTTTAGATAAAATAAATGTCTGTACTTTTGACCTTACTTTAATCTTAAGCATAAATTGACAATTTAATAACCACTTTATTGGCAGCAACTTGTCTCGGTTCGCAATAAATTAACACAGTGGTTCGTTGAACTAAAATTTCGCATTTATTCATGTTCATCACCATAATTTTATAACCAGTATAAATTACACAAAAGCACGACATAGCCTTACGCGAACGTATAATACTAAAACGAATCGAAAACATGAAACATTTCACTGTAGTTACCATGTACTAAATGAAGCACGATTTGCATAATAATAATAAATTTCCTTGAACAATCAGTCAAAGCCGCTACAATATTACGCAACCCGTTTTATTCATATTTTATGCCTCAAAAGAAAATTGGATCATATTAGCTACCACCTATTAGAAAAAGCTACCTTTAAAAAGAAATATATGAGTTCCTTGTAATAGTCGTATAAGGCTGCTATGTAAACAGAGTAAGAAGTATGTATCAATATCAAAAATCAGAATCATACTTAAATTAATTCAAAACTGTCGAACATGTACCTCCGACGGAGCAAATCTGACGGGCATTTCTTTCTATTATCTACAACTAACTGTTGCAGATGTTGCAACAAAAGTTGCAAATGCGCTGCCCACCTTTAATTGACAGAGGAGGGGACTAACAGAAAATGGTTATTTCCAATTCCTATACATCCCCTCCACCGTCAATTTCTCTTCCCCTTTCCATCCTTTCCTTAATAGAAAAGGGTGGGAAGGGGAAGAGGACTAGAATTAGGCCTCCGAAACCTCACTCATCAGACGAAATGCAGAATACTCTACTTCACGCCTATCTTTTTTTTAGTAGAAGGTGGTAAACGAGCACGCGGTTCATCTGATATCAAATGATTGCTACCATAAGTACCGCAACAAGAGTTGCAGATGCGGTGCCTACCTTTAATGGACAGGTGCAGGGATGAACAGAAAATGTTTACATCACTTTCCTATTCACCACCTCCACCGTCAAGTCCTCTTCCCCTTTCCATCCTTTCCTTATTAAAAAATCAAATCAATATTATCAAATTCGTGGTCTGAATATGTTACGATTGAATAACGTAAGCACCACGTACTATTATTAAAACGTTTTTGCAAATCAATCATATTCCACTCAAGGCGTCAAATGTGTAACAAATTTTGCTTCACGGACGTAAACTTCTAAGATAAATCATATTGAGTATATAACTGAAACATTTGGCACGAGTGCGGCTCGCGTGCGGCTCGCGTGCGTCATCGCATAATTACACTTTAAGTTCATAATGTTGGGTACATATATTTTTTGTTGGGGCACAAATACATCACCTTCGAAAGCAAAGGTTGTTATTCGTTTTATTTTATTTTAATTTAATTGAAACTTTATGACTGTTTTTGATATTTCACAAGTTACCCAATAGTTAAGGGTAACTTGGGTAGGTTTGATAATCATGTAACATAAAATGATGTTTGATGTCATAAGATTTTAAAGGAGAGCCAAGCGACCGTTAAAATATTATCATATCGCTATTCGCCTTTCACCGGGTCCCAAAAAGATAAAAACACGGTGTAATATTTCGGCTGGGAATCGAATCCAGATACTGCGCCGCAACACAATTTCACTCAAAGGTAATAAACAAGATTAACAATCGAAACTAGACTTCGAAATGCATAAACCACACTTATTACGGAATAATAATGAATATACTTTAAAAAAGTAAGTTAAAAATTATACTAAATAAGTGACTACATTCAACGCCCCTTTAGAAGAATCTATTACATACATATATCAGGTGACGCCGCCCGGGCGGAGCGGATATTTTTTAAGCAAGTAGATCTTGTTCGCGGTCAGCCGGCGGCAGTCAACATTATTGGTATAATAGAAGTGGCTCACTCACTTGTAAAGACAAAATTGAATTGTTTTCCATTGAAATAGACGCCATGTTCTTGCCTTTACAATGGGTCTTGAAAACTTATTCACTGTGTAACTTAGTTATAGCGTGTTGCTAATATCCGTATGGAGCGTGGAAAAATAGAAACAATTCCATACACAAGGTAAATGCTGGAGAGTAAGTTTTATATTATATTTAAAACTCTAGTTATTCACTGCAAAATTATAAAATAGGGATGACAAGCACATGTGAAACTCTGAGCTCTGTATTCTGTAGTCAGTGGGCGATCTAATTTAATATTGAAATTCTGCGAGTATATTCGTATGAAAACAAACGAGGGACGCAACCTTTGGCGATAATTTAATATGAGATTATAACAGCGCGCTTGACCGCGGACGCTTTGAATATTCTGGGTCGCGCGTCAACATTTCGTTAATTACGCATTTATAGAACATAAATATAACATGGACATTTATATGTTATATTAGCTATTAACCAATTATTTTTTGAAAATGTGCGCAACATAGTGTTTATGTAATTTATAAATAAACAAATAACCGTTATCAGTAATAGATGGTAGGACAGCATAAGCTAGTTATTTCTAGATTGGAAAAGGTGATGTGTTTAATTTAATTTAATGATGCCTTTGAGACCATGCTAAAGAATATAGCAGACTCGTGACTTGAAAAGTGGGTGGGCCGAAGTAAACTAATCACAAAAACTGTGACAGATCAAGATGAGTAGACCTATAGATAAATAATTTAAATAATAATAATAGTATTATACAAATATAATAATTGTTGTTGCAAAATTAGTCTTAACCTATTATCAGTGATTCTGAAGTCATTTTTTATTTAATGTAGTGAAAAAACAAAGCAAATAAAATAATAGCGCATAGTATTTCGCTTGAGAGTCGATTGCATAAACTTGTTCTACATAAATTTGTTTCTTCTTGATCCCACAATATAAATGGTTTCAAGTCGCTTACGCAAAGTTTTTTCTCCTTTGCGGGTTTTTCTAAAGTAATAATTTAAAGAGACGTTAAAGGGCCTAAAATTAATAAAAAAAATATTTGTTTTAATTTTTAAGAAAGGGACAGGGGTATTTTTACAAAATAATTAAAACCAGTTTTGGAAAATGAACAACTAAATTGTAGGCTAAGAAAGACTAGCCTAACGATAATTAAAAGTTATTCTAAAGCGTTTACAAATAATATTATTGTAGATCTTAATAAATAGTGGTAGTCACTTATTTCAAGTAAATTTCTTACTCGCTTGCCGGCTTCCATTATAAGGTGTATTAAAAAAAATATTTAGAAAATTGAAAAAGTTAATAAGCAAAAAATACAGTTAGCTGTCACTACAACTGTTACTGCATATTGGTAAATTGCATGCATTAAATTAATATGTGTATAAGATAACTATTATCTAGTACCTGTACATATGGTAAAGACGGCGATACGTTTCAAGCGGAGCGGATACTGCAAGCTATTTTCGCTTCTCCCGAAAAATTCAATGAAATATAAAACTCTGGATGATCAGGCAGGTGGCGCCTGTGGAATTGACTTGCTCTTAATTCCATATAGAATATACAGGGTGTCCCAAAAGGTTACGTACATAGGAAGGGGGATGATAGGGGTGGTCACAAGGGTCACCAGAAAAATAAAATAAAAATTCCCCTCTGGGTATTAAAAAAAATAAAGGGCATTTTTTAAAAACTTAAAAATTTTACACCTTCTGGGGCAATTTTGTAACCAATGACCTACAAATATTGCTACATTTAAAAAAAAGCTATTATGTTATCGTCAATAACCCTTTATCAATATGAAATAAAAAAAACAATACATCTAACAAAGATTTTAAAGAAAATTAAGTTCTTGTCCAGTCAAGAACTAAGTAATTACGATTTCAATCAACTTCCTCCAAGTGTACTGAAAAAAAAAGTACTATG
Organism: Papilio elwesi; assembly: GCA_029849275.1. NCBI lineage: Eukaryota > Metazoa > Arthropoda > Insecta > Lepidoptera > Papilionidae > Papilio > Papilio elwesi. The sequence goes on along the minus strand of CM056687.1, from coordinate 8,455,727 downwards.
CAACTCCGACGAGTAACTTAAAAAGATGGGTAATTTTATAACAATTCCAAAATGGTATAATACTTGCTTAAAAAAAATCATACTAGTACATTTAAAAATATTTTTTGCGAACAATACCCCTTCAAAACAAAACATACCAATAAAACAACAGTCTCAAATTCGTACGCAAATACATTTTTAAATGTCTATTCTCTTCCTTAAAACTTAAAAAGACAGGTAATTGTATTGCAATCGTTTTAAATGTAACTAAAAAATAAACAATATTGCAATTATTTATTCAAATAAAATGTTCGAAATGTCTACCACCAACATAAATACACGCCCTGCATCGTTTCAAAAATGAACGGGAGATATGGCGAGCAAATCTTCTATTATTAATTGATTCCGCTGCTTCTGTGATCCTCGCCCTCAAGTCAGCCAAGTCCCTGATGGGTTTTCCGTAAACTTTTTCTTTTATAGCACCCCAGACGAAGAATACCCTGGTAGGTGGATGGGAAGGGCCGGTGCTATAGCGTGGCCAGCTCGTTCACCCGATTTAAACCCGTTAGACTTCTTTTACTGGGGTGCTATAAAAGAAAAAGTTTATGGAAAACCCATCAGGGACTTGGCTGACTTGAGGGCGAGGATCACAGAGGCAGCGGAATCAATTAATAATAGAAGATTTGCTCGCCATATCTCCCGTTCATTTTTGCAACGATGCAGGGCGTGTATTTATGTTGGTAGTAGACATTTCGAACATTTTATTTGAATAAATAATTGCAATATTGTTTATTTTTTAGTTACATTTAAAACGATTGCAATACAATTACCTGTCTTTTAAAGTTTTAAGGAAGAGAATAGACATTTAAAAATGTATTTGCGTACGAATTTGAGACTGTTGTTTTATTGGTATGTTTTGTTTTGAAGGGGTATTGTTCGCAAAAAATATTTTTAAATGTCCTAGTATGATTTTTTTGAAGCAAGTGTTCTACCATTTTGGAATTGTAATAAAATTACCTATCTTTTTAAGTTACTCGCCGGAGTTGCATAGTACTTTTTTTTCAGTACACTTGGAGGAAGTTGATTGAAATCGTAATTACTTAGTTCTTGACTGGACAAGAACTTAATTTTCTTTAAAATCTTTGTTAGTTGTATTGTTTTTTTTTATTTCATATTGATAAAGGGTTATTGACGATAACATAATAGCTTTTTTTTTTTAAATGTAGCAATATTTGTAGGTCATTGGTTACAAAATTTCCCCAGAAGGTGTAAAATTTTTAAGTTTTTAAAAAATGCCCTTTTTTTTTTTAATACCCAGAGGGGAATTTTTATTTTATTTTTTTGGTGACCCTTGTGACCACCCCTATCATCCCCCTTCCTATGTACGTAACCTTTTGGGACACCCTGTATGGCCAATTATATGACTAAAATAAAAAGTAGAAACACTGTATTGAATTTTAAAAGTTGCGCCAGCGACAAAGAAATTAAGAAGCAAGAGGTTAGGGTTAGGTAGGTTAGGGCATGTTATGTGGAAGGATGAACGGCATATATGAAGAAAGTCGCACCCTCCACATTAATTCCCATTGAATTAATGTAGAGAGTGCGAGGGTAGACGGCTGGTAGCAGGATGTGGAAGAAAACTATTTACTGTGCCGACCCTGAATAGATGAGAAAAGGACAGGAAGATAGTCACCGGCTCTGTATGGCTGTGGTACTTTCTATATCAAGCATTTGCAATTTAAACACAAACAAACAACTGTCTCTGCCTTTACTGCGTAGCCACTGTAAATTCTTTTAGTGGCTCTCCGTATACATTAAGGGGAATTTATTTTGATCCTGTTTTATAAGCCATAATTTTAAATAGTACTAATATTTAATTTTCAAATGCCTAAGTAATAAGTTCGAATATCAGTTCTAAATAAACTTGAAGGCGCACCTTAACGATTCGAAGAAAAAAATATTTTTACAGCACTGTAATCTTATGGTATCACAACTCCGATAAAAACAAAATCTAGGATTTATTCATCAACGACTTCTTGTTAAATTAAATGGCAAAAAATATTTCCTATTGTTTGTTTGAAGCAATAGATTTAATCGATTGAATTAAATTATTTTTAAATCGAGTTAAAGTTATATAAAATAAAAAGAAATACCTTATACAATATAATACTCCTTTACTTTGTTTCAACTTATTTTCTATTAAATAAAAAATACTTGATTAAATTTAAATTCCTTTGATAGCAAATAGATAAAAATATATCCAAGTTAAGCGGATCAAATCGAAGTCTTAGAGTTAATACTATTCTGGAACATTTCGGATACAGTCTTTCGAGAAGCTGAAACAAAAAAAATGTAGTAACAAATTTAATTTAGTACTAAGAGAACGTTTTATTCTTAAGATTTTAGGTATTAAAAAGTCAGTATTACGTCAGTGAAATAAATTGTTGTGAATAAATCGAAGCCATTATTCTCGTTTATGTTTACGTTACGCATTTCGAACACTAGCTAAATAGATGAATACATGAATGAAAAATATGATTAGATTTTATTTTACTTCGTGTCAAAGTATACAAGTACTAAGATATTCGAAACCAGACAATGTACTTATAAAATACGCGTCGTTTTCTTATAACAATGGCAAATTATTTAAATGTATGCAATTTAAACAATTACAAACAAATTTAACAAAACAAAAGTGGCTATAAAAATAGCACAAAATAAACAAAAAGTAATATTTAAACGTAACACCGACGTAGGGCGAGAATAAATTAGGAATGAAACATTTGGCGACAATTTAATATGCGGGATAAAGGACGCGACACGCCGCGAACGGAGCGGATATTGCGCGCCGGCTTCACTGGCCTAACGAGACACTTATGAGAAAAAAAATCTACTTACTCAACAAAGTTTTAGAAAGTGGTCATTATTTGTAGCCAGTTTATGTACATCACCATTATAAAAGTAATAAAAAATTATCAACCCGTACCTAGAGGGCTTGTATGTACATTATGAATTTTCACTTTACAACTTCCTCGGATACTTCTTTCGTGTCTTCTACATTCACATTACATACATAAATATGTACATTAAATTATCAAAATGTACGAAAAGCAAGTTTAAGAGTACGTGTAAGTTGTGACTGTTACCATTGTATTCTTATTATACAGTTAATGTTGTCTATCAGCACAATAATTTATTGATACAGATGAAAATATTACGATTACTTACATTATTTTATTCTTCTAGTAAATTAATTTATAACTCCGTATAAATCCTTCAATGCAAATGCAAGCGGACTGCGCGTCATTGACGTTAATGGAGATACATTAATGTCTGTTTGCTTGAATATCTAGTGATCTAAATCAATTTAAAAAATTTAATTTGATGAATGGCTCAAGTTAATAGACATTTAACAAATTAAATACAATGTCTATGATGAATGCAAGAAGAGAAATCGTTTGACTTAAGTTAGAACCAGAAGATTTGTAATGAGATCGAAGATATTTCATTATTTTTGTATTTTAAAAATGTAGCTACTTTCGCGTTTACACTAATAGCCTATTTACTACTGAATGCTTAGTATTCGTACTTCCACAGCGCAACAAGCTGTACAAAATCCTCTAATATGATATAATTTGCAGTTATTATTAAACAACAGCTATTTTCAAGATATATAATCATCGGTGGATAATAATCGCCTACAATACAGTACGTACTTTTCAAACGCAGTAACTTGTAAGTATTTTTTTTATTATTAACTTGTAGAGACAATCTTAATCATATTTAAGAATGCAATGAAATTCCTTAACAAATTGCGTAGTCTTTTGTAGAAGACCACAGACTAGAGATACAGAAAATACTGGATTTATGCGTCGAAATTACTAAATTCATATCGAGAAAGGTTGTTTACACGGAAATAATTTGAAGCATTAGACAATAATACTATTTCAAACATTTAGTAATAAATACAAATTAAAAAACAATTAAATTGATTTATTCAAACTTTTCCTAGAGCTTCAGTATATTCCAGAAAATGTGGAACTCCAGCCAGCCCCACCTTTTTTTCGACAAAACTAGTTTCCTAAGTAGTTTTCATAGGTAATCTATAAAAGTGTACTAATATGACACGATATTTTACTTAGTTTGAGTCAGTTGATTAAATATTATTTTTATAATCCATTCAAAGATAAAGGAACGAACAAATGAAGAGAAAAACTGCCGATAGTAGTCAATTGGATTCGAATTAAAATTAAGCTTAATATGCAAGCTATAACAACAATACCACCTTTTGTACGAAAACCAATATTATTTTTTTTTATGGAAGAAGTTGTCAAAAGAGCAAGCGGATCACCTGATATTAAGTGAACGCTGCTCATAGACATATGCAACAAGAAAATGTGTTGCAGATGCGTTGCTTACCTTTATTGGACAGAGGAGGGATAGACAGGAAAAAGGATATTTCCTTTTCCCCGTTAATCAACTCCGTCCAATCCTCTTCCTCTTCCCATCCTATCCGTATGAGAAAAAAGTGGGAAGGGGAAGAAGACTGAAATTAGGCCTCCGGCACCTCACTCAACAGACGAAACGCAGAGTACTTCTACTCCACGCCTGTCTTCTGTGAGGTCGTGGTTTTTCACCGGTCGAGCCGGCCAATTCGTGCGACACAATTACACAACACAATTATATAACACAATGAAAACTATATCGATGACATTAGCACGACAGTGATACGAAATTATTATACTTTACCCGTATACAAATCGCCAGATATGAGTAGAATGAATAAAGTGAAATATTTCAGTTCAAGATATATGAAATACGAATTCCAAACTGAATAAAATCAATTTATTTTGATCGTACTCATGGTGTTTTCAAGCAGAAAAAGAAATAAGTCAACTGGATCAAAACAAAGTTGCAACATTTGCGATTTATCCTTCATATTTTATCGTTCGACCCGAGTTTAAATGTAAGATATATTGCGAGCAATTTAGAACGTGTCTCTGTGTGCCAGAACAGGTTAAAAATCGAAATACCATTTTAGAAAGGTATGTTTTTTATACTGCACATTGTTATAAAACAAATGGCTTATATATGCCCATTAAAAATGTTTTTATTGTAAAATATGTATTGCTTTATGTGCCACAAGACTCTAACTGTTTACAACCTCAATAAGAAGTGCAATCAACCTAAACATCTATGAGAACACCGCAATCGAAAGTCTATTGAGACTATTATTTCATTTAGAACGATTATTTAAAACACATTTAAGAATCATGATGACTCAGAGAGAAAGAGGCTTTGGCTGTCTAAAGTATATAAATAAAATTTGTGTCTGCCGTCCCAGAAATACGTGTTTAGTACGTTTAAATAAAAAAAAAACAAATATCTCTGTTCCTATTCGTAACTGGCTGGTGACTCGGTTGGTAGTGTGACATTCCACGCCGAAACCGACGTGGTCCCAATATCCTGAAAGGTACCTAATATTAACAAAGTTTTACTCCAAGCTCTGATGTTAGCACAAATGGTATGTGGCTTAAAGCAAGCGTCGGCAGTAAAACTTTCAAGAAAGTTATCTTATTACTTTATTATATTATTCAAGTTTAATTAATTTTAGTATTTATTATTCAATACAAATATTGTGTAAATCATAAATATAGAATTTAATGAATATTACACAAGGAATAGGAATAGATTTTTAAACACTTTCTTTTTATGACCGAAGAAGACTCAAGCGAGTTGTTGCGAGCTCCGTCCTACATCTCAGGATGTTGGCAGCTGCTTATTTATTAACATTAGCAACAATGAAAAGACTACCAAATTTTAGGAAGGAAAGAGAAGGTGTTATATGCATATTTAGGGAGTTGTTATAAAAGGTAATTATAATTCGATCTTTAGCTAGATTGCCAGATTGATCTTAAAATGGATTAGTGCCCGGCGTATGGCAATTGTTACCTTCCCTATCACACTGGTGAATGACCATTGGTGTGTCTATCGTTCTCTTTATTAAAAGAGAAGTTATTTATCTATTATTTTAATTAATAATATTATGATATAAGTAATAAATGCGTGAAGTTAGGCTGATTAACGTTGCTTTAGTGGAATCGATTTAAAAAAATTACCTAGAAAGTATTAGAATCATTCTAAGCGATAGAGCTCACAAATCGTTGGCCTGAATTAATGAAAATCTGAAAAAGCTTTCCACATCTTTTTCCATTAAAGCGTAGTAAATATACCAATAGCTTTGATAAAAGTCCATTCATACAAATTAAGCGAAAACATTACGGTACCCCATTTGAATCGATCCGATGTACAAAGTGAAGCTTTTTTCTTCAAAAAGACCTTTTCGAATGTTGTATAAAAAATATATTATTTGATAATTAAGGAATGGGCGCACGTAATGTTACATTGAATGAAAGTTATCCTCCACAAATGCTCGCAGATTGTTCTTCATTACTGCTAATGGAATACATTAATCTGTGTAATGTAATATTGAGTTTCATCTCTAAGAAATTCATGTAAATTTGTACGTTTACACGCAATTTAATGTGAAAGCATATTTATTACGAGAGAAGATTAAATTGATTTTATTTTGTTTTGCAGCTCTAACCGCACCGCAGACTTAAATGTTTTTACTTGTGAAAATGATACTTGAGTAAAAATCGCAGCCATAAATCAAACTTTTCCTCAATAACTCACCGAGCGATAAAATTTAAACAAGGGCATGCTCGACCCGGTGTTATAAATTCATATTTAACGGCGTCGCAGAGCGTCGATGTTCAGTTAACTGACCGTGATAAAAAGCATTTAGTTTATTTTAACTTTTTGAGGGATATCTTAGATACAAAATCACGTAAACACAGGTTAGTTAGGTATGTGCACATATTTTCGCATTTAATAAACTGCTCAATATATTACTCACACTACACATATTTGGATGCTATTTACATCGTTTTGTATAGATATAATAATATAATTATAATTTACAACGTACTGTAATTAAGTTAAAAATACTAATGACTACAAAAATTTAATCGCTTTTCTTCTGGAAGTTAGGTTTTTTTTTGTGATACTTTACAGGATTTAAGAAAACCTAACAAACTTTACATCTTTGTCATGTTAATACATGCTCATAGTACATTAAACAGTAACATCGAGGTAACTGTGAACCGCATTGCACCTATTTTTAAGTTAATGTCGTTAAATAAATTATGTAGCACAAAATATGCACCATATTTGACTACAACCTTATATCAAAAGAATATAAAATTATTTCAACTCTCTATTAGCCTATTGATAGAAGTAATCGGTGCGTAGATCATCAACTTTTTTTTAAACGAGTTCCCTCGTGTTTTAATCAAAAATTAAGACAGAATACAAAATACCGCTTCCTAGACTTTTCAAAAAATGTAGTATCATTGTCAGTTACTCTAATTGGAGTTAATACGCGTTCGTGTTTTTCGTTGTGTGTCGTATTAAATATATAGATTATATCTGAATGATATAAAAAATACAAATGTTCCAATATCATTCTTACACGTAAGCGACCGTGCACCTTGTAATTTACCTTTAATATTTTCAATTGATAACACTTACATAGATAGCTTCTCTCAGACTAAATTTTGTCGGCACAACCTTAGTTTATTCAGTCGAGTATCCGTGGAGGTGATACCGAACGGCTTTACTGCACATAAAGCGTTATATATACAGCTTCTAACTTGCATGTAAAGCATTTGCTGCGGGTAAACGGGATTACATTCTGAACTCAGTGAAATCGAATATCTATTCGATTAAAAATAATTCCATGCCAAAGGATATGAATGAAATGAACGGCTTACTTTGAATGATTATTAGTAGGCAGAAATTAAGGGTTCTCATTCTTAAGAGTCATCGAAAACTTGATTTTAAGTAATTTTAAGTTAAGTTAATAACTTTTTTAGAAGGAGCGTCATTTTCGTACATATAAAATGATTGGGATAACACGATGTAGTTTGTGGTCCAAGGTATACAATGCTAACGATCTACGAAAGGCATTCTCGTCTTTAGTAGCTTTGCCTTTATTTCTAAGTGTTGAATACGATCATCGGTATACTGAGAGTACTAATCGTTCTGTCATCCAAAAATAATATCGATGAATGTTTTCAATTAAAAAATTGTCAGCAAAGTTAAGTAGAAATAGTCTCGCAATTTTAGAGTGTCTTGCAAAATTGATTTAGTTTTGCAGAGTATAAGACATTTGATGAAAAAGAGAACGAATGGGATATGAAGCCAACAGGTTCAATATGGCAGCCATGAACTAGACGAAACGTTGTAGCGTAGGCATCTTACAAGATAGATCGACCATCTGGCCAAAGTTGCACTGGTGCTCTGAATGAGAGCGGTAAGGAACTGTTACTTAAGGGAGAACCATGTACAACAGTTGTGGTTGATAATGATGAGGATCAAGACCTAATTTAATTAATAAGATGCAATGTACATATAGGAAATAGGTCAGCACTCGTAACGATTAAAGTTTTACATTAACATTCATGAATGTCTAATGCCACTAATTAATGGCTACATAATAATACATACTTAATTTAATATCTGGTGGCGGCGGTATATCAGAAGGTAAGATAGTTTCGAAGTGAACACCGCTACTCGTAAACATATGCAGATCATACGAATTGCAGGTTCGTTGCACTTATTTATGTAGATGAGAGGAAGGAGGCAAATGTGGAAAAGGAGTACTCACTAAGTCAATCCTAATTGGGTTAAAAGCCAGGAGAATTCAAAGATTATCTATTATTATAGAATAAAATAAGAAATTCTAGTATATTTCGGCTAGCTCAGAAACGGTTCTATTTATATATCTATATTTTTGTTTAAGCACGATTTTTATTTTAAACCAACACGTAAGTACTCTAAAAACAAATATTATAGAGCACAATAGCACAACACTTTTTGTGGCATTAGATATCTGTACATTGTTATCAATGGATAACTTACTGCTAGAATTTAGAAATCCACTATTGTGTCGCTAGACGGCATTTTTCGAATATTGAAACTCTTCCGCAAAAAAACACGATCTTACGATGATAGAGACGTGAACGCAGAGTTCAACTCGGCCAACAACCAATTTTATTCATTTGCGTTTAAGTGTGTGATATATGGCCAAAGATATAAGCTTCACTGTCAAAATCCTTTTAAAGTTGACCATTGCATATAGTTGCACTTTCAAAAGAATAATAGAAAAATATTTTTCATTTCAGACAAAAAAAGTGTATTTGTTCCAGTTTTCACGAGCTTTTGCGCAAATTACGATAAACGGCTCACGTATTGATGCGGCTCCGTACAATGCATTCCTGTAACTACGACAGAATGCTTTGAAAAGCCGCTCCGGTCGACAACTTGACTATTCATCTAGTACATGATTGTTCTCGTAATGTGCTTAGAGATTATTATATTTTATGTGATTCTTAACTATAAAGTTCTTTTAACTCTCTAATTTCCCGTGATATTTCGGTGTAATATAACATCCAAGACAACATGCAAACACTTCTTAAGAATTCAAATAGATAAACTAAAGGGTTTCTAAGTTGTTAAGATCAACTTTAAATTAGGGGTTGAGAATAAACATTTGCTTCTCCCTTATTAGTTATCAGTCACTGTAGGTATGCGTGCCGCTAATAAATATTTCTATCACTCAATATTCGGGTTCCGAACTATTAATAATAAATTCACTATTCCAAATGGGAAGTTCTGTTTAGGGACAAAACTAATTTAAGATTTAATATTTCAAAGTTCTATGTAAATAGTTAATTTATGGAGTCGATAGATAAGTTCTCGACGCTGCCCAGAAATAAATTCCAAGAATATGCATGTGGACTGGAATGCACGTGGAAGTTGTGAAAAAGAATTGTTAAACAGCAAAACGCTTTCTAGCATCATTGACGAGTAGTCGTGAACTTGAAGCGAAAGTCTGTTAGACTTAAGTATCTACGAGGGTGTGTACTGACTACGGATGAGTTGAGATGGTATAACAGCAATAAAATATGCATAAAGTGTATTAATAACCGGCCAAGCCCCGATTGGCAAAACCGAATTGAGACCCAACTGGTTTGTAATTGGCCAAATTGGTTTATCCAAAACGTGACAGGATATACTACTTTAGCCCAGAAAAGTCTAGTTTATTATGCATTCTATGATCTAATGTTGATTCATGAAATACCCAAATGGGCCCTAGAATACGTTAGTAGCAAAACTACAGATAGTATAAGGACTGTCGCCGACAGGAATTAAAGCTCAAAACAGGTGGGAAGACGCGACAACTGATGCATGAAGAGCATGTTGTTTACGCCTATATGATTTTCCCTACCATTTTTTTAACGCAGCTAAAAAAGTGTTCATTACAAAAACTTTCTGCTCTATATAATTAAATTAGAGGGATTCAAGTCTCGTGAACTGTTAAATATTCGAATAGTGAAGTGGCCAATCAGGGCTTAATAAACAGTTTCAAAACAGCGAAGATGCATTTCGATTGCGGTTTGAAGCACATCCGCCCTTCATTCAGTTGGGTATCCGTCGAAACGTTTCCAGACGGCTGTATCGCATTCAAGTTGTTATACAATTCGCTTACATATACTATGCACTTGTCTTTGGGATAAGATAAATCACCTAAGTCTCAATACAAGTTGTGATAATGGTTCACCACTGCTATATATCTGCGTTAATGGATTCTGGTCTTAAAATACGTATAATTAAATAAGATTACCAAATCAGGTGATAGTTTTTAACACCATCTTCTACGGTTTTGCTAAATTTCATGCATCAACATTCAAACAAAAGCTACGTGTTAGTCCTACATTCCTTTTTCATAAAAATAGAGCTATCTTAAAATAAAGTATATTAAATTAAATTATAGTCAAAAAATTATAGATGTGTATGGTTAAATGTCAGGGATATCATTTAGATTGACAATAAAACGACAAGTTTATTGTTAACTGGAAATGACTACATGAAAAATTTTGATCGACTTCATGGAATGAAATGAAAATATAAGAAAGAAAGAAATAATGTAAATACAGGAAAAAGTATATTTACATGTTTCATTTAAGAGAGAAAAATTAATGTTTTTCCTGCCTCAGCCCTAGATTTTATATCAACGTTCATCGTCTTTATCATAATGTTTGTCGTGTCATCCACTCAAGTCCACTCATCGGCTCAAGAAGAATAACCGAAAATATTATTTTTCTTAAAGAAGTTACTTTTCTTATTTTTTCTTATCTACTAACTATGTTTTGCCACATGAATGTATTAGATCGTTGAATAGCATCATGGAATACATGCATGTATACATTGATATTTCTGTGAATCAAAAACCCCGGATAAGATTATACTGCCTGAATTAGAACTTGATGAAAAAATTGACGAACGTGTAATTCTAATTACAAACAAGCGACGAATGTTTCTTAAATAAATTGTTTTCATCATAATAGAATGAATTCAGATTCAAATGTTTTGAATTTGAAATTATTTAAATTGATTCTACGTTAAAAACTTCCTTCGGCTCGATGCAATCCGATAACTAGTTTCGAACTTTAATTACACCTAATAAAAGTTCTATAAAAATGTTCAAGAGTTATCTGTACCTAACTTTTTCTAGAACTTTAGGAGCTCGGTACTTTAAATTATAGTATCAAAAACTATTAATGACTATGAATCAAATTTACATTTAATCTTAAATATTTTTGTGGTATTAATTTTTTTAAAGCAAAAGCCTAATATATATATTCTAGGAAGTTAAGTTATTTCTTTGTATTTCGTCGTCTTTTTGTTACATGAGAAGGTGGCGTTCTTCAAGTTTTATTCAAAAATGATGTAAAAAGTGATTTATAAGGTGACGTTGATGCTTTTCCTTGTAATTAAAATTAAACAGTTCTCTTTCCATAGTTATATACGAGATTTCTAGATTTATTACTACGGTTGAAATTATATTGATAATACAAAATTTCCATTTTTTGATTCGATTTATTACTTTTTTTTTTACGAAAAACGATATATTACAGTTAGGCCTTTGTAACGAACCGCACGAAACCTCGCAGGCTCTCAAAGCAGTCAAAGCTTCCAATATGTTCTGGACGTTGGAGAGGGAACTAAAGAAGGTCACGTGGTCTGCGTTTCAATTACGGTTATCAATTGCGGCGAGCACCAAGCGCACTGCTTTAAAACACTTCTCACGTTCGAAGTCTCGAATCTCACAATTAATAATACAAGTATTTTCCGCTCTGATTCTCCTTGCACGAATTTCTAGAGCATCGCTGAAACGAGCGCCATATATTTATTCACTTTTAAATTTAAGCAAATAATGCATACAACGAATATACTAAGTTATTTATTTCTCAATTAAGCACATGCTTTCTCACCAAAAGCAATTAATTGTAAAATCAGGGGCTGCAAATGCAGATCGTTTATATACACATAGAAAAAATATCATTGACTTTTTCTTATTTCTTTTATAGTAGAAGGTGGCAAACGAGCAAGCCGATATCGAATGATCGTTACCCATGGACATAGATATCTGCAACATGCTAATTAGTTGCAGATGCGTTGCCTGCCTTTAATGAACAGAGGAGGGAATACATAGAAAATGATTATTTCCTTTTCCTATTCATCCCCTCCACTGTGAAGTCCTTTTCCTCTTTTCTTCCTTTTCTTATTAGCAATGGATGAGAAGGGGAAGATGATTAGAATTAGGCCTCCGGCACCTCACTCGTCAGATGATACGAAGAATACTTACTTAACGGCTGTTTTCTGTGAGGTTTTACTTCGTAGTATTTCACCGGTCGAGCCGACCAATTGGACAACAAATGTTGTTGTTGCGGGCTTCACCACAGTCTTAAATATTTACACGGGCGAAGTAAATCAGTATTTTTTTCTATAACAAAATAACTCACTTAACTTGTGCTACCCTACGTAAATACCTAAGTGGTATTATGCACGAGTAAGTGACTACACTTGATGTTGAGTTTAATATTACCCTATTTACTTTTCTCTTGAAGGTATCTTCGTCATAAGAGTACGGAAGCATTGACGTAAGGAACTAGTTTCAATCTTAAAGAGAATAACAAAGAATCAAATAATTAAATCCGTGCTTATGTAGTAGGCCGAACGATATAAAAGCTTCGTTCGTATGTTTATCAAAATTGCTTAATCTATATAATAATAAGCCAATACTAATATCGTTCGTTCGTTTCAGCCGATATCTGACCACTGCTGATCGTAGGCCTCCCCCATCGATCGCCACAAAGATCGGTCCCCTGCCACCCTCATCCAGTGAGCTCGTGTAGCCTGGACCAGATCGTCGGCCCATCGTGTGGGAGGCATACCTACGCTGCGTCGACCTGTCCGTGGCCGCCACTCTAGGACCTTTCGGCCCCATCGGCCATCCGTTCTGCGAGCAATGTGTCCGGCCTATTGCCACTTAAGGTTTGCAATTCTTCGGGTCGACGTCGGTTACATTGGTTCTTCTGCGGATCACATCATTTCTGATGCGATCACGCAGAGAGATTCCAAGCATTGCCCTCTCCATTGCCCTTTGGGTGACCTTGAGCCGTCTAATGGTGCTAGCTTTGAGAGGCCACGTCTCGGTACCATAAGTGATCGCTGGCAACACACACTGGTAGACTTTCGTCTTGAGGCACTGCGGTAGATGTTGGAACGTGAGGATAAATGAGTCAAAATGAACATGGATAAGGCGAAAGTTATATCAAACATCCATGTTCTACCCACTCCAATAACTATCGGAGGTCATACTCTCAAAGTTGTTGACGATTATGTCTACCTAGGACAAACTGTCCAGTTAGGTAGGTCCAACTTCGAGAAGGAGGTCAATCGCCGAATCCGACTCGGATAAGCTGTGTTAGGGAAGTCGGAATTCGTCAAATCTTCAAGCGAGACGATTCGTAATGACCCTCGAAAACAACATGTAGACATGGCTCAGAAGTGCGATGGGCCTGTAATTCTTCAAAAGGGCATTACCGCCCTTCTTGAAGAAAAGGACCACCACACCTCTGCTTCATGCCCGTGGCGTATGTCCCTCGAGAATGACGGAATTGAAAGGCTTTTGGAGAACCTTAAGACCTGGTTCTCCAGATGCCCACAGTAACTTCTGTGATTCCGTCATCCCCCGGTCCCTTGTTGTTCTTGAATTATTATGGCTGAGTTCAATTCGCGCTTAAATTTTTTGAATTATAGAAATCAATATAGTTAAATAAAATTAAAGTGTCTGTATGTAATATCAAAATTTGCATACTCAATATACATATTCGGTGCTTATAAGGAAAGTGCAATTTTTATAATTTTTGTCTGTCTGTCCGGTTATTCCGGGTAATCTCAGAAACGACTGAATCGATTTAGATGGAACTTTTACTGGAAGATAGGTAATATTGTAATTTGTTGATGGATTAAAATAGACTAATTTGATTTAAGCAAAATAATTAGGGTTCTGCGAAAAAATGTTTACAACCCTCAAAATTGCGAAAAAAATTACGCGTAACCGAATCGAAAGTGCCGCACGCTACCTGCAATATCACAAAGGATGCCTTAAGCAGTAAAATAACACATGCTTATTAAACTGAAAACATCTTTAACGATGGTGTTGATGTTGTAGTGGTGGTACCGTTGGAGATGATGGTGGCGATGGTCGAGGTGGCTGTGTCGGGTTCTGTATCAGTTTCGGTGTCGGTGTCATTTTTCTTGATTAAAAATGAGCATTCAAGAAATTCATTGCAAAATGTAAACAGTGTGTACAGATAATATAATCAATATTATAACGGTCAAATATTAGTTGAAAATTTTTAATTTTTTTTTTTGGTGCCGCAGCTTCGGAAGTTGTAAACAGCCGTCTTTATTGTTATTATTAATTGCTGTGAACACGTGCGTTATTACTTTACCTTTTTTTAAAACTTTAAAATAGAATAGCAACAACACCGGGCAAAATGTAGGTATATACAGATAAACAAAATTAAATTGTTTGTGACATCAAAATATAACTTTGATACTGATGGCTTACGTTTTATTTGGTACGGTAAAAACAATAAATGTAAGATACGATTACAAACTTTTATTCTTGAAGTGATTAATATGTTTTATTTGATTCCGCACGAACGAAATCGCGGGCAGCAGCTAGTTTCAAATAAATCGGTCGGAAGTTTTTTCAATTAAAAAATTAACTACAATTATCACTAAAGTCAAATAAAATACATCTACTTGAAATACTGAATTTTGAAATAAATGGGCACCCATCAGTCAAAGGATGAAATCTATAAAAATATAACTTTTTAAAATTTGAGAGTTAGTTCGAACACGCCACTGTAAGGCGATTTTATTTGTAGCGCCATTATTTACTAAGGTAGAGTTAAGATTAGAATATTAAAGTATATTAAGATGTTTGTTTACTTCTCATCTCATCAATAATTAATGAGGGTCAATTTTAACGACATTATGAGCCAAAGAATAGTTTTTTCCCTAACCATAAGTTCTTCTTAAAAGTAAGTCAGGAAACTTTTCTTGCCTTTATATTTAATCACTGTATTAAGTTTAAAAGGTGGAATGGAATATTAGAAGTAAAATTATTTTGCTACGTCAATAGCGCCGCCTCATTTCGTATTGTAAATACGGTCAGCTGTTGATGAATGCTTTACTCTGCTTTTGTATTCAAATATTATTTTATATTTGAATATAACTTATGTCTTGACATATCGTTTACCATAACATGAATACTTACTTGAGACTTCTGAAATACCAAGTTACCATGATATTGATCTAATTCCCTTGCCCTTATAGTTTAAAATATTCCTCTCGAAGTCTTACCTGAACAATGGAAATAATGTTGAATGAATGAATAAAGTCTGAAATGAAAAATGTGTCATAGATAATATATGTGTGTAAGCAACAATACAAACGTTCGAAATTGCCCGCGATCTACAAAGGTAGCCAAGTGGAAGTTTCTGTTTGAACAGTTTTCAAACCCACAAATCTATACTCGTTCGCTAGGTTATAAGATTCTTTTTTTTCTTATTTATTATCAAGAACTAGCTACGAACTAGCTAGAAGAAGCTACTAACACTTGAAGGGTTTTAAAATGTAAAATAATAAATAAATAATTATAAGGCCTAGATTAAAACATCTAGAGGTAAATTAATTTAAAACGTGTATTGTCATTGTCTTATATATTATGACGTATGTGTAATGAACTCAAAATGAAATGAAATTTTAAATATAGTTGTACAAAATGCACTCCAATAAAGAGTCGGATATTACTTGCAACCGAATATGTCAAAAATGACCCAATCATCAAAGTCGAGGATGGCGCAAGAACATTTATATTTATCACTAAAACCTAGATTGAATAAATCCAGGAGGATTAAAAGAATCTATGGAATTATTAAACTAATATTTTGTCTTATGATTTTGACGCTAAGGCATTTCAATTACCTACTTGAAAGGTATCCAATTAAAACATAAATGACATTTCTATAAATTTAAAGTAGAAAGCTTTCATTCGTTTACTTAAAGATTTTACTATTGCCATATTTTACGTTATCTTATTTAGTTCTGAAATATTAAAGTAAATAAATAAAGCGAAATTTAATAATTTATTAACAGACATAATTGTCTGTGTAAAAGATATTTATATTTTACTAAGTAATCATTTGATATAAAGTTCGTTAGAGGAGATGAGTAGTGGAGTGGAAGAACCCTGGAAGAAAAATTTGCCACCGATCGCTTTCCTGGATGAGAGCGGCAAAAATTAATGTTCCGAAATATAACAAATATATTTAACTTACTGAAATCCGAATCGACGACTGTCGCATTGTTGTTTCAATCTTCCTGCATTTAGTTTTAAACAACGCAATTAATGGAAGCACGTAGATCTACGAAAATTAATTTAAATATATGACATTATACCGCAGCGCGATCAGATATGGCGGGAGCTTGCTAAATTTAAAACTGCCACCGATAAGCACACTAACTCATAATAATGGGGACAAACCTGTCACTTCCGACAGCGTTGCTGCGCGTACGATGCCATCCCAGCTTTAAGCAATATTCATAATTCATTAAACATAGTTATCGAGGAAGTATACGATGTCTTCTTTATGAAAGGCGAATATGACAATTGGTGGAGAAAACAATAAACTAGGTCACTGACGAGACATCAGAAAAGTCAAAAGGTTTGCGCTTTTTTTATTAGGCGCTTAAGTAAAAAAATAATAAGAGAATAAAAGAATGCGTACAGGCTTCTTACAATTTTTACTCGATATAAAATGAATCTATTTATTAATAAATGTACTTAACACTGGTTTCACTGGTAGTCCTTCCACATGTACTTGTTCGTTATGCTAGTCTCGTACGGACGTTTGCAAAAATAACGATAACGGTACGATAAAGGCCGCTGCATGACAATGCAGTTTAGTAACTATGTGAATGGTTTTTAAATCTAGCCTGAACATACAGGCATGCGCTTAGCCCGCCAAAATTAACCCGCGAACTGGCATCATACCATAGAGAATAATTTATGCGTTATAAATAACTCGATGCTTAGCCCGAAATAGGGAATAATTTCCAACTAATTATGCCCTTTTCGAATTCATAGGTCGAGAGTTATTAGTTTACATTTATCGGTGTTATAATAATAATACTAATGTGTAATAATAATAAAACCCTGTTTTTAGTTGTCAATACCAATCTGTATGACAATAATGTCATAGTTACGAATCAGTTGAACAAAACAAAATGTTGGTACAGTGGCAGTGTTGGACAGGGAACGACGTCCTAGGAGAACGTGCATACATAGATTAGATTAGTGACATACAGCATGTACATATACATATGCGTTGTGTTACGCTCTGGGTTACGGGCGTCAGCGCAATTTATTTACTCACTTGAAAGAAAACGATTTGCAGCAGGTCCATTTATGAAATTTCTGAGGCATATAGATAGCAAATTAAATAAGCTAAACCGCAGCCTATCTAGTTTTCTATTTTATTCTAATAGCCTTCTGGTATTATATAAAAAAGGGTTGTGTTTTGACATTTGGATTTTTTTGTTCAAACTTCCGCAAGTATTTAAATTACATACGAGTATATTGCACACTTTCTACTTTATATATCAAATCGTATTAACATGCAATCTAGATCGAGTGGCTTTAAGGGATGCCATTATATTAGATTGAGTCCTCTTATTACTTGATTTAAGTTGCATGAACACGCACAAGTTAATGGTAATTGCAAATCCTGCAAAGTACTTACACAACGTTTTGCAAAGGTGTTACAAATAAAGTGTCGCCAAAGTGACTTGGATCTTTGTCCAAGGCAATAAAAGTCCACTAAGTACTTACGTATGTCATGCTGATCGCGTCTAATTTAAGTTGTTACCACGAATGCAAATTGTTTAATGCGTCTGATGATAATTTAATTACAGTTTTGGAAGTTGCTCTGTTGATTTTACGATTGCTGGGATATTATCTACAACGATTACGATTATACTTTCTACCTCCTCCTCCTCCTCCCTCCTCCTCCCTTCAAACTGAAAAGCAATTACTTTTGAAATTGTCTTTGAAAGTGCTGACGCCTAAAATAGACGTCAGTTTTTTTTAATTTCAACCATTTGACATTTTTTATGTGGAATGTACATACATATTTTACACTGTATATAGTTGTTATAAAATAGTATAGTTATTTGGTAGAATGTTTTACGTTCTACAATACACTACGTAAGTCAGTCCGACAAGCGCAAGGAAATTGGTTGCGTATATGCCAGGAAATTGAGACGATCGTCGTAAAATGGAATCTTTTGTAAAGAGCTGGATTGTGAGTAGCGAAATACTAGACTTTTTACTTAAGTAAGCTTATATTTTATGTCCGTACTAAATTTTAGTGAAAAAAACAGCGAAAATAATTTTCGTGACTTTCTTTTGTAGACAATGTCACTTAAGTACACATATTGTTATAGCGATGACACCACTTCTTGCTTTATAACTTAACATATTGCTGAGTTTTGACGCTCTTATATTTGATTATCAGACTTACTAACTTATATTTTTTGTTATATTGACAAATTCAATATATAAATTCGATATTGACTTCAAGATCTTCCTCTAAAAATTTCTGATTCTTCTACTATAACATTAGTAACTTTAACGCTTCAATACGAAAAGATACTTTGAACATTTGCCTATCAACGAATAAGAATTCTAGGAAACCGTTCCTACATTCACCATTTCAATTTGCGAATAATCTTTCAAAATTTTTATTTTTATCAAAGCATGTCCTGAACTAGCAGCCATTGGCCATCGCTTTGTACTGTAGACGAAGTATGAACGATTTTTGCGTTTTTGACCGCGTATTCAAACCCAATTGCGGTGGAGCAACTAACTAACCGTTTCACTGAGCAAAGGATCGTTCCACTGAACAAATAAAAAGTTCATGCATTGAAAAATAAAATAGAAGGAGCAACTAGGACTGCAGCAACTATTTGAATTTATTCTCATACTAGAATTCTAAAATATATATTGAAAAATAAAGGTGTGTACACACCGTAGGAATCAATAAATGAAAGTTATTATGTGAACGACGAGTTTACTTTCACTGTCTCCATTGTATGTAAACATATTCCTGAACCTGGTTTAGATTATCGTTGTGTAGTCAATAGCCTCTAGGGAAATTTTGCGGTTTTTCGAGCTATATTCAAAAACGGCGAGCAGCGTTCAACGATTTTTAAGCCGACGCCGTTAAAGACTAATATGGACTAAATTATTATTTAATTTTCTCTTTGCAAAAAATGATTTAAAACCATATTTATGAATTACTAATGTGACAACAAGAAGGAGGTTTTCGCACGTACTACGGGTGACCATTGAGGGGGGAGTGGGCTTACATACATTCATATTTTTTCAAGCAAATGTCAATAAATATTGTGTATTTGATTGTTTTCTTCTTTCACTCATTGTAACAAAAACCCGCGTTAAGGGTAAAAAAACTCTATCCATTGAATTTGTTGTAAAGTTTACAATAGAATTATAACAAAAAAAACAAAAGTCGATTCGAAAATAAGAAGAATAAGATTAACTTTCGCATGAGTGAGTCTGTCTGTACCAAAAGACATTTTTATTGATTTCCAAGCGGCAATTCAAGTCACGGAAACAGTTAGTTTATTTAAAAAAGGTTATTTTCAAAAACCAAAAAAGGATACAAGATATTATGTATCTCATACAACAGCTTTATATGAAAATGGTACAAATAGTATCGTAATCGTCTCACTGGTAAAATTCATAAAGTATGTAAAATTATTCATGACGAATTAATTTCTGTCAAAGTTACATTATGCATCGCAAATGACCTGTAAATGACATCTAAACTATTTTAATGGTGAGTGCTATAAGTTGAAGAAAACGAATTTTGAACGCCGACTGTAAAAGAAAATAAAAAAGGTATAAAAAAATACAGAAATAACTAAGCTTCAGCGCTTATTTTATATTAAAAACCTGTTTCTACTTGAAGTGGATTTAGTATACAGTCTGTGTTAATTTTGTTTATGTTCAGTCTTCAGATCATTTAACTTATGGGACACAGTGTGGCCCCCCGACCGGGTTCCCTCCTTGTCGTGGCGGTGGGGCTCAGTAACTATGGCTCTGAGCCCCCATGGTGAAGAACCGTGGGTCTGAGCCTTCCACGGTGAAGCTAAGAGGAACCTAAGGCCAGTCTGTGAGGTAGGACGGGTCAGAGAGGGCCGCTCGGGGTGGGCTCATTGGAGTCCACCTTCGAGATAAAAATAATCGGAAAGGTAGTTTTAATATTTAACTGCTCTGTATTCTATATTGTATGAATAGAGAAATATGCTATTTACTAAAGTACTTCTGTATAATTTTCCTTCTCCACACACTTAAGATAACTGTCACCTGTCAAGTTGCTTTATAAATTATAAAATATTAGAAAAATTTCAAAACTAACATTAGAAATAATTTTTTTGTCGATTAGAACCCTGAAATGGATTGTTCCAAATGTAAAAAAGATCTCAGTGAAAAAGATGTGATTAAATGTACTCGACGTAATCGATAGTTCGTCATCCTATCTTAACATAGACACAGAAACACTAACTGCATACATGGATGTAAAAACTCAATAGTCTGCGTCAACAATGGCAAGAAGATCTAAGCCTAGCAATCCTTAGAATGTCCAAGACCTTCAAAACAGATATAGATAGGTTGGAACGACGCATCGATAGCTGGGAAGACCGCATTAAGAACTAGACCGAGATCTGTGCCCGGAGATCCAGACAACAGCATAAAAAAGAAACCAACGACTTACGTGGAGACATGGAGAAACTCTGTGCTAAATTTGATGATCTCGATCAATCTTCTCGTAGCTGTAATTTGGAATTACAAAATATCTCTGAAAAAAAAGGCGAAAACCTGATACATTTGTCCATGAAAGTAGGTAAGCTGATTGGTGTAGACATCAAGGATAGCGACATTCGATCTGTTCATCGCGTGGCCCCTGGCGTACCTAGCGACCGTCCAAAAATATCGTACTGTAGCTAACAACACGACGCCTGCGTGATGACGTGTAGCGGCGACGCACGCGCGGCGCACGCTTACCACCGCCCAGCTCTTCTGCGCCCCAGACAGCGCCGCGACCGCCGTTCAAATTGCAAGAATCTACATAAACGAACACCTGACTCTAGAGAACAAAATATTATTTAGTAAGGCTCGAGAACAAGCTAAATCCAAGGCTTAAAAATTTATATGGGTAAAAAACGGTTGCATATGCTCTAAACTCTTAAATATTCTAATAATCCTTTCTGGCAAGTCATGGGGAATACACTCTAAGCATTTAAGGAAATTATATTTGTCATTAATAAGAAGTAGTGCCAAAATCATACTACTAAACTAGACAGAATTCAGAATCGCACTCTCAAGATAACAGGCAGATTCATTAAACCTACCCCAATACACGTCATGGAAGCTGAATTAAGTACAATGCCCTTAACAGTCAGACGACTGTATCTCTCGTAGAAATACTGTCTAAAAGCTATCTCTTGGCCTAACAACTTCACCTGTGAGTTATTTTGAAATTGGGCTCCTTGTGCAACATCAGATATTGGGAAAAAAAAGGAAACCTGTACTTGTTAAATCACTTAGCGAGCAACAGGAGACAAAAGGAGTTTGGTATCGGGCCATATAAAATGCGCCACCTAGTTTCCCTTGGTTTGACAGAGGTAGGTTAAATGCAAATTACGTTCGGTCGGCACTGAGACTTCGTGGCGGTCACTATCCAACGGAAAGTTTTGGATATCAGATGAAGAAAGTAGAATCTCCCAACTGTGAGACATTCAACAAACCAGAAGACATCCAACACTTGCTGTTGGAATGTGAGAGGAAGAGAGGGGATCGTGAGTCGTTCCTCAAAGATTTCAAGCTCAACACAATGGACGTAGGGCTAATACAGTCCATCTTATATGACCCGCATTCTGACGCGGCTAAACGGCTCTGTCAGCTCGTTCCCTGAATAATTATTCTAAGTGTGTAATTATTATAAATTTGAAAAGGTACTATGGGGTTGCCGTGTCCTAATTGAATAAAAACCCAAAAAAAACCCGGTGACATGACAATAAGTAATTACGAACACTACTAATACGATAATAAGCTTATTACTGGTCACGTTGTACGTAAATAAACTTTGGTGAAAATCAGGATAAGACGCCTTCTCTTTGATTTCTCTTATCATTCAATTGTTAACTAAACTAACAACTTAATTGTTTTCTTTGGTTTTTTCCTTAATTGTAAATTTCATCCCCCAAGATGTGTATGAAATAAATGAATTAAATGAAGCACCTAAATGTTTAGTATAATTACGACCGCGACACTTTGATATAGCATCATCAGATATTGCAAAAGTTGGATTCGACTGAAATTAAAACTGTCACAGATAAGCCCGCTAACTCATAATAATGGCTTCATAGCGGCTGCAGTGCGCCCGACGCTATTGTACCGAGATTGAAACAGTTTTTGCTGGTGTTTTAACAGCTATGATAAATAAAAATAACATTGAAAATAACCACCGACACGTCATCAATGTTATTTTTATTTTTTGTTACTGAGCAAGATAGAAAGGCAAAGAAAATTAAATTCATAGATGAATGCAAAAAAAGGTTGAAGACAAGAAAAAATATCCAATTGTAACGAGCGTGGACCACGGCCACTCAGAATGGAAATCCGTTATCATTGTCCATTTGTGATATTCTTCTATGTTTAATGAAAGGTATTATTCCGTATAGTAAGATTTCGCAGATTAAGGACAGCAACGCAAGTCAGTAAATCTATGAAGATTATATATTATATATATGAGATATTTATTTTTAACACATATATGTATGATATATGTGTTAAAAATAAGTATCTCGCTGTAAGTCGCTCGCGCGCAGAATAAACACGAGAGAGAAAAAAAATGATTCAAAAAAGCAATAGCTTGCTTTAACCCTAGTGCAGTTTTCACATCACTCTTCAATATAAAGCTTGAAAACTTTCAGGGAAATACAAACCCGCCGTATGAATGTATAATTAACGAGAATCAAGAAAGTCTTTCAATCAATTAACGCGGGATCGTATACTATATAGTCAATTTTAAATATATAGGAAATAAAAGGGAACAAAAGCATAATGTTTTAAGCTTCATTTTTAAGCTCAAAACTCTGGTAGCTCGATCAACTACAAAATTAAAAGTGAAAGCACGGACCTCTGCTAACAAGTGCATAACGATTAAATAAACGATGCGAAAAATTTACTCATTTTATACGAACTATTTGTAGCACAAAGTAGAAATAGTTTTCAGATGTCACGTTAAGTGGAATAAACAGCACTTGTTTGCTTTACTATTATAATTTAGAATGCGCAAAGAGCGCGAGCCCGTGAAGTGCATCCTACAGATTTCGTCGAGCACAGTAGAGTGGGGGCAAGAGTAAACAAGTTTCAGTACTCAGGTAAGTGCGAATCATGAAGTAGGCGACTGTTGAACTTCTTAACAAGCTACCTACATTTGAGAAAAGTAAAGTTAACTGTTTTCTGTACGAAGGTAAAAAAACGGAAGTATTACAAGTACAATGTACAAGTAGTTTGCACAGTAAAAACAACAAAAATATTAAACCATTCCTTTGGAACAATAGTAGTAATATCATACTTTGGCGCTCCGATTATATATTATGAAAAGTCGTGGATTCGTTTTGCAGTAGTGAACAAAAGTGATGGTACATGGTGGAACAGAAGAACAGGACTATGCAGAATGTATTTTGACGATCTCTGCCCTAGCCGTAGTAGTAGTAGTAGTAGAGTACGAGTAAAAACTTAGTTTACAGGAACTATAAAGAGTCGTAAAGGCGGGTATAGCGGTATGCGGTGTCATAAAAATGACATACATAAACGATAGACAAAGAATTTGCGAAATCATAAGTGAAAAATATAAAACTTCTACTGCACTATAATATTGCTGTTCAAGCAATATAAATTCGAGCATTTAACTGATATATTATAGTACGTATAGTAACAAAAAATTCAGTAACAGCAAACATCGCTGGAATGGCAGCTGTTGACATGGATACCGATTCTGGCACTACGAGGGGTAATGTTAACTATTCATATATCGCAATCCTACATTCTACAAATAGTGTGACATCCATCCTCGGGATCCTCGGGAAGAACGCTGTTGCGACAGATCAAATTATGAACGCCCGGTTTCCAACACATTTCATAATCTGACGTTTTGTTTCGTGTCACTGACATTTGCAATGCTTACTGAAACGAGAGATATTCCATACTTTGGGATGCAAAATATATAGACAAAAAAAGATAAATACAAATGTACAGAGAACAGACGAGTTTATTACAATACATAACAAATGAGCTTACTCATTTTATTTTCCGAGATTGAATTTCTTTGTTAGGACAGCTGAGATGGTTTATCATTGGAGTGTCAAATCTTACTCTCATGTAACAATTTCAAACGTAATATACCAATGATTTTTTTTAGTATAGTAAACCTTAATAGTACCTTTGTTTTGCATACGATCCAATTTATTAATGCTACGTGCAAAGTCGATTATTTTGTCTATCCGCGGATCTTATCATTTCTAACTTTATCTTACATTATTCTATACTAATACATAATGGTAAAATAAAAAAAATAAAGTTTAATCTAATAAATATATAAAGATATCCAAAAACCTTTATTCATATATGCGTGCAATATATGGAGGTGTGCCAAAATTTCATCCATCCGGCCCAGTAATCAGGTCCATGCCAAGGCACGAATTAAAATTAGTGGCACATATTATAATGCGGGGAACAATGCACTCCGTAAATACTGAAGAAAGCTCTCCCGCTAGAACATTGCGTCGTTACGCAGTGCGACCCTTGCACTTTAAGGCGTATATGAAGTGAAAATTTACAAAAAACCCTATAAATTAATTAAATCACTACAGCAAATAAGATTAAATCACAATTAATTCAAACCAAATGTAGTAAAATAAAACTTATTTCTATATTCACTAAATGCACCTAACATCTATCAATTACTGTCTGGTAAGGTGGAAATACGTCAATTTTAGTGTTGTAATCTAAAGGATAATTGCTTTCTTGATGTTACCAGAACAGACTAAGTATTGTTTTTTAACCCTACAGGAATAGAGACGGTTTCAACCACACCCATAAATAAACCGTTTGTGGTTTTCGAAAAACGAACAAAATGTGTAGCCATCTGGGACTTCAAACATAGAAACAACATATCATTTCGGTCATTTATTTCCGAATACATTCAAATACATTATCATCATCTCCCTGCTCTTTTCCCACCTTATGTAGGGTCGGAAAAACAGATTTTCGACTTCAATTTATCATCCGTCATTACAGTCGTCATTCCTTTTTTCCTTTCTAGACCATGTCACTTTTCACGCAATCTATCTATTATTCTTAGGCCTAACCCTAACGGAATATACATATGTAAAATCTCCGCATTGATATCTTAAACTCCCCTTTTTAATATAACATTATTTCCTCCTCATAACATGCCCATAGCATGCCAACCTTTTGTTCTTTAACTTTTACATTATCGTTGCTACTTTCAGGCTTCCCTTAATATATTTGTATCGTACCTTATCCACTCGTGTTACTCGACTCGACGTATCCATTTCAACATTTGCGTTTCTGCCGCATGTACTGTCTCTTCATCCGTTCTTTTTAACAGACCTATACTCCGACCCATACTTAAATATGTTCTTATTTATGTTTATCTTATTTTAACATTTTTATCTCGTATCACGTCAAGCTCGTGACCTGTCGCCGCTTCATCCATCCGCCATTTATTCTTCTTTTCACGTCACGGTCAATAATCGTATAAACATTGAAATACGTGAAAAATATAAAATATAATGTACGAAAATACGTTTTCTAGGATCTAATAACTTTCAATCTGATTGTAGATAATATATCCTACAAAACATATTTGAGTGATTCCACTTTGAACTTTCGTTTTGACGATTAGCGCTTAGATTTGCGGCTTCCATTTTTCATGTTTTTTTATCATTCGACCATTAAACACTTAGGCTTCAACACTGTCATATTATTAATCATATATAATGTAAAATACAATTAAATAGATCATTCATAAATCTCCAAGGAGAAGACCCTTCTTCAAGTTCGTTTTCATATAGATCCCGTTATATAAATTGCAAGCAACCTTACAGCACCAGTTCGGCTAGATCCCTTCTATTCATAAGTCAACGTAAATTTAATACACAGAAAAAAAGAAAGCGATAAAGACGGAAAAGAAATATTTAAATTCTAAACTTTTTACAGCGTTGCAGTTGCATTTTAAACCCGATTAAATATGTTTCCGTAAGTGATCAAATCCGTGTCCGTAAAAAAAATCATCTCCGCAAAATTATAGATAATTAGGTTATAGCTTCATAATTTTATATATATATATATATATATATATATATATATATATATATATATTTGTTGTTTTTACTGTACAATATACATGAAAATTTAATATTGAACATTAAATACATCCGTGTTTATGGTTTGTTATTCATAAATGTAACCTGAATTATATGACAAACGTGACACGATCGCAAACTGGAATACTTTTACAATAACCACGCTACATACAAGTGGTTATTTGTGAACGTCATACACGCCGATCGCAGCATGCAGGCCATGCGATTAATCAAATGCTTTTAATAAAATAGCTTTATGCTATTATTATTTTATATTCTGGGAGTGAAAACGTAAAATATTCAGTAACCGCAAACCAATATTCGTTGAATGCTATATGGTTCCCCGAGAACAACGCGGCTCCGACACGACAAATTATGCTCGTTGTATTTAGGGACATTTCATAATGCGACGTTCATTTCATTTCTATGTCCTAATAATTCCTAAATACCAAATGTTGAGAGGAAGTCGTTGTTAGTAGGATGTCGATTTTTAAACGAATAGGTAAAATATAGAATTATTAAAATGCCATCTATAAGGTGTTAATGGCATCATTAAATAAAAGTGAGTTATCAGAGGTATAGTCAAATTGAGTCCCGGAGACACTTTCAACAAGAGTTTATTTTGATCATTACTACTACAAACAAGTTAAAACAGTCGGTTGACATTAGGTACGGTAAAGTAAAGTAGAACATTAAAAATAATTAACGTAAGTTCTGACAGTCAAAAAATATGGCATATTATAATGTTTTGAAGCTTTTATTATATCGCTAAAAGCTAGGGCGCAATGTAGCCGAAATTTGGATAAAAGCTTCCAAAAGCTTCGCTGCACAACTCACGTTCGTGCCTCCGCACAAATTAAAATTACTAGCGCACGTACTGTGGCGGCATTGCACAATGCACTTCTGTAATTATTAGAGAAGACCGCGGGCGCCGAAACTCCATGCGAGTACAATGCAGTCGCAATGGGCGGAGTGCACAAAAGTACTGTAAAGGGAGAGGATAAGAGGTCGCACAAACAATTGAAATAAAGTTATAACGCTGAAAGTTAAATGATTGAAACACATATTAAGTAAAAAGAAAAATTAAGTGTTAAAACAGTGGCGCTTTGTTGTATGCACATGAGTATGTACGAGACATAATATTAGACAATATCCCGAAGTTACATAACATATATCGGAAGATGCTGTTAAATTATTGATAATTAAATAAAACATCAACAAAAACAAATTAAGCAAAAAGATAAATTCGCGGACTTGTGCATTTTGAAAACATTAATGTCATCTGAAGCGTGATGTAATCGGTACAACCTGAGCTTTTACAGTAGTATACCCGAGACGGTTCCAGATGAATTTATAGCGCTGCGCGCTTTATAAATCCTCTGTGTTCACGCGAAACCGTGGCTTGCACGAAACGCGTTTGGGACAAGATAAACGGGTACAGACTGTGCACACACAACCTCACGACGTCTTAAACAAAACTTTATGGCCTTATAGTTAAATAAGTATGAATAATTTATAAACTTTCTATGAAACGGCTTTACTCACGTTCGCGTTTTTCTCGGTGTATTTTGTACCGACAAGTTTCGGACCTGTCGGAGGTCCTTCTTCAGGGTGAGCAGTATTAATTCGCGGTCGCGGCCCGCCTCGCACTGAGGCGGGCCGCGCACCGAGAAAAACGCGAACGTGAGTAAAGCCGTTTCATAGAAAGTTTATTGATAATGTCTCACGATAGTTTTAATAATTTTATGAATAATTAATTTTTCGAGAATACAGAATTTTCAATAGTTTTATACAATTTCATTATAAAAAAATACGGATAACCAGTACGATTTCATACATTGAGATCAGTTGTTACAAAATGGTATTACGCCGCTTTACTAAATTGATGAGTTAAATTAATTATCTTGATATTTAGTTTAAAACAATAGCTTTGAAGTGACCATATAACTAAGATCTAACCATATACGAAATGGGTTCACTGCCTTGGACGGACAGTCAGTATTGTAATAATAGCTCGCCGCATGCTGCCCTATCTATAATGACATATTTGAAGTTTGAAGTTTAAGACTTTATAAATTAATAATAATCTTCTGTAGTATTTATGGCTCTTTTACATATTTTTCGCAAAAAAGTAATTGTAGCAGAAAGTACTTGCGGGTAAAAACAATTCGGGCCACGAAAAAGCATTTCTAGTTTAATTAAGCCGCGCCAAAAACAAAATATATGACCAAAGTTTTTAGCCGAGTTTTTCACTCGCTACTAATTTCCAGCGAATAAAAGATCTTAATTGTGCTCAACTTTTTGATAGTACGAAGTATACTAGTATTGTATACACACGTTTAGTGATTTACAATTCAGTCTTTCATTATAATTAAGAAATCGTGCTTTTGTTTATAATAAATTAAAAATTAAAACTACTGATATGTAATTAATGGAACTCGAAAACACCGATTAATGACGGGACAAGATCACTCTACTAGTTACAATTATGATCGAGATTTTACTCTAACTTTTTTATTTATAGTTGTTTGCATTCCACGTTAAAAACAATAGTTTAAGTAAAGTTAAGTGAAGCGACATCGGCTACTTCAGACACATACACATTTACCGCAAGTTCTTGCTTTTCGTTCACTCTATTTCATGAATATTTACTGAATAATTTAAACTTTCCTCGTATTTCCATAATATAAATATTTACATACTTACTTCTGCAGTCGCGGTAGTTAAAACTGGCTGTTGTAAAGTATTCCTTACCTGTGAACAAAGATGCCGAAATTATATACCTCGTTATTTTGTTCTCAGTTAAAGTTTTTTAAAAGCGTACCAGTGACGAACATATACTATGCATAATGTACTATGTATTAATTGCTTTATAATTCTATGAATATTGCCAAGTATTCAAGTTCAAATAATCGCATCATTAACCATGAACGTAAGGCTAGATAAGGAATAACAAAGGGCCCATAGGCAGTGGTTAGGAACTCGACATACGATCTAATTATCGGTCGGGGACCTTTCCCATGTACGGTTGCTAATGAGATACTGCATTCGTCCTTTAATTTTTTACTTAAAAGGGCTACAAAAAGTAATTACAGTAAATTATGGTTGGGAGCCCACCGGATGTGAGAGAAAGGGGAACGATCTTTGTGTAGATCAATGAGGAGACCTACGGCCTCAAGTAGTCGACCTTGGGCTGAAGCCATTTTCTGTACCCCTGAAAATGTGTATGCAAAATTTCATGATGATCGGTTGAGCCATTAAGAAGTTAAAGCGTAACGAACAACCTTACATTCGCATTTATAACATTGGTTAGGATGTATTCAGTTTATTTATTTATTTATTTAAGGAGACATACAGAAACAAAAGATAAAAAAATATGTAGATAGGGGTACGTAAATTATAATAATAAGTTCTAATGTTTCCTAATGATTGTCTCACTGAGAACAATTATGGTTAAAATTGTTTGTTTTAACAGCGTTAATATTTTCTAAATTAAAATTAAATTACTCTTAATAGAGTTTTACACTAAAAGAAATAAAGAAAAAAAAACAAAGTAGTAGTAAAGTAAGTAAGAAGGAATACAGATCAAAACTATACAAATTATTAAGGTACGAAACAGAAGGGAAGGGAGCAGCAGGGAAGTTTCTTATTTACAAAACCATTTAATTAAATTGGCTTTATAGGTGGAGCGGGAGTTTGAGAATAAATCTATGTCAAAAATCGTGGAGGGCGCACATTCGATGTATCGGTTCGCGCTTACCAATGTTGGTGCTGGTTGCCGAAACATGGAAAATATATTTTGATCTTGTTGTTTTAGGTGGTATTCTAAATTCTAATACAGATAATAATAATCCGGGACAGTTAAATTCGCCAACACAGATGTTTCTGAGAGTCATGGCGTCATTGAGTGTTCGCCGGTCACTCGATGAGAGCAGTCCGTACTTAGATAGAAGATTCTTGTAAGTTGTTTGGGGGAAATGCATTCGATAGTTTAGTATACGCAAGAATTTTTTCTGAATCATTTCTATTCTATCTGAACTTACAGCGTAGAAGAGATTCCATATCGGAGACACATAATCTAAATGAGATCTTACAAGGCGTTGATAAAGTAGGATAAAAGTGTCTTTCTGTTTAAATGATCTTGTTATGCGTGTGATAAAACCTAACATACGATAGGATTTATTAAGTATGTTGTCAATATGTTTGTCAAATGTGAGCTTTGAATCCATAATAATCCCTAAATCTCGCATGTCGGTAACAGAATCAAGCTTATAACCGCCGAGATAGAGGCATGTGTTAACAATATTTTGGTTTCTAGTAAATGTCATATGCTTGCATTTATTACATGCCAAAAATAGTTTGTTGGTTAAACAGTATATCCAAATCATTCTGTATCAATAATATTGAAATCGAGTCAGTAATAACAGAAAATAGTTTTAAGTCATCAGCGTATAGTAAGAATTTACAATGTTGGAAACAAGATGAAATGTCTTTTATAAAAAGAACAAATAGGAGTGGGCCGAGAACGGAACCTTGTGGTACTCCAGAAGATGCAATCACATGGGAAGAGGCATGGCCGTTGATGACTACAGATTGTATGCGATTTTTTAAGTATGACGCAAACCAACGCAAAAGATCCTTTGATTCCAATAAACGAAATTTTCTTTAAGAGTAATAAATGATCCACTTTATCAAAAGCTTTTTTGAAGTCGGTGTAGATAGTCTCAATTTGAGCTTTCTTGTCAAGACTTTTAAAAACGAAATTAGCGAAAACTAGGAGATTTGTTAGAGTGGATTTATGATATACAAAGCCGTGTTGTTCCTCTAATATAACGATTTAAGAAGAAAGTATATAATAGAAAGGGAAACAAAACAAAACAGTTTATTTATAATTTTGTCTCGACAATATTTTTAATTTTCCGTCAATAGGACTGATCAGCAAAGAACGAAAGGTTTCGTTCGCCTTTAAAGTTGTTTACTTTTCGCGTAGTTCCGACGTTAATTGAATGAAACAAGAGTGTCTAAGGTTTCGTTTTAACAAGGTGAACGTTTTATGAAATTAAATTCGTTTAAGACGAATTACAGCTTCAAACTAATTTGCTCTCAATTGAATTTACCGAAGCAATGAAAATACGGTATTTTAGCTGTGATTTTTTTCTTAAAAATACCCTCGTTATTTTTACTGTTACCAAGACCTTTTTTTTGGGACTCTTTAAAGGGATATTTTTTTTTAAGAAAAGGACAAAAGTTGTCTTGTCCGAATCAATCTACTGTCCGATCAGTAGGTATGTGTAATACATTTTTGTCTACAAAGTCTCTTAAGCTAATGGCTGTAAGTAAATTTTCAGTAAGTTTCACTACATGAAAATAATATTTTTTGTGGTTAAGAATTTTAAGAACTATTATCGTAATAATATCAATATTATTCTGATCGTAATAATAAAAACTTCATAATATCTGTACGATCCAATTGCTTTATTAAATGCATTTCAAAAGGTAGCTAAAATTAAATTGATTTCACTGCCATCTATAAGTGTCTTACAAACCTATGTTAAAATACAACACGCCACCTATCGGGAGGTCTGCGAAACCGCACTGAAACAAACAACGTACGCTGAAACCACTTGGGATTGATAGATGGCGACACAAGTTCAGCCTTTCATGACAATATAGGTGGCGCTTTCTATCCTATTCCTATCCTAAAACAGAAAAATAACACAAATTTATTGACTCAAAATAATTTAACTTAAATGTAAGCAACAAATGATTTTAGTTTCGGATTTCGGACGCTAATACACATCTTAAAACATTTTCAACTATAAAATTTAATAAAACATATAATACACATACTTAAATACTATATATAGTACTCGTAATAATGACATAGCTTAATTTCTTACACTAATTAAATCATGATATGCAAAACATTTTTTGCGCCGGTATTTCTTCATTATTCGTGTGTAATTTCACGAACTCGAATGTTTTTTCAGAGTGTGTACATAGGTGCGTTAGTTAAATTCTCTGTTATTTTAGAATTATTGATATTTGTTAATTTGTTTTGATAATCATTAATGTCACTAATTCAGACTCAGATTCTAAGCCACAAAGCAAATAAATGTACAGTAATAAAATTTGTTTTTATGCCTTGCGCAAATCGTAGCTAATTTATATGAAATTAATTTTAAAAGTAAATAGCACAGAGTAGATAAATTTTTGAGCGGTTGATCAAAATGTTTATAAAAATAAATTTATGTCAGCTTAAATAAAAAATACGATAGAAAGTCATAGAAATTTGACAAAACCATGATAAAGTATTAATTAAATCATTTTAACTTTTCACAATTAAAGGAATCTCGTGAAAACATCAGCGAGCGTTGCCGACATCAACGTCAGAATCATGCATGTATAATCGTATTACGGTTGGACGGCAAAGTCTGGATGAGACAGGTACAGGATGTGAGGTGGAGACCGCAGCCCGTACAGCGCTGCGGTCTCATCTATGAAACCAATATTCAATTTGGAAATATTTGAAACAAACGCATCTAGCAACACGCCATTCACGTTTATTAAGCGCTTGCGGCTTAAATAATTAGCCGAATATTATAGGTATTATACGTTTGTTTTTATTGTTATAAAGCAAACCTCCATAAGCCTACCCTAACTATAGTTTTCCATACCCTGCCTCACTTGAGTCAGTTTACTGCCATTTTACTGTCATTTTCTTCTGAATTAATAAAAATAAATTACCGATTGAATGTTCGCGCTTAATTTCATAACGGCTACACCTATTTAAAAAAAGAATTAGCTAATTATTTTTTGTGTTGTGTTTGAAATTGTCATAACAAGATTTGTATCGAACAAGATGTTTGAACAATAGCACGAAAATATAAAAGTGTTTAAAGCTAAGCTTCCTAACGATGGAAGTATGATTAAATTGTGTCAGACCTTAGCCCTTACATACGTATAACTTCCAAAGATTATTAGTACTATTATGATAAACAGTATGAGTAAAATAATAATATATTAACCAAATATTCTTGTTCAGTTTCAGAATATGGTCCAGCAGAGATCTCTCACTGGTGTCTGCACCGGAGATTATCTCCGGTCTATTTGATCTAAACCGTACATTTAAAACCTTTGTGTTTATGTAACCTAACTATCCAGTGCTTAGTTACTACTGCTACCAGTCACTGCTACTTTTAGATAGACGAATCTATCGCTGATGTACGCAGCTTGTATCTGTAGCAGCAAGTAATATATTTGTGGAATACAATATGTTTACGTAAATACTTATACTGAAATTCATTTAATTATGATTGTATCATCTGGGTACTGATAAGTTAAACTGTAATTTTAATATGAAAATCAACAAATACTGACACATTTTTCGTCGTAAAAATTTAATATTCTAAAAGTTTTGCCTTCCACTTTACAAAACTTCTACTTGACGTCTATTTTCTGTAAGGTCACTGTACCTACTTCCCCGACCGGCTCACTCGTGCCTCAGCTGTTGATGTTGGCTACAGACTTGTTCTACTGTTCATGTAAAATAATCATACATTGTCATAAGCTGAAGTTAAATTCTGAATATTTTCGTATTTAAGAACAAAAACCGGACAGTGAATTGGTCCAAGTCTACACGAGAATTACCTTAGAAGAAACCTACTTCATCATTATAATACATCGTTAAATAATGGACTATTTTATTTCTCTTAAAGGAATGAGCGTAATTAAAATAAGACTTAGTTTTAATTAAGATTCTAAGATTTTTGTTGCGAAGAACACCGTTTGTTACATTAAAAGTTTTACCTCTAATTTCATTGTCGAGCGAAACGACCCGAACAAATAGGAAACAGGAAACTAACGAATCGACTTTTTCGTTACGCGGTTCGTAAATGCTTTTCTTGAAATAAAATCAAGGCGCTTTACGTAAAGTTAGAACGTAACTGTAATGAAATGTACAATATAGATATTAAATGTTAGAAATACAAAAGACTTAACGCACGGACAATTCATAACAAGATACTTTATAACTTTTTCCTTTATAATTTGACAAATGAATTTACTAATTAAACATAAAATGTGTAAATCCGTACTAAGGGTTATAAACGCGAAGGTAATTAGCTAAAAAAATTTGCGTTGAAATAGATTGTACCTCGAAAAACACAGGTTGATTTTAAAATAAATATTTAAGAGCCTAAGAGTCTTCATGAGAGTCGAAAGTTTAATTAATCTGTATCGTTTACAGATGAGCGAGTTCTTAACGCAAAATAAATGTTAATATCATACTTATCATTTCCTAATACTTCAAAAATTAATGTGAAATACCTTTTTACTATCAAAATAAAAAAATCAAATTAGCATGTAAATTGACACTCCATGTACATGTTGTGCTTATTTCACTCAATTCCTTTGAACTTTATTTATTACCCAAAGGATCCCTATACGTATTGACAGACAGCCGAGCTTCGTCAGCTAGCTGACATGTTAAGCAAGTTGAGTTTTATTTCTTACTGACATTTTGCCAAATGAGTGCGCTTTTCTAAAAGAACATTTTATCTGACTTTATTATTTAAAATTTATTGTAAATCAAATAAATTGGACACAGTAACGAACTTATATGTTGCAATAATAATATACGGTTAGCGACTTTGCACGCATGTGATAATTTGGATACAGTGAAAGACAAGTATATTGCCATGAACCTCTTGCAAGCTTGTTGTTTGATATGCGTCTAATGGTAAATGATTCTTTCAGTTCACAATTTGTAGACAGTTTACAATATGCCTAGTCCGACACTGGCGAACTTGGCAACCTTTGACTTAAAATCTGACACATACATCCCTCAAAATGTATATGTAGGACTGACTACCTTCTTGCATGAAAGGCGTCAATGTGTATTTTAAATTGAAATAACAGTTTATTCAGAAAGTTAACAACAATAATTTACATAAATACTACCTTTAAAAACCAAATAAAAGGTACAAGCAAACTACCGGTGTTTAAAATAAAGCCTAGTGGTGAATAATAGATTAATACTAACTACTAACTATCTTCTTTAATGTTGCAATGAAATATGTAATGAGGAATGTAGAAATGAAATTTTAATGTAGAATAAATGATTAAAGGACCCTTCCTAAACTACAAGAGTTTGTGTCTTTAACCACGGAAATAATAGGGTGTGTATGAAATATTTAGGAGGTATAAGATTCTAAGAGGTAGAAGGTAAAAAGTACCCTAACAAACGAGGCTTCACCAAATGTGAGAAAGATCTTTAAAGAACATATTCTGTAAGTTTTAACAGACCCGTGAGGGCAAGGCTTTGTGGTGCCTAATCTTAGACTTGCTTCAAGTATTAATGTTTCAGCAACATTGTAACGAGCCAACTTCAATTCATGGAGATATTATTTTTTAGGACCTAATTCAAAAGATGCTACGCGTCTCAATCACGAGTCTAAATTAATATATTAAAATATACCCAAAGCAAACGATATTCCACAAGAAACTGACAAAGAACGCTTTTGATCAAAATAAAAGATGGTCTTTAAATTATAACTACCTATATCCAAATGCTTGCCGGGCACTTTAGGCACGGAAAGAAATAAATCAATGCAAGGGATAAGTTATGCGGACAATACTTTACGGAAGTCGGTCACGGAGAGTTAAGTTCGCTAAACTAGTACAAAAGACGTTATCCATCGCCTTTTTATATGGGTGTATTTAAAACTGTAAGAGCAACGCTTCGTTTCCTTTATGTTATCTTAAATGGTAGGCAAACATTATTTTATATTATATTTTATTTATTAAATCGATAAAACATTTCATTTAAATCAATCACTAAAACAACGTTGAGTATTAGGACAATCATAAGTGTTTAATTGTTGTGCTCATACCCGCAGCATCGACTTGTAGAAGGAAATGCCGTATCAAAAGAAAAGAATAATTAGAGCAAAAAATATGTAATACGAAATATTTAGGTCAATTTGCTCAACCACGAAGAATAAATTGCATAACAAACGTCAGTAGACATCCCAGACTAAACTGACACTGATTTATTGTTATGCTAAAGTTAAAACGCAATATAAGGAGAACGCTTAACGTATCAATGTGAAAACATAAGTGGTGTGCCAGGACATATAACCTTATTACTTATTATATTAATATGGCTGGCAATAGGCGAAATGGTAATTAGTTATCTTTGCATAATTCATCGCATACATATATCTTACAGCATGTTTTTTATCTTTATCTTTTGTTTATGAAGCACATATTTCCCTTTAAAAATTGATTCTCCTAATATCCCGCTAAGTTGATATCTAACCCAAACTTTCTATCATGCCACCTTATCGAATATACAATGTATCCCTTGCAAATGTTCTTAGCAAGACATGAGTGTTGGAAAAGAACAAACGTCATTTACCATGCATGGCGGACATTAAAAATGAAATTGTGTAATATAGATAGCTAATGTTATGAGGTAAAATGAGAAAATGTTGTTTTACGAAAATATTTTTAAATTTGCCAATTTTAACGAAAAATCCATTGTACCATCATAACTTGAATCACCATAATGAGTTCCGTAAATATTTGTTTAAGCATTCTGTCTCGTTTTTAAAGCATTACTTCCTTGTTAACAGTTCTTAGATGGAAGAGTTAAGGAAACCGAAAAGACAATTACTGAGAAAAGTGTTTCCATCTCAGACACAGAGTTGACAGCACTTCTGTGTATTATGGGAATGCCCACGTCCAGCAGTGTACGAATATCGGCAGAAGCAACGAAACTATTATAGTAATATCAAAAACCCTTACGTTTAGTTTATTGGTGGTCAATTTTTGTCGTCTTTAAGCTTTAACAAACAATCCAAAAAAGTAAAGTCGTCGATCAGACCAACGATCATCATATTAGATCGAATATTCCGAATATTAACATCGCATTTGTAGGCAGCATTTGAGGGCACGTTCTCAAATGTCAATGACGAATATCATAAGCAACACGCCCGCCGTTCTAGATCACAAAGGGCTCGAATCGTACCCTCATACGTGGAGACTGTGTGCCCTTGTTATCGAAATACATAGAGATAGCTATTCCCACCAACTACACTTTACGCATATAAGTGAACAGATAATAAGAATCTTCTAACGAATCTTACTCCAGTATGATAATGGGTCTTAATAATTAATGGCAATCGTGTAAATCTATTAATCAATATGTAGTAAGAAGCACATTGCCGACATATTGGTGTAAGCAATCGCCCGGGTACCACTAATTATGTTGACCCGACCGCTACGAAACACAGGAATGTGCCAATCTGGACAATCCCTGTAAATTTAATCGAAATCGGTCCAACCGTTC
Source organism: Papilio elwesi (assembly GCA_029849275.1). Classification (NCBI taxonomy): domain Eukaryota; kingdom Metazoa; phylum Arthropoda; class Insecta; order Lepidoptera; family Papilionidae; genus Papilio; species Papilio elwesi. Next base: position 8,417,365 of record CM056687.1, on the reverse strand, counting down.
CGGGGTCTATAGGGACATACATACTTCGCTTTCTATATACTCATTTTTTTCATAAAAAGTATCGTCTATATTACTTCTAATACCCCAAGAATATGATTCATGATGATCGGTTGAGTAGTTTTCGCGTGACAACGTAACTAACAAACACTCACATTTATAATATTAGTAGGGATAAATGAAGATTTGTCCGACATATATACTAAAAACCAAACATGTTAAATTAGACCTCAATTTGATACTGTACTAAAACAAATCTGGTTATTTCCATAATCGTCGTATCTTTTTAAGAAGCCTTGCATATTGAAATAAACTTAATGCCCAGAATAAAATGCATAACTTCGTTCTGTTTTAATTTTTTGCTGCATAAATTATAAATAAAAACTTACTGACTCAACAGATATTACTTTTTCGTTTATCTTCTACTTTCATTTTCTTATTAATTCAAGGGAATAACCGCACAAAGCTTCGTTTATCACTTTTCATGTGTACGTGTACGTACACTGTCGAATATAATCACCTATGCGGTTTTGTCTATTTAGAGACGAATTATTGTTCAGATGTATTGGATAGCTAAATACGGTTTTCAAGTGCAAATACGTGCCATACAATTTCACACAAGCACTTAATTTATTTGAAATAAATATGTACATAAGACTTAGTTCAACTTCCGTGACTTAATGAAAGCCACTGTAGGATTAAGAAATGTTTAAAAAGTTTCGCAAGGTGGCGGCGCGGGTGAGAGTACGTCATAGCCTCTTGACCCGACGCCTACGCGCCCTCACCGCTCGCACTTGCCACTCACTTCACTTAGTTGCTGTTTTATCTTGTAAAAAATAGTGACTAGAATCTCTAAACGAAAAACAATGACGTCTACGTGCCGCGCGTATGTCTGTCTGAACACAGGTCAAAAGTTACTCTGAATGTACTAATAGTTTTCCTTCATATTTTTACCAAAAGACGAAGTGATTTACGGTGAAAGTTTTGGTACATAATTCATTAAGGTATTAAAAAAACTCGATTGGCCGGTAGGACAAATGTTGTTACAATACATTAAAAAAAAGTCATATGTGTTCTACTATCGGTGCATGGCGGTAGCAGGTCCTTAATTGCCAATTTCATATAATTATTTGAGGCATAAAAACAAAGCGCAAGTTGAGTATCTCTACAAGTTTTTATAATTAAAGGCGTCGCACGTTCGTACTTTGAGCAATTTTAATTGAAGTAAGAAGCGATGTAGAGGTTAGCCTAAGTATCGTTGCGAGCGACATGCCTTCTCATGGAGTAATAATTAAAAATGAATATCTTAATTACTTTATTACGACAATAATTAAGCAATGTTAAATGTGTATAAAATTGAGTATCTAAAACGTATTTGCACTTATTATTTAGTGAGTTACCATAGCGGTATGTTATTTACCCAACGTCTCTCGAGTAAAGCCTATTACACAGTTTTGAACGATTTATGGTCTTCGTAAAATACGTTCCAGACAGCAAAAACAACCGAGTCGCTAACCACACAAAAAATTGAAAATGCAAAATTACTCTTTCAAGTAGACATAATAATCGCAGTCTGCTTGAAAGAGTACGCAATGTTCTACTTCAGTCTTCGGCGACAGGGTGATACGTAAGAGTCGCGACCAAGCGTATATATTATCAGCCGAAGTTAATAATTAAGTTTGAAGTTCGAAACGTATCAAGTTTGGTACTTCAATGTGTGCTTCTTCACATGTTCTATAAATTTACGGCAGTAATTATCTTAAGGCGTCCTTACTTACTCGGAACAGTAGTATGCACTTTTACGTACTTTAAAAAGAATTATTAATCTTGACGTATTAACGTTTTCGGTCATGACCTTGACAGTAACATCTAGTCAAGTCTGTAATTTCTTTAGTGTATTGTGCTTTTCAACTCGAATCCCAAAATAAACTCATCAAAGACATAATCTTGTTTACTATCGTGGGATAGCCAAAGTTAGCAGTCGGTATTCGAAATTTACTAAGCTTATTATGTACCAACGGTAACACGCAATATCGCGCGTACCAATTATGTTTTCGAAAGTTTGATACCTCTACCAAATATCACGAATGAGACGTAATTTACATAATATATTTGGACCTTTATTTAGGAATCGAATGTTAATCGTCTCTAAGATAACCCTAACACGATACTTACGATTTGTTTGTTATAATGTTTTGATTTTATTCCGTTAGTAATTACAAGTCGGGTGCTTATCTAAACTGCAAAAGTTTACGGAGTACCCCTGATGTTCATGGAAAGTAAACTATGATTAATGTTTGTTGAAACAATCCTTACCTCTGAGGTTAATTTTAGTAGCAACCAATTGAGATTACATAATTAATATATATATTTCAGACTATAGAAATAAATATAATTTTAGTACAATAATGTATTATTTCCACGGGATTGACGCTTTGACTTAACACTATGAATTTAGATTACATGCTTCGTTCGGCGCCTGAATATATCAAATAATATAATATACAGGTATATTGGAATCAACAAGCTTAGACTGGTACGGCAGTAAGGAAAATTGAAGATGTTGAGTAATTATTAGTATTTCGTTTCGACAATTAATCTCAGAGAAACGTAGCTTTTTCTCACAACTTCATATAATAAAATATGGCTCTTAATACGGTGTTTCGTGGTTGGTTAAATGTTAATGGTTGCTAGCTAAGCCACGCGGTTTCAATTACCACCCTGATTAAATTAAGAAAAATTAGAAAACATATTTCAAAGTAATGAATTTTGAAAAAAAAAAACGATATAAGTATATAAATTGTAGGTGCTAAAAAGTGTGTGTTTAGTCCGGTATTCGGGCACATATCCCCGAAACAAATACACCGACTTCAGGTGATCCAAAACAGATTCTTGCGCAGGGCCACCGGGTCAAAGAGGTTCGTGCGCAACGTCGAGTTACACGTTTACGTTTACACGGTTAGGTTAGGTTGGTTAGGTGCCGCCACCTACAAAAAAATCGCGCTCGGTACGTTCCGGCACGACTATAGACGACCTAGGCACGTACTCGATTATCGAGACGATGCAATAACCATCGCATAGGCTAGGATAAGACAACTTCGCCCTCTCGGGCCCCTTCGAATCGGAACGCTAAACGCGTAATGAGTGACAGCCCAAGCCGAGGCTCTCTCTCGGGGGTCCATGGAGCGACCTAAGAGCTCGGCGGCCTTACAATCCGGTTATAATTATAAAGTAACGGACCGTGCCAAGGCTCCCTCTACGGAGGGAGCCCTCGAGCTTAGTTACTCTGAAAGAGGATTGGCTAGGCGCCCTCTGCGACCTGCCGCCTCGAGCCCGGTGTAGCTGTAAACGCCTCCTCTAGGCAAACAGTGACATTTCAGTCACAAAAAAATAAGATAAAAGAGTTTGTATCAAATTTCAAGCAATTCCGCTGAAGGAAAAATATTTTTCTGTACGAACTTTCATTCCCTATTTTAGACCTTTATAATTTTTATGAATAAAGTCAATCCTTTTTAGTGCTCGCCTAGGTTATAACAGAAATTTCAGCAAAATTTCTGGGCCCAGTAGCTTGAACTGTGAGTCAGTAATTTTGTCTTTTATATATTCTTTTATAAACTACGTTTATTTTGATGAACATAACAAGATAGAAGATAGACAGGTAGATATAGGTTAGATGTACCCCGCGCCGTGGAATTTAAACGAAGTCAGATTTAGTCGTTGTTTTCCATTTTACTCGCACTCCCCAGAAGAACTTCGTTCCCTTATACGACAAACACTTTGTACGCTTTTAGGTAGCTTCCGATATGTCAGACAAGAGCTCAGAAAAGTTTCAGGAAACTCATCAAAAGAGATTCTATTCAAAGGTCACATATACAAGTAAATACAAAATACAGGACCTACAACTCAATATAAATGTTTGATTTATATTTATTATAGCTCAATATAAATGCGGATTTATATCCTGTCTGTATAATTTGTTTGCCACTTCATAATTATTTGATAATTAAGTTCGTTGTGATATTATCGTGACCCCAATAAAATATAGGATAAAACTACTTCATTTTTGTCACCTTCTTCTTCTTAAAAAAACGAAACTATGTTATTGTCATTGTCAAACATTGTCTTATGGGCGCTTCAGTTTGTCGCTATGGATATGCGTCTTAAATTGTCTTGATATTTATATTTTATTGACAGATTGAGCTTTTTATTTCAAATCCGAAAGTTTACACGAAAATGAGATTTTATATTTTATAAATCTGACTGTATAATATACAATCAAGTTGCGTTGCCACGGGAATGAAAATATTATTTTCTAAATGTGCGTAACGTCGGCGTACGCAAACAATCTGATAATTAATCCAAAGCTCTACAGGCCTTTCTTTTAATTAACTCTCGTAATTTTAGTCTACATCTGTGCTTGAGTTTTAATAATAACTTACATATCTCGCCGCCTTTCAGCTACTCAGATATTAATTATTTTCGTGTACTCGTAATCTGAACCTTTGTTCAGATTATGATTTTTATATGTCATAAGTTAGATGCTCTTTTATTTACCAGAAGCAATTCCAGTTACATAGTTTGTTTGCAACGTAGCGAAGTTTCTCTGATGAAGGTTTCGCAAATCGCAATCAGTGTTACATTTTATTCACTCGCATGTCTCTCAGCGTGACACGTTAGTAATCAAGGGCCGTGTCGAACTTATTTAACGCCCACGCTCAGATGTACAAGAGATGGATTGTTACTGCATGATGAATGTGAGTATTATCATACTAGCACAGTCACCAAAATATATAAACTGCTTAGGATTTTGATATTTATAAATAAACTAGATGACCCGGTGAACTTCGTACTACCTAAATAAATTGAGTTTATTATAACTCTTCCCAGTCCGATCCGATGATCAATCATATTCATTCTTCCAGCTATAATATGTTATAGTGTTGTCTCACTGACGTTGTTCATAATATGTTATAGTGTTGCTCACTGACGTTGTTCATAATATGTTATAGTGTTGTCTCACTGACGTTGTTCATAATATGTTATAGTGCTGTCTCACTGACGTTGTTCATGATATGTTATAGTGTTGTCTCACTGACGTTGTTCATAATATGTTATAGTGTTGTCTCACTGACGTTGTTCATAATATGTTATAGTGTTGTCTCACTGACGTTGTTCATAATATGTTATAGTGTTGTCTCACTGACGTTGTTCATAATATGTTATAGTGCTGTCTCACTGACGTTGTTCATGATATGTTATAGTGTTGTCTCACTGACGTTGTTCATAATATGTTATAGTGTTGTCTCACTGACGTTGTTCATAATATGTTATAGTGTTGTCTCACTGACGTTGTTCATAATATGTTATAGTGTTGTCTCACTGACGTTGTTCATAATATGTTATAGTGTTGTCTCACTGACGTTGTTCATAATATGTTATAGTGTTGTCTCACTGACGTTGTTCATAATATGTTATAGTGTTGTCTCACTGACGTTGTTCATAATCCGATTCTTAATCAGTCGTCTCCTTTCTTTGCAGCGTCGTGGTTGATTAATTTTACAATTAACTACACCTAAATACGTGCATAAAACATTTCTTTTCGACGAATAAATAAACACTGGTAAGCGACGCGAAATTGGCGACTCAGGCTTTTGTCTCCCCCGATAATCTTGTCTCTTTGTAAAAGAAATCTGAAAGAACAGTTAACGACACACTTCATTCTACTTTGGGAAAAGGATTTTAAAAGACCATGTATATATGTATAAAGGTGTAACAAAGTTTTATTGAGGTACACAATATTTATAAATAATATACACAATAATTTGAAAGCGAACAACAGTACGCAACAGTGAAATTTTAAACTAACAAACTGGCCGTATTTCATAGATATGACACTATATTGCATTTATAACGATAATTTTGTTACGACGATGCCAGTTGTAAAACTGCCAGCAGTAATGAAATAACAGCCTAACACGTAACGCGCGGGCTCAAATATGGACCAAACTAAATAGAATTTGATAATGATAAAGTGTTAAACAACGAAACATTCGAAAACAAAATAAAAGCTTTGGGTTAAAATAACATCCGGCAACAAAATAAAATCAACAAAAAAAAAAAGGTTTTGAACCTTGATGCCTAAACAAATAAACGATGGAAATATATTTAACTTGTCTAATGGGTTACCCGTATTAAAAAAAATGTTTCAGTAAAGAGTTTGATATGTTAATTTTGAGAGACACTCACGTATCAGCGTTATTAAAACAATGTCTTGACAATATTGCAAGTATATTATCATGAAATTATATCATACATAATGTACATTTACAGTATTTTCCCAATAAATGTATAATATGATATTTCCCAAAAAATATCACGAGTTTGAACAAATTAATATATATGCGCTCACGCCCGTAAACCAGAGGCCGAGGCAGAGATCATGGATTTCCATTTGGCGCGATCCTGGCATACCTCTCTCGCTTCTTCAACATTCATACATCTACGCATGCAAGCTCGTCGGTTATGGGTGTTCCTTATATCGCCCTTTTTTAGTAAGGCACTAATCTGATCGATATAAGTTTTCCTAGGGCGTCCTCTACCAACACTGCCACTCACTTTTTTTTTATAAGAGAAGGGGGCAAACGAGCGGCGGGAACACCCAGGTGATCAACGACGCCCATGGACACCCGCAACACCAGAGGAACTGCAGATGCGTTGCCGGCCTTTTAGAAAAAGATAGGCTCGCTTCTTGAAGGACCCCAAGTCGTACTGGTTTGGAAATACCGCCGAGGACAGACCATTCCACAACACGGTTGTGCGTGGCAGGAAATGTCGAGAGAACCGCACTGTTGAGGAATGCCAACATTTTTTCACTTTTGCAACATTTTCTGAATATATCAGTTAAGGATAGTAGGTAGTATTTAAATTGATTTAATTTTTTCTATTTGATATATGTCAGTAAGAAAATATTACATTTATTTTTCTACCTTTGTTCAATAAAAATAAATGTAATGAAATTTAATTTTGTACACAACAATAGTACATCTTCACGTAGCACTCTGTAACACGCTAGAGGCTACAACTAGGCTACAATATTACATTATATAGAGATGAGTGCGGATCATTAGAATATTTTATTCGATTTACTACGCTTACTCCATTTTTCTAATGTCACAACGCTTTCTGTCCTTTGACTATAAAGTCAGCACAATGTTTCAGACTTGACTCGAGTCAAAATAAACTTCGTTTTAAAATGTAACTATTATTTCAATGTTCTTATACCGCAATTAATTTAATTATAGACTTTACAATGTAAGCGTCAACCAACACACAGGGGTAGAGAGAAACAGGGAGTGTTTTTTGAAGGTCATAATGTTGCAAAGGTGACAAGGATTGATCAAAATTATTACTAACTCTGGGCTCGAATTACGCCCGAGTTAATTAGATCAAGCAAAGCTTGCTAAGCTTTGAATAAAAACTAGCAATCACATAGCAAGTGCGAGTATGAGGACTGAGGATCGTATGGCATAAGCATCAAAAACACTATTCTCAAAATTTATACGCATATATTATATACGTTTTTCAGATTTGTGTGTGTGTTTACATTCTGTTAATTCACGGATAAGAACGACATTAGCTCTATGAGGAGAAATTAAGCGCCGCTTACAAAAGCATCAGTATAAAAAGTATAATATTCTTTTAAGTGGAATTAAATATAAACACAGTGCGGGGAATAAGCGGATGCGACCATTTATAAAATGTGCGCAACAGACAACGCATTAGCAAGATTAAAACGTGTAAAAGGAAAAGGAGTTACTGTTTTTGCTGAGTCAGTCTCCACATAGAGTAGCGACTGTAAGTAAGACGGGTTTCCTTGTTCTTCCTAAGCCTATTTTACGAAGAAACATTAGTTGGTATTACGTAGTATCTATAGTTCTTAATTATGTAATAGAATTCATGTCACTCAAGTAATAGTTAAAGATAATACAAAAAAATCGAAAAATGTTTAAATTTTAAGGAGAATAAGAATCGGAGATGGTGTTTCGATAAGTGATAAATTCCCAGGTTACAGTACAGATTGCATACATTTGATTAGTTAGTAGAGGTGAGACAAACGTAAGAAACTTGCTTGCCGTTGCTTGTCGTAGGAAAGTTGAGATGCGTAATACTTGTGCAGATTATTTTGTATTATACCTACATATATAATCTCTCTAACCTAACCTATGTTTATTTATACCAACCAAAGTATACCAAGTAAATGCGTTTTCTCATACATTTTTCATATGCGACGTTGTCTCTGATGAAATTACAAAGGCTATATAACTTTGAACCTTATATTACAAGACTACTATGACAAAGTATATTTATATAGCCTGGTTTATATATAAAAATGAAAAATGTGGTATATCTCAACGTGTTTCAAGCGAATTGACCAGCGTGGAACCTATCTAGCAATTAATACAAAATTAATACAGCTATTAAGGTAACACGCCATATATTAATTACAAGGCGGAGCGAAGTTTGCTGGACAAAGGACAAGCATTGCAACATTGTAAAAATCATAAGTTAGAAGACAACTCAATGGTTACGGCCTACAGTATTTATAAACATGAACATAAGCACATAACATCATTAGAGACATACATTGATTGATTAAGATACTCGTCTCAGTTTTGCTTTAATCCAGAATAGTAATTCCGTTTCAACATCCGGATTTTCCGAATAATATACTAGTCAGTCTTATCAAAGGACGGCTTACACAGTATTGAAGAGAAAATCAGAGAGTTCCGCTACTATTGCATTTGAATATGTGCCATTGACTCCAAAACTAGCATGAAATATAAATTTCGATAAATTTTGCCGATTGTTATTATACATTATCAGTTGAATCTCCATTAGCAGAATGTGTTGTCTAGCGACACGTCAAAGGACGAAATTAACGTTCGATAACAATATAGTTAGTGAATGTGTCTGAATGTTAACTGTAATACGTCCGTATGTGAAAATATGAAATGTTAAATATTAAAAACTAAGCTATGTTTATTTTTATGGCAGTAAAATCGGTATCATATTAACATTTATTTTATATGTATTTTTGATTTAATAAGGTGGCAAACGAGTAAGCAGATCCTGAATTTAAGTGACCGCTACCCATAGACATCCACAACAAGCAAATGTGTTGCAGATGCGTTGCCTACGTTAATGGACAGAGGAGGGCATAGACAGGAAAAAGGATATTTCCCCGACCACCCCCTCCCTACTGCTCTACCACTGTGATAAAAATAATAAATGACTTGATGAGTTTTTTGATACAATATATGGACACCAATGCCACCATTATATTTCAAAGACTCTATGGTGGATTATTTGCCTTCAAATCTTGTAATGCCAGTTACAATTCTTGACCTTTTGATCTTGTATCTCTGGTTGTGATATTTTAGTGATTGTCAATCGTTGATTAAACATTGAAATGGCATGAAATATATTATTTCTCTTCTTTGGCTCACATTAGAAAATCTTTGCATACAAAAGAAAAGTTAAAACATAACAGTCTTGCCTTTTAACATTTTTTAAATGTATATGTATATAACACCAGAATAAAAAGCTGTGATATTTCATCATATAATCCATAGTATTTATGTGTTGGTAAGTTACTCACCTATGATAAGCCGAAGCAGGCTGGCGGCGAGCAGGCCCAGGTCTGGAGAGTTAGCCATGGGTCACACTCCCACGTTCATCGCCGACAATATCACTAGCCATTACAATACACGACACTAAGGTCACAAGGTAAACTAAATCGATTAAGTTATATATCTCTATTACGTTCACAGTTCTTGAGAACAATCAATTTTATTGATTAAATATAAATTTTACAAAGTCGATGTCACGTCGGATAAAGATAAAAAATCAAATAACATTTACAGGTGAAATTACATACATATATTTGGATTTATACTATGGAGACCAACAGGGAACACTGCACAATAACTCATTTCGAATTGGTATAACTTTTTTAATTTACGCCTCGCAATATATGCAGGCTTTCGACGTGATTTATATGTGATAATGCTTATAATGTTGTAGCGAGAGAAAAAAGAAAAGTGAATTCCGACTGTAAGCCATTAAACTTCAATTACGACATCTCCCTAAAATACGACTTGCCGCAACCAGATAAATTTATACTTTTGTAGTTCGGAGCAAAGGATGCGGCCTTAATACAATTATAATTAATTTTGTTTCATTTAAGTTGATTTCGTTGCTCTTTAATTTTTGGATAAACTTCTTAAAAATATCTTAAGTTTATTCATAAATTAAAAACGCAAGTTCCAGTTAGAAATTTAATTCTTAAGTTATTTTTGTTATAAACATTCTGTGTAGTAATAAGTAATAAGATTGCGCCGGAGATAAAAAGTTTTATTCGGATAGAAGAAAATACGATTTATTTTTCTATGGACGCTGATATGAATGCATTACTCTACGATATAAAGCAGCTAAAGATTTTGTTCGCGATGAGGCCAGACATAGCACGAGCGATTATACCAACGACGGCTTGTGCTAGTAATACTTGTCATTATTTGCAACTAACCATACTCCTGGAATTTATTATGAAATTCGTTATATGCCCTGAAAATTTAAATAAGAGGGAATATCATAAATTATCTGAAATATTAGATTCTTATAGAGGAAAAACGTAAATAACCTGTCGCGGCAATATAATTGGATGAGAACATAGATTTATATACCTCTAGATAACGCGTTTCATACAAAATCAACATTCAAAAGGAAAACTCGATTTTTGTGGCCAATGTTTACCAGCGTATACATGTGTATCATCAATTACGAATGTTAATCAAAAGTAAATTACAAAACATGTTTTAACACTTTTTTAATATATTGTCTTTCATATTTCGTTATATTTTTAGTTAATTTATCTTTTTTTGAGGTAGATATAGCTATATAGTTTTTACAAGAACTCGTAGCACAAACCGTCATTTTTTTAATTACAAACATGGAGATTTTGTATTTGTTTGGCGGGAAACGAATGACTGAACTGGATGTTACAAAGTCGACGTGGCTTGGCTTCACTTCTGGTCCCGGATGCTCTATTTGGAGGTATGTAACATCTTTGGATCGAAAGAGAGTAAGATAATCTAGATAGCCTTGATCTACCTTAATTTTTGTTATTCATTGTGATATCTTTATACGACAATGTTAGATATCGAGATCGAGTAGTTATCTATATTAGATCATTTACGGCTGAGCTCCAGAATCGATTCATGCCATCTTGTTTAATGAGACTAAATATTGTATTGTAGATTATAACCGACGGAACCAGAAGGAGTATAATTTATTTTTTGCGCGTCTGTATGTATGTATGTACGTCCGATTCATTCTGACCACCTGTAGCATAAATGGGTTGTCCGATTTTAAGGAATAATGTGTCATTAGGTTAGTGTTTTACCCCGGAGTGACATCTATTAGGCCGTCAGTACAAAACTCAGTCGAGTTTTGGGATTTTTAAACTTAATTATTACTTGTCAGCGTATTTATTCATTAAAATAATTTTTCGATCTTATTTGTATCAGGTATCAGATTTCTTTCTTCGGTTTATTGGAATTTTTATATGCAGCCATATCACTCGACCGACTTTATGCGCCGTGTTTTCTAATGACTGACACGTTGGTAAATTAATGAGATCAATGAAGCGGGAATAACGAACCACTTGATTTATAAAAAAACATAGGAGTTTCATAGCTTAGCAAAAACCTTTTGATTTGAGATAAAGGAATAAAGTCATCGATTCACGACCATTCGACAACCGGACACTCTTTGGATCTCCAAACTATTGCTATATATGTTTCATTCTATTTAAATGTTTCATAGGTTGTCTCATTCCGAGAAGCTTATGTCATGAAAAATCTTCAGTTTTCTGTGTTACAATGACATTTACTTGGTCTTATGAAAAAGCTTACAATGGAATTTGTTTTTGTCGAGAAACACAAGGTTCTTTAACGACTCGGTAGTTGGTCCTCTGCGCTCAGTGACGCAATCGCTTGTCGTGTAATTTCTAAGACATAATCTCTGGCCACATTAAACATTCATATATCTCCTCTCAGCAGTGATTCACATAAAAATGATCCACAGGCCGCCACCCTAATAGAACGATGGGGCCTCTAAAAAATAAGTGGTTATAAAGTTATCATAGCTGAAAACTATTATTTTGAATTTTAAACATAATAGCAGATAAAAAGTTAAGCTCTTTGTGATGGATAAAGATAAGGGCTCCTTTTTGTACGTGACCCCGACTTAAGTAAGAAAAATACGACGTCTCCATTAGGTCCAGAGGAAATTAGAGGCCACAGCGGCCGAGCCGGCATGGTTATCAGTTACTTAAAATGCAAATTGTTGTGTTTTGTTTGCGCACGCTTACGGCGAACAGCCCAGTCCGGACAGCAAAAATGCTAAACAGACATTTGTAAGCGAGTCTGACATACATCCCTCACGTCGTTAGCATATTCGCAAATGACGCCAGATGCTCCTCAATTTTATGAAGCCCTGCGTACTGATCCTTAAAGCCTACGCCTACCTCTATTTCACATATTTTATTATTTTAGCAGAAGTAAAAATATATGACAGGGAATAATAATATTTTAAACGTATATGTGGTAAAATAACTCTTACATATTCAAGACATTCGTGGGTTAAAATTAGAAAATTACATAGACATACGCTCAGTCTTTGGATTCAGCTGTCATAATAGATATTATTGTAGCGATACGACTTAAAAAAAGAAACTGCTTTTTTTAAATATAAAAAGCAATATAAAAAACATGGATATATTAAGAACTGCGTTTGAGATTTCACGACCTAAATTCTGTATTCATTTCGTTTCGTTTCGTCCACTACAGCAAAAACTTCACTACCCGTAACTAAATTTCCTAATAGGCACAAAGTATATAACAAAATACGTACATACGAAAACAAAACACGGTGTAGTTTCGAATATAAATATTGTGCATTAACTAATTGATTTTCTAAGAATTAATGCTCCGAAATACGTAAGACTACAATTCAACACACATATAACTACAGATTAAAAAAGTTCATGTGGGTTTCGGCGGGCTGTCACACGATACATAGTTAATCAAAGCTAATCTATACACATAAGAAAACAAAAAACACGTATATATTCTTTTTTTAGAGATCGTAAGAAAATAATACTTTTTTATGTAATTAGCGGCCATTCTCTTATTTAAATTAACGTGAATATGTATGTATTCTCAGCAAAATAAATAAAACTCTCTAAAAGGTGTGACGCCATATTAACATTAAATTGTCCTGGGATTTTATTTACTTAAACCCCCTTCCTGGAGGTTTAAGTAAATAAAAAACTAAAACGGATAATATCTCTAACCATAATCCAATACAAAAGATATTCAATTAAATATAAAATGAGTAAATGGTAGTCCCTTGCAAAAAATGTAATAAAAGAGAAACACGAATCATTTTTTACTTCTCAAAATTTAGTGAACCTTAACAGGTCGAGTTTAACATTAAGACTCTCCACGCACACAGGCAGCGGAGAATTTTATTGAAGCACTTTCTAAGCCTTATTCAATGGGAACTCTTAAATCAGTTCCTTCTACATCTGTACGTAACCCTACAAAATAATATATTCCAAAAGTTCGTGAACAAAATACAAATAGGCTGGGGTCGTCTGAAGTGGCGCAGCGTGAAAGGCTGCCTGACAAAGCGCGCGGGTCGCGTGTCGCCTGCCTTACGATTACTGGCACTATTGAGTTTATACCGACCATTACGAAGCCCTCGAGTCCTTTTTATACATATAACATACGAATATTAAATTGTATTAATAGACATTAGTTATATGCAATATTGGTGCAAACATTTGTATAAAGTTAATTTAGAATAGGTTAATTGGATTTTGAGGCAAAATTAGTTTAAGTGTAAACAATTTACTCAATTAAGTTCTATAAGCGCTATGTAGTACGAGATGAAAACGTTAATTATGTATTGTAATTAAGTAATGTGATAGATAAATGTAAGCAGTGTATCTAACCCTCACATTATAGATAATTAACATTAACATAGCTCGTATTATTAAAGGAAGGTTTAAATAAACCTAAATTTACTAGATAGCTATGGAATAAATCAGCGCTTAAAAAAGTCTTTAAAAGGGGTGTGTCCGTTGTGATTTGTGTAGTGAAACGTGGCGCAGATACAGGCCGGAGCGCGCTCGGAGCTTCTCTACGCCTGTATTGTTAAGATAAAACCTTGCTACGCCATTTGCTCTAATAATTTTGTCGACAAAACCATAAAGAAGAAATAAAGTACATCCACACCACAAACTCATACAGCACATAATGGGTCGGAATGATCTCAGTTCAGTGTGAAGTTGGTGCAACAGCTTTCCTATTTCGGCTGAATGGATATAGGTCAGGAGTAGATTACAAGTATACGCTTTTCACGTCTCACTCAGCTTAAATGTTTTAAAATGTGTAAGAGTAGTTAATATAAATAAATTTATTTATTATATGCATAAGTAAACATAAGACATGTTAATGTCACATCAACATCAGGGGACCATTTAATTGCTTTTGGATGGATCACACATCAATCTAATGCCTCAAAATTTCCACTCCTGGATATATTTATTTATTTTTATACTTTATTCCACAAAAACCACTACGCTTTGATCGATTTCGGAAGTTGGCATATGTTTAAGTTAAGTACGCACAAGTTGGGTATTGCAAAATAAGCACAGTAATGTGTGTAAGATTTTACGAGAATTTATAAGTAAGCTAGACGAGACATTTGACGATAGAGTTAGTATGTTTGTGGGGAAGTGTTCGCTAAACAGATTTCGATCATGATATTATATTTTATCGATTAACGAATGTAGAAAGATTGAACTAAGACCGGAGATGACGAAAGTTTAATATAAACATTACGGACAATGTCGTTTTAGGCAAACTTTTATTGAATTTGTTACGCGTTCATGTAATAGTTTCGTATTTGATATCATTAGCCACGCCACGATCACCACTAATTTAAAAGATATACAAATTAACACAAATGTTTATTCTTGTGTTTATTAGCTCTTTAAGCATTATGTATTTCATACACAGAGTAAAAACGCAATTCTCTTCATTTAATTTCTACTGGACGAGACAAAGAGGTACATTTCAAAAAAGAACCGTTTTAAATTTAAAACGGTTATAATGATCCGAGTGCAGTGCAAATACTACGCCGCCGCAACTCAGCCAGAAATTTATCGTACGGTGTTTGCAATAAAGCTTCAGCGGGAG
Organism: Papilio elwesi; assembly: GCA_029849275.1. NCBI lineage: Eukaryota > Metazoa > Arthropoda > Insecta > Lepidoptera > Papilionidae > Papilio > Papilio elwesi. Next base: position 8,402,042 of record CM056687.1, on the reverse strand, counting down.
TACCGAGTGCTAAGAACAACAGGACCGTGTACCGCTGGGAGATTTTACTCTTTTTTTGAACATGGAGAGAGGAAAAGTTTTGTTTTTTCGAGGAGCGGATGCGTTTCCCATGTGATTATTGTAAAGCATTATTTTAAATATAAGTACATTAACGGTGGTAATCATTTATTTAATGTGTTACAAAGTTGTATTGCTCTCACATAGAATGATTTATTGTATATATTTATTTACTAGCTGTACTCGAGACTTCATCCGCATGAAATTCAATTAAAACGTGTTTTCACTTCGTAAAATTAATAAAAACGTTGTTTGTATTTATTGTTGATGTTCAGTAAGAACATTATGAGTTTCCATCAAAAGCAAATCTGAACAATTCATTTATCTTTGTGGTGCGATAGCTGTCGGTAGCGATGGAAACTAATGCTTTGTTAGTCAATTTAAATGAGGCGCTCGCGCCGTGTGCCAGATTCGTTAAAAATATAATAAATAAGAAAAATGCGATAGCGTATGTTAGCTTATACAGTTGCCGAGACTTATTCTTACCTTCATCTGTAACCCTCTATGGCTGATTTCTTCAAAAAGCACCATATGAGCGGGCAATTGAGTTGAATGATATATTATTTTAAATAGCAGAAGCAGGAGATGACTTACGCATGTATTTTGGATCTAGTTAGTTGTAACGTCAATCCAAAAAAAGTCTGAGTGACATGTTCGTGTCTCTGTTCTTTCTTTATTTACCCGCCGAAACGAAATGTAAGATGAGTTGCTAGGAAGCTTTACGTTGAATGTTCCTACAATTATTTTTCAAGTACGAAATTACAAAAACAAATTGAAATCATTTGATCAGAATCGAAACTTGAGCAGCTTTAACACTATGCAGCCAATATTATCGATCTCAATTATTAATAGTTGGAAGGGTGAACAGGATTGATCACTGCTACGGAAGAGTCGTAATCAAATCAATTTATTAAGGTAGTACGGAGTACGCCGCCGGGTCATCTAGTTTTTGTTCTTAGTTACGAAAATTGTCATTTGAATTTAGTGTTTTAATTTTATTTTGACACTACAAAATGAAACTTCGATTTTATTTACCTGTGTAGATAAAACACCGTAAAGCGCCATCTAGTGGTAGAAACCAGAGAACAAGATTACTTCCGGACTAGAACTAAGGATAAACGTTATCACAATCACGAAGAGAGTGCCTACTTTACGCCGGGGATTTTCAAAAATATTATTTCTTATTTCCTTTTATATTTATGACGTCTTCAATTGTTCCAAATTTTTAAAATAGCTTAAAGATTTTTTCGTTCCAGTTTTCATTGGTCAAGCCTTCTTGAGAAAAATGCGCTAAAAATCTGTCTCACGGACTTATACACGGAATAGATATATGTAATTACATCTATGAAAGTCAAAAGCACATGTGCCATCGGTAACGTACACTTTTTGCGGATAAAATGTTGTCTATGTGCTATTTCAGACTAGTCTATCTGTGCTAAATTTCATCTGGACCAGTTTAGCCATTCTGCCGAGAAGGAGTAATAAACATCCATCCATAAAACCAAACTTTCGCATTCATATAAGTAAGAAACACGTAAACGTAATATTTATGGATCGCGAGTAAGGATTTAAAGCAGGATAGTTAATCATCAAATTTATCTACTGACATAATAAAGATTCTCAAAACTTTGTACTTTGCGTCGATTTACGAAATATTTTGAACTCGATTCTTCATCCTTCTCGTTATAAATTGTTTATACATTTTTCTGCGATCTACAAAGAAATTTGCATTTCACTTTTTCGCAAAACAGATGTGAAATATAATAATGTGCACAAGCTTACCGCACAAGGAGCAGGGTGCTTTGTGTTTTCTGCTTTCTTTGATGCTTACGTCGAAAATATATGAATATCGCGCCAAATATTTTTTACATTGCTGCTCGAAAACGTACGTTTTGTTGAAATGTGGCAAATAGGAAGAAGAAACGAGCATCTTTCACCAATGTAATAGCTTGAATGGGCTGATTGAACCTGGTATGTACCAGGTATAGAATATAATATATACAGGAAATGGGAGAGAAAGAAAGAGAGCTTTGTATGCGATTACTGTTTTACCTCTTGAAACAAAAGTATAGAGGCGTGACGCTAAAACTATAACATTGTTCTAAAACAAAAGGCAAGGCTGTCTTTGGCATAATCTTTTAAAATACAAATTCTAAGAAATGTCAATGAGATCGATAACCCTAAAGACCATCAACACTGGATATTTCTTTCTTCATAGTTTACTTGTGTAAATTTAATATATGTAAATTGTATTTTGAGTGTTTGTATTTCGAAAGGGTAAATGAATTCCGATGGAAACCTGCCTGTGCATAATTTTTGTTATAGGTATCGTACCCAATACTGTTCATTTAATATCCTTAAATTAATTTTGGGTTTTATTTATTTTATAACAAGGTTATTTTTATATTAAAAATAAAGAAAAATTTCTGCCTTCGCCTCTGTGTTAAGGGCGTGAATGTTTTTTACTATTACCATAAAATTACAGCTGTGATAGCCCGGTGTGAACAAGGAAGATTCTACTAAAAATCTGGCAATGCATCCGCAACTCGTCTTGAGTATGCTCTCAAGCGCACTACCGTCGAGCTGGGGTGCCTCAGGGGTCGGTGTTCGGCCCAGTGCTTTACGCCAATGATTTTTGAGAACATTTTTGTTTTGTATATTTTCGTCCAGGTCATAAATTAATTAATATAACAATTAAAGATTATTCAATTTAATAAAGGTCATAACTACGTGTTTCAATATCATAACATATCATTTTTGTTCACTCCACGCGACGACTTAATATTAATTCCAGCAATAACCTATTGTACCGCCTAGAACTTGGGCAACGTCGTGAAATTAGGGCCCCGCCCGGCGAACTGTGTAGTGAATAGTAATTATTTTTCTTTCGAAACGGCGAAGAAGTATCTGCTAAGAGATCAGTAGAAACGATAAAGATGTAATAATAAAAGTGATCTCGGGAAACATGTTTGAAATAGCAACATAAAATGTTTACTCAGATAACAGTTGAAAAGGTTTTCATGTCTACTTATTACGCCCAATATACAAACATGAAAACCAATACTTCCGAAGCACGCATCGCAGGGGCTTAACTTTATTTTTTATTTATTTGGTAATGTTTTAGGAATCCTTTTTATTCTACTAGTAACCAGTTACTTTTATTTTGTATTATGTATATTCCAAGGTCCTACAAAAGTAAATATCAAATTCTTTTGAAAAACTGGAGTTATGCGGTAGTGCGAAAGCATGTTAAAGGTAGCCGTACCGATCTACCTCCTTTCTTATTCTGCGACCACTATTACTGTTGTTGTATTGCTTTATCAATGGATGACTGAAAGAAGTGATACAGCAAATCAATAAAATTGAACAGCAGCCGACTTCGAGTACGCGCACAAGTGTGGGCACAAACATAACAATGGTATACACTACAGGATGTATTCTGATACTCTTATGTTTATAAAAGCTGACGTAACCGCGGCTAATTAGTGTTAGTGTATCTTTGAAAAAATCTGATGCTAATGTTATTCATAATTCATTATTATCACATCATATTATTATAAAATAGATCGCAACTACAATATATGTCGAAAATTCTTTATTTCCCTTGGCAATTGATATAAAATAAAAACCACAATTCATATTGTTCTAAACGAACAATACAGAGAGACTTTTCTCGTCTACAGAAAGTCAAAAGTAGATAAAACAGTCCAAATTAAATCGGACGTGCTTTTGTGAAATGAAAATTACAAGAATTAAGCGTTGCAGCAGCATCACAAAGAGTTAGTTACGGCTCCGTAGATCGGATCTGTAAAGGTTTAGTAGTTTCCGAGAGATTGTTATCGCTCAACGACCGCTATCACCCGCCTTTGCATATAAAAGGCACCAATCAGGGCTCCGCGCTCCTCTTGCGGTCATTACTTGAGCTGCTAAATGTTAAAACCCTGGGGTACAGGGTGGAGAAGGCATATTCATTACAGTCAAGAGATTTTTTACCATTATGCTGGTACGATCACCAAAAATAATTAGAACCGAAGCCTACGGCTAATCGATAAAATAACCGAGCAAATTATTCTCTGTTTTATCTGAGTACGCAGTTTACACAGTTCATGTGTTATTGTTCAATCAATATCTTATCAATTAATTAAGTCCGAATAGCGGCATCGGGAGACGAGATAAATCTATGTGCGTAATTAATGATTTCGCTTGGCATAAATACGCGTATTACATTATGTATCACGTAATGTACTGATAATTACACATAGACGTAATTGTTAAGGCTATAATCCTGACATTAAGAATTGTATCATTCCAAGTGTATTAACGGGTTAATGTTTTATTTGAACATCAACTAGCTTGCATTTTTTACCAGTTAATAAATTCGAATAGTATAAAAGTAATCAAATATTTTCGAATGTAAAACAGTTATGGAACATATGTATGATCTAAAAGACAGGCGTTCGAATCCTATTCGAATTATGTCAAACATAGTATTTTGATACGGGCTACTTCTTAAGAATAGTTTTAGTTTTTTGAAGGGATATCCCAAAATGCTACTTAATTTATCTCTCTTTTATCTAGCAATGGTACACGACTAGCCGGCTATTGCAAAATCGACTTATCCCATGGACAATCTTACAACGCATACTACCTAAGTGTTATAAACGCCTTCATTTACACCAATCAAAAACCAATCTTGATAAAGATAAAAGTTTTAAATTCGATTTTCGACAGCTTTTATGAAGAGATTTTTGGCAAACCAAATTTAATATTTTGCTAAATTCCGCTTACAATTTATCCGAGATTCACATATAACAATCAATTCCGTTAATAACTTTGATTTGTATATAGATAAACGGTGAAGGAAAACATCGTGAGGAAACCGGAATGTTCTCAGAACCACTAAATTCGAAGACATGTGACATCCACCAACCCGCACTGGGCCAGGGTGGTGGATTACGGCTCATTCCCTTTCTCGGAAGGAGGACTGTCCCTGCAGTGGGGAACATTCTAAAAAAAGGCCGAATTATTATATTATTGTATATAAAGATACTTTTTTGAACATAATCACAGTTTCTGATAATGTTCCCACTTAATGTTTTACAGTAAATAGTAACGGCACATGCACTCGATAGTGCAACTGCATCGCAAGCTAGTGTTCCAAAGCGATTGGCACGTTAATGATATTATTTGCACTCCAATTGTAATGTTTCTGCAGAATCCAATGAAACTGCTTAATGAATCAAAGGAAATTTAACTTTAAATTTAATGATTGGTTATTGTTTACTTATATATGTATGTAACGAAAGATTTTATGTAAGTGCATATCGTTCCAACATCGTCATAAGTATGGTAATATGATCGGTTATATTAAATTAAATTAACTTAATTTATTATTGTAAATTAATATTTTATTTTTACTAGTTATCAACCTGTATTATTATTTAATTTTAAAATATTATAACATAAGGAGAAAACAAATACAATATAATACGCCGATAATCTAGGATGTCGAAACTTCCTTTAATCTTAAAAATATTATTTGAATTTTTTTGGGTCAAAAACATATATTCCTTTTATTTCTTCACGTTTCATTAGACTTTATAAATTTACCATTAATTATTTTTCTGGCATTATCATAGTACTCTAGTCTCTCTCTCTCTAGGTACTGGTATTAGATGAAAACAGTGTCTTTAAAATAACACTAATATTTACAAACGATTAGCTTGCTTATAATCGTAATTGACAGTTCTGTCAGAATGTTCCCGACAGGCTATTAAATGTACATAGGAGTGACAGATTGGGCCCTTGCGGAGTCCGGCCATCAACATGTCACGCCTATGTTATTAAGGCACAGAACGGCTCTTTATCAAGTTTTCAGTTAAATTAACAAACTAAATGATCCGTTCAGAATTAATTGCTGGGAATTACAAGTGAAAGCTTAGGCCCATCCTTTACCTAACAATATAAATTGAAACAGGCGAAGGAGTTCGTTCAGTGCAAAAATCTCATTTTCAGTTTTAAATACTTAAGTAACATTATGTAAGCATTCACGGCCTTGTACTATAATATCTTTAGAGTGGCTTTTGTAAACCTTATATAAATAGTATTGGAGGGAATGGAGTTTACTGATTTAATTTTCATCAAAGGCCTTGCATGTCGAGCTTCTTGTCGTCTTAATGATTTCTTATAAAAGTGAATATATTGTCGAAATATCTGTATTTCAAGACGGACATTATAAGTTATAACTTTGAGAGAACAAGTTGTGCTTATACTGTATTCCTGACTGCTGGAACTAAAACTGTGTGATAATTTAAACTTATGGACGCCGTGCTATCTAACAATATTGAAGCCTTCTTCAAATTGTAGCCAATCTTGTCTGTCACTCCTCTGACATTAAATTAATGTCGTCTTGTTGTTCAAGGCGAAGATGTTTCTGATATGAAAATGATATAACCTGGCCTTGAACAATACACTTAGTAACTAATTCGAAACCAATTCCTTATTTATTGTTTAAATTAAGTAAATCACACACATCCTGTGCAATGGAATTGAAACAGCCATAATAAGCTGAAGACTGTCAGTATGGAATCGTTATGTTTTCCAAAGAGACCAGTTGAAATAAAAAAGACTACAGCGGAACTGACCGAAGAGGAAGAGATTAATTTAATAAGTTGATAAAAAATCTTATATAAAATGTGAAGAAGTACTAAGTAATGGTATACTAACAAAATGGCTATAAAGAGAAAACAAATAAAAGTAATTTGTACTACATAGACTTTACGATGTAATGGAAATGATAAAATCATATAACTATGGAAATCCATTTTTCGGATTCTTCTGTAAACCAATATCTCGTTAAAATTTATATGAGTCATACAGCTTCCACACGTATGTATATTAAATTAAACCAAACAAGCTCAATATCAACCTCTAAAGCATATTATTATAAAAAATATTATGTCGTAAAAAGGAGGAACGATTCATGCGCAAAATGATGGATGGGATACCGGATAAAAATGTACCAAGCGAAGGCGAATCGGAGAAATGTTTGAGGTCAACCAAAAATTGACGTCAGTCGTGTGTTGTTAAATCGAACGCACAATAGATTACCGCCTCGCTTAGAACTTTATTTAACATTAGAAGCCTGCCAACGCCCCAAAACATCTTGACTTGAATTCCTTAATGGACGACAGTTCCGCGACATCAAACTGTGAGTTACAACAGAAAAACAATTTACACTTTTCCACCGACACGATTCTACATTTCACTTTGGATTAATTTCATTTGCTCAAAAGGTGTTGTTTTGTAGTAAGTTATAGTTAATGTGACATCGGCCCTCTTCTACATTAAATCCTTTACATTTCATCGTCATAAAATAGTAAAGATTCATTCTTTATATTTTATCATAATTTTTTTTTAATGCAGTAGAAACCGGAAGGAAGTAACTTTTGATTACTATTGCGTACAGTAGAAATAGACGTCACATTGTTTCACAGCGCACCGGCCTACAAAAGAAGCCGATAGCTACGTATCATCGCTGACACGCATTATTTTAGCAATATCATAGGTATGTATTACTAATAACAATATACATGTAAACATGTAATGTAAAGAATTACCTCAAAATATTTAATAACAATATCAGATATGTGTATTTTTAATATTGTTCGTTTTTTAATATTAAACAAATGTAAAAATCTCACCAGCGACCTAAGAAGCACCTAAGCCTAAGAGCACTGTGCGTGTGTGCATTATCAAATCACTCATTTATTGACAGGACGATGCTACCCACGAGAAAAATTGTTCGAAATCTGATGTAAATGTTATGTTGAATGTCTATCGCATGCGGCCTTCTGAAGAGTAGTAAGAGTAAGCACGTGATATATTACATCACTAAAGGGATACTGACGGAATTCCGTGAAGACGGAGGACGGCGCTGGTTCCACGAAATGTAATTTAGCGCGGTATTATTACCAAAGAAGAGATAAATACCGATCAGCCAGTGACGAACTTGACCAGAAGGGATGCGGCCGTCCAATAACATTCCTCGCGACATTTAACTATATCGGTGACGTAATTGTCTTTGATCACACTGACAAAATGAGGCTTAAGTACAACAAATAATTATCGAAGAGGGTTGGCGTCAGACAGGCGGCCAGCCGTAAAATTTGTAGCCAAAACCTATACAGTATAGACTACAATCTTACTGTGCCGACCCCACACGAGTGTTCAAAGGGCAGGGACATGATGGTGTTACTAATAGCAATATGACCGGTGAAATGCCAGGACCTCACAGAAAACAGGCGTGTAGTAGAAGTACTCTGCGTTTCGTCTGATGAGTGAGGTGCCGGAGGCCTAATTTTAGTCCTCTTCCCCTTCCCACCCTTTCCTCATAAGGATAGGACGGGAAGGGGAAGAGGATAGGACGGGGAGAGGGTTAACGGGGGGAAAGGAATTATCCTTTTTCCTGTCTATGTCCTCCTTTGTCCTTTAAAGGTAGGCAACGCATCTGCAACGCATTTGTCTGTTGCGGGTGGTCATGGGCGGCGCTCACTTGACATCAGGTGATCCGCTTACTCGTTTGCCACCTTCTCACATTAAAAAGAAAAATAATATAAATATAAAGATGTCAAATCTAAAGTAGTAATTCAAAGTATACGTATTTACGGAAATCTGCTACGGAGCAGTTCATTAAAAGTAATTGGATCGGTGACAATACAAAGAGAACGCAAAGGTTGCCTGATAGTTTGTTGCACGATGCGAAGAAATATGAGATCTCGACATATGCATACCTACACTTTATCGTTTTCTTAAAGGTTTTATTTATATTGATTTGAAAATATTAAGTTTTTGATAAATATCAAAAAGAAGCTCTGATGGCCTGAAAACGTAGTAATTAAAAACAAGTAAATTAATATATAAATAGCTTTTACAGTATCATTTTAAGACTTGGATTTTATTAATGATAATATTGGGCCTAATTTACGATACTTATACATTGGTTAGTTTGACAATTAATTAAAATCTCGTTAATCATGGTTTGTAAAGTCGTTGTACCAACAAAGCGCTGTCAAAATAATAATTGGACAAAATAAGTTTCGCTATTATTTATTCGATAGCAATATATATTTATAAGTAAAATTAGAATTAACCACTTATTAAAATTATAAAGTGGTAAGTAGCAGAAATCTGTTTGGTTTTGAAGGGCTTTTGCTGTTGATCCTCTTGACATTTTTCACGAGTCTGTTTATTTCGAGGTAAGCAATGTCCGCACGCCGGAAATTGCTTAGGCAGGTGTCAATATTAATATACGTGTTGATATTTTAACTCCGAGAAATGCTACGTGTTATCTTGCTGTTAAATGGCATAGGGAAATTTCGATCCTTGACTCGTACGAAATGTAAGGTGAAAATTAGCTTTTTCAACTGAGTGCGCAGAACATTTGACCTTTCTAATATAATCAGCCATATTTAAATTCACCAAGGGGAGGTAATAAATTTTCCATTGACGTTGAATCGAAGAATTGAACAAAAACGGCTCCTGTTGAATTAGGGCCTCTACAATAGATAATTTATCGTGGTCGATTCAGGTACGCCATTATGTGTAAAAGACTCTTAAATACTCTTAGAGGAGAGTTTATTTTTTCGTCATCTGCATTTTTAAGAAGAAAATTTAACCTTCTATTTTTATCCTTTTACTTATTTTTTTCATTTTTTATTTGAATCTCACTTAATGAACCATATGACGCACTCACTTAAAATATTTCATACCTTACCTTCCAATAAATCATTCATTACATTCAGAATAAATTGTTGGTCCTCCGCTGATGACGCAAATACGACCTGGTCGTCAGCGTACAAGAGATATTTTACAGCGTGCTCACCCATTCTTAATCCACACTCTTCGTATTAAAAAGCTTTCAATCATCCATAAAGAGATTGAACAGCCATGGGGATGCTACACACTCCTGTCTTACACCTTTATTGATGCTAAACCAGTCGGAGTAGGCTCCGTTGATCCTAACACAAGGAGTAAGCAGCAGTAGATCACTGCTCAATCCAAACGCAATCAAAGTTTACTATAGATCATCTTTTTTAACTTTATCGTATGCCTTTTTTAAATCTACGAAGGCGCAGATTTGTTTTTAGTTTAAAGCCAAAAACTTTTCTATAACCACACACGTAAAGAAATCATCTGATCTATGCACCCCATTCCTTTCCTAAAACCTGCAAAACCTGCTTCTCCAGCTCTCTCTCTTCTCCATTTCAAGGGAAATCTTGATGACAAGGTATGAACCCAGGGGCTTTACCCAAATTCATTCTTTTAACAAATGATATGTGTAAGATATGCTAAAGCGGATATGCTTTAAGAACATTTCTATTCGTAAATTATAATGTTCTTGAATATAAAATTCCCGGACTTATGTCACGCATTCAAAATAAGAGGAACTTAAGCCGTAAGTTTTATGCGACCTTTTCACAACTGGTGGTAGATCCCGTCGAATTACAAATAAATTGTCGAAGCTTTCGACCGCTGTTTAACATAGAGTAAATCAGGAGGAACGTTTGACCATTGGCAAATTTCATAATGTCAACGTCGCGTTAATGTATGTATATTTCATCTTAAAGGAAGAACTATCACATACAAGACTCGTAAAATAAATATTCCTTCAAAATTACATATTCATTCAAATATACTTACATATTTTAGTAACTGACAATTAATTGTGATAACCAAACCTTATGAACAGCTATAGATACTTTAATAACAAAAGCACTACACCGGTTTTTCCATACCCAAAGGCTTCCCCTAAATATGACCATATAAAAGAGATTGGTTTCTATCCGAACGATCAAAACATATATTTCAATTTAAGCGAGATGAAAATTCTAAATGGTTATCAAGAAATATGTTAGGAGTTTTATATGAGACTAGCTGTTGCCTGCGACTTCGTCCGCGAGGAATCAAATATATTAATCACTTCACGGAATAGGTAGGAATAAGGTTTCCCCAATGGGCACCAGCAGGGTGTCGTCTGCATAACCTACGACATTTTCGCCAACGGGGAGATTGATGCGCAGCACTGCAACATAGGCAATGGACCTCCAGGAGATATAAAAATATGTATTTATTTGCTGCCCGGGTACGCCCATGGCTATATAGCAACATAAAATGGACCATAATATTATAATTTTAATAAAAATATTACCTCATAATCTGGTGTAATCAAATTTGTTACTTATTTTCTTTGAGAACACTAAATGATCCTTGTACATTTCAAAATATTTTAATGTACAAAATATAATGAACGTTCCAAGCGTTCCGCACACTAAAATAAAAATTCAGATTCACCTTCCTCTTTCCCAGTCCTTTCTTTTAATTTTTCACTCAGTTTGTACAGGCCGCGGCTGCCCTTTTGCCTTAGACGAGACGTTATATCTACTTGTTTCACTTTTACGTATTTTTGTTTATGTTACTTTGTACCGTAAAACATGAAACGACACTCATGAAATATTAATTTCATAAAGATTAAATTTCATTTAAAAGAGCAAGATTTGTATCCCACAAAAAATTATTAAAGTTGTACAAGCCGGTAGACAGACAGACATCTGGATATTTCAGTTTTTATTAAATTTATATTTATATTAAGATAAGCTAAACGTTCTACTTGTGCACAGTACAAATAACATCAGAATCTGATGATGTCACAGAAGTGAACTTCAAAATAACTAGATTAACGCGATGAACACTACTACTTTATCATATGCCTTCTTCGCAAAACGCGTTGCGTGTATTTCCATCTCTTTAGCATTATCTGTTTAAGGAGAATATTTGTTCGACGATACTACGGTTGCGTCTGAAGCCACACATCACCCATAATAGCCTTCTACAGCACAGAAAATAGTTTAGGCTTACGACATTTATGAACATAGTTGCTTACTGTACAAACAATGTACGGGAAGATAACACGTGTCCCACGAATTCAACTCAACACTTATTTCTTATTAATGTGGGCACGTTAAGATCTTATTTAACAATTGATACGATTGAATATTTATAATTACCAAGATCTTAGAAGGTAAGTAATGTTCTGATTTATCTTTCTCTCTCCCCATTGTTGTCAAGGATTCCATTCAAGTTCGCTCATGAGCGGGATACATCCCATCCGCCATCCCATCAATTGTGTCTTTGGATTCGTAAATATTAGTTTACGTTTACGTTTATTTTTAAACATCAGTTTACGTTATTATTTTTCAAAACGAACAATTATAAAATATAACGTTCCTTATTTTCTATCAGTAAGCATTACAGCAGCAGCACATTGCGTTCATGTGACAGTAAAAGTCCTGTCTAATTTGATATTTAAGGGAGTTTGGACTTCGTAATACAAAGTTACTTAGGATAATATTTACGCTCGTTACATTTAGACGTTAAATAGACGAGCTAGTCGGTCTCGTTGACTATGTAATTATGTTTACACTCTATCGATTGACATCAGATAAATATATAGCTATATAAACACTCTTGTGGTATCAAACTAAATCATTTGCCTTAAACTGTATTTTAGTTCGTGATTTATCGAGCACATAACTCAAGTTATTAAAGGCAAATAATTTGAATTGCCTCAGATCGATATGTGTATAGATATTGAACAATTGTTGCAACCATTTCAATTATTTTAAATTAAGTATTCACGGAACTCATACAAGAATAAAATATTGTTGTTTCACAGTTTTCACGGCATGGAAAGCTGTTTAGACATATTCCCCGAAAAAAATAATTCGCTCGTCGCGGTTCTACTGGCTATATCAATTTATTCTGTCGTTTTCGCCATTGAAGAAATCGTAATTAGGACGCAACGCATAATGCGACAATATACTTCTCCATTTCATCACTCGCTTTACTTATAGTTAAATTTCGATTATTACTGCTATCAAACACAAAAATTGGTTATGCTAGCTAGATACTACAGATGCCCTTAATTCAAGTCTATTATAAATAAATTAAAAATAAATAATGATGTACAGTGAATCGTATAATTTATATTAGAAATAAGAAAGTAAAAGTATTATAACTGATAAGGAAGTATTTCAGAAGTTATTGTTGTTACCCAATATTGTTTGTAACTTATGTGAACAAAATTATAATATGACTACAATTTTATGAAAATAAAATCATAAGCTCTACCTGCCCTCTCTCAGATAGGCTTTAATATTTGAAAGTTATTCTACAAATCCATAGGGGGAAAAATCAATTCTTAACAGAGATTTTAGTCGTATCATGAAAAAAAGACAATTCAATAAAAACTCATCTATGGATTGTAACATTACATTTCATTAAGATATACATATAAACGATTTTTCAATTTAATGAAAACGTGGGGACGCGGACTCTTTTTTCAGCATTATATTTTCTAATAATGTGTACATTTATCGCTAAATTTCGGATTATTTGTTTGGAGTTTTTAATAATTCTTACAATGGTCACACCAAACGATTTTCTTAGTGTGTTGCTAATTTTTGAATATAGAATTTAAGTCGAATAATATTATAATACAGAATCGATTTTCTCTCTAAGTCTATCCTAGTAAAGTTTAGGAGGTGATAACTGGAGTAAGGTTTTAATAGCTTTACCTTTAACCTGTCAAAAAAGGAGATTTCAATCTGCTTTTCTTTTAATCTTCAAGAAAACAAAGATTCTTTACAGTATCAAAAAAATATTTGAAAATCGTTAATTAACCGGAATTTATTAAAAGGACAATAAATATATAGTAGTAGTGAATAGATTTAACGTAAAGTGGTCGCTGGCTTAAGGATGCAGCAGGATACGATACTACGTTCAATTCCCCCTCTCCAATGGCGCGATAAAAGATATTGAACTTAGTTCGTCCGTAATAAGCACTCGTTGTACCGAGGAGAATTTCAGACGATGCCATTTCAATCGGAAACATAGCCCTCGGAACAAATACCATTAAGTACAACAGTTATGAAGTTATTTATAATTTTGTATTTATTTATTAAAATAGTGAGTAGCAGTAATGTTAGAGGACGTCCTAGCAGAACGAGTATCGATTAGTGACTTACTAAAGAAGGGATATATAAAAAGTACACGTAGCCGTCGAGCATGTATGCGTAGATGTATGGATGTATAAGAAGCAAGATATGTGTGCCAGGATCGTGCCAAATGGAAGTCCATGATCTCTGCCTACAACCTACTCTGCTCCTCTGAAACTGCAAAAAACAATTCGTCTTTATTTTAAAATTAGTTTATCAAAAAAAATCGCGTACAGGTTTGATGCCATTGCGAACGTTTACATACGTTCGTGAACCGTCTCAGTATAGGAACATTTCAGGATATTGGTTTTTCGATCTAACTTAGTTCGATGCTGTTGTTTCCGTTTCTATAAGGGGAAGCCGATGCTCTAGCGTGCGCACGTAGCCGAAATACGGGATGAAAATACATTTCGAAAATAAGCGAGCTCGACTAACACCAAGGTTCGTCATGTCAAAATTCATAATATACATTTTTGACACTACTGTAGCCCCGCGGTTAAGGTAGCAAGACATATGTATACTCCGCAAGTTGTGGTTTCAATTAAACGTGCAATTTGTTGTAACAATTATAAATATCGTTCCTGGTGTATGGCAATTGGCCCACAAACTTATTACTAATATTATACAATTGGAAAAGTAGATAGCAATTGTTTAGCCTATCGACTCATTTGACGACATTGAAGTTTTAAACAAACGTATGATTTTTATATTCTATCTAAAAGAACGTGTATGAATGTACTCAAGGATTGTTGGGAAAAAAATTACGGTATCTTTGAGTTCGTACTACATACGTGGTACTTTACTCGTAAGCTTGTATAATAATATAGGCTATAGGGTACGAAAATTTTATATTTTTAGAAAATTCAGGAGTTAGCCGTTTTATTCTAAAAGAAAGCAGATGTTAGTTACGTAAAAATATTAATTTATTAGCCGCGATAGTAGCATTTCCTTTCTAAATCGGGAGAGATAACATGGTGCTTGTTCAAGAGATTTTTATCAGTTATTTATGGCGAAAGATCGTGTTGACCTTTATGTGGTAATCCCACCAGGCCGACCGTGAAAGCTGGCTTGTTATTTATTATCATAAAACATCACTCCTGCTAATATAATCTAATCGCGTCAAGGAAGGTAGAGCCCGCAACAACATCTTTTGCACGAATGGGCAAACTCGACCGGTATAATACCACGACGTCACAGAAGACAGGCGTGAAGTAGAAGTATACGGCGTTTCGTCTGATGAGTAACGTGCCGGAGGCCTAATTGTAGTCATCTTCCTCTTCCCACCCTTTCTAATAAGGAAAGGCTGAAAAGGGAAGAAGATTTGACGGATGAAGAGGGGATGGACAGGCAATGGAAATATCCTTTTTTCTGTGTGTCTCCTCCTTTGTCCATAAAGGTAGGCAACGCATCTGCAATTAGAACTAGAAATATTGGCCTTAAGGCCATTATTACCAGAGCTTTCAACTAAAATAGGACTTTCAAAATTTTTGTTCATCAGGGCGATGCCAGGCGCTAACATTTGCGCAAAATGGTCGTCATGTTGCTTCTAAAATTAACGGCAGAACGATCCAAATACTCCTTGTGCTTGTGCAAAAGGTTCATATACATTTGGGATAATGTAATTCGGTATGACGAATGATAACCGTAGAATGCAGACACCCTCTTATTCGTAATATAGTAAAAACAATTGTGCCTCGGTGTATCGTGCCACAATCCATTACGGAAAATGTGTGGACAAAAGTGATGATCAATAAAGAACTCATTTGTTAGGTCTGAGTGCGTCTTAAATAAACCTTGGTCGAGACAAACACAAACGGAGCCATTAGCAGTTGTACCATTAGTACTATAAAGCTTACGTCTCGAATTCTGATAAATTGTTTTCTTACCGAATACATCTTGATAAAATTTTATTAGCAACGTGCAAGTAAGCGGGTCTAAAACTTATAAAACGCCTTATAACGTGCCACATTGTTTTTCAAATCTTTTAGTATAACTATCTTTTTAAGCTGAATAAATTAATATTCTTTTTGTGTATTGCTTCGTCAGGAGAAGGTTCTTATAAAAGAAAAAAATAAGAAGACGGAGCGGTAAATTAGGAAATTTAAGAAAACCTACCAACTATTTTAACTTCACGCATTTGACAGTTCTATATTTTTGGATAATTATCAATAGAAAAAAAATGGCACAGAATTTTGTTTTTTGACTATTTCCATTGCACAATGTATCTTTGTACATATTTGTTAGCGACCACATTGCACAATAACCGAGTCGAGATTTTTGTTTTAGAGACTTGGTTAATGGTAAATTATTATTTTTATTATTATTTATAAACGAAAATTGTATTATTAATACATATTGTATAATATACATAGGTTCCACGATGTATGATAATTAAGGTATTTTATTCAAAATAGTAGTAATTCCAATGGTTATTCGATAAATAATATAATATTTTATTTTATATAGAGGAAAACAAACAAAAGGAAATTCCTATGGAAAAGTGAGTGACAGTCGAGGTCGTCGTTGGAGAACGTCAAAACCCATAATAAGGGACAATATTACCCGTATAATTGTCAATTAATGGATGTGTAATATGAGGAATAATAAGCCAGCGAATAAAGTAGTGATATACCATAGGAAAAAAGCATTTTGTAGAATAGAGATGTATGATAAAAATGGCAAGAACTCTTGCAATCACCATATAAAAGTAAATTTGTAACATTACAGATGTTTAATGAAATTAAATATTTTGAATTTTGCGTAAATAGATTTACATCTAACGAGCAATATACTGTTAAGTTTTGTAAATCATTAACAAGCCTTAATTAACATACTTGTAACATTATCTGTCTATATATATGTATATTTTCTAACCAGTAATTGAATGGTGACAACGTACAGTTATAATATTGTATGTCTTGTGTTACTATTATGAAAGCGTTAGTAGATTCTGATCTTTGAGATGCTGTTTTTGTTTCATAATATTATTAATATTTTATCGAAAAGCTCCAGCATATTATTATATAATTTAGCTATGTAAAGCAATTTGAAAATTAAACTTTCTGTAACAAATTATTTTGAAATCTTTATATTGCGTGAATTAAGTATGCTTGCACCAACTTCCAATGATTCTCATGTTATCAGTGCCTTATTTAGATTACCTAAAGCAAGCATATGTGTAGTGAACACCGCTATGTTTGCACAAACTAACAAAGGCAGTGTCGTCTTATCTGTGCAACGGATTTTATCTGTTACTATTTTTTTTCCTATGGTGTTGTCATATTTGTCTTTTTTAAGACATTGTATTGTACAACTTATGTTATTTTAATGAAGTTCTTACTACTATCGTGTTCACCCCAATAAAACTTTTCATCGTACCCTATATTCCTAAATTGACATAGTCTCACTAACTAAACGACATTCATAAAAAATGCATGCCAACAAATCTGATACCAAAATTTAGCTACCAAATGATTACACATTGACATTGTTTTCACAAAGTATTGATTTTTGTTATTTTGTCATTTTGTTTCTAGTTTTATTCCAGTATTTATCCAGCTTTTTCTGAATCGTGATAAGTGTTCTATTTTATTTTTATTCAATTATAAAATCAACGATATGTCACTTAATAGGGTTGAACTCAGTACGAGATTTGGGTAAAATGATGGAGTCAAAGCTGTCATATAATAATCATATGGACATGATCATTAAGAGAGCGTTTCGCCCGCTAGGTTTTAGTTTAAGATTCGAAACCATCTAAAAGAGCACACGCCTTGAAAGTTTTATGTTACAGTAATGTTCAATAAATCTTAAATTTCGCTTACATAATCTGGAATCTGGTTTTTGAATGTCATAAGACTCGCATCGAGAAAATATAAAGCAAATTTAGAAAGTGTCTTGAATACCGCAATAACAATACGTATATATCATATAATAGCCACTAAGCCGTCACAACCTTATGACTCTTGCAAATAGATGAACTTACTTTGACCAAATATACTTTTATAAAAAAAACATTTTGACCCTCACATTTTAGGACAGATAAAATTTAAAATAACCAAGCACAGCTCTCGCAGAAAAATTAATTCGTCGTTCCTTTGTATCAGCATTAAGTTGAAATAACTTTTTTAGACGTAGTGGTGATGTACGTAATCATTTTTTGTAGATATTGATATTTTAGTAACAAGTCAAAATTGTATAAGATTAGAGTATAAATTCAAAGCAAAATTACAAATTATCTTTTATAGTTAATAATAATTGTCATTTGATTTAATATTATCCTTTTTTCATCGTTTCGTCATCGTCCCTTTATATAAAGGAAAAGGTCCACAGTATGATTGTAAAAAGTACCGAGGGATCAGTCTTCTCAGTATTGTGGGAAAACTTTATGCCAATGTACTGATTGTAAGAGTAATGAAAGAAACAGGAGGGTGCGCAGCCCACCCTCTTTCTCTTTCTTCTGCATATAAATGACATGCTGCAAATTAGCAACGTCCATTGCTATGCAGACGATAACACGTGTGATGCACTGTACACGGCCCGCGCTAACGTTTCTCGGGCTACTGCCGATGAGAACCGGATCAAACTTGTGTCTGAACACCTTTTAGGTGAAGTCTCGGATTGGGGTCGACAAAATCTTGTTGATTTCAATCCCATAAAGACACAAGTCTGCGCCATTACTGCTAAAAACCAACCCTTTGTCGTGGATCTTCGTTTTGAGGGCGCTCCTCTGGTTGCCATAGCCAGAATCGGTATTCTCGGCGTTGACGTATCGAGTGTTGTTCAGTTTCGCGGACATTTGGAAGACAAGGCCAAGATGGCCTCTAAAAAGCTGGGTGTACTCAGTAGAGCGAAGCAGTATTTCCAGCCGGGCCAACGCCTTCAGCTATACAAGGCGCAAGTCCGGCCCCACATGGAATACTGCTCGCATCTCTGGGCGGGAGCACCCAAATACCAGCTTCCTCCATTTGACCACATACAACGGAGAGCGACTCGAATCATCAACGACCAAGCTCTTACCGATCGGCTTGATACTCTGGTCTTGCGGACGGACGTCAGCTCCCTCTGCATTTTTACCGTATATACCACGGGGAGTGTTCCGAAGAACTGTTTGGAACGATTCCTGCCGCCGAGTTTCGTCATCGAACAACACGCCAGGTACCATCCACACCATCTCGATGGCTGGCATTCCGCGACTGTGCAGTTCTCGCGAAATTTCCCGCCACGCACAGCCGCGTTGTGGAATAGTCTGTCCTCGGCGGTATTTCCAAACCAGTACGACTTTGGGTCCTTCAAGAAGCGACCCATCTTTTTCTTAAAGGCCAGCAACGCATCTGCAGTTCCTCTGGTGTTGCGGGTGTCCATGGGTGTCGTTGATCACCTCGATATAAAAAAACTTCACTTTTAAAAGTAGCTCTCTGATAGCCAACCACAATCATGTATTAACTGGTTAAAACCTTAAGACAGAGATATTTTTTTGTAAATAGAGCGACTCCTACCATTTCTTGTGGCAAAACAATTAAAGGTCTTAAGCGAACAAAATCTCTAAATTATTACTTCAACTATATTTAACATTACTTTTGGTTTAACAATTTTAACAATTTTGGTTGATATTTAAAATGATAATCCAACATTTCATTGGTGCTGGCGACGAATTTTCGAAATCAAATAACTTCGTACTTTTAAACTCAGAATGAACTTCCAGGCAGTGTGCTTTCAACGAGACATTGTAGAGAATCGGAGATAGAAAGTAGAGGCGCATTCTTTTCGAGTTTGAGGGTATAGCAATTAGTCAAATTTATTGAAGCGGTATGCAAGTTCACGTACTTCTCCAAAGCGTAGTTATCAAAGAAACTTCCCGCTGCAGAAAGTTTCCTGCATTTATGCGGACGCCCCCTCCGACATTAACTCGTCGCCAACTCTACAAACTTTCAAAACCTCGTATCTATTGCAGATGGGTGGGTGAAAACGCGAAACCAAATGAACAAATTTTCACTTGAGAAGTTTGTTCCCCGAAGTGTAAACATTTGTATATAGCTTTAAGTTGACACCACCGAAATCTTTATTGGTTTGTGCATTAAGGAACATCATTTATATCTCACAAGACAAAATGTCAAAGAGTAAAGCAAGCAAGAGTACCGTATCGCAAGAACTTTCCGATAGATGTCACTTATCGGGAGATTTTTACTGGCTTCACTTAAATGTAAGCCATTCATTTTTTTGTTACAAAAACGAACTCGAAACGAACCTTGTTTGTATATAAACTTAAAATTGCGGCACAGTTACATGCGCCATGGTCACGGGCTGACTGAAGGCTAATCGTGGATAAAATCCCGTCTCTTACGAACCTTGTATGTTTTAAAGGCGTATTGACTTAACATCAAAATTTATACATTTTACAAGTAACTTAAACTTCTTTCTTTTAAACTAGAAGGTCAAGAAATGATTGGTGAACACATAGTTGTTCATCCACGTCAGCATTTCAAATGTACGATCACTATCCAGTTAAAAGATTTCAGATTTCCTATAGAATTAATAAAGGGATCACTTTCTAACTGAACGAAATGAAATATTGCGAGTGGTATATCCTTACTAACATTATAAATGTAAATTCTAGATTTTTTTTTTAGTTTTGTTACGTCTTTACGCCTAAACGACTTAACCGAAACTAATAATATTTTGAACACACATTGTTACGGCTTATTCGAAAAAAAGGGAAAATTTGACGTTCACGTGCAGCATCTGTTACCATGGTAATGTTATACAAACTTATTAACATATTTTTTCCTATAATTTGCAACGTATTATATGCGGAATCAAGGTTAAAAATGTTCAAAGTGAAAAAAGAAACGAATTGGTGCGAATCCGCGGACAAAAGCTATTATTAGTTAATGTTGTACTAATATGTTATAAATGTAACGTATATCCTATAACCTTTAGGTCAATTATAGGTAGAAATAACCTCAAGTGAATTTATTTGTTTGCTGTGTGGGTAACTCGAATTGGACGTTAATATCGCCCCGGCGATTTAATTCTTTTCATTTCACGTTCGGAACGAGGATTCCGAGATCGCGAACGAATTGGAAACAAGAAGAAACAAAACATAAAATGGTAGACTTTACCTATACAAAGCGTAACTTTTAATCCAATCTGGATTTTCTGGGTGTGGAAATTCCGGCGGAAAATAACATAAAAGAAACGACTAAATATTCTGGCATAGGCAGCCCGTGCGACTATCTAAAAACTTACCAGTTTTACTTACGTGCGCTGAATATCTAATCCACATACAAGTCAAATCTTTATTTGGTACTCAGTCATGTATCAGTGCCGAAAATGATTTCAACGGACGCTATGATTGTTATAACAAAAGCTGACTATATTTATTGATTATATTTTGATGTATTCCTCATTAACTGTTAGCAAAAACATTATTTGTAATAATAATTGTACTTGCATGGCATAGTCATTTCGAATTACGTCATTAGACAGTCTCATTCAATCTATTTTATTCATTTTTCAAAATTAGACAAAAAGTTAACATAAAAGTACCATCAACTTGATGGTAACGTCAAATAATACTTTATCGAATATGAATCACTAATTGTCTTACTACTACATGTTCATGAATACTAATATATTGCATAAAATACACGCTCGTACGCATGGATACGTAAATGTAAGAAAGTAGAAGAAACGAGAAAGGTGTACCAGGACAGTGCCAACTGGAAATCCGTAATCTCTGCCTACACCCTTGGCCTAAGGGCGTGAGAGCAAAATAGTGGAGCGAGGTAACAAAATAATACAATCTCTTCTCCCTACTCTTTTCACACTTTTCGCTTCAACAAAACAAAATAGTACAATATCAAAAATAATATAGTTATGTAAATTTTCTATTTTAAGCTACCGAAATCCCCGCGCACGCGTATCGATTAATTGGATAGCTAGCGCAATCATTATACATAGTTGCTTGAATGAAGCCATGAATAAAATTAAATAATAATATTATTTCACTTAAAGCCGAAAGTTTTCGTCATCATCTTTAAACGTCGACAACTTGCATGTGTCATACATATAAAAGCGAAGACAACATTCACAAAGTATTTTATGTAATGCCTCTTGAACTACGTTTAAAACTACGAAGTCGTCGAGAAGTTTCCAGAGACAGCGTATGAATGTTCTACGAGTAAGTAGAACAGCAATTATAGATCGTGGGTGACTCATGCGAGGGAAGTGGAATAGACTGAGACATAACAGTTCCGTGGGATCGATGTGCTGACGCTTAAATGGGGCCCGTTCTGGGTTGCCCCTCAGCTATAACTTAATTCGACTTTTATCAAAAGTCCCAATTTCGCTTGCTACGTGGAAACAAATAATGAAGCGAACAATTGCATTTATTTTGGATGTACTCAATTTTTCGGTGCAAAACCGATAATAATATTACGAGTGCAGGCGGGTATGTTAAATTATTTCAATAGTAAGCTAATTAATAATAATAATAATATTAATAAATCGGCCTTTTCTAGAATGTTTCCCACTGCAGGGACACAGGCCTCCTCTCCGAGAGAGGGAATGAGCCGTAATCCACCACGCTGGCCCAGTGCGGGTTGGCGGATGTCACATGTCTTCGAATTTGATGGTTCTAAGAACATGCCGGTTTCCTCACGATGTTTTCCTTCACCGTTTTTGGAGCAGTGGTGATGAAATAAATTTACACAAAGTAAAGCGCCTGCCTGGGTTCGAACCCGCGACCTACAGTTCGTAAGTCGGGGTCTAAACCGCTGAGCCACCACTGCTCACCGCTGAGCCACCACTGCTCACCCGGTCATTATGAAACTTTGTACACGTATTCTTGGACGTATTAGAAGTAACATAGGTTACTTTTTATGAGAAAAATAGTATATAAAAAGCGAAGTATGTATGTTCCCTATAGACTACAAAACGGTTGGACCGATTTCGATGAAATTTACAGGGATTGTCTAGATTGGCACAGCGGGTGTTCCTGTGTTTGGTAGCGATCGGATCAACATAATTAGTGGTACCCGGGCGAAGACGGGGCGAGTCACTAGTATTGCATAAAGTTCATTTGTAAAATAGTTTTCTTAAGGCATTCTACTATATTGGTATTCCCTTAGCTGACGGCGACTGCAAAAATAAATATGATTAAGAATTGATCCTTATGTTTACTCGCGTAAAATTATTTTATACTTTTTAGTGCATTATTTGTTATTGGATATAGTTTTTTTTGAAGTCGGTTTTGTTTTTGTTAAAAATTTTGTTTTAATCACTGCAGTATCAAACTTTGGTGCAATATCTTTAGACAAAACTTGAAAATACCAAACAATACTTTGTACGAACGTTTGTCTTTCGTACAATAACTAACGACACAGTTTATTTTAGGTTAAGAACTGGATCTCAGCTTTTGTGTCTCTATTTTTTTTCTTACTTCTTAAAGATTAATGGCTAAGGCACTTCGCTAAATGAATATGCGTATAAGTACTAGCAGTCGCGAACGGGTGGTGGAGCATATCCGCCAATATCACATTGAAGCCAGTTTACACATAACATAAAAAATATATATCAAAATTTTTGATTTTTAACTTCTGTCTGGAAGAAATCACGTTCAATCGTTTTTTTTAAGTTTATCGCGTTCCAACAGACACAACAGGCGAGTCAAGGAGACTGTTACATCATAGGTGCTTAACTTTAAATTTGGACTTTAAATATATCAAACGCATTTACATATCAAATCGATATGGAACAGTCCGAATTTTATTTGAGTAATGCTTTATTTTTGTTTGTAAAACTCCGAATTTGAAGTTAAAAACCTACGTGTCATGAATATCTACTACTATGCCATGTATTTTTTCTTGAAACAAGCCCACAGACTTAAGGTCCGAAGATTTTTATATGATTTTGAAGCTAAAATAGATTGTTTGTCGGTTGGTTCGTTTTTATACAGCTAGTTATGTTTTACTTTAATTGAGGTTTGTCTTGAACGAAAACATAGCAATTAAGAGATTTAACAGGGCTACGCGTTTAAGCGTAAATAACTTCGATATAAACTGTGAAACGTAAATCTTTCCTAGCTAATTTAAAGTTCTACGCTACAATTCGGTATCGGCACGCAGAAAGATCTATGCATTTGAAACAAGCTGATAGGCCTAAGTTATCGCCTGGTTGAATAATAAATCCCTATGGCTAAATTGTAACTGGAGAGGCTTAATGAAGATATAATTTATTTTTCATGATACAGCATGCGGATTATGAAACGATTTTTCAAATAGAATTCGCTGCATGTTAAGATAAGTGTGTGCCCATTAATCACTAAAACAGCATTAATCAACAAGGGAAAGAAAAAATGGCAACTTTGTCAAGAGCAAGCCCACCGATAAGCTGTCTAAAGCACAACGCCGCGGAAACGTCGGCTTTAGAACTCTCATGCGAAATTGAACTGCCTGTTTTATGAATAAAGATCAAATATCCTTTAAACCCTTCGCAAGGAACTTAATGTTGAAATGCGGATTTATACAGAGATAAATAAAATGTATATATAGATATAAACTAATACATCTATTTTAAAATAAAATTTCGTTTCCGTAAATCAGGCTACAGTAAAATCATAAACTATGTCACATGACATAGTCGTCCTATTGGTGTACATTTCGCACATAGGCTTTACGTTTAACATTTATTAATTATCTAGAAACGATTAAATATGGTTATCTGACCAACAAAGTCGTCATACGATTGTAATACGCTATATTAGAAATCTGAACATGGATAATATTATCACTACGATATATAATTTGTCTTTCGTCATAATTATCAACATCATATCTTAACAACAAAAAGGAATATTCATATTTTGGGGAGTGAGGGTTTTATTGAGACTGATTTGTCACTGTTTTCCTAGAAGTGGCATCTATAGCTACACATGTCGGGCTCGAAGCGGCAGGGCGCAGAGGGCGCCTAGCCTAAGCTTCTTTAAGAGTAACTTATCTCGAGGGCTCCCTCCGTAGAAGGAGCCTAGGCTCGGGCCGTTAATTTATTATTATAACCGGATTGGAAGGTGGCCGAGCTCTTAGGTCGCTTCGTGGAACGCTCCTTGAAGTGACTCGCCTCGATCGGTAGCTATTATCTGATTACAACTATCATTACTGCCACTTCGGAGAGCGTTTGCGCTGGAAGAAGTAGTGGCGGAAGAAACTCAAGCAACGCTTCTACCATTAAAGGGGAGTATACCCTGCCAGCTATGTGACCGTATCGAGAGTAAGATGGCCGTCCTCGCCAGCGACAGCAGTGTATGATTTGGCTGCGAAGTTGTTTTATCCTAGCCTGCCATGATTATTGCCTCGTCTCGATATTCAAGTACTTGCCTAGGTCGTCTATAGTCGTGGCGGAACGTGCCGGGCGCGATTGTTTTGTGGGTGGCGGCACCTACCACTGACGAATTGGAGTGACCGGCGGCAGAGTCAACATACCTGCGCGACGCCAACATCACAGGTGTTGAGCTATTGAGCAGCTCTTAGTCCGCGTGTAAATCGATGTTACGCACGAACCACGGCGATCCGGTGGCTCTGCGCAAGAATCTGTTTTGGATCAGCTGAAGTCGGTGTATGTGTTTTGGGGAAATGTGCGCGAATAGCATACGTCATGATAGGCCGTACGATAGCTTTACAGAGTGTCACCTTGTTACGGAGGGATATTTTACTGTTGACGTTTATAAATGGGAATATAAAATACGTTTATTTAAAAAAAAAACATAAAGTATTCTTACTTTAAAATATGAAAGCAAACATTAGCCTGTTATTACTTTTTTAATATGCTTTTATAAGCTTCATGTATAATGTATATTTATTTATTGTAAGGAGCGGAATCTTCAAACGTGATTTTTAACCCCTTCAAAATGTCTGGTTAATTTAGAACGTTGCTCACTTATCAAGGATTGACAACAATGCAAAATTTTAAATTTCAGGATTTGCGATTTTATTAGAGAAAACGCCATCTAGGTGAAAGTTTAAATGACAATGGATATACATGTAATGAACCTTAAGGTGTTTTTGTTTTTGTTTTTATAGCTATTAGTTTCTTAACTTAAAGCATTCATTTAAACATGTCCATTTATGCTTGAGAAATAATTCATCCGTAAATGCTGAAACACTCCCAAAGATTTTTCCTGAATAATTTGCATTCATAAACCGTGTCACAAATAATCTTCGAATTTATTTGACAAACAGGAGAACAAGATAAACCATTTCTCTAAATTATGTGATTACTTATCAACTTTGCCAAGCACCAGATGGATGAATTTACTTCCTCGGAAACAAGTCTATTCAAGAAGGTTTTTTTTGGGATGGTTTAATTTGTACGGCAAATTTGAACATTTTATATAATCGTCTGGGATGGTATTGGATTGTAAATCAATTCGAACCATTTGAATGCACAATCTAACAGGCAAAATTTTGCGGACATTATTTTATAAATTAAGAGAATTCTAAATTGTGCAATTTATATAGAAGAATATAAGGTAAGACAGTAAAAATATTCTGTGTAAGACGAAACATGCGTGAATAATACAAAACGCATAAGAATTTATTAAAGTGGACTGAGCTTTGCTCTGTGTTGTCTGTCATCGTAAGCTCACGTTTTCTCAAAGGATATTTAGTATTCTAATAATGAGATAGCGTCATCTTCCAGAAAATTTACAGTTTCTACTAATATTATACAATAATGACATACCAAGAAGAACCTCTGGGTCTAGAAACCCAATTATAGCGATCGCTAATAGATGGTACGCTATAAATTCGTTTTTTTCAATTTCCCATTTTTAAGAAGCCGGGGCGGATCACTAGTATACCATATACCATATAGATCTTATGTCGTTAATATGCTTCGTTAAATAGAGTTAGAACACCTTACATAAAAGCAATGTAAGTTTACGGTGACTTCGTGTTCTCGGGTTAAACTTTAGTAATAGTATCAGTGGTGTTAGGTTCCGCGTATGCCGCAAGTTTCGATCCCAGCTATCTCGGTATGTGCCGCCTAATTAGATTGTTGCGTACAAGTGCGCTGGCCTTCGCCATTGAAAAGGCATGATTTACTGTGATAATTTGATTTTATATATAACTTTAAGTTTTCGTGGTTTTTATTAATATAAAGTAAGAGAGCAGTGAGAAATCGAACAGTAGCGGTGGTCGCAGAATTAGAAAGAAGTTACATCGAAACGGCTAACTATAAAAAAAATTCGTACTACCGCATAACTCCAGTCAGTCCGTGACCATGGCGCATGCAACTGTGCCGAAATATCAAATATAATATAAAGTGGTAAAGTGGTCCCGAGAAAAGATATAACTTGATTTAAGATTTCTCAGAAATAGAACGCTAGCGATATGAAATACATGAATAGAAATTTTTAATGACATTTTCGACTAGAAGGACTAGATAAAGAGCTCATTTGTTACTAATATTAGAAGCCCGTCAAACCGCATAATACGTAGCTTTAATTTTTTATACAAAAATAAAATATTTGTCTGTAATTTTTTTCAAATAGTTCTACGTATAAATCTTATGAATAAATATGATTACTGCAAAACGGATCCCAATGTGCCCAATTTGTTATGCTAAATTAAGAGACGATTGGAGGGATAGATACATTTTTTAAGTTTTTTAGAAAGATTTGGACTATAATATGTTAAACTGCAAAATAAGTACTGAACTGACTCTGCATTATGCAAAATATTTAACGGTCGTAAGAAGGTTATATTTATTGCAACATGTCAAGATTCAGCATGCAAGGTTACGTGAATTGAGCTTTGAAATAGGATTTAAACTTAGGGTTCATAAATCAGGGATAAGCTACGATCACCCGAGCGACTCACGATCGACAACTAATAACGTCGGCAATACATCAGTGAAACGACGCCAGCAAAAATATATGTTTATGCGGAAGACTTCTAGCAAAATTAGTGTTACTGATGAGGTCAATTAAATGTTAAAATGTATTTAAATTTATCAAACATATGTCGAAACAAGCTTAACTAGTTTTCCCTGCAGAGCGCAGTACTGATAATCGATGAAGAAATGTGATATATAATATGCGCCGTAAAGTATAAACACGAGAATGTACAGTAGAACTTATTAGTATCGCGCGAAAAAGACTTCAATAGCTCGCTAATAAAAAACCTCACATTCGTTTCAGATATAAGGCAATAAACATTTAAGCAGAATAAGATTTGTTTGTTTAGTCCGCATTCAAACAAGTAATATCGACTTAGACTTAAATGTTAACTAACAAAGCTACCTTTATAGTATTGCCAGTATGGAACCTTAAAGATAACGCCATCATTACAGGTAAGTAAAGATCAGAAGCATTATTCTGGACCCAAACTGAGATTATCATTGAACCTTCTTGCTCGCAAACAAAGGAAATGTATCTAACATGTTTCCCCACAAACACGTAAGTGATTCAAACATATACAACCTGCTTAATAGTAAATGGTACTCGGCTTTGGCTAGATTTGAGAGGTTTCTCCGTACAATCAAGATAATCGCTGAAAAGTAGTGTAAATTTTTCATTCGGCAACCTTTCTTTGGGTACAAGAAAAACATTATTCAAGGTCCGAAAAATCGCCTCATCTGTTCGGAAGCTTCACTAACACGGGCCTATTTATACAGAACATATATTATACTTAAAGCACATGCATAATATCAAAAAAGTCATAAGTAGGTAGAAAAATAGACGTCTTTAAATTTTCTTGAAGGGCTTATCAAAACCATATATATTTTATGTTCCTCATTACCAGGAAGTATTTATCAACACAATACTTCTAGCAGTAGTTATAGTTTATAAATATGCCGATAAATGGGAACAATTTATTATTCCAACAAAGACGAAAGCACGTTCGTGTCTAACGGCATTAAGAGAAGCGACACTCTTCTCTTCCTGAGCTGCTTAAATGCAAATTTACCGTGAAGTCTTACACCACACGTATGTACATAATAACATTGTCATACAACTTACACCAAGTAACTTATGTAATATAAATGTATTATTTGCCCCATTAGCAACTAATAGATAAATATATAAAACGTTATAATCAATTTACTTTCCAGACTTTTATACGTTTAAGATATTCTTGTGGTCTAAAATGTCATGAAATTTGGAACTGCCAATACTTTAAATTTCGTGACACATATTAATATTACCTCCGACATCTTTCCTATTTTCGATATATGCACGAACGAGTTTCGAATGTTAAATTTCAAAGGAACATTGCTAGACCAGTGTTGCTATATTTGTTTAGTATTTCACGAAATTATTTTGGAGAAAAACATCGCGCTGTGAATGCAAAACTAACAGAGTACGAGTAGAAAGCTAACAGAACAGGATAGGTAATACCTCACCCGTGACCGACAAACCCTAGAAAAACTAATAAGAAATATAAATAATGCGAACATAACTGCTTTTACCGAATGTATTTTTTATTTTGTTGATATACCTTTGACAAGTCGTTTAAAACTGTCTTACAGTACCAATCTATGTACCAAAGTACTTCCAAATATGTTTTTTTGTTAAAATAATTAGATTTTTTTTTCAAAAATCATGTTAGAAACATGTTTCAGCTGTAGAGTATATGTACATTTAATTGACTCAAATTCTGTGCATTATTGAGTATCGAGCGTGTGTATGGAATTTTATTAAGCCTATTAGAAATAAAAAGTTTAACCAATGAGCAAAAAAAATAGTAAGAGTGAGGACAACTGGAGAAAGCCCATGAATTCTAGGTAGTCAGATACTCCTTGAAAGACGTTTTTGCACTTATTTATTTATTCTTCTTATTTATTTATTACTCTGGCCCCAATGTTGGATGATTCACTCAATGCCAAACAGTTAAATTCAAATTGATAAAAAGCTACCGGAACTTAATTTTTCAATGAAATAGAGAAATGTATGGTTCATTATAAATTGAAATAGCAAGTACACAGAAAAATATTCCACCTCGTTCATGCGTTCATGTGTATTGAAAAAGAAATCGGTTACCAAGTGGCCTATCATAAGCAAAAACTCATATACGGAAGCTTTAAAAGAGTTTTGCGTTGACCTAATTTCATAGTTATTTTTATATTAATAAATACCGTAACATCGCAATTAAGTAACTTTAGAAAAGGAACACGATATTTCACTATATTAATAAAATTATAACTTAGACATAGATAGATGATAGACAGGTGATAGAGAACACTTCATGTAACAATGATAGATAAGAATTACTCTTCTACTTTTTGTGAACAACATTATGTCTAGCGAAGTGATTTCCTTTTGTAAGGAACAAACTAGCTGCAAGGAATCTTTTCAAACTGACTGAAATGTAACAGAAAACTAAAATCGAGTTTTATTATATTTATGTAGAAATTGTCTTGGAACGTCTGTGTAGGTGGATGCGAACAGGAAACATCGCGAAAAGAAACATTTAACTACGTTATTTCGAAATCTTGTAAAATCAATCAATTCGTATTGAAATAACATACAATGTGGCCGACTTACAAAGAAGCAGGAGAATTATGACATCATTCAATACAGAATTGAACTCTGGTACTCTAGTTGACTTTGAAAATTATGCTTTACTTTAGTCATGTTATTTGAATGAATAAGATGAATTATCTCATAATAATAATCTAGAAACACAAGTCACCAATTCAGTAAAAAGAAGTCAATTCGTTCATTATTTTAGTCGTGCTATGAACGGCACCATTTAATGACCTATTTCGGGCTCTATTCCAATAGGTATCATTACTTCCCATGCAGCTGTTACACTTTACGACCGAACTTGTATTATGTTCCCGCTATCGTCGGGAACTTCTATAAGAATTCCCAATTACATTTTAAGAATTCACTTTTCAAAGTTTTAATTGTAATTAAATCGAAAATAAAGATAATAGCTGTTTGAAAATAAGAAGAAAAGAAAGCTAAGTCAAAAGTATTTAAGGAAACTGAATGACGTCTCTTATTTTTCGCAAGTTACGCCGGATCACAGGTAAAACCCCGCTGAGCTGTTTTTTTTATTCTTCTATTGTAAGTTGAAAAATCTAGGTCTTACCACGACAAAACTTAAATCGTTTTATGCAAAAACGTGATGTTTTTTTTAATTTTACATGAATTTGCAAGGAAAAGAAAGAAAGATGTATAATAAATATAAAACAAACTCGAGAACGGCTGCACAGATTTTTTTGATATTTGATTTCTTGAATTTACCGCCGCCCTAAATAGAAGAATAACTAATAAAAGAATATGAAACAAAAAAATATCAAGAAAATACGTTTTCTCATAAATGTATCGTATAAGACGTGGCAAAGGTATTTTTATCTGTTTTAACTTTTAAATTAAAAATTCGATAGTCAATTTTGATTGTCATTAGATTTGGCATTGCGGACTGTCAGAGATTTTATATATTATAAATAAAAAAACCTTATTTCTGTGTAAATGACAGAAACTACAAAGGGTATATAATTATACGTCCTGACTGAACTAACTACACGAAACGAAAAAGATATATTTAAAAGTACAATAGGAATAAAACCCGAATGCAACCCGTCCGGCAATAACAAATTAATATAGCAGTGTAGCAGTGGCAGAGCCTGTCATTTGGGTTGATATACCTGACAGTTGATTTTAGCCAGTAAAACCCTAAAACGCATACTACATTTTATACCTTTTCATAGCAATATATGATTGTTGTAAACAAACAAACGTCATTTTCCTTACATGGCGACCATTGCACTTTAAAAACTTTCATCGGAAATGTCGTACTTTTCTGTAAATCGTGAGATAAAGTGAGGTAAAATTGTGTAATATGGATAGCTAATGTTATAAGGTAACATAAGTAAAAAATGTGTTGCGAAAATAATTTGGAATTTGCGAATTTAAACGTAAAAACCTTTTAATAAATAAAACTAGTACTACTTTGTTTACTGTTAAACAAGGTATATGTATATAGATAACACACACACACAAATTAAAATGAAAGACATCTAAGCACACATCACTTTTATTACCAATCGGAGGTACTTATGCGAATTGTATCACTTGCCTTAATTTAAAAAAGGAAAGCTAAAATAAATTTCGTTTACTTTTCTGTTTACCGGATCGTATAAAAACCGATAAGGGGACCCTTTTATGTCAAAATCCTCTATTCTCTAACGCGATTTCACATTTACGTGGATAACAATGCCCTTTGTTTCTTTTGACTAATAATTCAGAGTTTCTATTATATAAATTGACTAAGAAACAGACCAGTGGGTCTAGCGTAGACAAAAGAATATTTGCACTACAAACATTTTTAATGGAGAAAACTTCTTGTCTATGCAGTAAAGTAATTTCATTTCAAGAAATGAGAATATCAAAACGTCCCAACCATTCACAACTGTATCTTAGTCCTTTATTCTGGAAATATTATAAAACATTTAACTTTAGACTAAGCTAAGCAACACATTGTAAAAAAAATAATACACGAAGTCATAGTCTATTAGTAGAGGTATAATAAGACCATCAGATTCTATACCTTTTTTTTGTCAAAAGCGACAATTTTTGCTGTAAATATAAATCACGTAAGGCTTGCTACGTAATGCGTGTCAAGGCCATAAATGAAAATATCCAAACATAAAGCTTTCTGTTTCTTTGTTAACGATAATTATTTTCTTCATTAAAAATGATAAAAAACGCACACTTGGAAAAAACTGATGTGGTCGGTGTGTACTGTGAACACCGTAAATCATATATGTTGCATTTAATGATAATGTTTGGCAAAAGGTGCTTTAAAGCAAGGTTAGTAATTAGTCTACGCAAACGAAGGGTAATATTAAAAACAAGAAAAAGAAGTTTTTATGTTAGCGTGCGAGATGGGCAAGTCGGTCACACAGTCCCATAGCTATGGTAATGTATTATTGCACGTAGGATTTTTCTGTATAAAATTCCATTATATATCACGATAGTGTCGGATAACTTAAGATTGTCTAGGCGTTAATGCACCGGATAACAGAAACGGTGTTATATTTGTACACAATACATTTATGTGTATCTTAAAACCATAACCTAAATCTTGATAGAAGCAAAATCAACGTTACAGCGTAATACATCCAGGAGCTTGCTAAGCATTTTAGTGCCAGATAGGGGGGGAGTTGGTACTCCCCTCCCCTCCTACGGCACCCTGGAGGTCCAACACCAAAATCATAAGGAGCATTCATTGACAAATTGTAAAGTCAACTTGATAACTATTATTGTAATAACATTTTATAGCCTATAAACTATATAAAATGTGTGTGTAAAGTCTTTCTTAGTCAACCGTCCCTAAAATGGGGGTCAAAGCCTCTGTCGTAAAAAACAAATCTTAATCGGCCAGTGCTTCAGTGTTCTTTTCATGGGTTGTGGTGATAATTTTGTATCAAAATTAAAAACAAAAAAAAATGCCTACAACATCAGAAGAATATCTACCCAGTCCTATGATCTTTGCGTGACGTCATTTAATATTTCTTTTTTGTTTTAAAGGCAATGGCAGTTTACAGTATACTACAAAATATTATTATTTAAGGTTAATAAGAACTTTGAGCTTTGCATGGTGCAAAGACTGTAAAAATAAGGAAATAATGGATTTGTATTTTCCCTAGTGCACAATTCTGCTTAATTAAGTCGCATCGTTTATATACAGTAATAACTTCATCACCACTTTCTTAAAATTAAGTAGTCTTCATATTAAATCATGACAATTTTTTCGTTTTTTTTATTATAGTAGCGAAAGTCATCATATAATTAATACATTTTACGTAAGAGCGAGCAACGGGTACGTGACGACAGAAATATTAAAATTGTAAAAACGTCCATAGCGTGCATGAATTTTTCATGCGTGATTAAATCGTCATTAATATTGAATTCCGTGAGAGGTCTGAAGCGAAAAACGATTCCGACGAGTAATCAAAGTTGGCATGTTAACGATTGGAGTAATTAAGTAATCATACATCACTCATCAGATGACAATTGACAAATAGCTATTAATATCCTGGCGAATTCAATCAACTGAGACCGCTCTCTACGAGTCAAGTAGGCTGTATGTGCTGGAAGTGCTACGATGCTGCTACGAGCTGAACCCTACATTATTTTACTGTGGCAATCCATTTCTTAGACAATTATATAACAAATCGATCACATAAAATATAACACAATTGATTATGTATAAATAATTATTCAATCTGTCCTAATCGATATGTGGCAACATTTATTTTATTTATATGCACGTAAAAATAGTAAAATCAATAAAACAAGTACAGAATACTCTCTGAAGGGTTTTAGTGCTAAGTATTTTTGTTTGTTTCGGCGCAATTTTCATAACAATTTCAAATGAAAAATTTAAAATTCTTTATTTACATTTCAATGTGGTAGCAGTATTTCATCAATAAGAACTTCATTGTTATTTGTATATAATTCATTTTGTTAACTGAAAAGAATGCATTGTAAATTAAAGTTCATTAATTGCTCAAAAAATTGAAGAAAACGTATTACGAAAATGAGCTAAGATGTAATGGCGTTCGAGACAAATTGGTTTTGGCGCTTGTAGTTCATTTTTGAAAACCTACAGACTGTACATTTATACATCTCCCATCGTTGTTGTGTTTTACGTAGATGCTTTGATTTAGGTGAAAATAAGCTAGATTACTTGATCTCTACCTTGATTACCTAATCAAAAGTTAAAAAAGGAGATAAATTCCGGTTTTACATTTCTAACACACTTGAATTAATATAGTGAACAATACAATGTAACAATTATGTTAACATATAAGTGAAAATTTAGTAAGAACATAATACTGGTAATTCACACAACAATCTTCTTTATAATACGAATACCAAAAATAAAGTTAATACAAAATTTAAATCATACTACAGTTTCATCTTTAGGGTTTAAATATTTTATGATAATAATACATTCAAAACACTTTACATTACAAGTTATTACGTTTTGATTACAAACACGCGTTAGTTTTCCAAAGCTTTGATCTGTAATGTTGCATCTTTTGGGCATTATCATTTATATCGGAAGATTGAAAAAGATTTCCATATCACAGGATTAACGAGAGTATAAGACGTTAAACCGCTCCGGTACTGTTGTTCGCCTTATTTGCTCCAGTGGAAAGATTTTTAAACGTTGCTTAAAACGTTGCACTAATTAAGACCTACGCTTATAAAATTATATAAATTGTGCTATTTAAGGTTTACACAGAAGATTTTTTATAATCGGTGTCATTATGAATATTTCATCAAATAGATTAATTACAGAAAACCAAAATAATAATAAACGTATTTACATATTCACGTTAGATCACAGTTTGATAGTTCACTCAACAATATGGTCAATCGCATTTACAGTTAGGGGATTTTTGAAAGTCGCGGCAAGCTTGTCGAAAATTGGCGTACGCGGGATCTAGAGCAGGACGTAGCGAGAAACACAGGTCGAGACGCGTGCTCGCCGCGCGGGCCAACGTGTCACTGGCCGGCGCGCCCCGCCCGCCGTCACGCGCAACAACGCAACCACAATATACCTCACTAACTTAGACATTTATTCCATTTCATATGTCCCCTTTAGAAAATAGTTTATAGACGACATGGAACATATATCCCTTCTCGTTGGAATTCTGACATGCTATCTTTGTTTCTAATTCGATGAATTTCAAAATAAATTGTCTTAGGTTTATTTTAAAAATTCTAGCGTAAAATTTTGGTTTAACGTCAATAAAATGTTTATTCTGTGTAGTAATAGTGAAAAAAGAAATTACGCACCCAAAAATACATAAAACATTTTGCGAAGATCCGAAAAAAATGCATGCTCTAACCGCTCCAACTTCCTTAACTTTCAAGTTTTAATAAAAAGTGGGCTCGTGAAAAGAACAAAACCCCTAACTAGGTTACGGTTCTACATATATTTAAGAGGTTAAGGTAAGAACAAAGCGTGTCGAAACTTTGCCTAGCTAATCCAATATATTTTATTCACGTAACATTACAGTATGACAGCGAGAAATTAACACTGGGATTAAGAGGCACGGTGGATTAGGTCGGCAGATTTGCGTCCAAAGTGATTACATATAATGAGACCTCAGCATAATGGAACCAAATTTGTATATGCTTATAAAACCTAGATAACACGCTTCGAAAACTCAACTTACTATGATCAATAAACTTTACTTTCATAATAAATGTTGTTAAGACACGCAATTATTAATCTATTCGGACAAACACACATTGCAATATTTTACATTTCTCATTGAAATTATTGGTGTAGGTTACAGCGTGAAGTTTCCACTGCTTCATATTAGTTGCATAAACACCGTCTTTCTTAGTAGAACAAGTGTCGTAAAACAATTATATGTTTATTATTACAACATATTAAAAAAAACAGTGTACTTTTCTCTTTAGTAAGATCGAACGACTTCCATTTCAAAAATGAAAATGGAATGCGCCACTATTTTACTTAATTATTTTATTTATTCATACTCCTACATAATATATTCAATAAGCGAATGCTACTAAATATTGCAAAATTCGTAGTATTATAATCAGGAGGAGTATGTCATGAATATCACAACGGCATGGCATTTTGTATAGTTGCTACTTTCGATCGACAAGTCAGGTCGGGCCTAATAAACAGTTCATTGTAACTTTTAACACTTACACTTACTTTATTATGTGCTTAATGTATTTCTAGGAAATAAATGATAATATCTATTATCGTTATGTTTAGGGAAATAAATAAAAAGCAATTATTCCCTTACATCCCAACTAACATCATATACACTCCAAGTACAGTTGGTAACTCTAAAAATACTTGTTTAAGCGGAGTTAATCAACACCGTCGCCTTAAAGTGTTTGTTCACCAAATACCCACTTCCTCGGGTTTTAGTAACTGTCTGTTATTTTTAATGTGAATGTGTAAGACCCCCACGGTCCATTGTAAACAGCGGCCCATTAGACCCAATGATCGCTTGTCAGAGTTGGACGTTTCCTTTACAAACGTGGAAACAAAGCGCTTTACGCTTTTTATACCACCGGACGTTCCTTGCAGACTTCAAAGGTATAAAGTGATCCGCACCGATATGCAACGGTCACAACCGAGAAACATTGTATTTGCTCGCAACAAACAAAGCGGCTCTTCAGCTCGAAATTTTATGCCATACATACTCCGAACACACAAGCTCCATGGGAAGCGTTATTTTATTATATTATTCATGAAGAAACAAATACAAATATCAAAACATTACTTGCTTTTCAATATCGCGACGTCGCGGCACGTTTTATTAAGTTTGTAATTTAATTGTAATGTCCAAGTTTAAATCCCGGCACGTACAGGAAGGAAAGCGTTCAGCTTTGGAACATTCATAACTTTTCATAGAAAATAGTTAAGGTAGTTATCAGATAAATAGTTTTAATAGACTTTATAGTGTATAGATGAATAAACACTTTCCGAGATAAAATTAGTAACATTATAAAACACTTATTAAGACAAATAAACGAACATTTATAAATTCCATTTATAAAACAAAAATATGTTAATTGAGTTTCTAATTCGAGATTATAATCAAATGAATTCTAATCTGATACCGTTCGGAATTTTTGAATTATGAAATTTATTTTTAAGGGTTGAGAAAAAACTACCCTTGACGGTAGAATTTTTGAGCCAAACTTAATTTTCTTTCTAGATTTTTCAAATATTAAAGTTTTTCTATAAATTTCAATGTTAATCTACGCAAAACCTAGTTTCATATAAATTTACTTCAGTCAACTATTTTGTTTTTTTTTCTTCTTTTAATTCTAACATTTAAATGTAAGTTGAAATGTATTTCTCTCCACTTCATTTCATTCATGCTACATTGTAATACACCAAAATTTTGATTCAACTTACCACAAGTACTAGGACTAAGAAAACTCACACAAAACTACAAAAGGCATACCTGAAACAAAATGAAGATTCGTATTAGTACAATCAAACCACATATCATTAAAAAGAATCGTCATTCGTTTTTGAACGTAACAAAACGTCCTTGTTAGTGAAATATATGATAGGGATTGTTGCTTCACGCTTCTATACCCTGTACAAAATCCGCCTTCAAATATTTATTGCGCCACTGGATATGTTCCGGTGAAAAGCAGTTGACGGCAAAATGCGATTGGATAAATAAAAATCTTATTCTATACCATATTATCATAATACAGGTACACGAAAATATTTTCTCGAATAAAAATTATTTTCTCTATACTTTTTATGAATTATACAAAAATTAAATACAACTAGTGATCCGTCCTTCGCCCGGGTAGCCGTTTCGGAATCCATATGGAACATCGCCTTTTATATACGTCGATAAAAAGCCTAAAAATGTATTCCGCGGGAACCGTACATTTTTCCCGGATAAAAACGTAGTCTATCCCTAGTACCCTACATGCTAGTCCAGACCGTTCAGCTGTTTTAGAGTTTGTTTTTTTTAAATATTAGTAAATTATTAAAATATTTTCATTTTACCATTCCAAATAGACTTAAAAGCTTGTGCCAGGATATGGCTCACGAATTGTAGCGACTGTTGACTATTGAGTCGAATGGCAGATTCAAACTCACGACTTCATGATGATCGGCAGTCTGTTCCGTTAAACATTATGCTAGTGGGAAAAAAAGCTATGACTAATTGTGATGTGTTTAAAACGACGCGAAATATACTGATTACGTATTCAATAAGAGTTATGTTCTATCTACACGCTTCGTTAATATTGAGCTAACCCGTATTGAGAAGGCTCTGAAATCCCAAACAGCTCTTGGCTTTATTCCAATAGAGAGTCAAAAGTATAATTCGATATATTAGGCATTTTTCTCGAAAATTTATTGTCAACGTTTAAATTAAAAATTACTAGCCATCAACATCATAATTAGATCTAAAGACGCCCTCAGGGCTAAGGTAAGCTCCTTGCCGCCTATATTCAGCGAACTCCAGCAACGTTGATCACAGCCGCGAAGCGATGTATGCCTACGCCTCCTCCTAAAAGATAGACAGACGAACGTAGAAACCGTATGTAGGTACGAGTTCTCCTGTACGTGGTCGGCACGGCGTTTAGATAGTATGCTTAAGTGATTTATGATTTAAATAAAATATGGATGTAGGGATGAGCACGAAATGATACAAGGAAAATGTATGCAGGCATAGTGAGTGGCAGCGTTGGTTGAGGTCGAAGGTTAAACTAAATCGACGACATTAGTGTATTTAGAAAGGCGATATCAAAGTTCCCATAACTGGCGAAGACTCATGTGTAAATATATGGATACGTGAACAGAAGGGAAATTAGATTTTAAATCAAAATTGTTATTTGTTATTTCTACCCACCTCTATGCCGAACTGAAATAACGAACATTGAATAAATACAATAGTGACAATATAGAAGATATGTTTTGTACAAACAGATTGTCTATTTTTTCGGCGTACTCAGTAAGCGTATCGGATAGCTTCCACTCGGAAAGGATTTTTGCAGCTAGAAATAAATAAAGTATATGTCCAGTCACCTAGAATGGTGGCTAGACATATACTTTATTTATTTCTAATCTATTCCTACAATCGACGGAAATCAAGTCGAATATACTGAACTAAGCAATGGCTACGTAAATATATAATTATAACTTATAATAGAGCTGTCGATCAGTCTGTAAACAGAGTAATCAAAAGAACTATTATATGGCTGCGGAGGTTTTCATGAATATGCTAATGAACATTTTACATGAATATGCCCCAAACAATACCGTGGTTTAGTTTAAAATATTGAAACTTCAAATCACGAAATTGGGCGCATGGTATAAGCATCGTAGGAAGTGGCAAAATGTCAGCGACCTTGTGGCAATGTGAAAGGACGGGTGAACAATAGCGTGCAACGATGGAAACGTCCAAATCATTGTTTATTGTTTCGTTAACGAGCGGCGAAGAAAAGCAGGTCGGATCCGTGGCTTACTGGCCACGCGCCCGGAGACAACGTTGAAACCCGAAACTTCCATATTTCTAGATGCTAAAACAATCTACGCAAGCATTAATTATGACCCACTTTTAATCTAGTATGAATAAAGGACCGGAAAATAGCGCATGCGAATAATTCAATCGGTCAAAGCAAAGCAAATTTTAAAATACGTTCGAAGTTTAGAAAAGCTTTATTTATTTTCCACTTCACTCAATGCAAAATCACTAATAAAGTTCAGATATAAATTATTTGAAAACATCTAAATTCTAGTCTATGTTCAGTTTCAAAAATTGTATGGTCAAAGTAATTCGATTTTAAAATTTTCTCCCACCGCTATATCCGTTTAAAATAAAGAACACTGAATTTTGAACTGGACGACTACAATTGAACGCATTGTACATAAGTTGCATAAGTACTCATGTCGCTATCTATATATATATTCTTCCTCAAACTTGCAAATAATTTTCATAAGGATGAATTTTACTTCTCGTATGGATTTTCGGATATTTCATCGAGTATAAAAGAAGAAGATTTATTGTGGAATAACAGTTTACGCAGAAAATCGCTGTCTTGCACTTCTACTTCCAAATATTACATTATTCAAATGTGTGCTATACGTCAATACCGTAATTGTTAGTGAGAAGTAGCGGGCTGCAGTGTCTCGTTGTAATATTATAAGCCTATGCAATGCTCGGTGCGAAATTAACCTTGTTAACAAGGCTCTCGAAGGCCGTTTTCTGTCGCCAGTCGGTGTCAGCCGGCGTCTAACTAAATAAGTGACCCCTACGTCAGCTTTTATACCTATTTACGAAAACACTTTAGTTAATCTACTTATGCGATATTATCACAGTTTTTAAAGAAATAACATTACATAAAGTACGACATCTTTCTCGGACACAATATAAAAAAATCTCTGAACAAAATGTTATTACGAAAAAATTAAAAAAATAATAGAATAAAAAAAATTAAACAAAAAACAAATCCGAAGATAAATTAGCAAGTATCGAAGATATATTGGCTTAAAAAAGGGAGAAAATGTTGCCGAAAGGTTTTTATACCCTCATTTCTTTAAATATTGGGATAACATAAGTTAAACGATATTGTATATTTTAGTAAGATATTATAAAAGTGTTTTCATGTTCAGAGGGCAAAGTATTCTCAGCACCTAAAGCGACCTAACTTCGTCTCGTTACATGAAAGTTTTTCAATTAACAATTACTGAATTAAAAAATGCGAGCCTCGGTGAAAGCACAGACGCGGCGCGGCGCACATGCCTGAATTTACGACAATCGTAAACTCATTTTATACGCATCGTCGATAGACTGCTGCCTTTGTAATTCTTAAAGGCGCCCAGCGAGACCGGAACGATCTAACTTTCTGGAAGACTGCTCGATGAGAAAACATTGGAGAAGTTGTCGCCAATGAAACAGAAAGTTCGAAATATATATACATACATGACTATTGAGACTTAGTTGAACACGCATCACATCGGCTTCAAGATCGCCGCGAATGACAATGGAACTTGTTAAACTGTTCTGATACGGCAATAATATAATTTTCATATATTTAAAAGATCTGTTCAAGAATAACATTGAAATGTTATGCGAAAGTGGATTTCAACCACGAAATCACTTATTCGAGAATGCTGATTAACACATATCTGGTAAGTATAGTTGAAATATAACGTTAATATATGTCCTGTTTGCAGTAACAGTATTAAGGATTGTTCAGGAGAAATAGAGTGACAATCAACGTTAGGTGGATGAGGATAAGCTTTCGCTTAAGCCCGAAGTAACACCAATACTAGAATGAGTTGACAAGGCACAAATACGTTTTTTTTTTACGCGAAAATATATTGACTATTTGCGATAAGTAGCTCAATAAACGTCGAAGAAGGGATGTGAAGTTAAGGCGAGGCTAGCATATGAAACATGTCTCGCACCCGCAGCAGTAATAAGCGGTACTCAACTCGATCATAAATAAAAAGAAAAAGCGGCGTTACAGCCGCCCGAAGGACGTCATCGACAGCTGTCGCGCGCGCGGATTGT
This sequence comes from Papilio elwesi, assembly GCA_029849275.1. Lineage (NCBI taxonomy): Eukaryota > Metazoa > Arthropoda > Insecta > Lepidoptera > Papilionidae > Papilio > Papilio elwesi. The sequence continues at coordinate 8,359,863 of CM056687.1, read as the reverse complement.
GATGAGATCCGCCGCCATTCGACACTAATATTGATCGAGCAGGATCTTCATTGCATTTGAAATTTATTGGCTAGGGAATAATTCTTAGTCCTTATTTATAAATTATTACTTATTTATAAAATTTAGTTTTTTTTAATTTCCACACATGGGACATGTACTGGTAGTATTTGATACCAACAGCAAAAATAATGCAGGTTAATGTATGTTCTACTAATACTGCTTAGGTTATTTGTCTCTCAATAGAATTTTCTTTCTTACGACGTGCCTGAACCAATTTATAAGTAAAATTATATTTACAACTTCAAAAAGCATTATATTTGCCGAATTTCAAGAATATCATAAAAGAAACTTATAGAAAATATATTACTATACTATTGACAATGCTTTATGAGACAAATACTATTTAACTGTATTTGTCTTTCAGTCTTACAAACGACATCATAAGTCTTGTCGATGAGATATTATGTTTTACTTGTTTAGTAATACTCAATATAAGTAACGGCGTGAGAGTGTGACTGAATAATACAGTCGTGTCAAGAACGCACGAGGAGTTAAGAACGTTGTTTTTATCGCGGGTTGTTTTCTTCAGTGTTTTACCTCTTTGCAGATTCATGCAATTTGTTAAGCAGATAAGTTGTTGGGGTGGGTGCAGAGACGATGACACAGCGCGTGCCCGCTTAACGCTCAAGCAATGATAAATCATAACGCTTAAAATAATTTTGTCCCTTATCGAAGCGTTTTTCTTTTATTATCAAGTCGTTCGTTCTCTTTGAAACGCTTCGAGGATTGTCTACGGATACTTCGTAACAAAGACAACCTTGTGAAATGAATTATTGATCCATAATAAAATACTACATGTCTACTTGTTTTTATCTATGTACGTACACACTTAACATAAATTTTAAGCAATATAAGCTTTTGGTGCTGTCTACTTTAGGTAAATTACCTTTATTATAGGTAAAGTACCGGACGAGACTTACTAACACTTATTAATAGGTTTAAACACCACCTCATCTGACTGAAACTATATGAATTAAAATAATCATAAAATTTAACTTATCTATACATGTAATAAAACTGTAACAGATCGCTGTCTGTACATGGAGGATTTTTGAAAAAAACTATTATTGGGGACCTTTATAAATGCCATAAACCCCAAAACAATGATTATTAGACTTTTTTCCTGTTTGTTCGTTTGTCTGTTTGTCTGTGTGTTTGTTACAGCTAATCTCAGAAACGGCTTAACCGATTTGGATGCGGTTTTTATTGTATCCGAGAAAGATGTCGCACTTTATTCAATGTTATTTCTTTTAAAAAATGTGATAATATGGCATAAATAGATTAAATAAAGTGTTTTCGTAAATAGATATAAAAGCTGACGTAGGGGTCACTTATTTAGTTAGACGCCGGCTGACACCGACTGGCGACAGAAAACGGCCTTCGGGAGCCTTGTTACCAAGGATAATATCACGCGGAGCATTGCATAGGCTTATAATATTACAACGCGACGTATTGCGGTAAGCTTCACTTAACATTTAGTGTTTGTTTTATCTCAATCGGTTCATAAATAAGAAAGCTATATCAGTTTCAAGAACCATGTGAAACATTTGTTCGATAAAAATATAGCAGTTCAGTTGACTAGGTCAAACTTTTAGTTATGCATGTTATTAGTTATATTACGATCTTGAAAATGGTGATGATTGAATATTTATCACGGAGTCCCATCCCATGGTAAAGAAAATTGGTTTATTCTTTAGATGGCGTTACGAGTACAAATTATGAAACGAAATGCGGCAATATACAATTAGAAAACCAAAAGTTAATAAAAGTAACTATATTTTGTATTACTTTTAATATCAAATTACACATTAAAATGAGATGAGAGAGAATAATGTCCCAGGATATTATATTATAAATATGAATGTAAGTTTGTTTGTTGCGCTTTCACGCGAAAACTACCTAACCGATCTTCATGAAACTTTGTACACATATTCTTGGAGGTATTAGAAGCTACATAGGATACTTTTTATGATTTCCTCCGATTCTCGCGCGTAATAACGGTAGAGTCAAACCGCGATCGATTAATATAGCATTCTTTAACGCGAACGGCATCAAGGAACATCGCGACGAAATTCATAACTTCCTTCGCGATCATCAAGTCGATATACTACTCGTGCAAGAAACCTTTCTAAAACCGACAATAAGGGACCCGAATGTCCCCAATTATAAAATCGTTAGGAACGATAGGGCCGGCGCCCCAGGAGGCGGCACTATTGTTTACTATAAAAAATATCTGCACTGTGTTCCGATCGACAAGCCCGTGCTAACGCACTTAGAGGCTTCGGTCTGTCAGCTGGCCATGACAGGTCACGCCCCCATTACGATAGCTTCGGTCCACCTTCCCTGTAGACCAAGCGCAACTATCTTGCGCTCTGATTTCGAAGCTCTTCTGTCAATAGGAGGAGCTACTATTCTGGCAGGCGATTTCAATAGTAAGCACATCCGATGGAACTCAACTAAAATCAACAATCGAGGTCAAGCGCTCGACTCAATGTCGGACTGTGATGTGTGATGAATGAGCCTACGCACTACCCCGACATAGTGGATCACACACCGGATGTTCTTGATATTGCTATCGTTAAAAATATCAACCTTACCCTGCGTGATGTCGAAGTAATTCACGAGCTTCACTCGGATCACCGACCAGTTATACTACGGCTAGGGTCTTCTGCACCAGCCTCGCCCCAAACGAAGACTATCGTGGACTGGCACAAACTTAGTGCTAAGCTACAAAATATTAACTCTCCGCAATTAGATTCCATTCCCGATCAAATAATTAATACACAAGATATGGGCGTCGCAATCGAATCTCTCACAAGTCATATCCAAACTACCATCGAGGACTGCTCGAGGCAGGTCCCAGAGATGGATAACCATCGCTCGGAGCTGCCTCCGGACGCCAGAGACTTGCTGAGACGTAAGAATGCGGCCACCCGAGCTTACGATATGTATCCCACCGAATCGCACCGCAAGCGGCTACGTACACTACAGCGTGAATCGAAAGCACGCATAGCCGCCCTCAGGAAAGAAAGGTGGGACTCAACCCTTAATAGTATAAAGCCATCCCATCTAGTCTTTTGGTGGCTTCCTAAATCACTCAAAAGCGACACGTATTCCACGATGCCGCCGCTCTCACGTCCAAACATGATGCCAGCTATGCTGGATGAAGACAAAGCAGAATGTCTGGCTGTCAGCCTCGAAGCCCAGTGCTCTCCCAGTAGCTTACCGGTCGACCCTGTTCACCTCCGAATGGTGGACGGCGAGGTTGATCGGCGAAAACAAGAACCACTTCGCGACTCCGTTCCCCCGGTAACATGCGATGAAGTTGAGAAGGTAATTAAAAACTTACGTCCACGGAAATCTTCCGGTTCAGACGGTATCACCAATAGGGTAACCAAACTCCTTTCTGCTGCTATTATACAGCTATTAGTGCTAATCTACAACGCGGCAATGACCGAAGGTGTCTTTCCCAGCGAGTGGAAAGATGCTGAGGTTATAGGGTTCCTCAAACCATCGAAGCCGGCCACTAACCACACGTCTTATCGTCCCATCAGTCTTCTCAAAACGTTAGGGAAGATCTATGAACGTCTGATTTTAGCCCGTCTTCGCGCCTTTATGGACACTAAAAGGCTCCCAATCCCCGAACAATTCGGCCTTCGCGCCAAACATTCGTGTACCAATCAAGTGCATCGCATCACGGAGCACATTCTCTCCAAACGCCAACGCGGCTATAGCACTGGAGCCCTCTTTCTCGACGTGGCGAAGGCGTTCGATAAAGTCTGGCACAACGGCCTCATATACAAGTTATACGAGTACGGAATGCCCGACAGTCTCGTATTATGCATACGGCATAAAACGAGACTTTTTAAGCAACCGAACGTTCCGCTACCGCGTCGAGGGAGTGTGTTCTCAAGCGCATCCCGTTCGAGCCGGGGTGCCTCAAGGTTCGGTGTTAGGCCCAGTCCTCTTCACCCTCTACACCAACGACATACCGCGCGTACGCGGTGTAGAGCTAGCCCTGTTCGCTGATGACACCTGCATTTTCTCGTCAGGTCGTCAGCCTGACGCTATATGTGTCGCCTCGGCGCCTCCAGACCGCAGCCAAAACCCTCGGTGACTGGTTCCGGAAATGGAGGATCGAAATAAACCCAACAAAAAGCGCGGCCCTTTTCTTTTCGCGAATCAAGGAGGCATATCTCCCATCTATCAAACTCATGGACAGCCCAATTCCCTGGGAAGATAAAGTCAAATATTTAGGTGTCATCCTTGACCATAAACTTAACTTCGCCGCACACGTGACCCGGGTCAGGAACCGGGCGGCTTTCGTACTAGGCCGCCTAACCCCGTTAATAAACAAAAAGAGCAAAATGTCCCTCCGAAACAAGGTGACGCTCTATAAAGCTGTAGTACGTCCCGTTATGACGTATGCTAGTCCGGTATTCGCGCACATTCCCCCGATACAAATACACCGACTTCAGGTGATTCAGAACAGATTTTTGCGCAGTGCCACCGGGGCCCCTTGGTTCGTACGCAACATCGATCTACACGTTGACTTAGAGCTGCCTACCATTTTTTTTTTTTTTTTGTGGAGAAATGCCTACGCATACCACCCTTGGGACAAGGGTGGTTATGTCGGACTTGGACCGACTAAAACCCCACGATTGCCCTCTTGACACCTTTTGTCAGGAACACGGGAACACTTTCGCACACTACCGTGTCCTGACGGCGTTGACTCGCTGCGAGTTCTGAAGCATATTCCCAATTCCCTCTTTGGATTAATACGAGCAGGATTAGTACTTGCTAAATACTGGGCGGCTAATATCAGAATCGCCGGCCAGGCCTCACTTATGGGGGTTGGAGGAGAGCAAATACTCTCCTTCGGCGCCCAGGTCTCCGGCTACGAATCGAGACATTGGAGTTTCTCTCCCTGTCTCTTTCCGCAGTCTCCTTCCGCGACATCACCTCTTCGCAGAAGGTAACACCGGCGCTCCACGACCTCTCGCTAGCGACAATAGCCCTGACAAAGGCTGGGAGCGAGAGGTCATCTCCAACCACTGCGACGAGGTCCCGGCGTAGTCCGGCCCACCCTGCACACTCTGCAAGCGTATGTTGCGCCGTGTCTTCGTCGCAACTGCAATGGTGACACATTGTTGTCGGCTCTCTTCTGGCTATACGGCACAGGTACTTACCGAAACAACCATGCCCCGAAAGCACCTGCACCAGCCGGAAGGTCAATGACCCATGCCGCCTGTTCAACCAATCACCTAAGACTGGTCGGATAGCCTCGACAGTCTTGCTGCCTGCCCTGGGTATGGCTAACCTCTCCTTCCACTTATCGAGCAGCAACTGTCGAGCGTGGATCTTTATTATTTCCCACTCCTTGGGCGGGACATTTCCTCCGCCAAGTCTGATATCCTGACGCCATTGGTATATGGACGCAAGGAATTCCGCCTCTAGATCCCACGGAGGGGATCCTGCCAAAATGCATGCTGCCTCATGGGAGATAGTTCGGTATCCCCGTATGACCCCGATGGCCATTACCCTCTGGGGTCGCCTCAGGAAGGCGATAGTAGAGCTGCCTACCATAGCCCAACACCTGAAGTTGGCGTCGCGCCGCTATTTTGACTCCGTCGCCGATCACCCTAATTCTTTAGTTGTTGGTGCCGCCACCTATAAACCAATCGCACTAGGTAAGTTCCGGCGCGACCATCGAAGACCTAGGCACGTCCTGGACTTCCCTGACGACGAGACATCTATCGCTATAGCGAAGAATAAACAACTTCGCAAACAATTTCGACCACACCGTCCTCGCCGGCGAGGACGGCCAACATACTCCCCCGTTAATGATAGAAGCGTTGCTGGACGCTTTCCGAAGTGGTAGTAATATTAGTCAGACAATAGCTACCGATCGAGTCGAGGCTCGGCCCTCTCGGGCACCCTCGAATCGGAAAGCTAAACGCGTATTGAGTGACAGCCCAAGCCGAGGTCCCCTCTCGGGGTCCCTTGAGCCCAGTCACTCCATGGAGCGTCCGCCGAAGCGACCTAAGAGCTCGGCGGCCTCCCAATCCGATAATACTACTAAGGTAACGGCCCGAGCCGAGGCTCCCCCTATGGAGGGAGCCCTCGAGCTAAGTTACTCTTAAAGAGGCTTAGGCTAGGCGCCCTCTGCGCCCTGCCGCCTCGAGCCCGGTGTAGCTGTAAATGCCTCCTCAAGGCAAACAGTGACCTGTCAGTCAAAAAAAAAAACTTTTTATGATTTATTTTTTGTTATAAATGCGAATGTTTATATGTGTGGATGTATGGATGGTCTTACTCTTTCACTCAAAAAGGGCTGAACGGATCTGGATGAAATTTGGTACAGGGATAGATTATAATGTGGATTAGCACGTATATTTTTTATCCCAGATAAATGTACGGTTCCTGTGGGATACTTTTTGTTTTTTTAACGGCTGAGCGCATCTGGATGAAATTTGGCATAGATATAGATTATAGTCTGGAATACCTCAAGGCCACATTCGATGGAATACACTATACTGCTCGAGACACATGGATAACCATCGCTGGGAGCTGCCTCGGGACGCTAGGGAGTAAGGGGACGCTTTAACAGTGGTAGAGCTCGCAACAACAACATCTGTTGCCGAATTGGCCGGCTCGACCGGTGAAATACCACGACCTCACAGAAAACAGGCGTGAAGTAGAAGTACTCTGCGTTTCGTCTGATGAGTGAGGTGCCGGAGGCCTAATTTCAGCCCTCTTCCCCTTCCCACCCTTTCCTCATAAGGATAGGACAGGAAAGTGAAGAGGATTGGACGAGGAGGGGGTTAGAAGGGAAAGGGAAATGTCCTTTTTCCTGTCTGTGCCCTCCTTTGTCCATTAAAGGTAGGCAACGCATTTGCAATACATTTGCCTGTTGCGGATGTCTATGGGCAGCGCTCACTTAACATCAGGTGATCCGTTTGCTCGTTTGCCACCTTATCATATAAAAAAAAGCGACTTACTGAGACGTAAGAACGCAGCCACCCGAGCTTATGATATGTATCCCACCGAATCGCACCGAAATCGACTACGTAAATTACAGCGTGAATCGAAACCACGCAAAGCCGCCCGCAGACTTCCTTAGTAATCGAACGTTCCGCTACCGCTACCGCTGACACACCCCGTTCCAGCCGGGGTGCCTCAAGGGTCTGTCTTAGGCCCAGTCCTCTTTACCATCTACAACGCACGTAGAGTTAGCCCTATTTGCCAATGATACCTGCATTTTCACGTCGAGCCTTTAGCCTGATGTCATATGTCTACGCCTCCAAACCGCAGCCACCACTCTCAGTGAGTGATTCCGGAAATGGGGGATCGAAATAAATCAGCCTTTTTCGCAACAGGAAGCGCACCTCCCGCGTCTCTCATCCATTAAACTCATGGACAGCCCAATTCCCTAGGAAGATAAGATAAAATACCTAGGTGTCATCCTTGACTGTAAACTTAACTTCGCCGCTCACGTTACAAGGGTCAGGAGCCAGGCGGCGTTCGTACTAGGCCGCCTATTCCCATTAATCAAGAAAAAGAGCAAAATGTCCCTCTGAAACTAGGTGACATCCAGTCGACCAACCAGTCGACCAACCAGTCGACCAACCAGTCGACCAACCATTCGACCGACCTGTCGACCGACCAGTCCACGAACCTGTCGACCAACCGGTCGACCAACCTGTTGAACAACCAGTCGACCAAACAGCCTAAGCGACCTAAGAGCCCGGCGGCCTCCCAATCCGGTAATAATAAAAAAGTAACGAGCCGAGCCGAGGCTCCCTCTCCGGAGGGAGCCCTCGAGCTTAGTTACTCTTAAAGAGGCTTAGGCTAGGCGCCCTCTGCGCCCCGCCGCCAAAAGCCCGGTGTAGCTTTAAATGCCTCCTTTAGGCAAACAGTGACTTTTGTCAGAAAAAAAACCTCATAGACTACTTTTATCCTGGAAAAATGTACGATTCCCGTTGAATACATATTTTTGGTGCACATCAACGTATATAAAAGGCGATGTGTGTATGTATGTTCCCCATAGATTTCGAAACGGCTACCCGGGTGAGGCCGGGGTGGATATACTATTATATACTATTATTTCTCTACTACTAGTGTTTTCAATAAAGTGAACAAAGTGCTGGGAAAATTGCATCGTCGCATCAGCGGACCCAATCAAATTACCAACTGCACAATTTACTCTTCGTAGCTACGTAGGAAGAACTTGCCACCTTTTTAAAGAAATACTAGGTTGAAAAATTATCACATTTAATAATAAGTGATCCTTTTGTCATATTATATCTATCTGAAAGTAGAACATCTTGTGCAGTTATCGTAATAAATATGTTTAGCATACAAAGAATGATTTGCACAACCTTCGTCTGGAGGACACTTAGTTTCATGTGTACATACTTTAATGTTTTTAAATTTATGTACTAAAATTATTCAGGACAAAAATTATGTTTTCACAACTTGGTAATTCTTGGTAACCTTATACACAAAAAAACCTTGGTGCAGAGAATGTTTGCTACACTATCCGTGTGTCACATAATATCTAATATTAAAATTATATCTATAGCGTGTGTAGTTTAATAGCAAAAAGTCGCTGGTCGTCGGCGCCTTCATAAATATTAAAAGGAGGCCATAGAGATTTTACTTTTCAAACTTTGGAACTATGGTATGGATAATAAATATTTATACTATGTTAATATATTCCTTTACACAATAAATACTAATAGACTTGTGAACAACCGATGAATAAATTGATGTGTGCCACCGACAACGGACATAAAAACATAACGTGATATACATATCTTAGATCTATAGACTTAGACCTTAAACCTTAGACGCAAGACGAAAACACATTTTTTTTGTTTGGGTTTATCTGGTTTGTTAAACCAAAAAGAACAAAATATAATTGTTTCTGCGATGCTTATGAAATAAGATAAGCGGAGGTTTATAAAGTCTCCTTTTTGACATTCTACGAGAATTGTGAGTAAAGCCGGAGTGAACCATGAATAAAAGCATATAAATAACAACATTTTGGAACGGATTTTGGAAAAGATTGTCTAAACCTCACGGTGGATGTCGAAAAAATATTTTTTATATGCGTCGAGCGTCAGCTGGGTTGTCCAAATGTTTAAAATTGTTAAAATATTTACTACCCGTAAAACATAAGGATGGATATGGTTTTGAGTTACGTTCAATACTGTTGCTATATTCTAAACTCAAAAGCTTATTACGTAAAAAAAATAATAAGCACCTACGCCCGTACCCCAGGTAGGCAAAGTTTACGGATGTACATTTAATACGATATTGACACACCTCTCTTGCTTTTTCTACATTCACACATCTAAGCGTACATGCTTGTTGGGTATGGGTTACTCTTAATAGGTGGTGTTGGAGTAAATCTGTAGTTTGTCACCAAACTGGCTCTTCCCTGCCAACACTGCGCAACATGTATTCCTCTTGACATTATTCATCCTTTCAACATATCCGAACTACCTAGGCATACCTTTCCCAACTTTAGCCCCAACGACATCCTTTCAAGGCACCCTTATAACGCTATTTTATACAGTGAGTTATTTTAATTATTCAACTGCAGCTCCACTTGCATTCTGGTTATGTACGACCACACGTAGCGACCTATACCTGACATTTTTTCCTTTCGTAACAATATTATGATGTTTGTTTGTTGATTACTTTTGGTATTCAAAGTGTAACATTTTAAATGATAATAAAAACCAGCACAATTAGGAATCAAAGGTCATAACTAACAAGATATTGTTAAACTTTTGATTTACTTACTTACTTATCAAATCACTCGAGTTTTAAATATGTAACGCCAACGAATCTTTGCGTAGCAACTAGGTTATTATTTTTTATGTCCAACCACTAGATTTCCACTGGAAGAATTTGAAAAAAACTAATATATAACAGTTTAATCACAATTTTCTTGTAATATACAAAAATAAACCGTAATAATAACTATAAAATGGGTGTTACGCTGAATACTCCAATGATTTGCTTATTTTGAATTAATGTTCAAGTAAACAATAGGTGGAGTACCAGGCTAAGTTTGGGCGAGCGTCTATTTAGGCAATAGCACGTTTCATATTTTGCAAATTGCAGTTTAAGTTCGCGAGGCGGAAGCGGGGGTTAGGCGGTGTCCGAACTACCGCGAAGCCGGGGGCTGGGAGGCGCGAGGCGTACGCTTGAGCGAGCGGCGCGGCGGTCACGCGCCCTCCGTTTATCGCTGGCACGTCGCGCGACCTTAATTGATATTGCTCTAACGAAGACACACTCACCGTTACAATTTCAATATACCATATGACGCCATTCACCCAAAGAATACTTAATTTACAAGGGGGCCGAAATAATTTGTATTTCTGTTACTCGTTGTATAGTATATATGTAATTTTATTTTGTACTCTGTTTTAGTGCACCCATTGGGATTGACACTGACTCATGAGATACAGCTATTGCCTATTATACATATATTGATACGCCTTGTATTTCACTTGATTTTTTAGTATTAATAAACGTATTATTATTTATTATTATTTTAATTACTAAATCTAAACAGATAAATAAAATTGAAGTGTCTGTGTGAAATATCAAAATAAAATTTCCATACTCAATACCCATGATATATATACGATATAACAAAAATTGATTTTTTATCATATATAATATTATTTGTAATTTATAGCTTAGAAGCTGTGATAGTCGACAATTGGGTCTCCAGAGATAATCATTTTCTTTTTCTGCAGAAGTTGCAGCGTGAAGTAATAGAAAGTCGTGAAAATTCGAATGCCCAGGCTTGTACACAATCCCATTGTTGAGAGCATACTTGCGAAGGTGTAGACATAGGTAGTTGTGTCCCCCATATACGATGATATTGTCAATTCATGATCCAGACTGTTATGAACATAGATTGATACACCCCTCCGACGATGTCAGGTCTGATGTTGTAGTAGTAGTAGTAATATTTTGCTTGCGTACATTATTGAAGTGTTAGCTTCTTTAGCTGCGTTAAACGATATTTGGTAGGAGAAAATCTTAAACGTTCGCATGAACAACATGCATAGCATGCGTCAGCGACAACGCCTGTAACATGCTTATTAAACTGAAAACATATTTCACCGCTTTAGCCGATTTTTGGTAAGGTTGGTGGTGGTGGTGGTGGTGGTGATAACGATGACTGTGGGGGCGTTGGTGATGGTAGTAGCGTTAGTGGTGATGTAGTGGTGGTGGTAATGGTGGTGGTATTGGTGGTGGTAGTGGTAGTGGTGGTGGCAGTGGTTTCGGTGTCGTTGTACTTAATTAAAAATGCGCATTCTAAAATTTCCATACAAAACGTATACAGTATGTGCAATATCTATATACTGATAAATAAAATTGAAGTGTCTATATCAGATATCAAAATAAAATTTCCACACTCAATACAGTTGATTATATATTGTACTTATAAAGAAAATACATTTTTTTTTAAATTTTGTCTGTCTGTCTATTTATACCGGGTAATCTCCGAAACGACTTAATCGATTTGGATGGGAATTTTACTGGAAGATAGGTAATATTGTAGGGATTCAAATAGGCTATTTTAATTTAAGCAAAATATTTAGGGTTCTGCGCGAAAAGTGAAAAACCCTCGAAATTGTGAAAAAACATACGCGCTGCCGTATCGAAAGCGCCACCCGCTACCTGCAATGTCACAAAGGTTGCCAGAAGTAGTAAAATAATAATAGGTAGGGTTGGTGGTAATCTATAAATAAAATTAAATTGTTTGTTGTAATGTCACAATATAATTTTGATACTGATGTTTTGCGTTTTATTTTGTACGGTAAAAACAACTAATGTAGAAAATACGATTATACATATACTACTATCCTGCGAAGTGATTAATATATTTTAATTTGATTCCACGCGGATGAAGTCGCGGGCAGCAGCTAGTTGGCAATAAGAAGTAACAATAGCAATAAGGTAAGGTATACGGGTGCATATTAACGGCTGCTGATCACTTTCCATAATCGTTAAGTGGGTGCAGGGCATCGATCTTACGATACTTAATTGTAAAATTAGAAATACTCCTTCATTATCTTCATCTAGTTTTTTGTCTTTTTTTCTCGTTTTTCGCTTACTTATGTTTAAGAAATAACTCCAGTCTGTATTTGTATATGGTCATGGAAAAAATGGGTATTATGGAAATAATATCGGCTTTTATTTCAAAAATTGTCTACCTCAACATAACCTGATTTAAACCAATAAAAAAACGACAAATTAATTGATCTAAATTGGAAATGATTAAGATAACCATTGTTTAATTGTGGATGTAATCATTTCACTGAAGAGACATTCCGGTTCCATGGTCAAAGAGGCTTTTAATTAAAAACCTTCTCAATAGAGGGTTGTCTAAATTCCAAGCACAGGCGATCTTATCAGATTTTTTTTCTAAAAGAAGTTTTTAATGAAATTCGTTTTAGGCAAAACATTTTGTGTTTATCTATTTGCTTTATATTTACTGATCGAAATCTATTGAAAGATAAAATTCGTCTTATATTATTCTTGTATAATATTTAAATCTAACAATTCTATACAGTGAATACAAATATAATCTGAATCATGAATGTTAAATTATCGTTTCTGCTCTCCATAAGCGAAACAATTACTATGTGCTTGGATTAGTGAATCAGCTATTTTCAGACGAAAAAAACTCTGAGTAAGATATATGTTTAAAAATTAAACGATATGAATTTTTAATATAATTCTTTACTGACGTTATTAAGTGTCGAAATTTTAAGCTATCTCCTTCCGCGAGGCCGCATATTAAATTAGCATAAAAGGAGTAAAATAAAAATGTAAGGCGTATCTCGAAAGGAGCGAACGCGAAAAAACCAATCAAGTCGGAGTCGGTCTCGGGTGATTAGTGGACCCCGAACTGTCATTTTATGCTATCTATATATTTTGATTCTTGGAACTGTTCCACTTTGAAAGGAACATTAAGGTTAGTCGATTAGAGCGGAGGAACTTGCCGCAGATTCTGCAAATAATCATTACATGACTTTCAAATAAAATATACAATTACCATTATATATAAGAATTATCTAGTCGAGATTTTAAACTATATTTGAAAAATTAATATCATAAACGACGCAATCTATAAATTTAACCCCGTGTCTTAACGTACTTTAAAGAATAAATGTCAAAAAAAAACGGCAAGAGTCACCATATGATTTGGTAACGCAGAATAAGTAATGCTTGAAAACCGTTGAGTTGACTTACACCGTTTTCATCTCAGTTATCATTACGATATTATTCTAAAGGAATGGTGAAAGCAGAGACAGGTTCCTGAATTTCTGCATTTATATATCTAATATTGACGATAATGCTCCGTTGACGAATCTTAAACCACAGATCTAAATCTGTCGTCCCAATTGTTGATGTACCATGCATTTGAACTAACCTTTACCACATAATCAAAAGTTTATCGTTCTATTCTGATACTGTAAATTGCTGAATAATATACGAAAGCTTTTAAAGCTAGTAAAACTATTAAAAAACTCTTTTCTCTTAAAATGCATTACGCTCCGCGAATCGCTAGCGGATACAGGTGAATTCAATAACTGGTTCGGAATAAAACGATGCAGTGGAGGGCGCCGCCTACAGAAAATGAAATTTACAGTCGATCGTACTACTATTATCGATCGCTCCACGGTATTGAACATCTTTGCGACACCTACTTTACACACAAACAGACACGCACTTTTTAAAGAATATCAATGGAATGACATCTATATCTATCTCTTATCTATACTTATAATAAAACTGTAACTGATCGCTGTCTGTACATGGAAGATATTTGAAAAAAAAACTATTATTAGGGGCCTTTAAAAATGCAATAAAACCCAAAACAATGATTATTTGAATTTTTGTCTGTTTGTCTGTGCGTTTGTTACCGCTAATCTCGTATACGACTCAACCGATTTGGATGCGGTCTTTACTAATGTAAGCTTCACTTAACATTTAGTGTTAGTGTTATTTTATCTCAATCGGTTTATCAAAAAAAAAAGGTAAAACAATTTAACATGTCCATGTCAAACATTTGTTCGATAAAAATGCTATAAAATAGTTACATCGCTCCACCGATCGCTCGACTGATCGCTCGACCGATCGCTCGACCAATCGCTCGACCGATCGCTCGACCAATCGCTCGACCGATCGCTCGACTGATCGCTCTGTATGTTATATCAAAATAACATTTCCATGCTCAATACACATGCTGTTTATACGGTATTTATAACAAAAATACAATTTTTAAAAATTTTGTCCGTTTGTTCCGGGTAATCTCCGAAACGAATTAACCGATTTGGATATGACTTTTACTGGAAGATAGCTAATTGTCGGGATTCAAATAGGCTAGTTTAATTTAAGCAAAGTAATTACGGTTCCGCGCGAAAAGTGAAAAACCCTCGAAATTGTGAAAAAAAATACGCGCGCCACCCGCTACTTGCAATGTCACACAGGTTGCCTGAAGTAGTAAAATAATATAAACATTTTACTATTTGAGGTGTTAACTTCTTTAGCCACGTTAAACGATATTAGGAAGGGGTAAATGTTATAGGTTCTCGACATCCGCAACGTGCGTTAGCGACAGCATAAGCAATTTGCTTATTGAACTGAAATCATCTTTAAGCGCGTTAGATGATTTTTGGTAGGGTGAGGATAGTGGTCATGGTTGTAGTGTTGGTAGTGATTTGGTTGTAGTGGTGGTGGTGGTAGTAGTATGGTGGTGATGGTGGTAGCGTAAATGGTGATGAGGTGGTGGTGGTTACGATGATGCCGTTGGTGATGATGTGATGGTGGTGGTGGTGAATTTAAATTTGGTAAGAATTTTAACAATTTAAACATTAAACCAAAGTCACAATCTTATAAGTTAAATAGAAAAAAATAAAAAAGCTTAAAACATAAGAAATATATATTTCGAGAAGCGTTGAACGAGAAACACCTATTAAATCTCGTTTGTTGCTGCGACAAATAATGCGTTACTGTGTATTCTTTACAATAAATATTATGTTGGTGCAGTAGAGCATTTTATTTACGAGTGCGGCCGAGTCAGCTTTCGCCGCCGGCGGTCTGTCAACTGTTTACGAGTTGGCGACGTCCGTGGGCATAAAAGGAGACCCAATTTATCGCTAACACCCATCTAGAAATCGAGACAGGCGACGTGACGAGAGCCGGCCAAGCAATAAAGTTCAATTTCAGTTTATGCCTTACTATTACATATCACTCATTCCTCATTTAATCTAAGGTCTTCGATTTTTAGTAACAAATCAGTTTACAATTTAAAAATAACAAGAATTAAAGGGAAGGGCTTATATTGGGAAGGCCAGATTTTGAAAGAGTACTGACGCAAAATGATGGCAAATTGAAACTTAACCACGGGTAGAACACGATTTCATTATTATTGTAGGGTAAAACGAAGCTTCATCTCGTTTATAAGATAAAAACTGATCGATAAATTAAATCTGAAAGCCCGTATTACCATTAGATTTGTATGTACCTTTCAGTTTTTATTTTTGATTCAAAGTAACTACATTTTTGCACATTATAAGTCTAATTAAAATTTAATGCTCAATACTGAATCCTATTATTATGTCAGGGTACTCAAATCGAACTAAGCTTAATGCAACTAAATAAAATGAAATAACATTCACCTTAACAAATCTACGATTGTGGAAAGTAACAAAAAATAAATTCGCAAGACTTATTTTGAAATTTTGTCCGCTAAAGAAATTGCGAGCGCTCTGACTTTGTCTGGTTGGTTTAATCTAATATACAATTCTATTTTTGAATAAAATTAAGTTTTAGAATGAAGTTACGAGATAACTATTTAGTTTTCTGTCAGCTTTTGTTTACGAAGCCTTAGTAAGCCATGATGGGAAGAAGTTGGCAAGGGGCGCTGCTAAGCGTGCAAGTTTTCAAAGAAGGCAAATCTTTCCACATTTTCTAAACTACGAAGGAATCACCTGAAATTATTTTTGAAGTTCGAACTGCCACTAATGAATAATCACGTACCTTGAAGCTGTGTATAGATGAATTTATGTATAACAGTTATTACAGTTATATAAAATAAATGCCAATAAGGAATACTATCAAGAAGGCGAATAAAAATATACTATAAAAGAATACTCCACCATCACAACACGAGGAAAGTGAAATTATACAAAATACAAAAAAAAACAGATCACTCGTTCAGAAGGAATGAAAAAAGAATGTGTTGCCATATGAGAGACTAAGTGGACATAGAATTATAAAAGTATATTTTATAACATCACATCAACTAATTAATGTTTTGGGACTGATTTGGCAGCGTTTGTCCAGAGCAGGCATCTACAGTTACACAGGGCTTGGCGGCAGGGCGCAGAGAGCGCCTAGCCCACCCCTCTTTAAGAGTAACTTAGCTCCAGTACTCCTACGAAGCCTCGGCAGGGGCCGTTACTTTATTATTATTACCGGATTGGGAGGATCTCGGCTTGGACTATAACACATTATTCCGATTCGAGGGTACCCCAGAGGGTAAGATCCTCGCCTGGATAGGTAGTATTATCAGATTATAAGAATTTCTAAAGTTAACATTACTACCATTTCGGAAAGCGTTAGCGCCGAGAGAAGAACTTGCGGATGAAACTCCAGTAACGCTTCTATCATTAATGCCCCAGAAAATCTTGCGAGAACTGTGTGTGATTTAGCTGCGAAGCTTTTTTATCGTAGCCTGATAGTTATTGTATCGTCTCGAGAGTTGAGGACGTGTCGTGGAAATTACCAAGCTCAAGTGATATGTAAGTAGCGGCAATGAATTTTATATTGGGTTTCTTGAAATTCATATAAGTAAGAAAACCATACATAATATGTAAGAGGTATATTAAAACAACAATAAATAAATATCTACGTCGGCCATTGTTAGATATATGGAGATAATACAAAACTGGGACATTTTGTTGTACAGCAGACGCAAGGAAGGGTACTCTTTAAAAGACGTCTTGAGTGTAATGGATACATTGTATGCGTCTATGGTTTGCTATGTTCGTCCCAAATTAGGAATGAGAGTACAAACAACTAACCTATTAAGTTCTATTTTTATTACTTCGCATATGTATTACACTTAAGTAATTCATAATATTGTATTAGCAAAGAGCTACAGTGCAAATTCGTTGTACATATATTCGGGACATAAAGAAATTAAACCCAATATTATTATATTATTATTTATAATTTTTAACGCAGATTTAAGCACTAATATTTTCTTACATGAAAATATTCCCTATTTTTTATATTTATGTGTGTGCATAAAAATTGTATTCTCTTTTTCAACACGAAAAAATAATCAACTTCGTGAAAAGAATTCCGTTCATATACATAAGTATTAGCATAAATTTTGGAATAGAGGTCGGGGCTTGGGAATTGAAATGTAAATGAAAATTTAGATTTTCATGAAAGTTGCGTAACAAAACGTAGAGAGGGGAGTCCCCACGGCGTTCCGGTACGGCAATCATGCGCCTGGCTGCATTACTGATGACCGGCGCAGCACAGCTGACCGCCTTTGTGTACTCATTCGAATGCCGTTCATATCGCCGCCACCATGCGCTGCGTTACGCCAATAACGCCAACAACACTCCATATTAAAGGCGACAAATTTCAGTTTAATTTATTCCGAACGTGTCTCGGCAACGGGATCGCAATAACCAGTAAAACAATACCGTCATTTATTGTTGCTGTTTGATTGGACTTACGAATGCTAGTAGTCTGTAGTTTTGACATTGTTACTAAGTGATGAAGTTTTAAGCATCTGGTAGCTCAGCAGAACTTTTTTTTCTAGAAATGTATAAAGTTATTTATGGGCAACGAATTCCTTACTACTTCTCTATTAATAACCGTTTTAGCTAATAAGCTAACATAAAATTGAATAAATATTACAGCAATGATTTCGTAGAAGTTATAAAGAAAGAAAAAAACCCTTTCCCTGCTTCCGTAATTTTTACTGAAAAACAATATGTATCCAACATACATATATAAACGTATACAATAACCGTAACCGTAACCGTAACCGTAGTAACCGTCAGCATAAATTGACCATTGCTTCTCCTAGCAACAGTGTCACTTTTTTCAGCTTTTCCTTTGTGTCTTTTCCTACACCTATCCTTGCGGCGCGCTTAAACTATCGATAATAAGCTTAATAAATATATTACATATATTGATTTAAGGATTTACACTTGATTTATAGATGTATTGTACATTTTGTAATAAAATACATACTCAGAGAATAATGATCACTAAGTAAAATATTTTCTAAAATAGTGAAGTACAATGGAGCTGAAATGGTCCGAGTGCTTACATAATATTTCATCACGCAAACTGTTCAAACCAGTTACACTGTGACTACTTTAATCCCAAAGCCGAGATAATAAGTAATTTTTCCTGTCATAACAGTAGTTACGGCAAAGCTCATTTCATGAAAGCTTTCAACTGAAATAAAAGGTTATTAAACTTCTGTCAACTGGACTAATTACAAACTCCTCCGCAATTCATTAATTTGCAAATTTTGAGAACAGATGAAAGTGTCATCACAAATGTAGCCGAATGTGGAAATAACTAATATATATTATATATGCATTATACGAAACACCCAGACGTCACGAAACGAAAAATGTCGTATATCTCAATTCTCACTCCAGCTAATAATGTTAAATTAATACAGCTAGTAAAGTAAAAAACACAAAACAAAAAAATAATTCTAACAAAACGAAGTCTACCGGGACAGCTAGTTTTTATGTATTTATTATTAAAAAAAATATTAATTGATGTTACATTGTATGTACTTGATGAATTAGGTTAATATGAAAGTGCAGTGGTATTATGTAAATATAATAGCGGCGGATTCTGTCTCCAGATGAATCGGAGTCAAATAATACATAAATAATAGTAATATGGTCGGCAGTAAAAGTTAGAATCGGATTCGGGTAACTATTAGTTATCACTCATTGATAACACTTCTCTGTTTCTTGTGTTCATTACTTTTACAAAACAATAAACAAATTTAGAACAAGTCAACGATAATTCTAATCTCTCGAATTCCTAGCTTTCTCAATGGAATAAAATAGGTACATAAATGTATTATATTAATCTTTCTTCTGGTATCCATAAAGAAATCATATATAAGCATCAACTATAATCTACCGTGATAGTCTGACGTCATATCTGCATATCTCACTACGCTTAAAATTCGTACGATATATACATATTCTATTTAATATACTCATGAGTTGTATTTAATGTATACTATATTTTGGAGCTAATATTGTCGAGAGTCGAGGGGAAATTAGACTGGAAGCGAAGTAAATTGTTATTGAGTACATAGTTTGCGTGAAATATTATATATCAGGAAGTACGGACTAAGCGTCCATAAAGAAAAACTAAGTAGTTGGTTACATAAATGTGATGTGAATACTACCGTGTTAATGAACGAAAGGAGGCTCAAAATCATTAGAGGGTAAGTGCAGTACGTGTAAACACGGGATAAAACTTATATAGTCTTGTCAGACTATTTAGATTTAATTATTTAAAAGTACATAATTTGGAATAGGTAATGATTAAATGTATTTTTACTTTTTTATTGATTAAAAAAATCATAAGGTCATCTAATGTAATCGATACTAAAATAATTAATATTAATCCAAAAACGTACTCGCCAAAAATGCATAGCGATTTGGCTAAAATAACATTTTACGAATTCGCGGTAACGCGGTGGGCGCGGCGCGGCATCGCTACACGTTCTGTCCCCGCTAACCACTCGCCACGTTAGTCATCATTTTTCATCTCGACATGCATATTCAACGCAACTATAAATCATTCGTAGCCATCGCCGTGCAGCCGTATGAAATAACCGACTGTCCCAACGCCAACTGCGAAAAATATCGCGCGTAAATGTTAGCGAACAAACGAAAACCACCGAAATATTACGTTAATAATTACCCATCCCCTTCGAGCAGTTGATAAATAGCGTCATTATTATCACCAGCGCTGTGAAAAATTATACTCGTCTAGATATTTATTCAAATTGCAGCCCCACGAGAATTATATTTATGGAGCTGGTGATTTTTTCTCCCACTCTTTTTCTTTATTTTAAAAGTAGCTTGCTGCTTTTACTTTTACTATCCTTTTATTAAACATAGATAGAACTGTCGCGAGTTATCTACAGGGAATTATTACTTTAAGGTTAGTAGCACTGCATCGTTATAAGTTACTTCGTGGAATCGGCATCCATTATCAGAGTTTGATGCTATCCCGTATAGAATACATTCGATACGGGTTGATGACGGCATCAAACTCTCGATATTTTCTAACTAAATACTTCTACTACCAATAAATCTTCATCAAAATAAATGTTTTATAAAGATAAAATATGGTTAATTAAAAAGCTTTTACACGATTAATTGCTAGGATCGTGGTCAAAGCTTTTTGAACACGAGACAAAGATTAATAAAGCTGGTGTAATTTAAAAGCATACTATGCAATTAATATTAATAAAAGTTGCTAGTGCAGTCATTAGGCGGGATGTGTGTGCCTCACTCGTATGATCTCGTGTTATTATAGAGCTATCTTCGCGTCATATTGTACGGAGGGTTAATAACTCTAGATCGGTCCCGTATGTGACAGCCGCGGAAGTTCATTGCAAGTATTGGGACGCTCGTTATTTTCACTTTACAAAGGTGACATATTCCATCAGCTAACGCATCGGCGTATCCTATTTGCATAATTATTATCAAACACGTTCGTAATATATGACAAGCGTGCTGTAATTAAGTTAACATTATTTCATATTCAGCTTTTATTATTGGACATTTTAACGCCCATAGTTAATTAGAGCTTAAATTAAAACTGTAATAACTTTACGTACAGTCAGCGAGATTTATAAATACATAAAATGGGCACTCTTTGCTTAAAATGGCAAGCGATGTTGTATATGTTAAACATAGATAAAGGGTAATTCCATTTTTCTTGTCCACTTATCGTATACTTGAACTCTTAACATAGCTCTCATTTCGTATGTTAACAGTCTAGCTGAAACTCACGTAGCTACCGATATCGCATGCTACTTTGCTTAAAAGGCCGAATGAAAAAATAACGGCGTATTAAAGAAAATTTATGGATAATAGATAATACATATCTTGGCCTGACAGAATGTTGTGCGCCTAAAATTACGTAAAAAACACGTAGTAGCAGTAGCTTTTAGTGATTCGTGTAGCGTCAACAAACGAACTATGACAATGGCCATATATTTTATAAAAAGTTACGACTACAACGAATAACATTGCTGAGGTCATAAAACTTCTTTTATCTTTCGAAATAAATAGTTGCGAACTTCTCTGTTCTTATTTTATTGCAGCTATAGTTAAAATTTGTGCTTCTGCTAGCGTTAAAATTTAAAAATTTGCACTTTTTGTTAGTGAAGCTCTTGTTTAAAAAACATAATAAAATTATCATTCCCATGCGTTAAATATTTCTATGTTTTATTTATTGCTATTTATTATGCTAATCTTTGTGGAAAGTCCGCGTTGTGCATGAAACGTCAATTTAACAAGATCTTTAAATTTCCTAAGCCTTAAGATTACAAGTGAGAATTTGAGACTCATATTAGCAACATGATGAGAGACTTAACCATGTCTATCATATTTGAAATGTAGCGAACGCAATGAAAAGTAAATACTAATAGCTCTTCACCATATATGTAATATTACAATACATTAAGAGTATTTTGCTAAAGACGCAAATTAATTTTTCTACATTATGATTTAAAAATTAAGTATATTTTTGAGCATTGAATATTCTTTTAAACAGTAATTAAATCTTAAATTAAACATCTCGTTACCACGGAACGGTAAAAGTGATTCGGCGAATGTAAATTTAAACTAATGAGCCGTCACACTACCTGTACCCGGTCCAGGTAAACGGTATTCGTAAGCTACAATGAAGCCAACCCTTAAAGCGCCCCGTCGGCCTTACAGACCTGTAGAAGAGGGACATAGTCGTATTGTAACAAGCCGCACCGTTAAGCACGAGATACACGATTCAATGGCTTATACGTCAATATCGTAGACATTTCATCCGCCCCTAACCCGTTTCATTCGGATGATGACCGGTTCTTAACATAATCTTGAAAGGCAGAATAAATTTCCATACAAGATTTATGCCAACAAGTCCAACTAACAGAAAGTACTTTCATACAAGTAAGGGCATTTATGTTTTATTAATATTACGTATAACTTCACTTGTTCTTTGGCAGCAAAAAAGGAATTTGTGCGTTATCTTACGAAAAATTTAAGGCCAGCGTTTTGCATTTACAAAAACACGCTTTTCAATTTTTGTCTGACATATTATATCAATGATAAAGCTGATAATAAAAATATATTAAGAAAAAATATATTCTAATTTATCCAGGGATATAATAGAGTAAAATTAAACGTAAAATTCGAAGAGGATATTAATCCTAATGAGTTGCAGCCGCAGCGAGACGTAGAGACCGCTGAGATCGAAAGACCAGCTGGTAACTTCGTCCGTCCCGACAACTAACAAACGAAGTAAATCTCGCTAGCCACTAGTGCTTGTCGAATATCGATGATTGCATTACTAGTTTTCCATCATCTGTAAAGTCAAATAAAATTGACAATACTTCTTTAAGCATTTCACTGGACATTTTCCGTAAAAATAAATTCCAAGGTAGACATAAAAGAAAATTTAATGAAAAGGTTTAACGAGTTTAATGATTAGGTTTATAATATCTATATTAGAACACCAATAAACTTAGAACATACTAAAACAAATTACTTACAAGGCTATTTAAACCAACGTGATTGACTGCCGTCCGCTTTCAAACTCTTTGAACCTAAATATAATTAATTGTTGTTGTTATTGTTACAAATAAAAGTCAAAGTAACCATTGGCCACAATTTAGCAATATTAGACAAAAAACTTACAAAAAGGTATGACAAGGTAGGATGAATTTAAAGCATAAAAGTGGTTTGATTTGATTGATGCGATTGTAATTGTTTTATATAAGTCAAATGATTTGTTATTTATTAATATACATTGCTTAGATGTCACGATAAAGCAGTATCATGGGGACAATGGGAAGGCACATATATTAAACAAACTTGAACAGTTTTAATTGAAGCATCCTCGTGACGGGAAGGGCCTGCTGTGAGCGGTCGCCGGAGCAAAACTGTCTACGCTGTTTGTTTTACATTTACTTAATTAGATTTAGTTCATCACTGTGCATACATATACAAAGAAACTCCATATAACTATCCACAGGTAAAACATTAACTATTTAAATTAACCGACCCAGTAATAAGGAAGTTTACCATTTTCATTATTGTATAACTGCAAACTTTATTACAAACTGTTTATCTTCTGATAAGAATAGATAATAGATATAATATTATATAAGAATAGATTGAATATTCTGTAATGGTGTTATATTGCTGTGAATAAATAAGTAAGTGATAGTAATATCACCGTTTTAACCATCATAACCTAAAAACGTCGGTTGCAGAATGTGATTGCATATAAATAAAATGAAACCATCGTTGCTTGGTGATTAAATATATTTGATTTTTTTCATGATTACTAAAATAATTGGACAAATACAAGGATTATAAAAACAGTTCCGAGAACCAAAGAAAAAATCTTCAGAAATTTTATGGAGGTTTTTCAAATACGTAAGTTCAAGTACGGCAAGTGGGCGCAGGCTCGCCGGGCTGTCACTAATTAATGGAAACGCGTCAACACGCCGTTGTTACCGTCCGACACAGATTAATTATGTAAATTTAGTACCGGCTGCAACTGCCGATAGTCGACGGATCGCTTACAAAACGGCTGCGAGCCCTCGCCCTGGTTCCCGCCATTTGTAAGTTCACTCAAGTTTCAATAGGCCCTCGATTAATCTCGCCTCCATTATCACTTACCGAGATTCATACAACTTGCAAAAGATTACATCATTCGTATGCTGCAAGCTACCGTACTAAAACAACTTAATTTATCGCTTCCCCTTGGAAACCATGTAACAATATTTAGAAATATGTAAGACTAGGGACCCCCGCCCCGACTTCGCACGAGTAGTTTCTCCAGAAAAACGTCCCCTACTTCGGTAATCTCTCCAATTGTCAAACGACTGACAGTTATGCCAAAATCTCTACCTTCATTATAAAAGTTAATATTATCTTTAAGTTGTCTTAATTTTTCTGCTTCCCGTGCAATTTTCTTATTTTCTTTTTAAAATAACCTTCTCCAGACAATACCCCCTCCATAAAAAACAATTAGCAAAATCGGTCCAGCCGTTCACGCGTGATGACGTCTTCTCTAATAAGCGGAACGTTGTATGTCAGTAAACATGCGAGTTAAATTAATATCGATGTCGTAACGACGGATTATACCAGGTATAAGAATGTAAATGACAGGGTTAGATTTAGTGTAACAAGACGACAGTATTGTTGCAAAAAAAATATTGTAATTAATAGGTAAACGATAGCTGTCACACGTAAGAAAATACGATTAAAGAGTATGAAAAGGTTTTTTTTTTAATAAAAACATTAAACTCGTTTAAAATGCACTAATATGTAAGTAATGAAGTACGGAGTGCCTACTAAGTTGCTCAGAGGAAATTTATTCCTTGTTATATTTCAACCTTATAGCATAAGTATAAGTTAAAAATTCAGATTGTGCCTTGTGGCCGTTAAGCACAGACGGTAAAGTTACCACAAACTTTTTTACTTAATGTAAATTTCATCCAGTAGACTATTATTTTTAATATTGAGTTTTACTTGTTTTCACTTAAAAAATAGTGGCTCGCTGTCTGCCTTAGGCCTGCGTATTGCTAAAAAAGTATACAGGGTGTCCCAAAAGGTTACGTACATAGGAAGGGGGATGATAGGGGTGGTCACAAGGGTCACCAGAAAAATAAAATAAAAATTCCCCTCTGGGTATTAAAAAAATAAAGGGCATTTTTTAAAAACTTAAAAATTTTACACCTTCTGGGGCAATTTTGTAACCAATGACCTACAAATATTGCTACATTAAAAAAAAAAAAGCTATTATATTATCGTCATTAACCCTTTATCAATATGAAATAAAAAAAACAATACAACTAACAAAGATTTTAAAGAAAATTAAGTTCTTGTCCAGTCAAGAACTAAATAATTACGATTTCAATCAACTTCCTCCAAGTGTACTGAAAAAAAAAGTACTATGCAACTCCGGCGAGTAACTTAAAAAGATAGGTAATTTCATTACAATTCCAAAATGGTATAAGACTTGCTTAAAGAAAATCATACAAGGACATTTAAAAATATTTTTTGCGAACAATACCCCTTCAAAAAAAATACCAATAAAACAACAGTCTCAAATTCGTACGCAAAAAAGTTTGGTGGTGAGTGAGAGAGACAGGGCGATACACTAAGAAAGAGACAAAAGTAGGTGTGCTATTTTTGGTTAGTCAAATAGTTGGTCAGTACATTAAGGTCTCTCGTTTATCGCCCATTCTTTGTATTCGTTTGTGTTCATTTTGTACTAACAACTTTGCATCGCTTTCTGGACTTGATTATTATCTTTGTTTGTGATTTCTTCCAACGGCCCGGCTTTTTAAGGACTAAAGTGTGTGACACAGTACCACCATGCGACCTACGTACACTCCACAAAAATATGCGAACATGCATCTCATTTACAGCGAATGTAGATGTAATGCCCGTGCTGCAGCAAGACTCTACCGAGAACGATATCCGAACGCCGCTCGTCACCCGGATAGCCGTGTTTTCGTCAATGTCAACCGACTTTTGTCTGAGGGTCGATTTCCTCACCAAGCGGTTAATGAAGGCAGACCTCGGTTCGATGTCGAAGATGAAGTGCTTCAAGCCGTCGCAGATGATCCGAGTACATCAGTTCGGGCAATTGAAGCAGGGTACAGGTGTACCGAAAAGTACTGCTCATCGCATATTACAAGCTGAGAAGTTTCACCCGTACCACGTGCAACGCGTACAGGCTCTGTTACCACGCGATTATCCTGCGAGACTTGCATTTTGTCGTAGGATGTTGCGCATGCATAGGGAGGACCCTCAATTTTTCAATAAAATATTGTGGTCTGACGAGTCCACTTTTAAAAAGGACGGATACACGAACCTACACAATTTACACGAGTGGCACGTAGAAAATCCTCACCTACCTAGAGAAGATCGGTCGCAATATCGTTTTAAAGTGAACATGTGGACCGGAATACTGAATGGTATAATAATTGGACCCTTTGAGCTACCTGAGGCACTGTCTGGCGAAGCGTACTTACACTTCTTACGAAACGAACTACCAAATCTGTTGGAAGATGTGCCGCTAGAAACAGTCAGGAATATGTGGTTCCAGCATGATGGGTGCCCAGCACATTATGCACGGCCTGTAAGGGATTTCCTAGACGAAGAATACCCTGGTAGGTGGATGGGAAGGGCCGGTGCTATAGCGTGGCCAGCTCGTTTATCCGATTTAAACCCGTTAGACTTCTTTTACTGGGGTGCTATAAAAGAAACAGTTTATGGAAAACCCATCAGGGACTTGGCTGACTTGAGGGCGAGGATCACAGAGGCAGCGGAATCAATTAATAATAGAAGATTTGCTCGCCATATCTCCCGTTCATTTTTGAAACGATGCAGGGCATGTATTTATGTTGGTGGTAGACATTTCGAACATTTTATTTGAATAAATAATTGCAATATTGTTTATTTTTTAGTTACATTTAAAACGATTGCAATACAATTACCTGTCTTTTTAAGTTTTAAGGAAGAGAATAGACATTTAAAAATGTATTTGCGTACGAATTTGAGACTATTGTTTTAGTAGTATGTTTTGTTTTGAAGGGGTATTGTTCGCAAAAAATATTTTTAAATGTCCTAGTATGATTTTTTTAAGCAAGTATTATACCATTTTGGAATTGTAATAAAATAACCTATCTTTTTAAGTTACTCGCCGGAGTTGCATAGTACTTTTTTTTTCAGTACCTTTGGAGGAAGTTGATTGAAATCGTAATAACTTAGTTCTTGACTGGACAAGAACTTAATTTTCTTTAAAATCTTTGTTAGTTGTATTGTTTTTTTTGTTTCATATTGATAAAGGGTTATTGACGATAACATAATAGCTTTTTTTTTAAATGTAGCAATATTTGTAGGCCATTGGTTACAAAATTGCCCCAGAAGGTGTAAAATTTTTAAGTTTTTAAAAAATGCCCTTTATTTTTTTTAATACCCAGAGGGGAATTTTTATTTTATTTTTCTGGTGACCCTTGTGACCACCCCATCATCCCCCTTCCTATGTACGTAACCTTTTGGGACACCCTGTATAGCAATATTATTATATAATTTATTATAGATGACACCAGTAGCCATATGTACGTTTAAATCATAAAAAAAGGCTTCTCTTTTGTTATATAATAAAGTGGCAAACGAGCAAGCGGCACCTGAAAATACATAAGTACCGCTACCCATAGGAATCCGCAACAAGCTAATGAGTTGCAGAGGCGTTGCCTACCTTTATTGACAAACAGAAAAAAGGATATTTCCATTCCCTGTCCATCCCCTCCTCATCCGTCAAATCCTCTTCCTCTTCCCGTCCTTTCCTTATTATAAAAGGGTAGGTAGGGGAAGAGGACTACAATTAGGCCTCCGGCACGTCACTCATCAGACGAAACGCAGAATACTTCTACTTCACGCCTGTCTTCTGTGACGTCGTGGTATTTCACCGGTCGAGCCGGCCCATTCGTGCAAAAGATGTTGTTGATGCGGGCTCTACCACTGTTCTCTACCTGCAGAATTACGAGCTTGAAATAGTACTAATCCATTTTAGTTGTTTTATGTTTCGTCGTCGTCGTCGTCGTTTCAGCCGATATCTGTCCACTGCTGAACGTAGGCCTCCCCCATTGTTCGCCACAAAGATCGGTCCTCTGCCACCCTCATCCAGTGGGCTCCCGCAACTTTGACCAGATCATCGGTCCATCGTGTGGGAGGCCTACCTACGCTGCGTCGACCTGTACGTGGCCGCCACTCTAGGACCTTTCGGCCCCATCGGCCATCCGTTCTGCGAGCAATGTGTCCGGCCCATTGCCACTTAAGGTTTGCAATTCTTCGGGCAATGTCGGTTACATTGGTTCTACTGCGGATCACATCATTTCTGATGCGATCACGCAGAGAGACTCCGAGCATTACCCTCTCCATTGCCCTTTGGGTGACCTTGAGCCGTCTAATGGTACTCGCATCAATGGTACGGCCACGTCTCAGTACCATAAGTCATCGCTGGCAACACACACTGGTCATAGACTTTCGTCTTGAGACACTGCGGTAGACGTTGGGACGTGAGGATTTCTCGCAACTTCCCGAATGCTGCCCATCGGAGTCGGATTCGGCGATTGACCTCCTTCTCGAAGTTGGACCTACCTAACTGGACAGTTTGTCCTAGGTAGACATAATCGTCAACAACTTCGAGAGTATGGCCTCCGGTCGTTATAGGAGTGGGTAGAACATGGATGTTTGACAGAACTTTCGTCTTATCCATGTTCATTTTGAGACCCACTCGTTCGGAGGCCCTATTGAGGTCGTCGAGCATTGTACCGAGTTCCTCCATGGTCTCAGCCATGACTACAATGTCATCAGCAAATCGTAAATGGGTGATGTACTCGCCGTTTATGTTGATGCCAAGTCCTTTCCAGTCCAGGACCTTGAAGACGTCTTCCAACACCGCGGTGAAGAGCTTCGGGGAGATAACGTCTCCCTGTCTTACACCGCGCTGCAGTTGGATAGGTTTCGTGTCCTGACCCTGTACTCGGACTGACATAGTGGCGTTTTCATACAAACACCTCAGTGCTGCGATGTACCTGTAGTCGATTTGGCACCGCTGGAGAGACTGCAGTACCACCCAGGTCTCGACCGAATCGAAGGCTTTTTCGTAGTCCACAAACGCTAAGCATAGTGGCAGGTTATACTCCTCGGTCTTCTGTATAACCTGCCGCAGCGTATGTATGTGGTCCACGGTACTAAAGCCTTTACGGAACCCGGTTTTTTCGGGAGGCTGGAAGTCGTCAAATCTGCGTGCAAGACGATTCGTAATGACCCTCGAAAACAACTTGTAGACATAGCTCAGAAGTGTGATGGGCCTGTATTTCTTCAAAAGGGTATTATCGCCCTTCTTGAAGAAAAGGACCACCGCACTCCCGCTCCATGCCCGTGGCGTATGTCCCTCGAGAATGACGGAATTGAACAGCTTTTGGAGAACCTTAAGACCTGGTCCTCCAGCTGCCCTCAGTAACTCTGCTGTGATTCCGTCATCCCCCGGTGCATTGTTGTTCTTGAGTTGTTTGAGAGCCATACTAATCTCGTCGAGACTAACGTCCGGGATCTCTTCGGTATAGTGTCGGGTTAATCTGGCTCTTGGGTCTTCTGCCAGATCCATGACGGGTTTCTGCGATGCCGCATACAGGCGTCCATAGAACCTCTCAACCTCACTCAAGAGCTCCGGTTTGGAGGAAACAACTCTGCCATCCTCAGTCTTCAGCTTCGACACCTGGCTTTGCCCAATAGACAGACTTCGGGCAAAGACTTTGGAGTCCTTATTCCGCTTAATAGCCTCTTTAATACGTATTGTATTAAATTGGCGTATATCGCGTTTAATGCTCTTCGAAATCTGTCTATTTAGCAGCCGGTATCGTTTCGCATCATCCGAAGATTGCAGAATCATTTCTCGCCTTTCCTTCATGAGCTCAAGAGTATAGTCTGAGAGCTTCTTGGACGCTTTTGTACGGTGGGTCTTGAAGACCCTAGAACCCACCGTCCGAAGAGCTTGCACGAACCCGTCGTTAATATCGTCCACGCTACTCCCTAGGCAATCAAACTGGTTCTGAAGTTCAAGCTGAAAGCTTTCGGAATTCTGGATTTGGATGGGTACTGGTCGGAGTGTAGACCTCATCAGTCGACTTCGCTCAAGCTTTACGTTGATATTCAATGTGCCTCGGACTATTCGGTGATCGCTCCCGGTTTTTACCGCATTGATCACTGAGACATCATTGAATATTTGCTTCTTCGTTGACATGATGAAGTCTATCTCGTTTTTTGTAGCACCATCAGGACTCATCCAGGTCCACTTTCTTTGCTCTCTTCCTGAAGAAGGAGTTCATCATATAGAGTCCCTCCATCTCCATGAAGCCGGCCAGAAGGTGGCCCCGGTGATTCCGGTATCCATATCCAAAATTGCCCACTCGCAGCTCGTCTCCGTACCGCTTGCCTAGTTTCGCGTTGAAGTCCTCCATGACAATGGTGTAGTGGGTTTTGCAACTATGTATGGCTCGTGATATATCCTCATACATAGTTTCCACCTCGTCGTCGGAGTGCGTCGAAGTCGGTGCGTAAACCTGTATGACCTTCAGCGAATACCATTTGGTTATTCTGAGTATCAGGTACGCCACCCTAGTCGACACACTCTCGATCTTTACCACATTGTTCACAAGGGACTTGTGGACGATAAACCCGACACCACCTTGGGACTGTTGCTCGCCCTCCCGGAAGAAGAGCATGTTTCCGGACTTGAGGGTTATCGTGTCCTCCCCCTCTCTTCGGACTTCAGATAACCCTATAACGTCCCATCGTAACTTTCTCAATTCTTCTTCCAGTTCCGCGATCCTCTCGTCTGCCCGCAGTGTGCGCGTGTTTAGTGTTGCCAGGGCCAGTTGTCGGTGAGTGTGGTAGCCGGATCTCTTCCGGGGATTCTTAGCACCCCCTGCCCCGCCGTTGTCCTGACCGCTACCGTAGCCAGGAACGACAGGGCCGCCGGGTACTGGGGGCCATTTTTTTTGTTGGCATTCATGGGGGGGGGGGGTTGTGCCATAATCGCCACGCTTGGCAGGCGGGTTGGCGATCGCAGTATTTTTCACCGTACTGAAAGGACGCTGCTGCCCGTCCTTGGTGGTCCTGGACGCAGTTTAACGACTAGTACCAGTCGGTTTTATGTTTGTAATAAGTAAATTTCGATGTTTCTGATTTCATTACAATTTTTGAATACAATATTTATGTATTGTATGTACCATTTTTTTAAAATCTGTCTGATGTATTTTGAAGAAATATGAATATTTTATGGAATAGCTACATCACAGTTTAAATAACTACAGTTTCAAGTATCGTAAAAACTTTCAGAACAATGAGAGGGTACTATGCTCATAAAAACAAGTCATCTATCAATGATTGCCCCAACTATAGACAAGAGTATAAAGAAATCAAACACGTGCTTAGACCCTTTAAAAATACTATAATACGTTATATGTCTACCGCTTTGCGTAACTGTTAAATAAGGTTTATTTTATCGTTAAAACAAAAGGAGGCACTTTTAACGAACAGATATCATATATAACGTATCTTATCGTGACTATTCTAAGCAAATTCGGTCTCAAGCAAATCTCCATAGATATAGTTAATATATCTGTTAGTTTAGCATTACAATGTTCAATTATTTCCTATAGATTGTTATTTGATCCCAACCTAATCCTTCTCAATTACAGCTAGTCGACTGCGCGACATTTAACATAGCACATTACGTAATGTCTATCTATGTATAACTAGTATAATTTCACCTACTTCACGGAATAATACCTCGCAGTAATGTCGGAACTTGAATGAGAGCCATTCCGACATTCCTGTGGTAAGCGCAAGAATGCCGAAACCCTCTAAATTAAAGTGACCAATCAAGTATTTAGTTGGAATTATTGTTATATATCTTTATTAATACTAGATAACAATAAATACATAAATATTATTATACATATACGATTCCATTCGTGAATCAAAGGAATAAACACGATGTTGTCAGAAATAAGCTTCTCTGGGCAATGGCACTACATTAAATTAATTGATTAATTTAAACAATAAGACTACCTCATGGATACATTTTTAAAATTTAATAATGGCTGAACCCGCAACAAAAACATCACGTTGCACGAATGCCTCGGCTCGACGGGCGAAATACCACGACCTCACAGAAAATAGACGTGAAGTAGATGTTCTCTGCGTTTCTTCTGACGAATGAGTTGCCGGAGGCCTAATTTATGTGCTCCTCCCCTTCTCATTCTTTCCTCAATCGGATAGGATGCTAACGGCAAGAGGATTAGACGGGGAGGGGGTTGGCAGGGAAAAGAAAATATACTTTTTCCTGTATGGCCTCCTCTGTCCATTAAAGGTAGGCAACACATCTGCAACACATTTGCTTGTTGCGGATGTCTATGGGCAGCGTTCACTTCATCAGGTGATCCGCTTGCTCGTTTGCCACCTTCTTCCATAAAAAAATGGTCGATGAAAATAAAGTCATCGGTTTTGTCGGTTATCTAGTGTAAAACTCTGTAAATTTTACTTAAATTCAAGTTGACATTGGAGATTGTTCAACAAGAAAGTGTCAGGGACAAGAGCCGTCAGCAGTCACGACTCAATTTATTTCATTAAAATTTAAAATTTAACCATTTCATAATTTGCTTCTTGATACCATGTAACCAGGCTAACAGCGTTCCGTTTTATTTATTTACATGCGCATTCAATTTTATTTTGCGATGACTCCTAAGATATTCATTTAAATGATAAGAAGTAAGGGGTTATCATAATGCGCATAAAATGCTTAGTGCAACCAACCGGCTTAAGTTGATAAGGATTAGTACTGTATCCGTTTAAATAGCTTTCCAATTATCTCTTTGTCCGTGACCATTTTTTAGAAGTTAGAATGAGTAAAATCAGCTATCC
This sequence comes from Papilio elwesi, assembly GCA_029849275.1. Taxonomy (NCBI): domain Eukaryota; kingdom Metazoa; phylum Arthropoda; class Insecta; order Lepidoptera; family Papilionidae; genus Papilio; species Papilio elwesi. The sequence goes on along the minus strand of CM056687.1, from coordinate 8,326,948 downwards.
TTTACAGATAGATAGATTCTATTACGGAAATTTTTCTAGATCTTTTTAGGATATACAATTCCATGATACAATATTTTATTATAACGCGTAAGGTTTAGCCAGCGTTTGCAATGTAAACGCACAAGAATATGCTTTGTACGACATCACATCACAATTTTTTGAAATGCTTTATATTGATCTATACTATCATATTCATGTGACATATTGACATTCTTCATAAATCAATCCGGCTATTAATGAAAACTATCCTATCCCAAATATAATAAAATCCGCTACTCAGCTTAAAAGATCTAAGTGTGACTTTGTTTTATACTATGTAAAGAAGATATGTCACGGTTAGTAATTTCCAGCGTGTATTTCTTGGTGCTGACCTAACCCAACTCTTATGTATAATATTTCATTTATTTTAATAATGATTTCCATAAGTTTGTTCTTTTTACTTGATGCAGATAACGTCGACATTATTTTTAAGTCTCGAATATATTCGCTGAAACGTCAGCGGCTTTACGGCGTTCTTTTTATTCCAGCCGTCAATAGATTAAGCAAAATCCATTTTCATCTTACGTAAATGACAAAAGCATGCCTAATATAAGTGTTTACGGTCTTAGCTTCGTTTCTACGACGTCGTTTATTTTTTATAGCTCTTAGTACTACGACCTTCAAATGCGGAGTTAAACTCAAATGAGGCGGTAAGGTTTACTTTATAAATAAAACAGGCTTATATTATGTGTTAAACGCAAGTACAGAATTAATAAAAAACTTTAAAGTTGTTCTCCAAAATAAATATGTAAACTATGTTCAAATACGTTTTCCGCGTTCTATATTTATTTATTTAAAGCGTGTTTGTATTCGTTTACGAAAATAGACGTTATCTTTCGTGCAATCAGTTAATAAGAAGTTGAAGAAGAAATAATTTGTAACGAAAAAAAAACATGTAAGATTTTACGTATAATTGTTCATTTATATAAAATTCAAATAAACAAGAGGTATAAAAATTATAAGCATTCCTTGTATTGACATATTTCCAGATTAGATTAGCTTGTCGCAGTCATATATGTGGTACGGTACCATAGCATACGCTTTGAGGATAGGAATATTAAAGATTCTTGACACCAGTGCGAAGGTTATTCCAAAGTTTTATAGCAACAGCGGCAACGAAATCGGAGGGAAGTATACTTTGAGAAAAAATGCCTAAAAAATATTTTGAAAAACAAAACGAAATGAATTTTAACTTGATAGGGGTTTTATTACCCGGCTTTTAGTCGTACTTTTACAAAAGTTGTTTTTGTGATATTATATCATATCTATAAAACATTTCTTAATTATTATTTTATTAGTAACACATATTAATTTGAATGACCAAAGTATCGGTTCTGTATATATGGAATCATATATTTGCATGCATATCAAATTTTTATATCGAAATGTAAATAAGAATTAATTTCTAGGTAAGAGGGAATAAGATAATGAATTCCGGTAAATTCATTAAAACTTCTACGAGCAAAGGAATGTGTTAGGCTTAATCAATTTAGTTTTTGTATCAAAAGGGGCAAACGAGAGAGTGAACAAACAACAAAAATAAGAGGGTGGACAGGCCAGAAGTCTTCTCTGTGTTTTTGTTAAAAAATATAACTTTCATAATGATATTAATCTTTTTAGTAAGTAATCATTGTTGATTATAGATTAAATAAGAAATTTAAGAAAACATCTAAACGTAAAACTCGATATTTGTATCATATCATTGATATAACTGTGAAGGCGCCGTAGAGCTGCTATTCATAAAATGGCCAGAAACTTGTTCAATATTTAATACGTGAAAGATTTATTTTAACTGAAAATACTATTCTATCTTCAACAAACTATTCTATTTTCAATATAAATATTGCTGCGACAGTGAACAGAATCGCAATATTCTTTCACTAATTTGATGTAACAAAAAGCACGATCAATCATGCGAGCGCGGCCGGGTCGGGGCGAGCCGGCGTTCCGTGCCGCTGCCGTTCCTAGCGACACACTCATTCATCACACTTCGAGCGTTCCTAAGTGCTTCAGTGCTGCTCGGAGCCAGATTCAACTCCTTATACATATATTATACACAAACAACCGCACTTGAAATTGATTACATCTTTACTGGATGCTACAGAAAGGGTCGAAGTTGCTTTAGGTTTTTTTAGTGAGAACTTCTTTAGCCGCATTAGACAATCTTCTGTAGGGGAAAATCTTGTAGATTCGTAAGATCGATATGCTCGTCATGCAACATGTTTATTTGTATTATGAACAGTTTCGACGAACTGTGTTTCTTTATTCAATTTTGAATTTTATTGTTAAGGACGCAAGGGTTGATTTTTTAAATATTGTCGTGCCTATTTTGAGTTTTCACTCCTGTCGGCAGTCCTTAAGACTGTCTGTGTTATTTTTACTTGCCTTTACTGAAAAGAATGGAATGCTTTTGCATTGTCTAAAACTATTATTAATATAATAAATATAGTAATATTAACTATTTACAGAAAATCTAGTAGTGTTTGTTCAAAATATTTAAAATAAAATATGTGTTTAAATGTTATACATGAAAGAAACTAGAGAGAAATAACAAAAAGTAACAAAAGACATTTCAAAGATATTTAGTGTGTCACAAGGGTCAGCAAAAGTCAATATCCAGGCGACCGGAGATCAGTTTCAATAGATACGAACACGACAGAGCCGGAGCCGACGTAAAAGTTAGTGAGGAGGAAGCAACTTGTCTGTAGCGGCGGTAACCGCCCAATTCAACCCGTCACACTCCACTTAGGCTTCTGATCAGGACCTCCCTCCTAAGGCTGCGACCGACGTGATTTAAAACGCTGTGTTCTATAGTTTGTGGATGAATAATGGCACGGACAAAAGTTCGCACGACCATAACGAGCAATGAAATCTCTCCGAGAGAAGAAAATATAAATTTCAAGACAGTCGAAGTAGTAAGCAACTGGAGTTTCGTAGAATTAAAATAAAACTTTGGGCAATAAACATATTAATTATTTTTTTACGTAATCTTAATGACAGTTATAGAAAACTGGTGAAAAGTGAATAAATACCGCAAGCCAGAGACATATCTACTAAAACGATCAAGAGGAATATTATTTGTGACAATTACTTTAGTTTACTATTCATTGAAATTAAATGGTAATCATAAAATATAAATCAAAATATTAAACTTGTGCCATTTTAAATAAACATACGCTAATTTTGTATTTCTCGCTCGTAAAGCTCATATTTCTTTGCTGTAATAGAACGTGTACCGGTGTTGCAAATTTATTCTGGTAATTTATTCATTAGGTACGGCATAGCACAAGTTTTTAACATTACCTGTGTAAAATAAATATTTTTATTAATTTAATTCCTATTGTTTCATCATAATTTGAATAACGCGGATATTAGATAATAATACTTTACAGCTATGAAACTTCGAAACTAATACATAAATAACCACTGTGTGAAGTTCCATTAAGCTTTTCAAATATTCAATTAAACTATCTATGTCAAAGATAATCATTATTTGATATTGCTCAATCTAAACTATTTAATAATCAAAACATACAGAACGCATAAAGTTTGACGTACATTATTAAGATTAATAGTTTTAAAAAAAGCGTTAGAAATGAATGTGAATATTATATTGTGGCGAGAAATATGACGGAGCCTTATTGTAAACAGACAGCGGTTGACGGCGACGAGGGGCGCGCTATTAGACCCCTGCAACTATCTTACCTGGAGCTGATACACGTCTTTACCAAAACATTTATTAAATCCCGCATCTATACGATATGCATCCATCAAATTAATTCAACGACAGTAACCAACTAGTTTTACTATCCCTTCGCCCTTGAGGAGCAGCTCGTTTTAAGTTCTAGCGATTAAATATAAAGGTGAACTAACGCATTACTTAAGTTTAGGAGTTTTACGAGCGCGCATAACTTTGCGTAGCTCGCAATATCAAAAGATTGAGCGCCTATACACTGACATGTGCATAGAATGTCATTGATATCTGGTGACATAAATTAAAAACGCAAAACATATATATTACATCACGAACATCGCCTTTAAAGGCTCATGAAAATAGATAAAACAGCAACTCACGAGCTATGTCTTGGGTCCCTGCTGTAAGCTCGTGAGGTTAGAGAAAGTTATCGGTATATATTCGTGGAGACATATTAAAGCGCTTGCATTTGTTTCTTACATTCAGAATTCGGATATTGTAATAATAATAAATTAAACAAACACTTTCATTAATAAATAAGATTAATAGAATTTCAATCTTAACGTAGTTCTTTAATATAGGCGTCCATACTATCAGGCTTGCTACAAATAAAATTCTCGAAAGGAGAGGAGTGCAAGTTCGTTTAATTGCAATTTCGACTAAGCCAGTGATCGCCACATAAGCCGGCAAGCAGATAGGTCGAGGATCTGCGGCCGAATTCAGATATACCCGACCGCTACAGTTTAACGAATGCATTGCAAAATACGTATATACTAAGTTTAATAGTATTTAACAGTGTACAACATTGAAAACCACAATACCAGGCTTTGTTTTGAAAGAGCCGGCTCGGTATGATAAGCTCTCTGAGGGGGAGGTCAGAACTAAACTAGAATCGGAAATTTTAATATTACAAATGTGTTGCTGCAGTTATAGAAGTAGGTAATAAAGAATTGTTAAAATCATTTCTGTCACGTAATGGAATATCGCATTAAGCAATCCGCCAGCACACAGCGGAAACGAGATTGGTAAAATAAAATGGACTAATGATTGCCGGGCTCGGAAACGATATCGTCGAAGAGGGAATACACTCGACGGACTTTTCATTATCGTTTTTTTCTTTTTTTATATTTAAAGTGTACGCAGAATGCATGGAAATTGACGCTTCTTAACTTAAATATAATGCGGTTATATGCGGCGATAAATACGGTTTAACAGAAATCACTGATACGGCATTACTTCTTCCGCGTACTTGTTGATTACGAGTACTAGTAGGACTTACTTACGGCCCTTTAATATTTTACCGAAATGGTCAACTGCCATTCTTTTTTGTATGTTTTCTTAATCTTCCTTTTCCTTGTTCGTCTCTTCCAAATGACAAACTTTTTAAAATTATCCTTTTTAACATTTATGAATTAAAATCATGAAATTAAATTCTTAATTAAATTAATATTTTACGTGGTAATAATACTACAAGAAATAAAAATATCTATTTTCAATGTTGCTTCCCTGTAAGAAAACGATGGAAGTTTTGTAATAAATATAATAGATAAGAATAGATCGAATAGAATAGATTGGTATTCCACTACCGTGCGGTTTTCGCGCTAGCCTCTTTCCATCCGCCTTGTGGAATGATCTCCCGCCATGTTTCCAAACCAATACGACTTAAGGTACTTCAAGAAGCAAGCGTTCTCCTGCCTTAAAGGCCGGCCACTCATGTGCATTTCCTCTAGTGTAGCCGATGTTCATGCACGGCAGTGATCACTTAGCTTTAGGCGATCAGTTGCTTGTTTTTTGTGTTGATTGAATAAGGCATTCTCCTAAAAATTTACTTTACAATTGAAATTTCTAATAAAGTGAAAATACCTTTAGGTCGAATCTCATAAATCTTTGGATAATTTTAACGTAATACTATTAACAGTACCCAGTATTTCAAGTGTCCCTACAAAGGTATCTAGGATAAATTTGACAACTGTGAAGAGGTCAAAATGGCAGACTATTCGTATTGAATATCAGCAAAATATGTCTGACTATATTGGATTTTTCGGACGCCTGTCCCTTATTAAATAAAAAAAAACTAAAGCCCGTAAAAATAAATAAGAAAATAATAAAGATTTTCATAAAAACAATACTATAAAATATTGGAATTATTACTAGACAGCCCCTGTAAATATTTCGTTTTACGGGCCTGTATTAATAAAAACATTCAACCTAACGACGTACCTAGTAATCAGTTAAAAATAATATATGTGTATATCAGTCTATATTTACTATAAAAAAGTGACTACAAATTAAAAAGAACTTGATTCATGCTCATACGTCGTTCAACCGTCTATATCTGAAGGGGGCGTCGAGAACAATCTGGCAATTTGATAGAAAGGCCCAATTGAAAATCGAAGAGTAATTTGTTGGTAGCGTTGCTTCCCAACAAGAATGTTTCTCTTGATACCGGCTCTGAAATCCTCTCGGTCGTAAAACCGTTCAGACATTTAAGGTATTACACGTCAATCTTGATTCATCATCGGATTTTCAAAGTTACCATTCAAACAAAACATTGGAGGCGATGAAATACATAATGTAACTAATTTTGCGTTACGAATTAAATTCGTTATAAATGTTCACGACAGAGGGTTGCGAACCTGTCACGATTACCGCAAAATGAGAGAGGGGTGCGCATTAAAACCGTTTTATATTTTTTTATTAGAAAAGGTTCAGAAAGGAAAGATAATTAAATAATTTTTGCTAAATAAAAGTTACATACGCGGTTTTTACATTTCACTTTCTGCGTGTTAATGAAATAAATGAAAAATGTGTGGAGTATTTTTATTTTATTAAAATTTTCAATCAAATCAATGGTAAATACTTAAACGTATTTAAAATGTTATTATTGATAGTTTAAAAGCTTAAAATTCATGTCTTTGTCATGTCAATTTTCAGAATAAGGAATTTTTAAGGTAATGTTCTGATGGTGACTTGATTAAATCTTTATAAGCGGTTAACAACATATATTCAGTAACCGATAACCATCAGCGTCTAATTAAAAAAAGAGAACTTTATTCTTTTTTTTCTGAAAATTTGACAAATAATTTCACAAGTAAAAGAATACATTTTAATATCTTTGACATTTATTACTCTCATTCAGCATAACTAGAATAGAAAATGACCACAACAGTACCTAATATGCTCTTAATTTAAAAACAAGGACACAGTTTAAGTGCATGAAATGGGTTTAGGACATTGTTCCATAACAATGTTGGCAACAAGCCTCCTAGACTATTAACAAAAGGAATTACACTTCTATTTCAGTTGACATTTACCAACGAGTTTTAGTTCCGGTTAAAACTTATCATACAAGAATAGTTAATGAAAAAACTTCCTACGGATATTACTCACTATAAATATAACGAGTGTTTGTTCGTCTCTACGGTGTGTCTGGAATGGGTGTAAGTCGGTATTTGATTCAAAGTACTACATACACTTTAAACGTTCTGTTCAGTTTTTTATTTTTATTTATAATGCTAACTACACAAGTCAACATCACATGAGATAACACATAGTCCGTAGTTATGTTTTTGCACCTTTATTTCTATCGTCTCTATTTTCCACCTCTACTCGAGGGGAATGTAAAAGTGCAACGCAAAGGATCGCCCTCGCTCTCTGCTCTTTTCAGCCTACCAAGAACGTGATAAAGATTATGGCTGCGCGCGCAGCTATGCTCTAACCAAAGAGTGCAGGGACTTAAACCGGGGTGAGTGGTAGTTATATTATATTCATTTAGTGTTTATATTTGTGCAGCTCTTTAATATATGTCAAACACATCGCAACACTTTGAATTAAATAAATCGCACTTAAATCGGCCCAAAACAATCATCAAAAAAGTACATCAAAATAATTGTAACAAAGAGCGAATTTTGTACATACATACAAAGATTTGACTTTATATACGATAATCCGATAGACAGCTGAACGTACGATTATGTAATTTTAATTGTTTTGACCTCATAGAATACTATTAAGGAAGGTAAACAAAATTAAAACACTCGGAGAAATGGAAGAACAAAAATCTAAATTTAAAACATAAATAATTAAATGTTATTGTTGTACATATATAAATTTCAAATCAAAACAACAAAGACGTTTTGATATTATCGGTGACATAGCAAAGTCACCCGGCAATTGATTTAACCAAAGTAACAGGCACACCATAAAGTATATCATGACATAAAAATGCATTATATTAACTAGTAAGCTTTAAGGATTAATTAGTAAGCATAATGTCAAGAGACTGTTAAGGTAGCTTATCCTACGTGTGCGTTTATCAAATGGAACTCCAACAATGACTCTGAGAATATTATGAAAGTTTACTGTACTATAATAATTTCTCACATCAGGGATATATGTATGTTTTCAAGGATCTTATGATGCATGATGCTGGTGGATCCGCGGTACCAAGAGAACAAGGCCATTTTATAATTTTATAAAAGTAAACATTTGACAGAAATTTATATATTATTATTATTAAATAAGTTATATGTAATTCTCTCAATTTCAAGCTATAGTAGTATGTTAATACTTTAATAAACGACAACATGTTTTATTTAAGTTAAACGGCGGTGATCACTTAGTTTTAGGCGACCCGTTGCTCGTTCGCCCCCTTAAGCTATAAAAAAACTGCAATTACAGCCTATATAATATATAAGTTAACTGAAGTAACCGTAAATAAGTCCAGGCTTAAGTATTTGTCTAGTCAGCATCCTTTCCCGTTAGGAAACGCGTTCATAAAACAAGTAAAACTCTAAAAGGGTAAAAAGAGGTTCCTTTTTCCTCCGAGTTACTTGCTAAAGTTGATATCATTCCGTGCACTTAGATAGGACGAACACGGGTACTTTGCAAGTTTTCATGCTTGTGAACTTTAGCAGGAGCTTAATGTTCTGTAGGAAAATATCATTTATTATTGTGACTTCAACGAAAATGATGCGTACAAGCTTCTCGATTCGTGTTTTTAAATTTAAACTTTTCATAAAAAATAAGCAGAACTTTTAATATTAATTATTTTAGTTGATTTTAACTATTAATACAATTGTGAAGCAGTTGTTTTATACCCATTGCCTACTGATTGACTGCAATAGTTAAGAACTGTTATTTAAAATAATATCTGATAAACCAAGTGAAATACACAATTCAAGTCCCTCTATCTATGAACGAACATCTGTCAAACACTGATGCTGGCAATTGGATCCACTCTGTACATACGTATAGCGAAGGAATGGATACATGTATGCAATGAAGGTAAATGTATGCAATGAAAAGAGACTAGGCAGATTATCTATGCGTCCGATGGTAGAATGGGGATGGAGGGGATGGAGTTCCGGGTCAGAGTAGATAACATTTACTTTTTTTTTAACTAACTTTTACTTTTTAGCGTAAAAAATAAACAAATTTTTAAGTCTATACAGTTTTTAAATATTTTTTACTTAATATTTTTTAAATAATTTTTTAATTAATATTCAATTTTCATTAAAATTGTTCATTTATTTTATAGGTATTTATTATTTATTCAATTTAATAATAATAATAAATATTAAAAATTAATATTTCATGTTCGATTTTAATTCTTATAACAAATTTTCTATTCAAGGTTTTATTAAATTTGTTTCTCTATTTTGTAAATATTAAATAATAAATATTTAACTGTAATAATATGTAGTATTAATTATATTGAGTAATATTTTAATTTATATCAATAAATAATACATACGGATAGTTAACCTCAATTATATTAGAGCACTTGAAAAACGGCGCTAATATGCCGAAAATATATTTTACGAATAATAGCATAATTTTAAATAATATTTATTGAAATATTCAATTTAAATCACTGCTGAATATTATTAGCTCATATAACACGTGTTGTGAATGTAGGAACTAGAAATATGTAGATAAATATTATAAATTTACAAGATCAAGAAGTGCTCAGAGGCGACGAGCACGCCAACATGCGTGACTATAGACGTTCCATTTCTATTTTTAGGTAGTTTTTTTTCGAGACTTATTGAGCGGTTTTGCTTTAATCTTTTACTTTTGTTACAGTTATGCGCGCTCAGCTTAAAATTTCACTCATCATTTTTTCATCACGAGCCTAAGGAAGTATAACTTCAAAAATAATAAGTGTTCAACTGTTTTACCTTACAACATACCGTCTGAGTCCGATAAAAATAATTGACGTTAGAAATTAAAACCGTAGATAAGAGGTGTGACAAAACGTTAAACGCACGATTACGTGGGGCCCATAAAGTAACCACTCGAGCGGTCCGAAACCTAATAACGAGTAACGCATTTAAATATCCGTATTCCGCTCGAATTGCCCTTAACATATATTTTCGAGCAAAATTAATTTTTAGGATTAACCCGCCAAACTACATTGACGTTTTATACATTATATACCATTACTTGTAAACATTATGTACCATGTAAAGACTTTATTGCAGTCGCCATAAGGGTGTTTGTGTTGTAAATGAATTTCGCGTTGTATTTTAAAGCTTTTTCACAACATAAGACACAATATTTCTCTTTTATTATATTTACGGCGCGTTGACGGTCTTAATAAGGGTGGAAATCCCAACCTTGTTTTAATAAATAAACACCATAATGTAATGTGAGTGTAAACGTCAGTATAAGTTTTATTGTCTCTGCAAAAGTAACTTAGTTGGCATTTTGTTGTTCAAAGCAAAAAGTTGTAAACAACTTAAAAGAAAATGAAACAGAAAACCACAAAATCAGACAGTTCAGTCACGCAAAAAACTTGTTATAATGTCAGCTTACAGTGTGTTAATGTAACCATGTTAAAGTTTCGTGAATTAATAAGCCTAGTTATAGTAGCGATTTGTAAAACTCTTCTCATGTTAAAGTTTATTTAGCTCTAGGGCTACATATTATTTAACAAGATTAAAACGTAACTCATGAAACGGAATAGCGAATAGTTTAGCTTTGTAGTGATTCTATTGAAACAAGATTCTCCAAAGCCTTTAGTAACTGGCGTTACGACATTAGCATGATTTAGCATCAAACAAACAACTTCACAGTAATATGTTTTAACATCGGTAATTTTAACAAGGCGAGCCCAAAAGAGCCAATCGATTCGACTTCTACCATTATTTACTTAGATTTAACTTACATAATTGAAAAATAATATAAACTTACGAGTTAGTACATTGTTGTTTAAATGAAAAAGGTAAAAACATTTTTAAAAACTTAGTATCTGAAGAATATCTAAGTTCATGATACGAATTTAAGTCTAAAACACTATTAAGTAATAATATACGTATTTAACTTAGTTAACAGTTTTAAGATCTCCTGTAGTCAAAAGTCAGCTTTAATAAACCGGCATATAATATTACGGTTGGTGTAATTTAATAATACTTAGGGCCCAAGAAAGTTCTGTTTGTTAAAGATTTCGGAAGCTTCTAAGTTTTTGGTACTTCGGCTTTTGTCGAGTCAGGCGGATAATTATTTTCCTAAGACAATGAGTTGCCAAACTCAACTCATTATCTTAAAAGGAATCAACATTTTTTTGTGAGTTTCAAAATGTTCTTAGCAAAAACAGATTTCACAGAGTCTGAAATAAGTTACAAACAGGGAGAGAACTCGGAAAGCTGCATAGTGGTGTTTTGAGAAATTTTAATGGTACGCAACCACAGTTCTGCAGCTTCATAAGTGCTGCTTTGACATTTGTTTGGATATAATAGAGTTTAGAATACAATTTATTTTATCTTACGTAATTTTAGCAACCGTATACAAGACGTATGCAAGAGAACTGCCACATTTCACTTTCAGGTGTTTTTAATTAAAAATAGTAGTACATATAAATTATTGTACAACAGATTTTAGTATTCAACGTGCATGCATGTCGTGATGCACTAAGGGTAGAGATTTTTAAAACACCGAAACAGTTTTACACGAAAAATAGCCGGCCCATATATCCGTTTACATTTTGGAGAGTACTAAAATTACGTAATATAATTCCTCTTTTGTAGACATTCACAGCCTTCGCTTTGTTAGTCTTTTTATAGAACGTCAGTGTAAAAACCTTCCCCAATTCCTATCGTGAAAAGAATCCCTACATTAACAATCTGATTGACTGTTATAAAAAAAAATTACTTGCATACTTAGGCATTTATGTAACACCTTAGAATATACAGTACAGTATGTAAGAATTATAAACGAAGAATAACATACAGAACAAACATTTCTAAGTATAATAAAATAATTAGGTTTTATAAATAATAAAAAAATAGTTATTAGCATTAATTGCGGACAGTGTGAACAGTGGTAGAGGTCGTTTCATCGCACTTCCAAGTTTTCAAACAATTAAAGTAAAAAAATGTAGATAGAATCTATTGTTTCGATTACTTATACAGTTTAAATGATTGGTGCGGTGCGTATAACAACAAATGAGTCAATTTACAGTCCGTGGTGGAAGGACAGTGCATCATTTAAAGAGCCCAAACACCAAAGACTTAGGAAATCAATTACATTCCCTAGCGCTAAAATGACATATAAGCTTCAATAAGATCCTAATAGGATAAGCAGATGAATAATTGACTGTAACAGACTGTGACGGCCAAGTGATCAAGCAAATCAATTTTCTGGTATAATGACATTGGTATGCAATATCTAGAACTCAAATCGAGATCTCCAACTGAAGTCAGATTACGAAAGGTAGCATTGTCCTCTTCGTTTATTATAATTATATATAATATAATATGTATTTGATTACATATCTAGGATTTTTATTTAGTAATATAGGATATACTAAAGAGAGCGTTTATAATCTAGCTACCGCAATTATAAATGGCATTCTTCTTTAGAGTATTAAATGCCTTTTGAGTATTAAAGCTGGTTCTAAAGCAAAACGTCTTCTAAATACACGAACAAGTTTTAGTAAAAAGTTTGAAAAGAAACCCTCCCTCGTTTTTAGCATTGCATCTCTTTTATAAATGCACTTTTAAAACGGGAACAAGAGGTGGAACAAAGAAATTGGATTGTAATTTTACATGGCTTTACTTTTCTGACTTGCAATACCTTGTCGGGCACTTTCCTTGTTGTTACAGTCTGATAAATAGGGATTATATTTGAAATCGTCAATAACATTTTTAACTCATATCTATAACAAACACATTTTGCTCGGACATGCTGGCGTAACAAAGATATTGAGGGGAAGAACGATATAACATGTAAGTCCTAATATCTCATTGTATATATTTATTTATTTATTGACACTTTGTACATGAACTCAGTTACAAAATATATAACATTTGAAAGAATGGTGAAGTACCGGCGAGCTTAACTCTGAAAGAGTTATAGGTTATATGTTATATATGTTATATTTTCAAATAATTTCTTAGTAGAGCTACATAAGGATGAAAGGAGAGTAATGAACAAAATCATGTTGTAAAAGTGAGTAGCAGTGTTTGTAGGGGACGTTCAAGGAGAACTTATATCAATCAGATTAGTAACATACTAAAGAAAAGTGATATAAGGAGTACCCATAACCAACGAGCTTGTATGCATAGATATATGGATGTAGAAGCGAGAGGTGTGCCAGGATCATGCCAAATGAAAATCCATAATCTCTGCCTACCCCTCTGGGTTACGGGCGTGAGGGTATATTCATTTATTTTTAAAGTGGCAAAGTGGCTATCCTTCCGGTGTTTTACATAGCGCATATCGGGGAGTGTGCGCAGGGATTACACTACTTGATTCCCCCGTATCTCCATTTTAACATTGGACGTTTAGACATACGGCTGGTCTCCATCCTTTTATAGTAGACACCCCGCGTTCGTACGAAGTGGTTCGAATCCTCGTTCATTGAACGCACGGCAAAGGAATACAACAAGTTTCTAGCATCAGGGTTTCCGTGAAACTATGACATGGGTACCTTCAAGAGAAGAGTGAATAGGCTAAGGCTAAGTGGATAGGCTAAGGTAGGTAAATAAGGCTTGGTCTAAGCTAAGGCGTACCATCTATCTCGACCACATTACCGCTTAACATCTGGTGGGATCGTGCGCAAGCGATAATTTATTAATTAATATGAAATTATATTTTTTTTAATTTAGCGATAAACAATTAAATATGTTTATACAGATTGCTGGTAATAAAGTTTAATAAACATTTTAGAAGACAATGAAATGATAAAGCCATGCGGCGACAGTCTGTAGAAATTAAAGGGCAACTCAACCAAAAAAGAACAATTTCAAAAAAGCAATGCTCCTTACCGATCCTGATATTCCTACATAAAAGCTTGGATCACAACTTTAACGATTCGAACTATTTACGGATAGAGGTAATATCACTTATCATCAGATTAACAGCTTCCCCGTTTGTTTCTTGCTTACAATAAATATTTCTAACATTTCTATCTGGTCCTATTGTAGTGTAATTTGTAACGATATCAATGCAAAAATATATTTTAAATAGTATACTAAACTATGTAAGATTCATTAATGTTAAAAATACTGTTTCAGTCTTGTAAAGACAGGAAACTGGATTCGAGGAAACAGCATTTAATGAAACATCTGCTTGCACAAATCGATACGAGCAATTTCAAACCCATCAGAGACTATTGAACGTGCAGAGCTCTGTGTTCTCTGCTACAACGGCTTGAATCCAATTAGCAACGCAAGCACTGATAGTTTTATGTGTCGATATAGAACCCTAGCCGACATAATACAAAAATAAACCACTCATTCCTTTTTTATTTGAACCATTGGTTGTACTTTTTAAGTATGATTATCATTGGCCAAGATTATTATGAGAAGTCGTCCTAGCATGCGATCTTCTTACAAAGCTTTTTTCTTCTTAAGAAGAACTTGGACTTTTGATACAGCGGCTCTGAACAAGAAATGGGTGGGAGCTTTTAGGGTAGATTTTAGTGCCAATATATGCTTTTACTCTTTCATGTTTTGATATTTTCATAATAGCAGTACAATAAGTATGATTTTATATTATTCATATTTACATAGCATCAGAGTAAAGTTGACATTATCGAACATTTATTTTTGTTAATGACATGAATGCTTAATTTATTACAAAAACCTGTAGCAAGTTTGTGTGCGCCACATATGTTTATTTCAGAATAAATCCTGAATTTACATCTAGCAGCTTAAGCTGCAAGCGGTGACCGAGCTAATTTGCTTTGCACATTATGAACCTCCTAATTCTTGGCACCACACAATTAACATACTGTTAATAAGCACAAAATTATGTATGTATAAAATATTTCAAGCTGAAAGCAGGCAACGATGCCAATTGAATTACTTATTAAACTGACAGAATACCTAAGCTACCTTACCTAACCTAATCACGAGGATTAACTTATGGCAGGGTAGGTGTTTCTGTCAAAACACATTCATGTCACATTTTTGTTTAATAAAAACAGTAGAACATTTAGCGAAAATTAAAACCCAAGAAGAGATTGGTCCAGTATACTAAAGTTAAGGACCACGACCACAGTGTGTCTTTCGTCATTATCTTATCCTAATTAATTATTTATGAAACCATAAGTCCAGCTAATGACAGATTAATTTATTTAATAAAAAAAATATCAAACCAGAAAATCTTCCGGTAGGCGTATAGTTTTAACACCAAGATAAAAAGCTTTAGTTAAATAATATAGACGGAAAAATAAATAAAGATAAGTTAAAGATAAACAAGTTGGATAATAATGAATACAAACTTTGCATTGAATATTTACTCGCTTAATTATTATAGTTACTCATTGTACTGCGGTTTAATTAAAACCGGTAATGGCTGTAAATCTTTACACATTTAAAATGCCATTATGTGAAAAGGAATTTGATTTATACAGGGAACAAATAAAAAGCCATTCCACCGCTTTTAGTCATTGCCGTTTAGAGTGGACCGAGATAGAAATGAAAAAAAAAGATGATGATAAGATATCACAAGAACTTCATTGATTATTCGTATGAGAGCAGTGATGGCCCAGTGGTATAGGCCATAACTTACTTACTGTACATACAGTAGGTCGCGGGTTCGAACCCAGGCAGGCCCTTTACTTTGTGTAAGTTATTTCACCACTGCTCCAAAAACGATGAAGGAAAAACTTGTTAGGAAAATGGCATGTCTTAGAACAACCTAATTCGAGCACAAGTGACATCCATCAACCCTCACTGGGCCAGCGTGGTGTATTACGGCCCCTCCCTCTCTTGGAGAGGAGGCCTATGACCCTGCATTGCGGAAACGTACTAAAAAAGGGTTATTTTTTTTCTTATTTGATATCAAATAATAGGCCATGAACCAACCCGTATTCACTTAAGACAAAGATATCTTTTGAATGAAGCGCCCAGGTTTATTTACTTTAGGTAAAGCCTATGACTTTATGTTCTTGCGCACAGTAAAAGTAATTAGTACAGCCAATTTATAGATATCTTATCAAAGTCCGACAATTTGGAATACCCTCTTTACTAAGCCAATCATCGCTTTTCATTGAATCTGTAACTTAATTTACAGGAAATATATAAGATAAGCGATTGAAATGAAAGTAGGCAATTTAAATGCACGCAACCCGTGATTACGCGCGCGACCACGCAGAACTGAGCCTTCTCGTCCGCACATTGAGCATATTCACATTCCACAGTTTACATAGCTTACATCCAAGCGCAATTTACTTTTTTTTTAACTGTACGAGGTGGAAAACGAGCAAGCGGTTCACTAGAAGTCAAGTGATCGCTACCCATAGACATCTGCAACTAACTAATGATTATTTCCAATTCCTATAGATCTCCTCCACCATCAAGTTTTCTTCCCCTTCCCATCCTTTCCTTATAAGAAAAGGGTGGGAAGGGGGAGAGAACCAGAATTGGGCCTCCGGCACCTCACTCATCAGACCAAGCGCAGAATACTCTACATCATGCCTGTCTTCTGTGAGGACGCGGTATTCTGTGAGTAACCACCACCACCTCATATCATTCCCCACTCTTCGATACGATATAAAATGTGAAGCGGCATATTAAAATTACTCAGATTTATGAGAAGAATAAGTGTCTTCCACGGTTTAAGAATTGATCAGACACATGAAATAGATTATAAAATTGCTGTATCATCATATTTCTTAGTAAATACATTTTTGTTTTTGTTATTAAAAATAAAGCAGTTCCAAGAGTTTAAGTCAAAGAGAATTTAAAAATAAATACGAAATAGGATAATTAATTCGAGCAGTTTGACCAGAAAGTTTAGAACAGTTCTAATTCAGATTTATCTTATACACTATTCAATATATTGAATGAAACATCGCAAACAAAAATATATAAGTTTAAAATAAACTATTAAGTTTATTGAAAAGTAGATAGAGTTCAACGAGTATAATAGAAAAAAAATACTGGGTAAATGAAGTATGACATTAATCACTATTAAACTTTTCCTTGAACTTTTCCTTGACTTTTCTTTGAAATCGGAGGAGTATGGCAACTAACACCGTGACAGGAGAATTTTATATATGCAGATATAGATATGAGGTATACTCCTAATAACTAAAAAAAACTACGGAGTCGGGAACTTTTTTCCTTTTGGATTGTAAGCAAGACGAAATAAATAAGATCTCATTTCTTTAACCAAATTGACTCGGATGATCAGAATCTTAATCCTCTCTAACCGGCCATACCATCGTAATATAACTTTTGTCAATTCTAGTACAGCCTCTCTCAATTCTCTTTTTAATTTTCTCGACTTTCACAATACTATACTCAAGTAATCCTTTCACAGATTTAAATAAACGAATTTATTTTATTTCAACTTCCTCAACTTAATTTATTTTCTGCGGAGTGAGAACGTTTGTATAAGGTATTAAATACGTTGAAGAAATACTAACTTTCAGATTTTATGACGAATAAGTTAAAGCTTGAATTCGTATACAACTTAGTTTTCATTTTGTGGTTGCTTGCGGTGTCTTTCCCTTTATTTCCCTTATTTCATATTTCCCCAGAGCTAAGAAGAAACAAAAGTTGAACATTGTTTCGTCCGTAACAAAAGCGGTATAACATACAAAAAAATATTCGCCTATTCTTTTATGAAATTATCAACCTATGTATATCAATCACAATGTCGTAAAACCGAGACGTTTGTATTGTTTCTATAGAAGATATTAGAGTAATCTTGGCAAATCTGCTCTACTGGGATTAGAAAATATCGTATGCTTGTTTTTTACAGTAATAACTGGATCATTAAGAAATCTTTATCCTTGAACAAAAATAAATTTGACGCCTGGCAAAAAGACAATATCGTCCTAAGTAACTTATGAATTCAGTCTGTTATATAGAAAGTCGAACACGTGATCAAAATCAAAAATAAATTAAATGCTGTGCGATTAGAATACAATTAAAACTTAGTTACAGAGACCAATACAGTCTGCATGGGTGTAACGCAGTAGTTATTTTATAAAAATACTGGCTGTTGCCCACGGCTTAGCACTCATTCGTTTCTTATCTTCCTTGCTAGAAATTTTGATTGCGTATAAATACACGCTCACGCCGGTAACCCAATCCATAATTTCTACCTACACCTCTGTGTAGGCAGAGATTATGGATTTCCGTTTGGCGCGACCCTGGCACACCTCTTTCGCTTCTTCTACATCAACTACGCGTGCAAGCTCGTCGGTTATGGGTACTCCATATAATAACTTGGAATTATAATTCCACTTTAACATAATAATATAACAAATTTCAAAAAGTTGTCATTGGTTGACAATAGTTATGAGTCAGAATGTGTCTATGAAGGCAAGTGTGGCAATAAAAGCAAAGCAACAGGTTGTACTACTTTCCACATTCATGTATATTATATGTTTAACAATAACAACTTTTTGTCACGTTACCTATAATTCGACGTTCCTATTTTTTTTATGTTACAAAGTGGCAAACGAGCAAGCGGCCCCTGGAAATAAGTACCGCTACCCATAGGCATCCGCAACAAGCTAATGAGTTGCAGATGCGTTGCCTACCTTCATGGACGAAGGAGAGGACAAACAGAAAAAAGGATAATTCCATTCCCTGTCCATCCCCTCCTCATCCGTCAAATCCTCTTCCTCTACCCATCCTTTCCTTATTAGAAAATGGTAGGAGGGGGAAGAGGACTACAATTAGGCCTCCGGCACGTCACTCATCAGACGAAACGCAGAATACTTCTACTTCACGCCTGTCTTCTGTGACGTCGTGGTATTTCACCGGTCGAGCCGGCCCATTCGTGCAAAAGATGTTGTTATTGCGGGCTCTACCACTGTTAAACGTTCCTATAACGCGCAATCGAAATAAAAAATCATCTAGGAAAAGAAGAAGAAACGACTGTGTGCATAGCCGCTGCAAAAGCCTGTTTATTAGGTATATTTAGTAGGATGGCCATTTTCTCGTCTTAATACATCCTAACATTTTCACATAAGACCGTACGAAATTAGTTGAATTAGAGGGATATTATGATTGTATAAACTGGCTTTAGTGTATAGCATAGCATGGCTTTCCAGATTTACATTAGGTATTTCATTTTGTGTGTAACTTGATTTGTGAATTTAATTCAATGAAATGTTATCTGCCATTTCAACGTTATCGTATGTGAGTTAGCTTAATCTCGTTAGTTAACGTAAAGCTTACAGAGGTTCAGTTTGAAGTTTCAAGTTTTACGTGCATGCTTGGACAAAGGCGTTTTTAATTGGACACTTTTTGAAAAAATATACCTCATAATCTATATTTTTCTCGATGTTTACCTCAAATTTATATCAATAAAAAGAAGTTATCTTAAACTATTAATTTAACAAAATGTTTATGCCATTGGTATCTGTATGTCTTATACTGTATGTGGACATGTGTATATTTATATATACAATACACACGTCTACATACAGTATCACCGTCATATATTCTGTCAGGAAATATTACACCGAAGTCAAAACCCATAATATATACGCAAGGTAAGTTTTAGATTGATATTTGACTTTAAAGGTAAAAGATATAATAAGACATTAAATTGTTATATATTTAAAGAACCTTTTTTTTGTATGTGTATGTCACAAAGTCAAAATGTTAGTTTATATCAAAAAAATATCCACAACTGTTTGTAACCACATCACTATTATAAGCCATTACACTGGAAGCATAAGCGGTGAGATCGAGGAAGCTGCTTTTATTGGAACACCTGATTACACGCAGTATTGGTAGCAGCTGCTTTAACCGAACCGTTACTAATGAATTTATTCCTATTAGCACATTGAGGCAGGCATATTGAGAATTTGCTAAAGGTACAATGGTACACTTGTTCCATGGAAAGATATACAAATGATTTTTACATTGACATATACATATAACGTAATTCTATTCGGTGTGAGTTCAATGCAACACAGTGGTATGATATTTTTATCATTACAAGATTTGCAATGACCTATCAAATACCACTGCTATTGCATCTAAATTTATATCGATGTAATAAAATGTTCAATACGATAATATCGATATCGTAGCGCAGGGAATATCGTAAGTTGCGATGGCGCATTCGAGTTAGTTATTGATTCAATGCAATTTCCTTTACTGCATAGCAGCATTTTATTTATTGATTTTATATTGTAATACTGGCAGAGTAATCCGTATCTATATTTAAAACGTATAGCGTATCATTACAAACGGAATCTTTTAAAATACATATTATAGATTGTACTAGTATATCGGTTGATAGGCTTGCACTGCTGAATGCATCCCAACGAATCCTTGCCGCTCCAACGAGTCCATTTTTTGCCTATCTATGCCAATAAAATGATTATACACGCCAATACATTATACGTAGTAACTTCTATGAATCAGCAATATCTATACATGTCTGTCTACCGTTGTTGAATTAAAAGACGCTTCTTTGACTCGCTGTTTTATACTTTATATCATTATAGCATACAATGACGTCAGCAACATCTTGCCAAGCTTGCAAAGCATCAAGAGCCCACAAGGCTACTTGAAATCCAAGTTAACAATGCTAAAGGGGCAAGAACTGAACTATGTTTTAGTGGATAAAATTCTAAAACGACTATACGCTCTTGTGGTGTTTAAGGGTATCACAGTTGCAAGAAATGTGTACATTAGTCATATAAAATACAAACCGTCTTAATTTTGTACATTCGTAAAACATGAATTTTTGAAGGACGGTCTTAATAAAGAATGTGGGGTTTGATAAAGAAATGAATTATTATGGTTTCAACAAGTTTGAACAAGACAAAACTATTCTATTGGTTATGTCATTGCAATCAGAATATACCTGACAAGTTTAAAACGTAATAAGCAAAATAACAAATTTGTCGAAAATAAGCAAGTGGGTTGGCAATGTGCTGCCTACATCTAGGTACTAGATTAGCGATATACATATACTCAAAACTAGTCAAGTAGGTCGGGGGTACTTGAAAGAAAGGAAAAATAAGCGTAGAAATGACTGATGATATTTTTTTTTTCAAATGTTCATTAACATGTCAATATATAGGTCGTAACAGCCTGTTAATATTTCACTGATTCTCTATCTATGTAATGAATACGCATCTGCTGCGAACATCTGCCAGTTATAGCTTTATTCTCGTTCAATATAATTTAACGTACTTGTTGCGGAAATAAACAGTAGCGGCCATGCATACCTCGCGTTCCACCTCGATTCCGTTCGTATATATTAAATGACGATAACTCCGGCAGCATTTAAATTTTATGCAATCGATTCGACAAGAATTGTGACAAAACAATGCTACTGAGTTGTTACAATTCTTTAGTCGTGCTCGCCGACATCTGCCAGGGTTCGTGTCCGCGCGCAACAAGCGTCAGCAATACGCTTATTTGAATTTGGAAAATTTTGGACGAACTTTTTCCATGAACAATAAAAATCTGTATTCGCTGTTCATCTAACTTATTTAATCCTAACCTGATAGTAGCAAGTAAGCTTATTGCCAAACTTTGGTACAGTGTAACAAACTAACAACTACTTTTTCAATGTCAGTCAGAGACATGAGTAGTGACCAGACCAGATCAGAGTCAGTGGTATAAGTAGACTAGTATTTAATTCTGTGGCTCTCAAATCTTACGACCCAATAGACGCAAGTATACACAAATTGCATTGCTGTTAACATAAATCAACTCGAGAAATATTTTGTCTATACATATTTAGCCCACGTATTACGTTATTGGTTTTCTACCCTGCTAATGTCATATCAATACGTGGCCCTACTTTTAATACTGATAGTCACGAGTACTAGAAATAAAAGGTTCATGTGAAACTCGAAATTTATACTAGAAAAATAAAACGTCTTTTGTTTTATGAAAAACATAATCTTACCTCCGTAAAAGTTCTTGCCTTATTTAAGTATTAATAAGTTACCTGAAAAAAAAAAACGAATTATGTAAGAATGTAAGTTTAAATTATAAAAAAACACGAATTTATTCTTTTGAATACAATTACAAATTACAGTTCCTTATGAAATAACAACTTGGGATTCATTAATTTATTTATTTCATATGTTTCATCTACAAAATTACATGAGTTAGTTTCACAGTATTAAGTAAAAAGAAGTTATTGAAACAGAAATAATATATAATCAGCTTCGGAATTTATTTAATCATTCACAAGCATTAGAGGTTAAACAATAGATTAGATAAGTTTTGTTGGGATGAATATATCTGTTATGCAGACGACACTTTGAAATTGACCCGCGGGAAAAAGGCCGAGAGGGCCAAAGAACTAGCAGAGCTTGGTGCTCAAGCGGTTGTAGTCAAAATTCACGAGTTGGGACTAAAAATAGTGCCAACCAAAACCGAGGCTATTTGGTTCATAAGTTCCCTAACTTGAGAGCCGCCCGATACATGGATCCGAATAGGTGGATCACTAGTCAAAGTAGGCCGGTACATGAAATACCTCGGCGTTACCTTAGACAGAGGCTGGGGATTTGAAAAACAATAGCAGGTGCCCTGCATTAACTGCTGCCCAATCTTGGGGGACCAAGAGAAGTCCGCCGACTCTATGCGGGTATTGTGCGTTCCGTCGCTTTATATGGAGCTCACGAGTGAGCAAAAAGGCTGGTTATCTGCCGCTGTAGGGTCAAAATATACAGCGTCCAGCGAAGGATGGCAATACGGGTAATGCGAGGATACCGCACAATATCCTTCGAGGCAGCGACAGTTCTGGCTCGTTTCCCGCCTCTGGATATATTAGTCGAAATGGATGCGAGAGTTTACCAACGCATTAGCATCCTTCGTCAAGAGAACAGAGGCGAACCAGACGAGGTGTTCGAAGCGGTAAAACGGCAAGAGCGCCAAAACGCCTTGACGGCGTGGCGTAATATACTTACTGACGAACGATATGCGCAGAAACGCGTTGCGATGAAAGTGAAGATTCTGCATCGCATATCCCGCCAGTATGCCTAGCATGGCAATCCGAGCGGCAAATTCTTGCCCAATATATTGGCTTAAACCGCTCCTTGCCAGCTGTTGTATCAGCAATGCTGAGCGGGATCTCGGCGTGGAGGGCAGTAGCCTCGTTTTACGAACGTGTCATGGTTAAAAAGGAGGCTGCCAAGTGGATTCGAAAAAGCGCAGATCCTGTTCGGCGAGGACGCCATCAAAACGCTAACGCGACAGTCGTCCAGAGTTTTCCCTACTATAAACGGGGCTTTTGGGATCACAGGTGCTTAGGCTAGGGCTCCTAAGCACCGATAGAGTGGCCCTGAGTGGAATGATCCCCGAGATTAGGTATATTTTTAGCCAAGCGTTTGAGGTGTTGCGGTTGCGTTCCAAAAGGAGATCCCGTGATCCCTCGTCAACGCTGTGGGCGACCACCTTGGGGTTTTAGTCGGTGCAAGCCTGACATAACTTGTTTTTACCCCTATAAAGATTACGTATACGTAAGACATTACCCCGCGTAAAAAAAGGCGGTCCTTTTTTTAGCCCCCGAGCGGCCCTCTCTGGCACCGGTCAGAGAGGGCCGCTCGGGGTGGGCTATTTGGAGTCCACCTTGATCATGAGGGAATGCGTGTGGTATTTAGTGGGTACACCTCCCTACCAGGTGGGAAAGCCTCACAGACCCCCTGTTGCCCCGAACAGGGGCGTGCATAAGGCCGCATTTTCCACACGTTAAAAAAAGGCCCAGTAGTAGTAGTACAAAGTATAAAATATAATAAGTAGCCGACTGGTAAGAGTACCTATCATCGAGTCATTTACATAGGTCGCTCATACTTTCGCTTAAAGATATCAAATGCTATTACCAAATATCTAAAGTACCATTCAGGCATAAAAAAATGTAAATAATAACTGGATATAATAATAAAATATTATGAAACGATTATTTTCAATAAAAAGCTATGAAATTTGTTGTACGTTCGTACAGGAAGAAAATAGACATTAAACTGTCATAACGTTTAATGTGGCAAGCTAACCACAAATTTTTAGAACGACTAGCTCGTTGGAGTTTATATGACATTTTACCCGGCAATAAGATGAAACCGTAGCGTCTCACTGCGGCGGGCTATCCCATGTCCCGACTTTTGCGAACACGAGGTACTTAATCCCACTAACACGCGACCGCCACACATTATAGCGACCCACATGTTACTTAATTTAATTTCTTATATACAAAAACGGTTCCTTTGAATGTAGTAGACACGCAACACTCGCCGGTTTCGAACCAACTTTATTTTAGACCCTAAAATGTTTTTAGAATTGCTTTCATTGTTATTAGATTATTATATAAAGTGAAAAATAATTCACAGAAACAATAGGTAGTATATGGCTGCAGATGCCTGCAACAAAGTAAAATCAACTTCACCAGATTATGAACGAGCCCACGGAGCACACTGTTTAAATCTCTTTTTAATTGACATAAATTTTAAGATTTAAAATCTGAGATTTTTCCTTAAAATTCGAAGAATGTGAGAGAGAAAGGATTAGCTGGCTAAACAGATTTAAGTGTACAATTTGAAACCACCGAGTTCATGCGCATTGCGACTTGCACGTACTCGTAACTAGATATACAAGATTTACAATCCAGAGACGTTTGTTATACAAACTTAAAGCTTTTACATTTGTTAGTAACCCAATAAAAGCGTCTCTGCGTTCCGGTATTCTTGTTAACTAAAATGCGGCATGCTATTACAAACCTATATATGTTCTAAAAAAATTGCTAAAGCTCCCTATAGTATCACCATACTTCATTTTCCAACTATATTCGAAAAGACACCAATTTCAACCAGTTTCCAACTTTATCTTTTGCGCGCGCATGCCGTCGCGTTTAAACGGTTTTTAAATAACTTTTGCTTGTTTAAAAGAAATTAACGCTTTTCGTAATAATCGAGCTGTTCAATGCAGAAATAGTTTTTAAATCCGATTGATAGTTGATATTAGCGCGTTCAAACAAACTCTTCCGCTTTATAATATTAGTATAAATATCACATCATCACAACTTTTTTTACACGTAACAAGCCTGGAAACATAAATCCGTTGGTACAAACTGAAGAGATCAACGCAATCCACAAGACTAAGATCGTTCCGTTCATCTATACAAAAGATTTGATCCTTTTTATACAAATAAACTGGATATACTCAAAAATTACAGAACCAATTCTAAATAAAACACTCATAGACTCACTCACTTCTATTTGCTAATGTACCGTTTATTTTAGTATAAAGCTGGGGCGTTGTATAGTTACGTATGACTATAATGTGATACATAATGTTATTACATTATAATGTATTAAAAAATATGTATAGACAAGGAACCCACATCAAATTAAATTAAAATTTTACATAAACACAAACACACAGAATCATAATTATATAACAATTCTTCGATATTATCTAAAAAATATTTGCAAAAACCTAGTAAAATATCCACTGTTTTTAATTAAATCGAAAAAGTACTTGAATAAAAATCGAGCTAAGAAGCGAGACCACTACGTTATTCTCCATTTTCCGGTTCCTTGCTCTCTAACACAGATTTTCGACTGCTTTTTCTACTAACAAAATTTAAGTTAAAATTGGACTTCCAAATAAAATTTAGAGTTGTATTTAATATATTCAACTACAATATTAAAATCTACACAGAACTGTTTTTATAATGAATAAACTAGTGCCAATTTGCATATATGCACAAGACTAAATTAAAGTCTGGTCAATCAACCTCCTGTCCCCATCTGTCCACCGAATGTAATGCCGCGAGTCATTATTATTACCTGCCCAGATATGACAGCAATATTCCATACACGGTCGGATCTATGCTTTATATAAAGTCAAGAGTTGTCCCTGTATGAAGTATCGCCGTACCTTTGAAAGTAGCCGATGGACCTGCCCCTGATAGCTGCGGACAGTCGGTGATATCATAAGCGGAACTGTTTCTTTTTGGCGGTGAACAAAGACGTTTATAATCATTTAAAATTATAATTAATTGATTTATAACCCAATCATGATAGCTACGCACTCCAGCAGTTGTTTTTTAGAAACAGACTTTTAGAACAGATATCATATAGAGTTAGTTATAAAATGGAATGCAACAACACACAAAACTTTTAATGCATAAACAGAACCGCTATGTTTGAATTTATATTTACAGTGAGTGAGTCGCGTGTTTGTATAATTTATGTTGAAAACAGAGTCTAACAGCTAACACAAAGCCTTAACTCGTTACTTAAATATTTTAAATATTTAGATATGGAATCGTTTGTGTATTTTTATGGACAGAATATTTTTATGTCTAAAATACTTTAAACATGTTAAGACGTCACCAGTCCGTACTGTATGATGTACTGAATGCATTATTTTTAAAATAACAAAAAATTAATCTGAAACAAGTGCGAGTCGGACTCGCGCACAAAGATTCCGTACCATAAGATCTATAAATTATACGTTTTTTGTATGGGAGCCCCCATAATTATTTATTTTCTTCTGTTTTTAGTATTTAGTTTCGACAAAAATACATCATGTGTGAAAAATTCAGTTTCATTCATCATTTACTCTTTGGGTACAATACTTTAAAAAGCCCTTAAGTAGACCAGAATTTTATGGTTTACTTATTAATTTTTTTTTCGGTTTTTATTTGTTTCATTATTAAATTCGGTGTCCATTTGTTTTTTAAGTTCAAAATCATTCTTAACCTATAACAACTGGAAATTGCTTAATGGAATATGCCTGGAACGAAACTTAAAGGCTATTATTATTTCCACACGATTTACGTCTACATCACCGAACCAAGGCATGCCAAGTATCATCGTTTCTGTGCTTATTTATTGTTCTCTATGATACTTAATATTATTTCAGATTTATTCTGTTCATTATTTATTTTAAAAGTGTGCTTTTAATATACCTACATACTTTAAGCATTATCTTTATGTAAGACTATCATTATTCTCTGTCTTTCTGTTCTGATCGATCGAATCGAATGAGAAGGAAAAGGAGAAGAAAATAGACGAAAGAGTTGCCAAGACTGCGATTTTGTAAATTTAAAATTATTTAACTTTCGCTGCTCGCTATGTCTTTTAAAAGTTCTAAAATTAGTTTGGTATTTTAAGGTATTATTTAAAATTTTACAGAATACTGCAGAAAACAACGAGATTTGTTCCATTCATCGACTTTGATCGGAACATGAATGTAAAAAAAATATTCAAATAAAACAAGACCAAATAAATAATAATGCTAAATTATTTGCAAATATATTAAGAACATAATATTTGCTGTTTAAACAAACAATACCATACAGGCAGAATGTGCAGCGTTCTTACCGTGGCATTGTATTAGGTGTTTAATTAAATACAAGAACTATTCAGATTAGACTACCTGCGTGCTATGTCGGCAGTAATATAATCTGTTGCCAACGGTTGCTAATGTTTGTGAATGATAATAATAATGTTTTAGCGTTTAGGCGCGTAGTATATGCTATATGTGTTCTTGTTAATGTGACACGGATGAATATTGTTACAGTAGCGGTGTGTGGTTGCATTTAAAATTGTAAAAAGATTAATAAAAATCATTATTATTAAAGTCAGTTTTTCATCGAATCGCAGATTATTTTAATCGCAGGTTGTGGAAGCTTCTGGTTTACGACGAATGACGGATAATAAAAAATCAATATAATGTAAAATCAAGCTAAGAAATATTGAATACCGTTTGATTGTCTCCTTTTTTCAATTTCCGGCAAATACCTTTGAATAAATACGATAAAATATCCATTCTATATTCTGTAACTTAATTAAATTTGGGCCATTTCATAGTATTGAGAACGAACTATCTAAACTTCAAGATGTTATACGAATGCGAAGAAGATAAATAATTTACTGTTTTTTTATCATATTTAAAGAACTACAATTTTTTTATACATGATTTTAATATAAGTCCTATAGTTTACGCAAGCCAATAAAGTAAAATTATCCTATTTTAACCGACTTTTTGGTACGCATTATTAAGAATAACTCAAAAACTACTTGTCAGTTTTCGATTTGAAATGGGGACCACATGACGAGCACTACCTGTCGTGTAAAAAAATCATCAAAATCGGTAAATCAGGTGCTACGAATTACGAATACGCCCTCCATGCCAAAGCTTTTTCGTGACAGAAAATTCCTTATACATATTACATAGGTATAGACGTCTATATATAAGTTTTAACCCTTCAAAAATCGCATCGAACAACTTCTGTTATATTGTTTTACTATTGAGACAAATCGCTCTGAATAATAAGCGAAACATCTATCAATTCATTCTTTATAAACTTTGAAAATTAGGTAAAATTAGTCAATATTTTTGAGCAAAACATATAGAAGCTCAAGTATAATAACTTTGTATATAAATTCCTGTTAATAGAACATTTTACAAAGATGATACAACATACAAATACAGAATAAATTGCGACTACCGCGTGACTCCTGAACACGAGTAGTATTCCCGCCCACTGTTAATTACACACACTATTACAAAATGTCATCCGAAGAGTATATTTTGTTTTAATTAAAGCCAACGGCATGGTATTGAGCATGCAGTTTTCTATTAAGTTCTCTTAACCTAATTAAGATTTAGTTTATGATAGTATTCAGCGATAGCAATATCTGAAGTTGAACAAATTTATGTTGATTCACTGCACTTTAGTTATAACAACTAATTAAATTCGCGTGTCTAAGTGCATCTACTTTGAATTTCAACTAATCTCAAAATTATAAGGCGTTGAAGTAAAGTTGTTCGAACTTCACAAAATTTATTTGCATATTGAATTCTGGTTAGAATATTTAAACCAAAACCATATCTAGCTACGTTGGTCCTTACGGTAAAAGATACTTCAATAGATTACAGCACAACACATTTAAAAGTACGATGAAAGTAAGGACTAGAGAGCAGCACTGAAATAACCCAGTCATTAGTATTCTCAACGGCAAGGTGCGACTTCATTGATTTGCATTTCTTCAGTCTCGTCTTCTTTTACATCTTCATTTTAAAACGACTTCTAATTTAACATTTGAAACTATTCTACTAAAACTTCAACAGTATGGAATACATCTTGCCCAGACTGAATCTTAAAGAACGCTTTACTTAAAATAATTAAATCGCAAAGGTACACTCTTTCTAGACGGATGTATTTTACAGAAAGTAGTTGCGTCTGAATAATGCATGCTAGCACCTTATAACCCTACAAATATACTGATAACCCTGGAGGACCGCAATGGCTTTGCTAAAGTGAACCAAAGATGTTGACTGTATCCAGTATGTAATAACAAAGTAATAATTATAACGTAAATTGACTTTGTTTTGTAAATAAAATGTAAGCCTTAATTGAAACCGAAAAAACTTTTATCTTATCATCCATAAATAAACATGAGTTGAAACAACAAAATTATTTCAGAAATTATAATACGACATTTACATTTCTTAAGAACAATCTGGTTTGTAAGAATATTCATGTACATAACACAATTAAATTTTAATAAAACGTAGCATACTAGAATATATTCCGATGCGTTTTTATAAAAAAAAATAATCACACACAATCATAAGTGTGTAAGATAAAATAATGTAAATACTATGTTTATTTAAATTATATAGTAAATAATGAATGGGAAGTTTTAGAAATAGTTTCATACAAATTAAAGGCTTCTTTTTTTAATTAGTTGGTTTCATTTCTCATATTAAGTAACATATATTGATATCAGACGCCTATCTATGACTTAGCGTCTTAAATTTGAAATTCCACAGCGTAAATCTAGACGACTATTAAATTTGCGTACATGAATACGTTTTTAAAACTCGTAAACTTCTACATAAATCAATAAATTAAAACTCTTTAAAATTGGTATCTTGTGTCAAGATTATGGTTTTATTAATTTTATTATTACTTTATATATTTATTATTAATTCAGTGAATATTGGGTAGAGTTTTTTATTTCTGTTTCTCGAATTGTTAAAAAAAGTAAAGGATTCATTTTAAAAATATTAAAAAAATAACAGGTATTATATTCTATTTGCTTTTATATCCGTGTAAATAAATTTAACATCGAGTTAATGGAAACGTTAATGGAAACGTCTCGCTCTGGGAAATCTTTTCCTCAGCTCTGAGCACCACTAACTTTTAAGTGAACGAAATACATCGACGCGTAATTTGTTCTATTGAATATTTATAATTCACATAAAAACATATTGAACATGATTAACAAGTACCAATACATGAATGTATACTTAAATAAATTAGAGTAGAAATGTAGAGCCAAAGCCAAATATGTTAATAGATTATGGCATAATATTAACATGTAATCAATAAAACAATGTGCTTATAAAAGACACAACATAATTCTGTCATGATTTCAGACGAGAATAGTTTGACAAAAGATCGTAAATACCATAGAGGCGTGCTTTGTATGAACAAAATGCGAAAAGGTCATAACACAGCCATTTCACATCTGTATCGCAAATATTTCACGTGTTAGTGAGTTACACTCTCCACTCTAAGGTGCAAAGATATATGATAATATATGAAATATTATATTTTCCGCTGGTTTTATCTAGACGTGCAGTGAAAAATTATCCACCACTGGCGGTGGAAATACTCAGAATAGGTTAATAAAATACAAGAGTAAAGCAAACTACGCAAAGTTATGATGAGGCTCATCCCTGATGCACTTGATATTCAATCGTCAATATTCAATCAACCGTTTATCCATTACGTGATAAATCAATTTTGTACTATAACTATAATATTTTTCTTATATTCGATAAAAATGATATCATAATATGTAATATTCATTAATAAAATGGCATAGTAAACATTTTACATCTCGTAACCTTTATTTCTACAAAATTGTACAATTTAAAAATATTTCAAAACTGATGAAATTGATTGGCCGCCCGACTACCGTTACTTTTATATATATATATATATATATATATATATATATATATATATATATATATATATATATATAAATTTAAATATGTATGTATATGTATACGTACAAAATGTTAACATAACATAGATAACTAAATTATTGTTATGTACATTACAAACCACCTATTTCTGAATGGAATTAGAAAAGGAAATAAATGCTCCATCGATATTTTAAGAAAATAACGGTTCTAAGATAGCATTTTGCATCTCGCTGCGGCATTTCCCCGGCGTCTTCAATTTGTCCGCTTTCATTATCTGAGTAGCATACTTAATGACTAGCAAAATCTGTTACGAACGGTATTGTAAAAGAAATATCTAATACTAAATTTTGTAAGAAATTGAATAGCATAATAGTTTTTAGACTTACAAAAAAAACAAATTACAAAATCTTAGGTATACAATTTGTTACGCCCCTTCCGCCAATTACGAGAATGTGTTTTATACACACATTCCTGGAGATATTAGTCCCGCTCTTGTGATTCTACTTCTTATCTATTACTTAACTATGGTATAACTGCATAGCGTAAGGTGACCTGAAGAATAGACAAAATAAGACCACGGGCTTTTCATTAAGGAATAAGACGCACCGATGCTACGAGTATTGCTAAGGAGCAATCGAGGAGAATCAAGCTAATCAGAACTCGGTCGCCGACGATTTGAAACATTCTCGGTTGTATTAAATTAAACGGAAGTAAAAGGCACAGAGATTTCCCGTTTTTGAGATGCGTACAGTAAGATAATATGTGTACAGATAAACCCGATTAAAAATAAGCGTTTTAATGCGTAGTGTTATAGCTATATCCTTAGCAATTCATGAAATTATTTTAATTTGTCACAATTCATGTATAATTGTGACTTCTATATTATATTTACATATATAAAATGAATTGCTGTTCGTTAGTCCTGCTTATTATCAAAAACAGCTGCACCGATTTGGATAATTCTTTTGTGTATGCTGCATGCAGCCCACTGCAACCAATTTTATCGATCTTAATGAATAATAGTTGAGAAGATAAATAGGATTGAAAGTTGCTACGGAAGAGTCGAAATCAAATCAATTCGTTAAGGTGGTACGAAGTTCGCCGGGTCATCTAGTTACGTATATAAATTAGTATAGTAATCGGATGCAGGCAGTGTCACGTAGTCGAGCCGGTCATTCCTGTCTCCTCTACTATTATTTTATATCCCTAACGCACTACACAACAAAAAAAAACAA
This sequence comes from Papilio elwesi, assembly GCA_029849275.1. Taxonomy (NCBI): domain Eukaryota; kingdom Metazoa; phylum Arthropoda; class Insecta; order Lepidoptera; family Papilionidae; genus Papilio; species Papilio elwesi. Next base: position 8,294,579 of record CM056687.1, on the reverse strand, counting down.
AAACAAAATTTCGTTTTCTAACTTCCATTGATGTGAAAAAAAAGGGCAACATAAAGATAAGCAGCGTTTTATCTGATAACTAAGGTGCTATACTGTACTTCTATGCGGGTAATTCCTCTGGACTGGTCATTCTTAAAAGACAATTTAATTATTATTGCTAAGAAACTAGCATCGAAACAGACTTTACTTCAAGTGATTATGTTAAACCATTCATTTCAAAATTCTATAGTTGGTTATGAGGCGGACCAAGACCAAACTGGAACAACTTAAAGTCTCATCACCATTCATATTAGCAGCGGTTTGGCGCAACATTATAAAAATCTACCAAACAATATACTAAATACATAAAGAATAATTAAAAAATATAAATTACTACCGTGTATAATTTGTTATATAATCTAGCGACGTGAATCGCCACACTGTGAATCTTGCGTTATTTTGTCATAGTGCAAATAGTGAAAAGTAATATTTTTTAATGGAAGAAGGTGGCATTCGAGCGAGCAGAGCACCTGATTGAGAACCGCAACAAGCAAATGTGTTGAAGATGTGTTGCCTACCTTTAATTGACACAGAGCTTTTTCAAGTATATGGAAAAAGTGTATTTCCTTTTCCCCGTCCTATCCTCTTCCCGTTCCCATCCTACCCTTATGAGGTAAAGGTAAACCCTTAAACCTGGGACGTGGACTGAAATTAGGCCTCCGGCACCTCGCTCATCAGACGAAACACAGAGTACGCTTCTACTTCACGTCTGTCTTATATGATCGTGGTATATTACCGGTGTAACCGGCCCATTCGTGCCACAAATGTGGTTGTTGCGGGCTCTACCACTGTTAAAATAAAAACACTTGATCGTGCAATCTAACCCAGAGATCGAAGAAATAATCTTACACGACACATAACATATTTTAAGTCAAAGGATAATAAAAGCACCGATAAAATAATATTATTAATACATTCGAGAGAGATTAATAATAAAAGTGATTCAAGACAAATACCAGATACTATTATAAAAAGCAAGATACAAACATCTTAGTAGTCCTATGTTTTTGTATTAATAGTACATTATTAATCACATCTTACTATTATATCATAAGTCTACCCTTTCCATGCGGGACCAAACGTGCATTATTCATAAACCCCGCCTAGAACAGATTCATCATCTTAATCCGGTTAAACAAAAATCTTTTGCTTATTCCAAGTGAAAACACTAGAAACTACACATACAGTTTACCACACAGATCGGCCTTCGTCTTAGTCTGATTTCACACGCTTCGCTTATGCACTCATCTTGAGAAGAGCAAAAGATTTACTGTTAACCGTTAAAAATAGGGAGGAATGCATCGTACAATTTCACTTAGCATAAAAATATAACGTGCATTGAATAGTGGCTATCATAATAGGCCTACGATAATTCTACTATTTTAATTACTTTTAGTTAAACAACCTTATTGAAATGTCTGCAAACAGAAGGCAGGTGGGCCTCGATTACTCCGGGGGATCGTGTTGTGTTTTAATTAACCTTGCGGTTGCTCTTTCAGCACCGTTTTACTATCAAGAACCCCATGAATTTTAACATTGAAACATAGCTTATATGTTCAATATCAAAATCAAAAGTATATTCAATGATTCGTCTTAATTGAGATAGTTAAAACTCAAAGAAGTTGATCAACGATAATTTCACAAAATCCTGGTAGACTCGGTTTTGAGGAATTATTTTTTTGTTTACCAAAACAGTTTACCTGAGAGTGCGATTGCTCTTTGCAAGTCGTGAGCAACAAAATTATTTTGTTTCTTACAATTCACTAGAATCTGGTTAACTAGTATTGTAGCAATCACATAAATTAACCAGATTGCAATGTGAATGAATACGAGTACTACATGTTTACCTTAAAACCAAAAGTATACAAAGTATATAGTGTGATCTGTAATGCCACATACACTCCTAGGGAGTACATGTAAAAGTCAAACTGGACTACAGTAATTTGTACAAATCTTCATAACAGCTTCAACTTATCGATCTAAAACTGAATATCACATTGAAGTGAAGTAAATGAAACAAGTTGTATGGCTGCATTATCTTTGGTGTCACGCGAGATAACGTTAGCAAATACATTTATTTACATGACGAACATATATTCGTCAATGTCCTTGTTAGATTACTATATAATTATCTGGATAAAAAAGTACTAGCTTTTGCAACAATTTAGCGTTCTATTCGATTTGCCAGGTTTCATAAGGCCGCGTAATGAAAGCAAAATTTGTTACGTGCGACATACAAGAGTAAATTAAGTTATTCACCGGCGCAGGATGTTTTCAAGTAATACGACGTCAGAAAGAAATACATACACTTCAGCAGGCTTGAGATATATACACTCAAATCACTAGATTAGACGCATAAGGTAAGCCAATGTCCGCTGTTCAAATCTATATAGCCCGATAAGATAGAAAAAATATATACATTCGTGTTTTAAGTCATAATAAGTCAGAAACTTCCTAACGTTCCTAATTCTTATACCATGTACTACGTAATTGTAAATGTACCTTTGGTATAATATTAAAGGCTCCGTGTGTGAGAATTGTTTTGCTGCAGTTAATTCATTGTATTCCCGGCTCTTGTATCTAAAGTGAAAAGACCACCTCTCAACTGTCGGTGACAGCCGCTAAGGACCCTTTCGCGTCAAACTATTGTATTATATTTCAATGGTAGTGAACTACAATATTTCAATACTCTTTTTGCATTCAAACAAAAGTCGTCACGAAAATTATTTTTTCTCAACCTTCAATGTATACATACTTTAAGCAATTTCAGTAGGTACATCAAGAATAATTTCAAAGAGAACAAATTAAGTCCCTCAGCAAAAACTATCACCAAAGAACGTGAGGATAATTCCTTACCGTGCAAAGAGGAAAGTATTTAAAATTATTTAATCGCATTATAAAATTACTCGACGGCGCAGTATAGTGAGTGTAGTTAGTAAAGACCGCGAATCGAAACAATATGACAAATAAGTATCGTAACAGTTTTTTTTATTTAAAAATGAATTTTAGCACAAACGACTGCCTGCTGGAAAATAAGGACTGCCGACAGAAGTGAAACTCAAAACCGGTGTAAAGGTGCGATAATAGTCTGAAAGTAATTAAATAATCAACAAAAATAAACTCTTGTACCGCAACAATAAAATTCAAAATGAAATAAGTTGTTAAGTGAGAGTTGAAGTTCGAACTGAAAGATAGACATGAGAGAAACTGTTTTAAATTGAAATAGGCATGTTGATACGAGTTGCTGACGCATGTTGAACATGTTGTTCACGCTAATCTATAATATTTTTTCTACCAAATATCGTCTAACGCGGCTTAACAAGTTTTAACTACATAAACATTGTGAGTGTAAATATCTTAACACACGTTTATTTTTAAACCAAGGTTATTGACCTTTTAAATATAATCTCCTACAAAAATCCATTGCCGTCCACTATTTGGCTACCCTACAAATAGTTATCGTAGGAAAAGGGGTTGTTTTCTTTACATTATGAAGGTACAGATGAAGGTCCTTGACATTGATTCAAGTTTCTTAGGTAAAGTCAGGTAGAACCCGCCCGATATAATCAAAATGAAGGCTAGAAGGTTACGTAGGAAAGGCTTCTTATACTTTTAATATTACACAAATAAATATAAAGATCTTATCGGAATAACTTTATGCGTAATGCATATAGAGAAAGGCTTAGGAAACTAAGCCGATTTACAGTTTATTTAATAAATAGCCTGCTGGGATTTAAGCTTATGAGAAGAAAATATGATAAAAAAATAATCATTAAAAAAGTAACAGTTGTAAGAGTCAGAGCGTATTATGTATTCTCTATTTGCATGTACTATTATTTTCAACCCAGTATAAACATAAACGTCAACAAGTTAATGCACTTTCTACTCACCGGGGAAATCTTCCACTCAGTTGTTAACCAATAGCGAAATCTTATTACATCAAATTGATATAAAACTAAACAAAGTTTTCCGTAATTTTTTTTTGTTTATTAAATTGTTTTTTTTTCGTTGTTTTTGTCATAGTGGTGAAAACAAAAGCAATCGCGTGTGATTAAAAAGGCAGAAAAGCAAAATAAACTATAATATCCGATTAAGATCTTGCTTACAAGTTACACTTTCGAACAATTAAATCAAGTTAGTCAATGAATCATTAGCTTTGCTGAATTTGACAGGATCGAGGTGATTACGTCGGTGGGAATTATTTGCAACATTAAGCGCTATGTGATACTGTATGTGCTTGTGTTATGCTTAACGAGTTAAAGTTTACAGTGATAAAGACATTCGTTTAATTAGAAGGGATAGACTGACTTGATTGAGAGATTGAAGAACCTTACGAAAGTGTGTGAGGGTATGGTTCGTTTTCGTTATTTCGAACAAGTATTTGGCGGAACAACTTTTCGACCAATATCTCATTTCTAAGTACAACATGTACCGCTTAGTTACCGCGATGCTATCGCGTTTATTTAATTTTATGATTTCGTTCGTGTACTTTACAGCGCTCAGGGTCGCAGGGGGACCGAGGTGGGTAACGTCACGATGTAGCTGGCGAAGAATGATCTATACAGAATAAGGGCACACCATTTTGAAACCTTATCTTTTGATAAATCCATATGTTAATTCAAAAAATATGAATAAGATGTTGTGTTCAAATAGACTTTAAATGAATATTAACAATAATAATTACTACTACTATTACTAGTATTACCAAAGGCAATAATAAAGAAGTAAGATAAAAAAATAGGTACTTCGAAACGATTTCTGTAAAATGTTTATTATTTCTTGTAGCTGTTCTGGCGGCGTTTGGCACGAGTCGCGCGACGTAACCTCGCTCAAGCAAGACTTGCGTGAAAATTCGCTGTGACGTTGACAGGTTCTATTAGTTTTGCTCAAGCCTCGTTAATCCTCCTCTTAGCTTTTTTTCTGCTTATCCTTATCCTATCCAAGATCAAAAATATTTCTGCAACGCGAACTGGAGAAGGACTGGTTGTTTTGACTGGATCGATAACGAAGAAACTTTTCTTTTTATGGTTTCAGTATCTAGCTAAACAAACTATGCCATTGCGAGTTATACCACACCTTACAGTATTTTGTATGTATTTCTGCTCTTCGCGCGTTAATCGTTTATGTACAATAAACATTAAAACAAGTATTCTGTTTTTATGTGACATGACAATCACCATTCGTTGAATCTTGTTTATTTTATTCAAAAACAGAAAACAACCAACGAAAAAGTAATAAGCCGTCACTTAAAAATTGAAAATATTAAATTCAATAAATTGGAATACTTTAAATATTTATGTACTTTTTATTCTTTCAATGCGAACAATTTAGTTATGAAGAATGAAATTAAAAATCTCGTTTAAAAACTTGTAACAAAGCAAATTGTAGCTCTAATATAAACAAACGCAAACACACAAATACTAATCATCAATATTACGTTACAAAGTAGGTACAGATAAAATAAGTTATTTCTACTAAAAAAAGTTGTCCATGTAAAGTTAATTATGTAAAATATCAGATGTTTTATTTAAAGTTCTAGTACTTTAAATTTTACATATTAAAATTAATTTTAAATATTTCTAAAGTTGCTTAAATGTTAATGCTATAAAGTGAATGAGATAAGAAGAAATATCTACTAAATCTACGAAATTAGTTAAATGTATTCAAAACCATTTATCTCATAGCGCTAAGAGTAAAGACAATGGAAGTTAACTTTAAACTACTTACAGTAAATATTCTTTAAGTTAATTAGTCTCACTGACTTAGAAAGAGTCTTGAAATTTATTAATTACACAAGATTCTATTTTTACAAGATTCTAGATTGTGAACTGTTTGAAATTAAGTCAGATAAAACGAAAACAAATTCACTCATTCTATATCAGTCTTAAGATTTATTTCAATATAAAAAGGCTACATTACTCAAAGGAACGATCTTTGTGGAAGAAAGTCCTAATCGAAGACTTCTTAGTAAAATCAGTTATATATTATTAAAAAAGTCTAGTAAGAAGCTGATTTATATTTTTTCTCCTTTATTGTATTTATAGAATTAACGTATTGACATACAAATTGCGACACAGCAGTTTCATTAATATAGGAGTATATTGCATTGGATTTTAACATGCTATCACAAATACTATCCTGGGATCGACTATGAAATTTTAATCATTAGAATATATGCGTCAACCAGGTATTTTTTTTTGTTCATTTGTAATTAAATATTTTACATTTTCATAAACTTTCTTTTGATGTACAACATCTTTCCTCTTCTCTGTATCTCACTCTCTTTTCAGCCAAACGAAAGCCAAGTGCCCGACCTTCTCGTATGCATATTAAGAGTAATTAGTAATCGAACGTTCCGCTACCGCGTCCAGGGAGTGTGCTCTCAAGGTGTAAGGCCAAGTCCTTTTCACCCTCCACACCGATGACTATTTCCCGACGACACCTGCATTTTCACGCCTCCAGACCGCAGCCACCACTCTCGGTGAGTGGTTCCGGAAATGGAGGATCAAAATAAATCCAGCAAAAAGCCTTTTCTTTTCGCGACATAAGAAAGGGCACCTTCCGCGTCAGCCATCCATTAAACTCATGAATAGCCCAATTCCCTGGGAAGTTAAAGTAAAATACCTAGGTGTCATCCTTGACAAGAAACTTATATCCGTTCCACGAGCATTGAAGTGAGTCTGGCCCATTGCTACTTGCTGCTTAAAGATTGCGAGTTGCGCCGAAGCGATTGACCTCCTTCTCGAAGTTGGACCTATCCCACTGGACAGTTTGTCCCAGGCAGACATACTTGTCAACAACTTCGAGAGTACGGCCTCCGGTTATGGTGGCTATGGATATTCTATATATTTACTTTCGTCTTGTACATGTTTATATTAACACCCACTCTCTGTTGAGGTGATCGAGCCCCTCCATGGTCGCAGTCATGACTCGCCGAAGAAGTGACGAAGTTGAGCCAAGTTTTTTCCAGTCCAAGGCCTTGTAGACATTTTTCTACCTCACAGTGAAGAGTTTCGGGGAAATGACATCACCATGTCTTACACCGCGCTGTAGATGGATAGGTTTCGTGTTCTGACCCTGTATTCGGACTGCCAAAGTCGCGTTTTCTCACATTCACATAGTCAATTTGGTACCACTGGAGAAAATGCAGTATCACCCAGGTGTTGACCTAATCAATAGGAAAGTAGGAAGTGTGCACTGTTTGATTTGACTAATGAGCGCGCGCAGTTATTGGGTTGGCCGTCTGATGATACCTACCTATTTTCCTATAAATTAGTGTACAATGTTAATGTTGCTTATCATCAAAGTTAGATGTAAGCGTCATGTGCGACTATTATAAGGGTTATTAATTTAAAGAACATTAAACACCTTAGCTTAAAGGGCAACATAAATCAAACCCGAAACGTTTTAAACAACAAAAACATCAACAACAAATATGTATTGAATGACTGGCCGTCTGATTATAGACACCGTCATTTGGCTCGTCGATATGAATCAAAGTATATGCATTTTGAAAAATATGAATTGCACCGACCAAAGATCTCCTTTTAAAATCATAATCGTTGTTTAAGTTACTACTTTTTAAATATTTTTTTAATCTATTTCAAAACAAATTGATAATTATCTAGACGTAACTATAGAAACTTATACCACCGTCCCGCCAAGAAATATACAGCCTGTAGTCCATAATATAAGCGCTTAGGTCCCTCAAATCGTTATTCAGTCACGTATACATTGGTAAGCGTAGCTCTCGTTCGCCGTCTATAGCATTCGCCGCAAGGGAGTTCTCTTCAAACTATTACTTTGTGTTTGTGGAAGTAAAAAACTTTATTTCATTTTATTTCGTCCTTCGGAGAATACAGCCAATACCAAATAACTAGCAACTCGTAAGTACGTTGCTTAAATTAACAGCACAATAGACAGCTGCGCATAAGGTATAAAGGTAAGGCCGTATATAATTAATTTAATCCAGCTCATCCAAGAAGTATAGTAATCCTGGACGGTTTATGATAGTGAATTGCTCTATTGATGATTATGCTATCGAACTTCAATTGATTTTAATCACAAATTCAAATGAACACACTTTTTAGTACTGTTCATGGTGGATCTTGAGATCAAATTAAAAAAAATCAATCAGTCATTAAAGCTTATTTTTTACCACAATCTTAAAACTAACTTTCATTCCTCGTATTTCATTTTACACCAACATACGTTGAGATAAATGTTTAATGTAATGTAATATACATTTATCTCAACGTATGTTGGTATTAAGACGTGGCCTACCAAATATTGAAAACATTACACAAAACATTTAAAATGCACCTTAGAAGTTCCGTATTCAGAGGACTTACGTAATCCATAAAGAAGGTATTTCATATAAGCGCAGAGCTCGTTGTCCCAAGCCTCTCGCGTAGACGTGAGCTGCATAAAAGCTCAAGGAAGCAACGTATATATTGGAACACATGTTTATATGGGACGTTAAGAGTCACTACAAGCCCGTCCAATATTATTAAATTCTTACAAAGTATTGAACTGAATGAAGTAAAGAGAAAAAAAATTAAAAATACAAAAATTTAAATCCTTGGATTTTTAAAGTAGTAGAATTTTTTCAATTATATTATATATATATTTTATTAATTATATATATATATATTTATATAAAATATTAGTTCAAATTTAAAAAATGATCGGATTCCCTTCAACCGTTCCCATACCAGGAGATAATATTAGCAAAAAATGCTAGTTTTGTTTTAAACGTTTTTGTTACATGAACTGATCTTGTAACATTTTATTGTGTTATAGATAGAAAAAAATATGTTTCCAATAAAAGTTCTGTTTTAAGGGATTTCTTCTTGAAATAATATGAATTGTACTTACTAATATAACATTTGCTCCAGTCGGCAAGCAAATTATTTGATACACGTGTCTGGAGCAGACGTGCGTAAAATTATTCGTACTTATCAAGTTATATTAGCTTGATTTTATATATATCATGTGTATTTACCATAACGTTTATTTTCTTATTTCTTGTATTTTCATATTGTCCACTTCTAGGAATATAAGATTACTACAATATTACTTTGTAAATAATTTTACAAAGAAGACCTGTCGAATGGTGGTTGATTTCAGAATTCTATACAGAAACTTTAAAAATACTGAACAATTTACTGCTCTTTGGAGTTCTGCTGAACGGTAATTGAGTAGTGGCAGTAACCCTTTGTCACTATCGAATTATTTTCTACAATTTGACAAGGATATTTGAATACATACAAACAGACTTATTCATTAGCTACGTTGCGAACTATCGCTGTTCGCTGTAATTATCTTAAAAGAGTGCAATGATTTTATACCTACCATTTTGCACTCGTTTAGTACGAAGCTTTTCATTTATTCGACATACTAATACTTCCGATTTTAAAAGCTCCAGGAAAACCACCTCACATAGTTTTTCAGCTGCAATTGTGAATGTAGAACAACGAGGAAGTATGGTTTTAACATCTTTTTTTATTCTCCAGTTTGCATTCATGTAAATTAAATGAGCAAATTCAAGACTGTATATATACAAGCTTAAATTTAATAGATAGGATGAATTGAATAGTTATGGTGAGTCGAATCTCTCTTTCTAATAAACATCATATGGAGGACATATCGCAAGGGTAAATTGTAGTTTATTATTACTAGAAAAATATTATTAATTATTTAATGAATAATAACTGACTAAACAAAAATACTACTAATAATAATATACAATTACGGATTTCCATTCGTAGCTACCCGAGCACACCTCTCGCTTCTGCTACATCCATACATTAACAACATACATTCTTATCTGTTACGAGTAGTCCTTATATCGCTTTTTTTTAGTATTAACAAAACTGATCTATACATAATGAGGTCTTTTGGAATATTTTATTTTATGGGCAGCGCTACACTTAGCATCAGATCAGCTAGCTCGTTTGCCACCTTCTCGCATAAAAAAATATTATCTGCCATATATTGCGACTCACTTTTGCAATCTACATTTATCTTGTTATATTGTCTTTTCATCATCCTTTGACATGCCCAAACCACTGAAGCCTAACTTTCTCAATGTTAAGTACAACATCCTCTTTTATGCCACAATTTAAAACTGTGTATTAGTTTAGATACAAAACCTTTTTCTCCGCGATGGTGTGAAAGGAATGTAACAATTAAATACATCGGGTGTTTAAATCAAACTGTAACAAGATATTAAATTCCGTAACACAAGTTTAGCAGATAAAATATTCTACGAATGGTATGAAAAATTAATTGTTATGGTCGTTTTATTTAGCCACACTGAAATTTAAAACGTGAATATTATCAAATTATTACTTTCATAATTACAAAATCGAGAAGCCTGTTTTAAATAAACAACAAGTAGTGTTAAGTAAACATTAATGGAATAAAAAAATATATATTTATAATAATATCGCACCCTGAAATTCAACCACCGGCCAAAATAAATTCCTTTGTATAAATATTTGTTCTCGGTTCTGAATTTGCTGGCCATGTTCGCATTTCGGTAGAAGAATTTCGAGGATTATTGAGTTGATGCACACAATCCTGAATAGATTGTAAAGGTTATTTTGTCTCATGTAGCTGTATTTATTGGTTGTATTAATTATTTTAACTAATCATCTTGTTATTCGTAGTTAATGTACACAATAGTAAGGTTAAAATTAATCATTAAGGTGAATAAAAACATTATACTCATGATCTGGTGTTTTTAACGGGACAGAAAACAGACATATTTTTTTGTTAAAATAATCTTCATTAATATGCAATAATGAATGCGTGAATTATTGTACTGTGAGACAAATTAAGATCAAAACATGTATCATATCACTTACAACTAACAATTGATTGCAGCTTTGTAGTCTGTGCTGGTGGCATTAAAAGTAAATAAATTAACAAACCACAAAAGAGAGGCTTAAATAATTATTTTAATGCAAAATTTCGCAGTTAAAATTTCGATACATACATTGAAGAAAATGATTTATGATTCCACGAGCAATTCAAAGACAATAAAATTCATCGAATAACTCTGCCAGTTCGACGCTTTTAAATGAGCTCCTCGTTACAATGGATGCATGAACTTTAAATAGTTTAGCCGTCTCAAATGTGCTTACACAATTCTAACACGTAACACAATTCTTTAGTTACTTTCCTGTAATATTATTACTATACGCAAAAATTTGAACAATTGAACCTTATCATTTGAATTGAGAAACGTATTATTTGATCTATTAGGACATGGAATAGGCGGAGGTTATGGGAGTGGCGTCGTAAACAAGGGGACGCAAAGAATAGAAAGTATGTTGGGTTAACTTTTTATTCAAGGAGTGATTCCTCAACTACTTCACACTTATTGGATCGCGGTCGACAGTGTATAATGTTATTTCTATCAAGTCACTCTGTTAAGTACTCACGGTTTTCATGACTCCTTTCACTCACTGGAAAGTGTTATACAATAACTATTAAAAATGACACTAGTGTGCGGATAGCGATGCTTCGTCCATTTCTAAAGGTATTTTATTAATGTATTTCTAAGTAAGCGATCCTTTATCCTCCTTTACCATTGTAATAAGTAAACACACACAACAAAAGCCACGATGTCGATGTGTTCAGTTTTCGTATCATTTTAACAGTGGTAGAGCGCGCAACAACATCTCTTGCACGAATGTGCCGGCTCGACCGGTGTAATACGACGCCCTCACAGAAGATAGGCGTGAAGTAGAAGTAAGTACTGGTGGGACACATGATATGCGAAGACATGGATAGGCGAAGAAAATATAAAATTTTCTGTTCATTTCCGTTAAAGGTACGACAATGCATCGTGGTGGTGGTGGGTGAGGTGAAAGGTGAATCGATTGCTCGTGTTCCACCTTATTTCTCAAAAAAAATCAAGTAAGCTGGTGTGTGTGTCTAAAAATGTAACGGACTTATTTGTACCATTACTTAAAACGACTTTTAAAGCAACTTGGATATTACCGCTGTGGAAATTAATGGTTCATTTAAATAATATCTTTCCATATTATATTTAAATTATTTACATATTTTTTGTTCAACATGATGTGCCAAGTAAGGCGGACCTAGTTCACTATATTATTGTTTCTATTGTAACAGCAATTGTACAAGGTGGAACAAAAGAAAATATCTAGCTATTTAAACCTCGCTTCATATTTTATGCGAAGCAATTAAATCCTAACTTAATTTCTTAACCCATTTTCCGTATGTCTACTTACACATGTATTTACATGACCCGCTTAGTACTTAACATACTTCAAGAATTAATTTTATTTAAATCACTTTTATTAACAGTAAATATTTTAATGCACTAAAATCGTTATTGATCGTGCGACCAAATGCTTGTGGCCTTCGGCTAAAAGAAAATCTTTTAAAACTAATAAGCATAATGCCTGCGACTCTAAATTTAGTTTACGATTTTAAAATCTTAAATTTGGACATTGTAAATGAATCTAAGAAGGAACCACAAAACAAATGGAATATAACAGGATTATGGTCGGTTTACGTAAATTCCTATGCGCGTCACAGTCACTGAGACGGCAGACATTGCTACTCAAGTTTATTCGTAACACGATATTCGGGTTTTAGCATCCTGAAAGTGTACGAAATTTGAATTCAAGCATGTTAAAGCTCCCTCTCTAGCGACGAAGCTTTATGTATAGGTACAATGTTGTATCGATATAGCGACGTCAAATATCACGTGTAACTCTCACATTTATAGGATTAATTTTTAGGTACCTGGGCGACCTTGCTTCGCTCTACGTCGTTCTGTGTGACATATGTGATATAGCGTCATATGTTCATTGGCAACAAGACATGACTCTAAAAATTAGTAACATTTTTTGTGAAAGTTTTTTCGAGAAGTACATCTGGATATAGATAAATTTGAAAATTAAAAAACCTTATCTTTATACAAAATTAGATCCAAATCGTTAGGACCATTTCCAAGATTGTTGAAAAATAGTTGTACATACAAAAATTGCTCGCTTTAATTTATATGATTATTCTGGCGTCGGTTCGGTTAAGTCGGTTCGGTTAAAATATAGCTAAGAAACTCGTCCGAGCCCCCTTGCCATCTTAGCTTCTTCATACAATATTTCCTATAATAAGATAGACAGTAAGATGAGACAACTTATAAAACTAGCTGTTGCCCGCGACTTTGTCCGCGTAGAATCAAATAAAACATATTAATCACTTCGCAGAATAAAAGCTCTCTTAAAATTGGCTCAGCCATTTCTGAGATTAGGCGTAACAAACGCACAGAAAAACAGACAAAAATGAGCATTGTTTTGGGTTTTATTACGTATATAAAGACCCCAATGATAGTTTTTCTCAAATATCTTCCTTGTACAGACAGCGATCAGTTACAGTTTTATTATATGTATAGATGTTATTTTATAAAATATTATTTTACAGCATAATAGTCTAGTCTGTATGTTTTTACACCGTGAAACATTATCAATCATATCACTATACGTGACATAAGTGGTCCCTCCTCACGCGAGCTCAAAGTTCCATTATTCACTTAGACCCGCCCAGAACTGATTCCTTACCCTTCGGTCAGTTCAATAATAACCTGCTGCCTTTTCACGTCTCTATCATTGTTAGATACGTAAATGGTATTCTATTCTCGATGTCGTTTGTGAGACAGGGAGGAAATTAATGGTTTTTGTTCGTATATTCAGTTCAGTCATTTGCTTATAACGTAATCATCAAATAAAAAAACTACTCTAGTGATTGCTAAAACGTCGAGTGATAGCGGTTTAGTTTTTTTTTGTCAAATAAATAAATTAGATCCGAGGCGAAGCTAAGAAATCTGACACTAATAAATCATAATTTAAATATATTAAAGATCAACGTTTTACAAATAATAAATAGTTCTTTAACTAAATATGATAAAACGGTGAATCAATAAATTATTATAAATCCATTAGAAACATCTTGACATCAAAACTTTAATTACTGTTGCTTATTAAACTGCCTGTTGACAAGCAATCTAAACGCCGACTGATCTCACTGATGTTGTTTAATGAAATATTTAGTGACATTCCCCTTCAGCCTCTTTTTAGTGCGTAGCGCTTGATGATGTTATGATTCTGTTTTCATACCGATGTGGGATAATTTATTTATTAACATACCGAGTTTTAACTTAAAATATAATCATTATTTTGGTCGACTCTATGTAATATATTATTCACTTAATACGATCGTCTGAATTTACTTTTAATGTCAGAAATTTTAATTATGAGCTATTGCAAAAAGCTTGCAAACTTTGCCGTTTCAACTGCAGAATTTAATGCTTGCTGAGCGCTTTGCTTTTTTTATTTCGTAGACTTGTACGATAGCGTACTTTATTTGCAATTTTTCCGGAAGCTAAGGAGAAAACAGCTAAGAAAGCTTGTTTTACCTCTAATGACGGCTCTAGAACAAAGAAAGCGAGAAGCTAAATGTTTATCCATTCGCAAGTTGAGCTACAATGCGAAGAACAAAAATGTTTTTTTTGCAATTAATGTGACCCGCATACACAGTTAATATAATGATAAAGAGAATAGATTAAATATGCACGTTACATCTCTTCAACAATAACTCGAAATTATGAATAGAAATAATTATAATAAATCAGCCGCGACCCCAGCGGCGTGGCTTCATACCCACTGAATCCTACTGCATTCCATGTATTCAGGTGCCTTGGCCACGGCTTAAAATTGAACGTACCTTGCCAAAATAAGATCGAAAGTGTAACCACTGATCTATTACTTCTATGTATACATCAAATGCACTTCAAACAAGATAATAGAATTAAGATAAACTCATTATAAAGTAAGGAACGCCATCAAGAAGCTTTTATATAATAAATTCTTACAATCAAAAGCCAACAACGCGACAGAATGGTAGAAACGGTACGGGCCACGAGAGAATGTTGTAATTACAGGCAAGCAAACGATTTAGTCGTTAGCGCCGTTGTAACAGATTAATTATTATTAGAGTCCAATTAGACACGCTTATTGAAGTGTCGACGAACGAGGGGAGGCAGGAGCAACTGCACCCACTCAGCTGGACATTCCTTTTAATTAAACGTACCCATCGCGAAGACAAATTCTGTACTGAATTTATCAGTATTCACTAAACCTAAAAAGATGCACACGATATCTTAAACAAAATAGAACAACAGTCTGCAGTTAGTAATATAGCCTTGCAAATTAAATATACTTACATAGTATGTTTAGCTATTCCAGCTACTGTTTACGACATGACATTATTATGACAAGTCAAAGTTAAGATCTGAAGTTTAACTTCTACTAATATGGATAACTAAATATGAAATGCTTTTGACATTAGCAATCTATCATCACTGACTGCAGTTCCCTAGGCGAATTATGTTAAACCAATATTGTAAATAAATCGCCTCAATAGATTGTATCCAATGAATTTAATTATCAAACAAACCCTTCAACAATAATCGCGACAGAATGCTTTTACGGTTTAATTCCCAAACGGACATATTTAACACGTCAAATTAAAACTTGTCAGCTAAGATAGCTTTACATCCTGATATTATAAATGCTAAGGTAACATTCTTTGTTACGGTATGATCATCACAAGCTTTTGGACACAATTTGGTCAGGAGTACAACAAAGACCTTGGGGTTTTATTTGGAAAAATGCTACGCAAGGGATAGAAAAATATTACTAGAATGTACTGTCGTAGATACAACATTTTTTTGACATTTTATTACCTGTAATTCCAAGTTATTATTGTTCTAAAATAAAAATATAAAATCGGATACATTAAAAATAAACGAAAAAAATGATTGGCGCAACTGTTCCAAATTCAAATTAGCATGCTGCTGACGCATGTTGCATGTTGCACTTTTTGTTCACACTAATCTATAAGATTTTCCCCTACCAAATATCGCCTAACGCGGATAAAGAAGTTTAAAAAAATCTGAAATACTAGGTTTGGAGGATGGGCCACTAAGCGATGCGTTCAGTTATAAAATCATTTAAAAGTGGGCTTCGACTATTTGTCTTCATCTTTATCCACTGTCGTACGTTCGCAAAATCATGTGAGTATATTTAAATAATGCTAACATATTGTCTGTAATAAGATCCCCCGTACCTCAGTCTAATAGTAATGGCCGACCTTTTCAACCTTCATTAATAATCACATTTAAAACTAATCGCCGTTTAATTTTACCTGCCGGGTCCAGTTAACGGTTAGCTGGTAAAACTTACGCAATAACCGTTACAATTAAACTTCAAACGTGACAACGATTTTGATTTTAAGCAATATAATATCCAATGCTGCGGTAAAAGGATAAAGTAATTTATTAATCCATCTAATAAATTTCTCTAACTGTTTTAATTTGATCTTTTCGCACTTTCATGACATTGGAAATAACAATGTAGTTTGATGAAAATAAACGATCATGAGAGCCGATCGTTTCAACTTATTACTTTATAACTCGAAGTTATTATAATGCTTGTAGACCTTATATTTAATGTTAAGTTTTTATGCAATGACAAGCGCTAATAGAAATAGATTTTATCACCAAAATATCCAATATTATATTATATAAAATCTGTCTCGTTTTGTATATTTATTGATTAATGTATGTGCAGATACAAAATGGCCACTGCAAAAAAAATGAAAGGATCCCTATGGTTGATGGATACATTTTAAATTACATAAAATGTATAAAGATTTAAGATTATTTACCATACTAATGAAACATCCCCAAATACCGTCTCTTGTCATTTCCCACATAATACCATGCATAGAGCCAATTTTTCGAAGGGTTTCTATTTAATTTACTTATTTGATGCGTAGTATATTTAGGTAATAATTGGGCTCACCTTATTAACCCAATAAAATCAATTATTAGTGTAAATAATTGATATTTTTATTACCATCATTCTGGTTGAAGAGACTTGATATCCTTTTGAACGAATTTTAATACATTTATATTATTTTCGGTGAACCTACATGACATAAGGAATTCCATCAATATTTTTTGGTTACACCATATTATGCTAGTGACGATATTTCTTCAAGTTTCTAAATGTATTTTCGACATCCTTAAAATAACGTTTTTATAATGATATGAAAGTACGCTGTGCGCCAGGAAGCCTAATAGACGCCGAGAGAATGGCAATTGGACGAGGTCCAGATGTACACAATACTCAAGAACAATGATCCAACGGATCTTATTTGCAATTGACTTCATTATGTAATTTGCATAAATTCCAAATGAAACCAATAAAATTAAAATTTACCCGGACATTAAACTATAACGATTTGAAAGTCTAACGGAAGTGAGTATAGCTTTCAGCAGAGTACTCTCCGATTTAAGATGGCGAGGCTATGCGACGATAGTGATTAAAATTAGCAGCATTTACCCGCCCCGACCTCCCACAATTTTGAGGGCTCGTCCGGGATAGAAAATATTGACCATTCAACTCTAAGAAAAC
This sequence comes from Papilio elwesi, assembly GCA_029849275.1. Lineage (NCBI taxonomy): Eukaryota > Metazoa > Arthropoda > Insecta > Lepidoptera > Papilionidae > Papilio > Papilio elwesi. The sequence continues at coordinate 8,277,021 of CM056687.1, read as the reverse complement.
ACACAAACGCGTTTACTGCTAAAAAAAACAACCCTTCGTCGTAAGACTTAACTTCGAGAACACTCAGGGGAGTGAGTACCAGTGAGACTACCAGCAGGTCATCGCAGCTAGTATCATACAACGGAGAGCAATTCGTCGCAAATTTTCAATGACCGAACTTACTGATCGGCTTGATCTTTTGGTATTGCAAAGAGAAGTAGCATCTCTTTGCCTTTTTTATCTCATATACGACAGAGCTCTACCAGCCATACCATCTTGATGATGGTATTTCACGACATGTGCGGTTTTTGCGAATTTTCCTACCTCGCACAACCACGTTGTGTAACGATCTGTCGTCAGGAGTAGTTCGAAACCAATACTACTTAGGGTCCTTCAAGGAACAAGCGTATTCTGCAACGCGTCTGCAGTTCCTCTGGTATTGCGGATGTTCATAGGCGTCTGTGATCACTTTTATAATAGGCAACAGAAGAATACACAGAAAAAAAGATACTGCCTTTTCTTATACATCCCCCTTCTCTGTTAAATCCTAGTAAAAGATGGACGAGGAATACGACTAGAATTAGACCTTCGGCACCTCACTCATCAGACGAAACGCAGAATACTTCTACTTTACGTCTCTCTTCTGTGACGTCATGGTATTTCCTCGGTCGAGGCGGCTCATTCATGCAACAGATGTTGTTGTTGCGGACGCTACCACGATCAAATCTATGTTTGGTGGTTAGTATGTAACGTGATTTCGAACCTTCATAATGTCGGGTTAATTTGAAACGTAGCACACTCATTAAAGACCAATGATATTGCATAATTGAGTTAGTTTGTCCCTTATATCCGTACCGGGATCTTCAATATTTGCGATATCAGACTACTCGTATATGTGAGGGAAGTTGTAGTTTTAACAAGTATAAAATTTATAAACAATACATTTTAGATTCTTAATTTTAATATTTGCTCAAACGAATACGATTTTCATACCTATTAATAAAGTGTTTTTTTCGTGTAGTTAAAATTATCGAGTATCGCAAGTCTATTTATGGAACAATTGAGGACGACTGACACAACAATATATTAAGTGTAATTTCTTAAAATATGGTGTAAACACAATATTAAGTAGCCGCGTTAATCTTAAAAACGCCTTTAAGTGGTTTTATGGCGCTTCTGGCAAATACTTCTTTAACCTTATGACGCCTATAAACGCTTTTGTCAGTTTGGCATTTTAAGGAAATTTTCCCTCCGATGCCGCTATTTACGGCCTTTCAAGGCGTCGCCTCGTCCCCCGGCTTACAAATTACCGGGATTCATTTACTGAACAACCCTTAGATTGAAAAATATAAAACAAAATCTCTTATATAAAATGAACTGTTATGTCTTAGAGAAAATTTAAAAGGAACGTATGTGTAATAGATAAATCATTGTTATCAATAAATAATTTCCTAGAAAACAAACGAGACTAAATATTAAGAATGTTTACTCGAGGCCATAGCTGTACCCACTCCATCCTGTAATATAGTTTTAACGAGATATTCTAAGAACCGTACTCAGCGTTGCTTAGTCAGATATTTTGTCAAAAAAAAATTTATTGGTATCGAAGAATATACGAGAGTTTATCAGAATTAATCTAATTTATAACACAACTAGTGACTTCTTCGCCCGGGTACCACTAATTATGTTGATCCGATTTCTACCAGACAGGAATGTGCCAATTTGGACAATCCCTGTTAATTTCATCGAAATCAGTCCAGCCGTTTCAGAGTCTATAGGTCTATAGGGAACATACATACTTCGCTTTTTATGTACTATTTTTTTCAAATAAGTATTCTAAGTTTCATGATGATCGGTTGAGTAGTTTTCGCGTGAAAGCGTAACAAACAAACTTATATTTACATTTAAATATTAAAGATAGATAGATATAGATAGATAAAAACCTATTCTCAGACCTACCGAATGTATATGCAAAATTTCATTGAAATTGCGTTTCAGAGGAGTATGGCAACTAACACTGTGACAGGAGAATTTTATATAGATAGATATTAAAAAATGACTCGTTTTCGTCTTTGTCGTTTATCTTCTATAGTTCAGAAAAAAATATGTACAAGCCTTATCTCGATATAATAAATAGTTTTGAGAAATGTTTATATAGTGGTATAGCCTATTAGAAGGCCGGAACGATTTCAAAATAGTGAAATTAATTTTTCTCTTTTAATCGTGACAAGTTTACAGGGTTGAGCCCTGTAAGCATATAAAATTTAACCATTGTTATTACTATACAATATTCCTCTATTTTTAAAATTACTCCTAGAAATGAATGTATCTGTTAATCTAATATTTGTAAGATTATTATAAAGTTTAAAGTTTTCATGTATTTTTAAATAATTAGGAAAAGCAGATACGAATAAATATTCAACCTGGCCATCAAACTTTATAATTGTTATAAAAAGAAGGATGAAGTAAGCGAAGTTGACAAAATTATAAGTAAGTTAAGGAAAGAGTCTATTGCTACCTATGTATATACCGAAAACTGACCAGAACTAAGAGAAAAAAGTAGTTAGCATAGTTTTTGTAGGGTAAATGCTTTTAATAAAACACTGCGCAAATTAATGACTACTAGATATTAGTCAGTCGTGCATAATTTACACAGTATTTTACTGCCTCAGAGAAAGAAAAACAGAATTATGAGCGAATTTTAATAGAGAGGATATTAATAGCCTGTGAAACAAACAGTAATAGTTAGTAGTTTGTGACAGTAATCCAAGACCGACAGTGCAACCGGGCGCGCTCTCATCACAAATTCTCGAGGGCACTACGACAAATGTAGGCCACCAAGTTCCCGCTACCCGCCACTAGAATATTGCTTTGTCACTTGGCGACATCTCGCAGCTTTCCTAAGCCCAAGTAATTGGAAATAGTTGAAATAGACGAGTCGAAGTAACGTCACAACGCTCGAGCCGATAATGTTATTGAACGGCAGCTAAACATACTTAGCATTTATCGAATTAACGACAGAATTACAATTATAACACACAACATATAATCAAAGTAATAGATTAAGTATAATCAACAACTAAAACAAATTAAAAATTAAGCTGCTTTTTACCAGAGAATTTTGAAACGTTTCTTGGAGCAATTCCTACCGCAGCTCTTGCTCAGTTCAACACGACGCAGCTCTTAATTTCATGGCCATAAGCTTAGTACCGTTTCACCAAATCCTAGAGTTTTCATACAGATGCGTGCCTTAAAATACAAACGCTTATTTATTGGAATAGTAACCATTGAGACCGCTATTTGGATGTCTAGATAACAAAACAACGTTATGCTGATTTATTCCCCAAACGTAATTTACTCTTTGCAATCCTAAAACTCTGAACTATCGCTAATTCGATATTATTAATACTTAAAGTCTTCACTCAAATAAAGTAAGCTAACTTAATAGAAGTAATCTTATAAAACTAAGTCCGGACGTTAAGTCGCTGAGGACGTGCAAAAGTTTTCCCCTTCATTATTATTGAATTTCTTGTTTGAGCTCGCCACAGATCCTCAATACAACGGTGAGTTAATTCTAAAATTAATTGCATGAATTCGTTGATGACGAATCCATTAAAAAACACGGACGTAAACTCTATAATTCGATCTACTTCTCTAAATTGTAATCAATTACAAATTTCTTGTTTTGAACTTGCCACAGATCCTCAATACAACGGTGAATTAATTCTAAAATTTATTGCATGAATTCGTTGATGACGAATCCATCAAAAAACAAGGACGTAAACTGTATAATTCGATCTACTTCTCTAAATTGTAATTAATTACAAATTTCTTGTTTTGATCTTGCCACAGATCCTCAATACAACGGTGAATTAATTCTAAAATTTATTGCATGAATTCGTTGATGACGAATCCATCAAAAAACAAGGACGTAAACTGTATAATTCGATCTACTTCTCTAAATTGTAATCAATTACAAATTTCTTGTTTTGATCTTGCCACAGATCCTCAATACAACGGTGAATTAATTCTAAAATTTATTGCATGAATTCGTTGATGACGAATCCATCAAAAAACAAGGACGTAAACTGTATAATTCGATCTACTTCTCTAAATTGTAATCAATTACAAATTTCTTGTTTTGATCTTGCCACAGATCCTCAATACAACGGTGAATTAATTCTAAAATTTATTGCATGAATTCGTTGATGACGAATCCATCAAAAAACAAGGACGTAAACTGTATAATTCGATCTACTTCTCTAAATTGTAATCAATTACAAATTTCTTGTTTTGATCTTGCCACAGATCCTCAATACAACGGTGAATTAATTCTAAAATTTATTGCATGAATTCGTTGATGACGAATCCATCAAAAAACAAGGACGTAAACTGTATAATTCGATCTACTTCTCTAAATTGTAATCAATTACAAATTTCTTGTTTTGATCTTGCCACAGATCCTCAATACAACGGTGAATTAATTCTAAAATTTATTGCATGAATTCGTTGATGACGAATCCATCAAAAAACAAGGACGTAAACTGTATAATTCGATCTACTTCTCTAAATTGTAATCAATTACAAATTTCTTGTTTTGATCTTGCCACAGATCCTCAATACAACGGTGAATTAATTCTAAAATTTATTGCATGAATTCGTTGATGACGAATCCATCAAAAAACAAGGACGTAAACTGTATAATTCGATCTACTTCTCTAAATTGTAATCAATTACAAATGTCACGACGATTTGACGTATCGTGTTTTCAAATAACTCAATTTGCAAACACAATATAACAGCTTTTTTTCGATTGCGCTGAATTGCTATTGGTATTGACCAAGAGATTTCTATGCTTTGTAGTTTGTTACAAAACATTGAACCCCTGACCATAAATTCACGTATATTCATCCTTTTAAAGATTTATCAAAAACAATAGTACCATAAGCGAGGATAATTGAACTAATACCGATACTACACTAAGGCATATTATTGGCAGTGTAGAAGAAATAATCAATAGCGAGGCGCATGCAGGCGTGTAATGGAATGCTTAGTATGCGAGTCGCGGACGCTGTTACCACCGCCGTTTCTCGGTGTAGCTAGCACAGATGCGATATGTAGAAATTGCTACGTGGCTTGTACGCATAGTTAGGAGTAACTATTGCTTGAAAGTAGTTCTAGGCCTTCTATTCATTAGTATTCACTAAAATAGTGTCTTGTGAGTTTCCCACTTCGATTTCCAGCCTGGCTTAACCATTGAATTTCTCATATTATTATGCCCGAAAGCAATTTTATTAAATTTTTATACGTGGCGAGAAATACTCACGTCAGTCTTTCGGCGAGATGGAATCGGAACGATTACAAGTAGAACCGATGATCTGATAAAGCTTGCGGAAATTTACGGATAAGGCCAGCCCAAAACTGAGCTAGGTGGCCTTGGAATCGCTCCTAAGGATTGACATCCACGTTTAGTTTAGTTTAGTAGGTTTATCCTACCTAGCCTACTAACCTTTTACCTACCAAGCAAACTCTATTATTCACTGAGCTAAAGTAAAATTTAGTAAATAATAAATTATGTTTGATATTCTCTAAGTAACTATCAATTTTAATAGAGCCTTGACTTCCAAACTAGGTTGCCCTGTATTTCATGAGCCAATCCCTTCCCCTGTTTAATACATTTTAGTGTCAATAAACATAATTGAGTAACTAATGAAATATTAAAATAAAGAAGCAACTATCGGAAAAAGACTAAGAAATTAATTAACAAGCCTAAGTACTGACCAAATCATCAAATAAATTTGATAGGGAAGAAAGGTAGTAGATATAACTCTAAAAGCCGGTCCTTAGGAAAGCAAATCCAAGCAAGTCCAGCAGGAAATGATACAGGGGTTGCTGATGTACATACAATGAGAGCCTTTGAGCATACCGTAAGTAAAACATCGCAAGCTTATTTTACTTAGCACTTTAATTTAATTTTTTTAGCTTTTGTCTATTTTTTTGTAATAATTCCGGTGATTTGTATTTTTTTTCTTTTTGTAATTCACAAATACACACAACTGACACTATTCTCTTAAAAATCAAATTTCGAATAATTTTATCCTAAAGTATTCTTTGTTTACTTATTGTGACAAAACATTTCCAAGAACCACTGAGCAAAATATACAATTGGATTATCGTTCCCACATTTCGTAATCTTTGATTTGTTACGCCTTATATCGAAGTACGAAAGGAAACTTGGAATAGATATCGAAACGGATACCTCATTCATTTGTATTTTCGAAACGTAAACAAAGATAACAACAATTTTACGAGCGACAAGTAGTCTGTTCGACGTTATACAGAATCGTGTAGAATAATATCGGTTCTTTATGATTTCGTCATCTTGACTCTTATTTAGGAATAATATAACACTTTCTGTGCATGTCAAGGGACGGGCCAGAAAATATATATATAACACAACATCTCTTTTGGTAAATAATAAACTTAAACGAACGTAAGTAAACCACTAATGAAATTAAATTCCGTTCCAATGCAGTTAAAATACCCTTTACTTGCAAATAATTATTAATTAAGCCCATGTGGATTACTAGTCATTCCTTTCGTTAGCAAATATTTAGCGTCTTTGGACAAACGGTTCGAAACCGACGATTTCCTCAAAATTGTTGAATAAAGACTTTATTAAGTTTCTAGTGATGGAATTGACAAACGTTTATATTTTTTACTTTACATTAAATTGATTCTACTCAATGTGTACATTGGTTACACTTGAGTTTATCATAGTATGTGTGCTTGTGCTCACGATCTAGGTGAACATTAAGCTGATCTAAAGCACCCTATTGTGCACGTGAGACAGATATAGGGATGAGAGGCTTAACCGGATAAAGCCCGAGGCGGTTGATTATGCCGCCGTTTGATTTACTATGACGCGATATTACGAGCGCCAGGGAGTCCCGAGGCAGTGGCGAAAACGAACAATTTATAGTGTCGAAACACTCGATATAATCAGGTCGGCAAAGTGGACAAGTGTGAAATATGAGACCCCACTCTGTCAGCATTCGAATAGATGAGGGTCGCTGGATATTATTACTAAAACGCCTCGTTTTAGAAATGGAAGTCGACATGGCACGAAGCGCTACACTCTCGGGAATGCTTATGGAGGGAAACAAGCTGTTTGTATGCGGGTCGCGACAGTGATTAGCCTTAGGTAAAGACACCTTGAAGCCAACCTTCAATCGAACTCTCGAACGATTTCTACAGCCTTCATCTCCTATTACGCCTTTTCATTAAATGAATCGAACTGAATCTAATTTGTAAAGTCAAAGGAACTGTATAATGTGAAATGAACCAATTTATTTAATTTATATTAGGTATATACTTACTATAATACCGTATTACTTACAGTGACAGCTGGACGAGTTATTTAAAAATAAATACTGTCTCTGTACTAGACCGTTAGTAGTAAGTAAGTAGACCGATGGTTTTTAGGTACGTTTCTGTTTCTAACAAACTGAAATACTCATTTTATTGCATTAGAAATTTGTTCAAATTTGTATTAAATGTATGGTGAAGTACCTACATGCACGTGTAAGTAAATAAAATTAATAACTAACACCACTTGCTTTTCCTTGGAAACCATAAAACCTACATTATAAAAGTTGTATACTGTGTTTAATATACAATCCTATATTTACCGTACAAACAATTTCTCACAATACTTAATAACTTATAAATTTATGATGATTAAAAGGAAACATTATATAATAGCTTCATTTATTTGTAACACAAAATTGCTCTTCCATTCTTGAAAGCTATTTCTTTGTTCAGATAAATTTTGTTACGGCTTTATGATAAAGTAAAAATTTAGGAATAAGGCGCACCAACTTTCGTATTAATGTAGTCGAAATATTCAGTCAGCTTCACATAAATAATACAACAGCCCGGACTGTCGTTACAAATAACGCAAAGATTACCCTAGACGTTTTATTGTGTTAAAAGCATTCAATTTACCCACGCACGTTTTTTATGCTACCTTTTTTATACCAAAAGGTAACCATAAAGTCTTGTGTGCTGTAGCATGTGGAGTGATCACCTCTGTCCATGAACATTCACATGACCAGCGTGTAGGTTTCTGGTCTTGAAGAAAATAATACATTCTCTTCTTAAATTAAGGAACCCTAAATCGATCGGTTTGGAAATACCGATGGGGACGGCTCAACACAAGCAGTTGTGTGAGACACGAAGTGCCGTGAAAGACATACGAGGAAAGCCAAACATCAAATGAACTGATGTAATTAGGAATTCGAAAACATGTTATAGTAATCACAGTAAATTTTGAAATAATGAAACAGAGATGAAAATTATACCGGCTCACTGAATAATAATAATAGCATTAAAAATCGACATACGATCGCAAATTCGATTAAAGAGGCAAATTTATAACAATTGCTGAATTTAATCATTTAAATTGCCGACCCGTGAACCACCAACTTATGAAACAAAAGTCAATACGTCATTTTACAAGCTGCAGCGCTCATTGCAGATTTCAAAGTGGTTTCAATTGCAGACTATCGCTATATTTTTCTGCATCACAGCGAATTGCGATATTTCAATACGCCGCTGTGACGAAAAACAATGGAGTGCTATTTGACATAGGAGCATACGCGCGAGATCGATATCCGTTTGCGGTAGAACACGTATGCACTTTAAAACCTAACTACGAGCCCTAGTACAGAATTTTTTACAAATTACTAGACTTTGTACGGTAAAGACTATATTGGAATTTATCAACTTTCGAACAAAGATCGAAGACTTAATGTTAATATAGTTTAACGTGAACCATATATTCGCGACTGAATTCTGTAATTAACGTTGGTACCGAAATAAATATAATTTTCATTACATATTTCATAATGTTATTATGCTGCGAGATAATAATGACTGCTTGATGATATTAGTAACCGCAGTTGTTGTACAACAATCTTAATTACTTAATATTTCTCCTGAAATTCTTATGGGTATCTTGGAAAAGCAACTTTTCAAAAACGTATTAAAACGAAGAAAAGATTCCCGTCTTGCCTTATAAATTTTACCTTCGTCTTCGATATGAATGAATAAAAAATCTGTGTGAACACTAGAAAAACTTGCAATTCAAATGTTTGAGTTAATTTAAGAACATGAACACAAGACGTACCTGAATTCGGTTGATTGTCGGAGTTGGGCCGGGCTGAGGGCGCACCGTCTCGCGCCTCCACTTCCAGCGCGTACGCTCCCTGCTTCTCTCTGTCGAATACCACCTTCGTGAAGATCTCGCCGGTCTGCATGCTTATCTCGAAGAAGTCCTTGCCCTCGTTGCGAGGCGAATCCACGATGTAATAATACACCTAAGACAAGAGAAAAGATAAATAAGTAAATAAGATAACGTAGAGAGTAGAGTATATTTTGCAAGAAGGTATTCACCAATCGACACCTTTGTTACATCATAAATTAATTATGTAGACGTTTACTTTTTCTAATCCCAAAGCAATGGTATTTCGAATCTGTTTCAATATAAGTAGCAACAAGAACTTGCTGGTTTTGGTCGAGGTTAGGCCCCAGACACATCTATCACATAGAGAGTACTAACAAGCTCCAATAAAAAGATGTGTGATTAAAAGAAACCCAAGTATTTTTCTTCTACTTATAAATCCTGCGACATACTGCCACGTATAGGCTAGGCAAACTGCAATCTATGTTAGTATTAATACAAATGCTTTATTTCATTAACTCGATAATTCGACATAGTATTTGGATGGGTTAAATGTGACTTACTAATTAATAAGCGGAACGGAATTTAAAACAAGTTTGCATACTGTTTCAACCGCTTTATTTAACGATTAATTTAATTACTGTAAATTTACAGACTGTTTGTACAATCAAATAAAAAAAAAATTAAGCTTTAAACATAAATTAAAAGATCAATTATATACTTCCAATAAACACTTTTAAATATACAATAATATACTGACATACCCTCGACAAACATTTCAGATTCTTGAATTTATAAAAGGATTTTTTTTGTTTGAATATAGAGATACTAAAATTGTGTTTCAAATATGAATAAAATGTTCCTCGGATAAATAATCTGTCAGTGTAACTTAACATCGAGTAAAAGGGCGCTCACTTGTCTCTTACTCTATTCATAGAAAACGTAGACAATAAAATAATATTACTGTCCCAAGGATGTTTAATCCAATATCTTTTCGTTAACTAACAGAACGTTTCATAAAAGTTATACACGAGGGGCGGTCAAAAAGTTCGCGGAATGGCAAGGAATGGAAATTAAATTAAACCCAAAATTATTTTTCCTTCTTACATTCACCCGATCTATGAAATATTTTGTTTAAACTATCAAATAGTCGAGACCATTTCTCCATTTACTGTGGCATTGGCAAATGGCATTTTTTTAGCTTTTCTGGTTTAGTGGCGTAGTATTTTTCGATGATAATGATGCCTTTTTATTTGTAACCAATTAAAAAAAACCTGTAGAATCCATCGTGGCCATGATCTTTCCGAACGATTGCGACACTGTAAACTTCTTAGGCTTCTTATGTTATGCACTGAATCAGGCTCATAATGAACTCACATTTCCACCCCAGTGAAATACGATTAATAAACACGGGTCTCGGGTTTCGCTACATAGTTCCAAAGACTGCGAGCACTCGACGCGCTGTTATTTTTAAAGCGGTGTGAGTATTCTTTGCATCCATCTTGCGCTGACCGAAATGTTGATCATTTCGGTCAACGGAAGAACTTTTAAAATTGTACGCGATGATACTTAAACTATTTTTCTTAGTTGCGTTTTCTTCAAAATGCTCGAGCTTTTTAAGAACAAGTTTTCAATAATGTCTAACGAAGTGGCTTCAATCGACTGACCTTTGCGTTGTTTGAATAGGTCATACCGTCTGCAAATCATGGTTTTCGAGGACTAGAGTCCTCTTAAGTAGATGGCATATCTTCCATGATGGCCTGCCGCGTTCTTTAATGACAGTGCGAAACTCAATTTTATTTGACTTGTTGACTTAGCGATAACTCGAACAAGAGTAACCAAATTTAGCTAAAACTTGGTATTTACAGTAAAGTTGAATCATTAACTAGTCCTAGGTATACGATAATTCTTGTCTTTTTAAACCCTTTCATTCCGAGAACTTTTTGACCCACCCTCATAGTTAAAAGAGTTAATTAATAATACCTACTGTTTTTACGCTGTTGATGAAATTTATTCGTATTCAGTGATTACATAACCGTAGCGTTAGCTAGCGTACTATAACCGGCAAGTAAATTATAATCAAATATTCAACACTACCCCCTACAGGATTTCAAATAGCCTGTGATATGTAAATAAGTTGTACAGCCAGACTCACGTGCTCTAGGATACATATGTCACTTAGTGTAAGTGAATTTTGCGATCCAGGTAAATTAATGCTTGTGTTGCTACCGGACAATCTATGCCGTTTGCTGTACGAATTAAGAGGACTTTGCGCACTCTAGCTTAAGAGACTTTCAGTTTTAGCAAACTCAGTATTCTAATTTCAGCTCTAAAGTAAGTAAGAGTTATTACAAACATGTAATAAGTTAATTAAAATAAAAAAAAACTAGTTAATAAGTAGTAACCTAAAGAACGTTGGTCAAATATCTTCTACATCACGTAGTATTTAGTCACATATTATCATAACATGTCATCAGTACTCTATTGTATATATTTGATAGGCCCATGACTGTCACATTTTAACCCAAACTCTGTTATAGTTACTAATATTATTGAATATGCAAATTAACTCAAATTCAGACTTTGAGTTATTTAAATTTTATAGGAAAACGCCCAAATTTGATTGGCAAAACGTAGAACTTAAATATGCAAATATTTTATGAGCGCAAAGCTTTTGTTAGTAGGTTTTATTTTTAGCTAGTTTAGTTTTAGTAATTAAAACCATTGTTTCATCAATGAGTTAATTCGCCGCTCCAATGTTTAAATTAAACCCCTCGAGGAGCCTCAGTATTGCGAATCTGTTTTCGAATAACTTCACGAAAATGCGAAAAATGGACGACCGCAAATCCTTTGTGACAACCCATTGAGTTATTACTCGCGTCTGAAGTATTTAATGTTGCTTCAAATTGAGGTTATTTAAATTGTGATAAAATTGCAGACTGGTGTCAAATAGATAATAGAAAGGCAAAAAAATAAGTTGCCAATGTAATAGTGAAATAGATAGAAACAAGACAGGGGCCATGAAATAATTGATCAAGAACTAAGCTAGTATTTAAATAGTAACTTTTAAGCAAATCATTAAAATCGTGGATTTGAAATCTCAATGATTGTCAGCCATAAAACAAAAAGTTCTGATATTCAAAAAAACGGTATCATAGTTTGTCATACTCTTGCAGACGACGAGACTTTACATTAATTATAGTTAAAGTTACAACTACATAAACGTAGCACCTGCTACAACTAAGGTGGAAAGAGAAAAAAATAAAAAAAACATGTAATAAGTTATTGTAAATTTAGTCATTCAAATGTAACGTAAAATAGCCTAGCGAAGAAAAGTTCCCAGTGAATCAGTTCTTAAATTAAACTAATTTTATAACTAAAAGCTGAAACTTGGAGCGTGGTGTAAAATTCACTTGAATCGACCCTGTTGAGCGTTATTTGCTAATTCAAATATTTCAAAATGTCCGAAGCATTTACACTCGGTCACTTGAATTACTAAGATCCTTGAAAACAGTCGAATTATGTCGATTAATATTGTTGCACTTAAAACAGAGAGCTATGTTTTATTCAAATTCTAAATTCCTCAAAATAATATTTTGTGTTACGAACTTTTGGTGCTGCTTCCGTGATGTCGATTTTCTGACATTTTTGAACATATTCTAAATAAGAATGTAGTATATAAGAAAAAAATATAAAGAATAGTTTTTGAGGACACTATTTAGACACTGTCTTGCTACATTCGAAGTCTCAATTGTATTCACATAATCTTTCGTCTATTGACTAGAAATGAGATAAGTGGAAAAAAAATTAGGAGAATGGCTACAAATATTCTTACTTGTAATAGAAAAAAAATATAAGATTGATCTCAAAAAACATTCAAGTTGTATCAAATCGAACACAATCTAAATTAGTCAATGTTGCTGCCAGACATTTCCACGATAAGTAACGTTTTATTGATTCAAGCAGCCCTATACAAAGAGATGATGTATGAGTATGACGCCTTAAGCCAAGTGAAGCGACTGTCTGTAACGTGAACCTATCGTTGTCTTAGTAATCGCTGGAATCTTCTTTTTGTATTCATCCAGGTTACCGAGAATATTGACGAAATATTTTACCTACATCATATTGCGTTTTAAATTTCTATTTTATTTTGTACATGCTGCGGATAACATTACCAAAATTAAATTGGAAACCGACTGGCTTTTACTGGATTCTTGTATACAAATTCTCGCGCTATGTAGACATATAAAACCTCCCGCATCTATTTCAAAGCCGTAAAAGAGCATCGTAAAAGTTACGATCCACTTTTGTTTCCTCGATAAATCAAAATACCCCACTAGTACTAAGTTGTATGAATTCTTCAATAAAAACCTAATTAAATAGGTCATTAGAAACTGATTCATATACCTTTAAAATTTTAGAAGAAATATTTTAAGTAATCAGTAAAGGCTTATCGGTTTCTTGTCTAATAACGCGAAAAAAGGTTCGAATTTCAAATAGCTTTTACGAAAGCCATCAGCCAAATCCATTATTTCGGATTACATTCCAAAATTTTTTTTCAAAATTAGCGTATAAATAACGTTAAAATAAAAAAAAATACTACTAACTCAATTGAAAGACGCGAAGCAAACACTGTTCTGATTTTTTAAATTTTCGAACTATAAATACAAATTTTATACGCGGTGAATATTAAAAATCAATGGAGTTGTAGGAACACTATCCAAATCATAATTCAAGTTAAGCTTCTTAAACCAATTTAAGGTGGAAACGTAAACGTATTTGTCAAGGGATTAAGACGGCAAACATTTGTTGGTGAGTGTACCTACCGAACAGTTGCTGACTTGCTTGGCGTGGGTATTTACTTATCCTTAGAAACAAGAACGCGTCGTAAATCTTATCCAACATGTTAGTGTATAAGAACATTTGATCCCACGTAATGAGGCGGGTCAAAATTATTAATACCCCTGTCATGTTTACTAATAATTCAACATCTTTGCATCAAAACCATATCAATGTTCCTTAATTCAATATTCGAATATTTTTCAATAAAATAAATAAATGTACGATTGACTTATAAATTTAATGTTATGGGCCTATATGATTCAATGTAAATCTAAGTTTCAATAGTTATGGTGAAATGATGATAATATATATTTCTTGTTATATTGAATATCGTAAAAATATAACGACTAGGAAGACAGTATAAAAGTTATCTATGGCATAGTCCTAAACAGATTCCGGAGCCAATAAGTGTGTTGCCATAGAATCTATATTCACATGAGTATACTTCTGCAGTAAAACCAAAACGAACGGTTAATCATTCAAAAGCTTATTTAGTTCCCAAGATCGTATAACACTGCTTACGTTAATATTCCTTAATTCACTCTTCTGTCTCATCAATAGCATATTCTTGTCTTTCCTAGCTACGTTTACAATAAATGGAAACAATTCTTCATAATTGTTCATCATTTCAAAATTGTAAAGATCGAATAGGCTAATTTAACCGAAGCAAACTAATTAGGGTTCCAGCTAATTAGGGAGCAAACAGTTAAAAACAATCAGTTAATAACTAAAATTGTGAACAAAATTGCAGGTCGCGGTATCGAAAGCGCCGCCCGCTGCCTGCAATGTCACAAAGGTTGCTTTAAGCAGGGAAATAATAAAAAAATAACTTGCGTAAGGTACGGTATTGAAATGTAAACCCGCGTAAAACGATATTTGGTAGAGTTGGTAGTGGTAATATGTGATGAGGCTTGTGGTGATGGTGATAGTGGTGGTAGTGGTAATGGTAGTAGCTTTGGTGGTAATGTGGTGGAGGTGGTGGTGTTAGTAGTGATGGTAACGGTGGTAACTATAGCGAAAACTGCTAAAGTTCTTAATTGTATAATAGTGGAGGTTTCTATAAATGTAGTGCTAATATATAGCCGAGGTTCTGGAAGAATATTATAAACCATACTGTGCTGTAAGGATAAAGGACAAAGGAGAAGAAGAAGAAAAGAAGAGACAGAGGGGGAGAAGAATAATAAGAAGGCGAAGAAGATGAAGAACACAAAGAAGAGAAATAAGAAGACGAAGAGAAGAAAGAGGAAAAGAAGAAGAAAAAGAATAAAACGTAGAAAAAAATTACATCATATATTATTTCTTACAATATTACCTTTCATCTAGTAAAATCTTCAATTGTAAAGGGTCTTTCAACAAGGACGGGTCGATGTTAAAATTGAATAAAACAAGATATGTTTGAGGTATTAGCGATATGTATTTTTTATTTGAAAGGCCCATTTATACCATTATGGATGGAATATGACATCGTTCAAATGTCCGCCGCGCCTTCGTATGGTGGCACGAATCCGAGAGGTCCAATTTTTAATGACTCTGCTGCATAGATCCGGTTGAATCTGAGCGATGGCCTGCGTTATGTTGGCTTTCAGAGCAACGGTCAATTGTGGCTTATTGGTATAGACCTCCGACTTCAGAAAACCCCACAAGAAAAAGTCTAGCGGAGTCAAATCACACGATCTTGGTGGCCAATTCACGTCACCTCTGCGAGTGATAACCCTACATCAAACCGTTCATGCAGAATGTCCATTGTGTCATTCGCAGTGTGGCAAGTAGCGCCATCTTGCTTCATATTGTTCACGTCCATATTGTTCCATTCAAGCCAAAATAAATTGTTTATCATTGATCTGTAGCCTCGCCAACGTCGTTTTCGAAGAAGTACGGACCGATGACGCCGCCAGACCAAAATCCGCACCAAACAGTAACTTTTTGTGGATGCATTGTCACCTGGTGAACCTCATGTGGGTTGTGGTCATCCCATATCCGGCAATTTTGCTTATTAACAAAACCGTTCATCTAAAGATGGGCTTCGTCGCTAAAGATTATTTTTCGGCCAATATCGGGGTCCACTTTTAAGCGTTCCGAAGCCCATTCAGCGAATACACGGCGTTGTCTATGGTCATTAACTTTGAGCTCTTGGGTCAGTTGGATCTTGTACGTATGCAGGTCCAAGTCCCGACGCAAAATTTTCTTCAAAATTCTTCATCCATACATCTACGCATACATGCTCGTCGGTTACGGGTACTCTTTATATCGCCCTTCTTTATCTTTATTTCTATCTCTTTATCACTAATCTGGTCAATATAAGTACACCTTGGGCGTCCCCTGCCAACGCTGCCACTCACTTTTGCAACATAAATTTGTTTCGTTACTCTGTCGTCATTCTTCCTTTCAACATGCCCGAACCACCGAAGCATACCTTTCTCAATTCTAGTAACAACATCCACTTTTAAGCCACACTCCTCTCTTATAACGCTATTCTTAATCCTATCATTTAATGTCAATTTATGTTTTTTTTTTATTTACTTCGGGGAAATTATTTGGCAACTATTTAAAAAGATATGTCTTTAACAGAAAAAAAAACAAAAACTGTCTCTAATAGTCGAATCATAATGAATTTAAATCATTTAAAATTTTGCGAATTATTATTATTCACTGTTACTAACAAAAAGTATATAACTTACTTTTAAGCTTATCTGTGATTTTGCAGCATTACAACAACATTAAAAATTTGTGAAATGTATTTTAATTATTAAATAGCAATTTGGAATGTAATACAAAAACAGAATTGATCGTGACATTGTTAGAAAATAACAATTTCTACTTCTATATCAAGATATCGTCTTTTATTATTCCGATAAATTGGAAAAGTATATCGTAGTAACATTAAACAGCAAAATTCTTTCCAAGGCTACATAGAACAACAGAAACTATTAAAACTTTTTTAATCAAAATCTAATCAACCGCGCATGCCCGCCGCAATCATTGACTAAGGTAATTGTATTGTAGCTTCAACGTACAAAACCCAATTCAGGACCTAGATTATTTTACATTAAATATACCGATTTGGTTCGGAGCCGAAAAATTCTTAAAGAAAACGTTGAGATTTAATAATCAGTGAGTACGTGTCAGTGTCCTTTTTAATATTGAGACATGAAATAAAATTTTGATATTTGATAATTAAATATAAACAATTTGATATAAATCATTTTGAATTCAAAAAATGAAAGAAAAACATTTGTTTTTTCCAGTTCGTTTTCTAATTGCTTTCCCAGAAAAATATTTGATGAAACGTGAATGAAAATTGAGGTGATTGTGAAAGAAATGAGTGGTCTATTGACCTAGCAACTCTTCGGCACGTAGACAACTGCATCCATATGCAAAGATGAATCAACATGTAAATGATTTGTTACCTCGAAGTCTAAAACAGAAATGGAATATGAGTTACGGTTCCCTAGTTTTCTTATACGTCAATAAAATATATTTTTAAGTTGATTTCGGTAAGTCGTCCAACGATATTTTTTTTTCATATTTAACAATATGCGCTCACGCTTCTAACCCAGAGTGGTAAGCAGAGATTACGGACTCCCATTTGGTGTGATCCTGGCACTTCATCCTGGCATAAAAAAAGAGAAATAAGCAATTAAGCAAGTTGCTAATGCATGCTGAGCATGTTACTTCACACGAACCTATAAGATTTTCCCCTACCAAATATTGTCTTGCGCGGCTAAAAAAGTTTCACTTCAAAATTTCAAAATAACAATAGGTACATATATATTTTTGTAATATATAAATTATCCATGTAAAATTATACACGTTACTTTTTTATACGAAATACTAAATAGACGATCTGATCTATGTATTTAAGTTTTATGTTTACCAACTTCAAATATATTATTTCATATATTTTGTTTTATAAATGGTTTTATAATAAAATTATATTTCATACACATTTTTAATATTACATAAAAGTCATAACATTACGCAATTATGTATACCTATATAACCCAGTTAGATAGCATGTCTATAGTCCACGCTACTAAAGGAGCCTCTACCGTAAGTACCGATCATTACGGCACCCACATTACACACAAATGGGTTCATTCTAAAATATTCATGCCGTTTACGTACGTTAGATAATAGACCTACAGTCATTGATGCGGTAGACGGCTGTAAAAGGTTTTAATGTGTACCGGTGAAGCAACCTGTGAAATACCACGACCTCACAGAAGCCAGTACGAGTACGGTGCCGGACGCCTTTTTCTAGTCCTTTACCACTTTCTGTGCTTTTCTAATAAGGATGGTATGGGAGGTTGAAAGGATTTCACGAGGCAGGGAATAAATAGGGAAAGAAAATATGCTTTTTCCTGTTTATCCGCTCCTCTAAAAGGTAGGCAACGAATCCGCAAGACATTATGTTCTTGCAGATGCCTTAAACGCATCGATCACCTAATAATCCTGAACTCCTCGCTTGTTTGCCACCTTGTTCCATAAATAAAAGGTAAATTGCTGTCTCAAAGTCATTATTGTAAGGTTTCTATTCGGACTGGGTACCAGGTGTCGGAAGGTTTAGTTTGTTTGAAGATATAAAATATGAAAAGTTATCATGTTAACTTTTAAGTATATCTAAAAATTGTACCATTTTACCATTTCTATTACTGGCCTGTAATTTATACCAATTGTAATGAAACAATAAGTACTTAAACATTTCCTTTTCCATATTAATGAGCCATAATACTCATAAAATATTCGTTAACACTGCATTTTCGCTTTGCCCGATTCGTTTTTGCGCAATACGCAGAAATGTAACAACAAAAGCAGAGCTTCGAGCTTTTCGCTTTCAGTGGAACGAATAAATCTAAAAGCTTCATTTATTATCTTCTTCCATGAATAATTTTTGCTACCATGAAACTTTTATGTATAAACTCAATATTTAAAACAAAAAGACTGTTATTTTAATATTTCTCGTCAATAAAAAAATCTCCATTTAGTACTTGTGAAAAATACTCCGGCCAAAACATTCATAACGAATTACATGAAAGAAGCTACTACGCGTGACTTCTTTACGAGGAATCAACTAGTGGTTGACCTTATTATCCTTCGATATTAAGTGGCGAAGTCATCGAAAGATGGCATGCACTAGTTAAGCATTACCCTATGAACTCTTCTCTTGTAGGTAGCGTTAGGTTTTCTTTATATACAAGCATATGAATCAAGTAGATAGCTTGATTTTAATATTTATTGTTGTGTTGATTCCGGTGGTCGCGCGTCTATCCGGCGACGTCGACGGCACTACCATTCGATGGTGATGGTGATGTGGGGATCGAGTGATGCACTGGTGCACTGCAGTACGCACGATATACGAAAGTTCAAAAAGTTTCATTCAAACGCAAGTTATATTAACAATTAAAGGATGGCGACTAGTCTTTATGTCTACACGTCCGGTGGTAAAATAGGCATGTAACCTACATAAGTCATGTCATTTCTGCGAAAAATTCGTCTCATCCCCCGCGTTATTTTTTACAGCTAGCGATATCACCGATTTCCATCAACAAATCACACCGCAACGCCAACAAATCCAACACAATGACATCATTATTAGACTCAGGTTTGTATTGTATTGTATGCATTGCAAACAGTATGACTACAATGTTTGCATAATTGCACTTTTTATAAACGATAATTATTTTCCTTTAAAAAAAATGATACGTGCAATATTTTTCAGTTCCACTGCTTAAACTATTTGTATATCATAAATATGAACGATCAAGGCATTTGTATTTGTTATCAAGTATCTAAGGGAACTCTTTCTATAAACACTTCAATCGCAAATACATAATAATAAGCATAAACTTACTTGATTGTTCGGGAACGTTCCATCCTTGTCGATTGCGTTGACTTGCGTGACCTTGGTGCCGATCGGCTCGCCCTCTAGCACCGTCTCCTGCTCGCGCTCCGTGAACAGAGGAATCTCATCGTTGACATCTTCAAGCATTATGTAAACAGTTGTCTCCGAGGCAAGCTGCTGGGCTCCATTGTTCTGTTTTTGAATTAATTGTTATTAGTAAATTATGTAACGAACATTAACCAAAAAAAGGCACAGGCAGGCATAACATCAGAAGGACTGCCGACAGAAGTGAAAACTCGAAACAGACGCGACAATAGTTTAAAAATGAACCAATAAACAGCAAAAAAGAAACCCTTGTATGTTTATCATTAAAATTCAAAATTGAATGCAAGAAAAAAAATTGACCAAACTGTTCCAAATTCAAATAAGCTGATGCGTACGGCTGGCGCGTGATGCATATTGTTCCCGCTAACCCAATGATGAAAAAAGTTGCAGATATGCCACTAGTGGTCGAAAAGTGAACACTGGAAATCGTCCCAATTGAGACGCTTTTTCTATAGCATACGTCATGTTCCATTAACAGATGATGCGTTGCCTGCCTTTAATTGACAGAGGAGGGCATAGACAGGAAAAAGTATTTTTCTTTTTCCCCGTTAACCCCCTCCCCGTCCAATCCTCTTCCCTTTCCCATCCTATCCTTATGAGGAAAGGGTGGAAAGGGGAAGAGGACTGAAATTAGGCCTCCGGCACCTCACTCGCCAGACGAAATGCAGAGTATAACTACTTTACGCCTGTTTTCTGTGAGGTCCTGGTATTTCACCGGTCGAGCCGGCCAATTCGTGCAACAGATGTTGTTGTTGCGGCCTCTACCACTGTTAACAGGTATAACAGGGTTCCAAGCAGAATGTAGAAACATATTTCCCAATACATACTTAAATGCATCTCAGGTACTCTATATAACCTAGATGTATTATAGAAGGTAAGGTTAATTGTACAAGACGGATCAAAAATAAATATAAGTTGATTACCAATTTAGTATTGGAAAATATTTTTTTTTAATATCCAATATCCAAGAACTGGGATATAGCAGCGCCACTTATTTTCGGGAATAATTTAACGTTTCTGGTTCTTACTAGACTCACCATCATTGGCGATGTTAGTCTGCTACGTGATTTACTAGTATTCCGACAGGTGGCGGCAAATAATATTCGCCGATAAATATATTGTTAGCGACATCTACCGTAACATTTTTACAAAATAGCACAGTATTTTGTGCGCTGACTACTGTTACTGTGAACACCCGACAGATGACTATTTAAGTAAGAGGGAAAATCTCCCAACAAGCAAATACAGCAAAAGTGACTCAAAATATTTCTTTTTCATTTAAAGCACTGTAAAATTTTTGTGAAAAATTTTACGTATATTTGGCTAATTGTTTTTCAATTATGTTCCTAATTGTCACGTCAAGGTTTGTCTATGAGAAAACAGTGAACGAATGAAACAGAAAAATTATAATTAAAAAGGGCTTACACCGTTTGTTCTCTTTAAAGAGCTAGTGTGTTCTCCACTACCATCGCGAAGTAATAATTGTCCCTATTGTCAACGCTCGTCGCTAATTGGCTAAGCAGCACATAGTACGGCATTATTGGTGCGTGAATTGAACACTTGCTATAATCTGCTGGGTTGCAATAGTTGACAAAGAAAACTCCGCTCAATATCTCACTATCAGTTGTCATGAAAAAATTAAATCGTGCCCGGTACAGTTAATAGGTCCACCCATCACGATACAATTTTCGTTATAACATTTTAAAACGATACGTGCTTACATGTTTTATTTGCGTTCACTGGAAAGGAAACAGTCAAACGAGTGGTGGATGATATGCATTTGCGTAAGAATGAATGGGGAGTAGATAATGGAAAGGAGATGATAGGAAGTAAAAGTGGATGGTGCTTCGCCCTGCCTTTACCGAACGAAACAAAGAATTATGTATGACACCGACTGACTATAAATGATTCTTTAAGATCACAATTTGATGACAGCGTATAATATGCCTAGACCAATTATAAACTGACCAAATTTACAATCATGTATATTACTTCACGCCTACCTGGCAGTTCCCCTACCGAGTCAACTTATTCATGCAATAGCCTCTTTTGTTGGCCTCACCACTGTTCCACCACCACAACCATCAGATTATATTAACTTCTAAGTAATACACTAAAATCTTACCTCAACTCGAATAGTCAAATTGTATTCCTTGATACTTTCGTAGTCTAATGGATGATTTACTTTTATATCGCCCCAAGTGAATCCGTTATCGGATCTTTGTTGTAAGTAAAATGTATGAAACTTGTTGGTTTGAGCTGTGGAACCGGGCATTAGGCGATAGAACACCGTCGGATTATTCTCAATCCCAGAACTGAAAATATTATTAAATCGATATAGTAAGCATTTTTATTTAATAAAATGTAATAGAAATAATATATGCGCTACTACAGGCACGTGACGACATCAAATGCGAAATCAAATTATTCTAATAAAATTTAATAACGATGGCACAAATAATTCTATACTCTACTCAATCAGAGTATAGTGAACTAATAAAAATAATCAAATGCAGATGAAAAACCTAAAATTATGAATAACATCAAATCTAAAGTCAATCTTATCTTGCGAATAAAATTTTGATTTTGAAGATTATGTAATGAAATAATTAAATTGATGATGAAAATTACTGACGACAGTTTTGGTCATCTTAACCCACCAGGGGCAGAAAATTACTGACGACAGTTTTGGTCATCTTCTTAACCCACCAGGGGCAGAAAATTACTGACGACAGTTTTGGTCATCTTCTTAACCCACCAGGGGCAGAAAATTACTGACGACAGTTTTGGTCATCTTCTTAACCCACCAGGGGCAGAAAATTACTGACGAAAGTTTTGGTCATCTTCTTAACCCACCAGGAGCAGAAAATTACTGACGAAAGTTTTGGTCATCTTCTTAACCCACCAGGGGCAGAAAATTACTGACGACAGTTTTGGTCATCTTAACCCACCAGGGGCAAAAAATTACTGACGACAGTTTTGGTCATCTTCTTAACCCACCAGGGGCAGAAAATTACTGACGACAGTTTTGGTCATCTTCTTAACCCACCAGGGGCAGAAAATTACTGACGACAGTTTTGGTCATCTTCTTAACCCACCAGGAGCAGAAAATTACTGACGACAGTTTTGGTCATCTTCTAAACCCATCAGGGGCAGAAAATTACTGACGACAGTTTTGGTCATCTTAACCCACCAGGGGCAGAAAATAACTGACGACAGTTTTGGTCATCTTCTTAACCCACCAGGGGCAGAAAATTACTGACGACAGTTTTGGTCATCTTCTTAACCCACCAGGGGCAGAAAATTACTGACGACAGTTTTGGTCATCTTCTTAACCCACCAGGGGCAGAAAATTACTGACGACAGTTTTGGTCATCTTCTTAACCCACCAGGGGCAGAAAATTACTGACGACAGTTTTGGTCATCTTAACCCACCAGGGGCAGAAAATTATTGACGACAGTTTTGGTCATCTTCTTAACCCACCAGGGGCAGAAAATTACTGACGACAGTTTTGGTCATCTTCTTAACCCACCAGGGACAGAAAATTACTGACGACAGTTTTGGTCATCTTCTTAACCCACCAGGGGCAGAAAATTACTGACGACAGTTTTGGTCATCTTCTTAACCCACCAGGGGCAGAAAATTACTGACGACAGTTTTGGTCATCTTCTTAACCCATCAGGGGCAGAAAATTACTGACGACAGTTTTGGTCATCTTAACCCACCAGGGGCAGAAAATTACTGACGAAAGTTTTGGTCATCTTAACCCATCAGGGGCAGAAAATAACTGACGACAGTTTTGGTCATCTTCTTAACCCACCAGGGGCAGAAAATTACTGACGACAGTTTTGGTCATCTTCTTAAGCCACCAGGGGCAGAAAATTACTGACGACAGTTTTGGTCATCTTCTTAACCCACCAGGGGCAGAAAATTACTGACGACAGTTTTGGTCATCTTCTTAACCCACCAGGGGCAGAAAATTACTGACGACAGTTTTGGTCATCTTCTTAACCCATCAGGGGCAGAAAATTACTGACGACAGTTTTGGTCATCTTAACCCACCAGGGGCAGAAAATTACTGACGACAGTTTTGGTCATCTTCTTAACCCACCAGGGGCAGAAAATTACTGACGACAGTTTTGGTCATCTTCTTAACCCACCAGGGGCAGAAAATTACTGACGACAGTTTTGGTCATCTTCTTAACCCACCAGGGGCAGAAAATTACTGACGACAGTTTTGGTCATCTTCTTAACCCATCAGGGGCAGAAAATTACTGACGACAGTTTTGGTCATCTTCTTAACCCATCAGGGGCAGAAAACAGCAATCACTATTCGATTTTCATCGAGTTTTTAGTACACAGATTACAGGCATTTAGAGAAACTGTTGAATTACATATTTGTTTGATATAACTGTTTTAGGTCGCCTCGTACCAGATTTAAGTGCCTTTATAACTAAATTAAACTTATATAAGTATAGTGAGTTAGTATGGTTTGGTCTTTCTCAATGTTTGTAAGTTTGAAATATGTGGTTTAGGACGCACAGATAGACAATAGAGTTGTGAACCAGGCCGCATCAGCCGACACTCAGTGTGAGAGATGCACTATGAAGAAACAAAAAATAATAATAATGCAAATACATCAATAGCACCTGCACGAAATAATGCACATTCATAATTAGCCAAGAACTCATTGAGAACGATGATCTTTATTTTTTCCGTAACCCCATTTAATACTTGACTACACAGCAGTTGATACATTTTATTAGGGCGAATTATATTTGCTCGCTTTTAAAAAGAAAGTACGAAAATCTTTTATTTACTACTAAGGATTAACGACGAAAATAACACTAAAACATATATTTCAAGAGTAATAACGTCTTAAAAGCTGCTCATTACGATCTTATATTTAAACTAAGCCCCGAATCAGGATTAGATTATGAGCCAGATTATGCGTACACATTACACATTTATTGTCATGTGGACCTGTCTTGGCAACGAATGTTACTTGATGACAACTGAATTTATAGGATTCGTAACATTTTAACTGCAATAGGGTAATAAAAACGCAAAAATTCTTTTAAACAGCAGTCACATTTGCTAGAATATAATAAAATCATTCTTTTATTGAAAATAAATGATGTCTAAACCATATGCAAACAAGCTATATTACCCGAAAAATTAATGATAAATGATGAGTAAACATTGCCACCTATGTAACACTACGAAATAAGACATTCGTTGTTTGTCTGACATGCTTTGCTCCGTATGGGAAACGTAATAACAATATGACTGATGCACTTACATCTCAGCCTACATGCATACGGATACATTACTTCGATACCTACCAATTTATCACAAATTAATAACCGCGTTGCTCAAAAACATCTGCATGGAATGATTTTTAAGAAATAGCAATGTTTTTAAGCAACCGTACATTTCTGTGACCCCGTACCATACAAGCGGTGAACCCTTCTAAATGCACGCCGGTGAATCTCGATTAAACCGCATGTGGTCGTGGCGATGCGTTATTAATTAACGAACAGATACGTAACAATACTCATCACCAAGTGAGGCAAATAATAACGACAGTAGATGACGCGCGCGGCGCACTAACACCCGAAGCGCCGCCCTACCACGCTACTGACCTCCTCGTTTCTTAATATTCCCGCTATATGTCTGTTTCAGTAGTTAAAGCGGGTCAGGGCCAGGCCGGTAGCGTGGCTGGCACGGGGCGGGGGTGCGCACGCCGCGGCGTCGCACACTGCGTGCAGGTGTCGGGGCTGCGTGCGGTGCCCGTGCCGAACAGTTAGCCACGCACCTTGCTTTAACGGACACCACTTTGGCACCGACGGGCAAATTCTCTCGAATGTAGATCGGTCCGTATACTGTGTGGTCCCACACAGGGGGATTGTTCGCGCGATCCACTACGTCTATCTGGACCTCCACGGTTCTGGACAAGGGTGGAAAGCCCTTGTCTTGAGCCATAGCCTCCAACTTGTACGTTTCTCGCTATTCGGAGAAAGAGTCGATGGAAACAGACAAAACCACGTCGTTAGTAGTGTTAAGGAGTAGAGGAGCGGCGGGCCTGGGGCCCGCTGCGCCTTATACCAACCTTGCTTTCACACTGGTCACTACGGTACCCACTGTGACATTCTCTTTGATGTGAACGGGGCCATACGTGGACATGTCCCAGATGGGGGGCTTATTGTTCCTGTCTACCACGTCTAATTCAACGTCCACGTCTGCAGAGGAGGGCGGGTCACCTCTGTCGGAGGCGCGCACGCGCAGTCGGTACCTGTCCCGCTACAGATACACGGGTCAAAGGTCAGCGGGGACAAAACAAAAACATAACATAACTCAAATATAAACACATAAGTACTCATCGCTAAGAAGAAATAAAAAATAATTAAAAAAAGAAACACTCTTTCAGAATAATTCTATTTGCTATAAGTTTTTACTGTAAACATTAAAAAAAATGACAGTCATTCATCGCCCGCACATCCACAAAGCTAAACTAAAACAAGAGAGGAATAACAGATTTCACTACATAGTAAGAATTGAGTCCAGTCACATCGTCTTCTATCACGTCCAAACTTCTTTCTTACGTACTTACGATTGCTCATTTAGCCAATACCAGATGGTGCAAGAAATAAAATGGAAACAATATCATTTACTGTATTATACACTTTTTTGTATGTACAATAATGAAAAAATATAATCTGTACATTATAATATCTTTATACAATAAAAACTAAACTAATTGTAAAAATCAACAGAACTTAACGAAAAGCAGGCAAATGCATGCAGCTCTGCATACAAGACATGGCGGAAAGGTCAGCTTGTCATAAGAATGCTTAATGACCTCTTTAATGACTACAACGAAACGACACTCATTATAATGAATATATTACAAACGATGGACGTTACTGTTAACTGTACAAATTTCGGTTTGAGAACGTTGCCCCTTTCACAGAAGGAATAATGTCACAACTGGCTAAATGGCCAAACTGCCTTGTGGGCAATCTGACCATTTCAGTTATAAACTAACAACAATAAAAATTATAACAATACTGGCGCCCTGTAAAAAATTCATTGTTATGATGATTATTTAATGATGTCATATGGAAATATATAGAATGTTCTGTAATATGAGTAGTCGTCTAGCGCAGCGGTGACTACGAGACGGCCGCGACCCGCCCGCGACGTGCGAACGTGCGGCCGCGCGGAACACAAACAAAACTGGAGATTAGTAAAAAAACATGTACGTACATATACTGAAAGATTTGTTCCAAAGCGTAAGCTTCTCAAATTAATCATTCGAATTTGTAATTAATAATAAATTTCCAAACTATTTGTGCGAAATATACAGATGTGCATTTACAGAAACTGTACATGTTTTAGAACTAAACGGATCTTAATAATTGTGAAATATTTACAGCAGTATTGTCTATAATTATAAATATTTTACACAAGTCGCAGTTATCGTTAAGTTAGTAGTTTATGCAAGATAGTGCTGCGGAAATAAATCTTAACGAAGATTTAGTGCGGAGCCGACGCTGGCGGCAACTCAAACTAATTGTGCTGCAAGAAGAACAAGCCCCCGGCGCGGCGGCCCCCGCGCCCCCCCATACCGCCACTCGGGCCGCCGTTCAATGGACAACTACTCCTCACAGCCAGGATTTACCCCTCTCCACAGCAATTTACAGCAGCAGACAATTTAGAACTATTTACATGTAAATAAACTTAAAGGTATGTGCCAATTGAATCCTAGGGTCTGTAGGTAGCACTCATCCACCAAACTTTATAGTTAGGTTGATCCCATTCACTCATCACTCGTAGCATTACACATTGTGAATTAATGAACATGAATATTACAATAATACTTACGTCTAAAGGCTTTTTAAGTACAATCCAACCCGATTCGGGTTGAATTTCAAAATATTCTATATCGGCTGGATTAT
Organism: Papilio elwesi; assembly: GCA_029849275.1. Lineage (NCBI taxonomy): Eukaryota > Metazoa > Arthropoda > Insecta > Lepidoptera > Papilionidae > Papilio > Papilio elwesi. The sequence continues at coordinate 8,249,047 of CM056687.1, read as the reverse complement.
AAGGCGCAGTTAATGTGTACACTATAGCACCATTATTGTCGGCATCCTCATCGGATGCAGAAACCCTGAGTATATTAGTGCCTATACTGGCATCTTGTTTAACATTTTCCACATATTTCTGCAATATTAAGAGTTTGTTTTAATTTTAAAATTTTAATATCGTTATTACCAAGTGAACATTTATACCTAGATAAACTTAATTAATATTCATGTTTTCATGGAAATTTGTGCGGGGACTGTAACCTTAATGCAAACTTGTACTTACTTGTCTATCGAATAATGGAGGATTATCATTAACGTCAGTTATTTCTACCGTAAACGAGCAAACACCTTCCAGCGATGGCTCGCCCTGGTCTGTCGCTTTTACCGTCACGGACACAAATTTTCCATCGTCTCCCTCCCTATCAAACACTTTATTTGTAGAAACTTCGCCGGTTTCTTCATCCACAGTAAACTTAGTACCTTTCTGATTGGGTTGTTGCACAATTGAATACTTAACTTGCCCATTAACACCTTTATCTTCGTCAGTTGCGTGTACTTTTATTACAGGACTTCCATTTGGAGCACCTTCTTCGACTTTAGGGAAGTAAGTTGGACAATCTTTGAATATTGGCTTATTATCATTTACGTCTGTTATAAACACAACCACAACGGCCGTTGACGTATGTATAGTAGTATCCCCGTTGACGCAACATGCACCGTCGTCTAATGCTGTTACGTTCAGTTCATACTTATCTCTGTCTAATGATATGGGCTTATTATGCAGACGAATTACTCCAGTAATTTCTTCAATAACAAATTGTCCTGAACTAGTCCCTCCACCGACAAATCCAAAACGTACATTGTCTCCATCTTTATCTGAAGCAACCACAGTTGTTACTAGAGTATTTGGTCCAGCGTTTTCGTCGACATTTGGAGTATAAACTTGCTGGGAGAATTTTGGTTCTTCATCATTTTTGTTTTTAGTATAAACACGGACTGTAGCCGTTCCAGTTTTAGCTGGTTCACCCTTATCCCGAGCAGTCACAACAAATTCATAATATGCATTATTATTATCAGCATCCAGTTGTTTATTGTTTGTTATAATGCCATTGTTGTCCACGGCGAAATGGTCATCTGAAAATTAAAGAGTAAAAACTGTTTCAAGAAAACTCTATGTTTACATTTCCAATAAAAAGTCTCACTTTTTCTCTATAGCTGCTGCTGTAAAATTTAAGGAGTAGCACAATAAATAAATATTATGAGACCTTGAATTAGTTTCGTTACAAAAACAAGAGGAATATACCGCGTACTTAAAAACGGTATCTTGTATAAATTGCAAATCTACCTGAAACTAAATATTCAATTTCAGCGTTTTTCCCCGAATCGGCATCCATCGCTTTAACCTTGAGAATGCTGGTGCCTTTGGCGATGTCTTCGTCCACGTTATGCGCCTGATAGTCCGGCAATTCAAATTTGGGCGCATTGTCGTTCACATCAGTAACACGAATCGTTAACTGCAATCCATAACAATTCGTACATTATTATAATGTTCCAAGGAGTTGCAAATTGTTTGCTTTGAAACTAAAAAACTAAATATCTAAGTTTTGCAATTTAAAACTCTCAAGTTTGAGTTTTACTTGGGGAAAACAGAAGATCCACATGCTTTTGTACTTAACAGTGGTATAGTCCGCAGCGGCAACATCTGTTGCACTGCAGGGCCGACTCGACCGGTAAAATTTCACGACCTCACAGAACGAAGGCGTGAAGTAGAAGTTTTTCTTCATAGAAGAAGATGCCAAACGTCACGCGGTTCAGCCGATATGAAGTGAGCGTTACCCGTAGGTAACAACAAGCCACTGAGCTGCATATTCATTGCTTACCTTTAATAGATAGAGGATAGGAAGAAGAATATTTCCTTTTCCTATCGCCTCCGCCTTGAAATCCTCCTCCCCTTCACATCCTCAACTTTTTAGAAAGAGATGGGTAGGGGACGAGGGCCAGACCACTGTTTTCAGCTTTTTGTGTCTTAAGTGAGGCGCCGGACGACCAATACCGCTTCTAAGGGGGAAGAGGAATTGGAGGGGAGAGAAAAGGGAATATTCTTCCTGTGTATCCTTTATCCATTTAAAGTAGGCAATTTGCAACTCGCTTGCTGCATGACATGGTATGACATGCATAGGCACCATTATAGCAGGACTTACTATCAGGTGAACCAATTGCTCGTTTGCCACCCACCTTCTTCTTTATAAAACAATTGTACAGTCAACGTATAGTAAGCAGTGAGATCACATCCTTTCTTTCCCTCTTTTTACTCTCTACCTTTACACAGAGCCCAGGTCTTCTGATTGTTGAGGATATATGTGAAACGGGGGTCACATAAGAGTAGCAGAACTTTAACATGAGAGTAAAAATACTCTGGTGGCCCGAATAAGGACGTTTATGAGTTCTAATGCCGAAAACCGAAAAAAAAAAGAAAATTTCGGATGGATTTTTTTTTAGTCACGGTTCAGAATCTAGGCTCCGTAGTAGGTTCAAAAAAGAGGTCAACACATGGCAAATTTTACTAACGTGTCTATAATTTAATTTTTTTAACTTAAAATATAAAATCTGTGTTAACCTCAACAGAAGTGGAGAATCCACCAGAGTCTTCAGTGGCGGTGACCACCAAGGAGTACACGTGAGGCTGCCGCAGGTCCTCGAAGTCTAGTTCTTTCGCCAGTTTGACGATGCCCGAAGTCGGTCCGATGTTGAATGTGCCGGCACCTTGCCCTTGAGCTTTCAATGTGTACCGAATTTCTCGATCCGCGAACGATTTTGCCTTTACGGATATTATACTGGAATAAAATAAATATCAAATTAGTTCTCACTCTAAATCACAATTACACATTCAACTAACAATATTATGTGTCTTCACACCCTACTAAACCAACAGGTGTTGAGTGCAATGATTAGAAAAAGGATGTATCCTTTCTTAAGTTGGAAGAGGCAGCCAGAAGAGATCTGATTCTCCTTCCAGTTAACTCGGTCGACAAAACGTAACATTTTAACACCTGGGTAGTGTTAGAGCGCTTGTAGAATAACATTTTTTGTCACCGGATGACGGACCGTCGATTGACGGATATCGTATATTGGAAGCAGGACCGGTATCTAGTGCCTGTGCACATTCATTAATAACCCTAACGCAATTGTTTGAACTTTAAACTGTAACCATAGTCCATACTAAATAGGTCCTGGCTACAGTTTTTATTATATGTATAGATTTTTAGGCGATAACCATATGAAACGTATTTATATCTTGTCTATATAGAACAAAATCTTGCTTTTATATGGACAATGGTCTGTATAGAACAAAACTTGTATAAAATAAATTTCTATTCTTACGCTAAATAAAAATTCACCAAAATTTAAAACACAAAATATATCGCGGAAAGGTAAACTTTACACTGTCCTACATTCACGGCCGCCTACAGTAACGAAGCTCAAACGATTTTATGTCCCAAAAAGCCCCGGGGAAAAGTTGCAAAAAAGTAAGCACCACATATAGAGCGTGTATGCACTTACTCTGAATCTTTCTTTTGGTTCTCGGCAATCTCCGTCTCGTAGTTGGATAGATAGAACTGCGGCGCGCGTTTTCCCCCCACAATGCTCAGCCTTTCCTCCGGCGTCGACTGAAATCGTCTCTCGTCGACACGGCCGCTCTGAAAAACCATTTTCCATTTAATAAATAACGATTAATTATATTTACAATTATTTAAATTGCCCTTTAACAATTACTGAAATCATATTTCTATACACTCATGTATACCAAACGTGTAAATATGTAGGCGTCCTGTTAACAATAACTATTATGTAAAAACAATTCCATTATAGTATGACCGCAAGCGCTGTAGGAACCGTAATTTTTTTCGTTTAGTTTAGTTAAAGAATCACTGAGACAGGTATAATAGGACCACTTTGGTATATGTGCGTGTTCTAACTTCTATTTCTTACCTAAGGGCATATTAAAATTACATAAAGTCTACCGTTATATAAATAAATAATGGACTACATGATAAAAAAAACAATTGTTGAGATTTGAATGGGCTAGTTGCAACATAATTCATTCTGATTGGCGTTTCCTTCAACATTGCGCCAACAGTTTAAAATGTATTTCGTTCTAATAAAAATTACAAATACCATGCTTCTACTAGAAAAAGAGATTAAATTTTTACTCGTAATGTAACACATTTTAATTTATAACTATGATTTCATTGATGTTTTGTCATTATGCCTGATCTATTGATGCCGCCACGTTATACATACAAATAAAGTTGGTTCGTTTTCAGTCAAAATATTACTCGTCTTCGTCCCGCCCCAATCGTAATTTAAATTAAACGTATAATTAATTGCAAGTTTTGGAATACGTTAAACATCTAAATTTATTAAATTCTCGATGGTGCGAATACACTGTATGACGGTAATGTCAAGACATTATTTAAAACGACTATAAAATATCTGCGGACACATTAATTTCGCATTTCATTCAAATTTATGAGTCCAATGAAAAATGTCACAATTTAGAAAACGCATCATTAGTTTATCCCACATTTGTAGTTATTTATTTTACGCGTCACGTCAATATTCCATTAAAATATTACATTATATAAATATAGTTCTTAAAACTTTATAACCAAGTATTCTAAAATATTACATTTTGATACGCCTAAAAACTCGTCTAAGAAGTAGTTAATATTTTGAACTTAATTCTGACCAACTAAAATAGTTCATTTAGCTCACCTGATCTTCGGCCTTGACATAAAGGACGTATTCCATATCTAATTGGAATGGGTCCGTTCCCCTCGTGCGGACGACGCCCGACCTCTCGTCCACTTCGAATCGCCCACCGGTCCGGTCTCTGACGATGAAGTAGTGTATATTGTGGTCGGTGTCGGGATCTCTGGCTTGTAGAGTGAAGACCGGCGTGTTGGGGGCTGCATTGAGCTGTACCACGGTCTGCATTGGTAGAGGCCGATTGATGAAGTAGGGAGGCTCGTCGTTGACATCCTTTACGTGAATGATCACTCGTTGATTATCGGTATCTGGAATTTACCGTTGAATATGTTATTATTAATCAATATCTTACAAGATTTTGCACAGAATTGTTGCACATGTTCTAGGGCTACGTTTGATGTAATATATTGCACTCGTTTTTTTTTTAATTTGGTAGTAACACCTAGCGACCACTGAAAAAAAAGTATTTACCGCTATTTCTATTCGTATCAACTGTTTATTTTCTTTCAATTACTGTTTTTTTGTTTGTTTTAAAATCTGTGAAAACAGGATCGTTTAGCTTCTCAGTCTATATTATTCGAGATATTTCGAGTTCGAACCCACAATTCTTTTTTTGAAATAATTTATGCTACAAATGAGCAAAAATTAGTTATTACACATTTTTAAATGTTATCTAACTATAGTCTAAAGCGATTATTTTATTTTTTATTTTATCTTCATTAACATTTTATCTTTATAAACACATAACGCTGTTAGTACAGACAGCTTTCTTCCTTCATAACTATAGAATACAGACATACATATATGTACATCCCCTTTAGAAGTAAAAATAAAATCAATATTATGTAAAAGTACTACACATTACATTTACAACAATATTTGAAATTTTACGCAACTGTTCTAGTTTAATTTTAAGCAATGTAGCGAAGACATTTTATGTCCGCGTTTAACACAGTGGAAGAAAATGTTAAAACGAACATAAACGAACAACAACGAACGCCGGCTAAATGCGTGCATGAGACTGGCTACATGCTGCATTTACTTACACAGCGGAATAAGAATTTATGTCATTCTTCACAATTGAGTATACATGGCCTTTATGCATAATTTTATCTTCTCATGTATAACATTAAACATTGAGTTAAGAAAGGAGTTTTAAATATTTATAAAGGTGAATACAATCATACTTACATTTCAAGGCCACTGGTTAAGTTAGCGTGAAATAAAATATATATTAAAATTAGTAAATGGATTAGTACAATGGTCCGCGGTAGCTTCCTGCAAACATCTTAAATTAGAATGCAAATTCGGGCTCCATGAAAATTGTTAATTTAATGTAAATGTAAATTAAATTAATTGAAAATACTATCCAGTTGTTCATTTTCCAAGTACTTTACCGTCAAGGAAGTGATTATAATGGTTAAGATTGATTAAAAAATCTTTAACTAGAAGCGGGACTTTTTAATTTAAGTTTAAACAAAGAAACAAAACCATAAGGGACACCCGAACAATATGGATGCCCACAACACACTGTGTCACAAAGATAAACCGCCAAATAAACATAAGCGACAAAACTTGTAACAATAGTAATAAATATGAGATACAAAGTTTACTTGTACTAAACATTGGCAAACTTTTATTAATGCTACGCCGCTTCCGTCTACGGGAATTTCGTGGACCCACAATATAAATGTTCAACCGACAATTTAAATCTTTTACGCCGGTCAAACCTGTTTGAAAGTAAAAGATTGACGACAACGTAAAAGACGACCCAGGGGTCATACACATTAAGTCTTTCAATGAAAACAGAATAAAAAACAACTCTTAAAGACTTAAAATATGTTGCTACTACAATTTCGATTAATTAAAGTCCCTCGAGTCCTTTACCTATGTCAATGTATAAAAGATACGGAGATATGTCTTAGTCAAAAGTAACCCAGAACTTAATTAACAGATATTTATGAAGGCCCCCATATATTTGTATGTGTATGTGTTTGATTTAGGTGTATGTAGAACGTCATTTGTTAGGTAGTTAATAGATTGCTTCCAAGCTAATGTATGTTTTATACATATGTTTGATTGTATCTGTTATATAATTTCTGATATGTGATACATAGTAGAATATCTAACCAAACCTTAATATTTTTCAGTTGTCCATATATTATTAATAACAAGAAAAACGGTGCCGCGGCAATCTTGTAGTTAGCTTCCAAAAATAGAATGAAACTGTCTCTATCAAAATTTCCACCGTGTGTTAATTAAAATTAAAAAGGAACTAACGGTTGAGCTTCTAGGATTTTTAAACACTATTTTTCGTATAATATTAAATGAGCAATTCATGGATATTACATATCCAATTTTTTATCACGTAAATCCCGAAAACGGCTCTATTTAGATGAGGTATCACTATTTAAATCTATCTGTATCTTCAAGACCTACTACTCTGGTATAAAGTTAATAGGTAATTACAGAGGTCAATTATGTAATGTGCTATGTATTTCATTTTTTAATTATGTAAAAAGATCGATTTTTATTTGAAAAGGTGGAAAACGAGCAAGCGGATCACCTGGTGTTAAATGAGCGCTGCCTATAGACATCCGCAACAGGCAAATGTGTTGCAGATGCGTTGCCTACTTTTAATGGACAAAGGAGGGGATAGACAGAAAAAAAGATGTTTCCCTTTCCCCTTTAACCCCTCCCCATCCAATCCTTTTCCCCTTCCCGTCTTATCCTTATGAGGAAAGGGTGGGAAGGGGAAGAGGACTGAAATTAGGCCTCCGGCACCTCACTCATCAGACGAAACGCAGAGTATTTCTACTTCACGGCTGTTTTCTGTGAGGTCGTGGTATTTCAACGGTCGAGCCGGCCAATTCGGCAACAGTTGTTGTTGTCGTGGGCTCTACCACCAATTACTGAGACCTCAATTTTTAGATGACGCTGTATGACATTATCCGAATACTAAATATAAATAAATAAATAAATATGCGCTCACGCCCGTAACCCAGAGGGGTAGGCAGAGATCATGGATTTCCATTTGGCGTGATCCTGGCACACCTCTCTCGCTTCTTCCACATTCATACATCTACGCATGCATGCTCGTCGGTTATGGGTGCTCCTTATATCGCCCTTTTTTAGTAATAATCTGATCGATATAAGTTCTCCTAGGGCGTCCCCTACCAACACTGCCACTCACTATTGCAACATAAATTTGTTTTGTTATTCTCTCTTCATTCATCCTTTCAACATGCCCGAACCACCGAAGCATACCTTCCTCAATTCTAGTCACAACGTCCACTTTTAAGCCACACTTTTCCCTTATAACGCTATTTTTAACCCTATCATTCAAAGTCACGCCTAACATACTTCTTAAGGATCGCATCTCAACGGCATTAACTCTACTAGCATGCTTTTCCTGCCAAACCCAGCTCTCACTTCCATACATTAAAGTGGGTACTAGTACAGCATTGTGTATTGCCAGACGAGTCTTCATAGACACATCCTGACTCCTCACTACTGTACCTATAGCCCCATTCATTTTATTTCCCGCACTCACTCGTCGTTCAAAATCTTTAACATGCTTACCATCTCTACTAAACACACGATACATCCCAAATACACGAACTCTTCCACCTGTTCCACTACATTTCCGTTAACCTTTATTTCAATTACTGTCTTACTTTGTTCTCTTTCAAACACCATTACTTTCGTCATTCACTACATTCAGCCGCAAAAAAGTCAGTCAGTGAAAGGTCGATAAAAGCTCGGTTGCCTAGTTAGTCACTTATTTATATTATAGATTTAAGGTTTTAATTCCGTTAATTTCGTCGTACTATAACTGGAATTCCTATAATTTTCTTTGACCTTATCATCGAACCAATTTCGACACCGAATTTAATAATAGATAGAATTGATCGATAGATACCAATAAATAAATACGTTTTAAAGCCACTAATAACTTAGCTTTAAGTAATTCAGAGGATGGTATGCAATGCGCACTAGTTTCGTATGACCTTATTCACATGTTATTAAATATGAGGAAGTTTAACAAATATCTAAAGAGAAAATTATTTAGCATAAAATAAAAGTTATTAAACCTATTTAATAAACAAAACAGTTTTAAATTAATAGATAATTAATTGAAATAACTCAACGAATCGAGATGCCTACTTAGGAAAATGTAGTACAGTAAATATTTACACTAATTGGGAGAGTAAATATAATTTAATACATAACACCGACTGGCAACAATATGAGGGAATTGGTTTTGCATTCAAGCCAGAGATTTTGGATGGCGGCCAAAATTCTATGGACATACATTCAGTATTAAACGTGGGAGACTATTTGTTTTGCAATCTTTTCGTTTACTGATCTTACGCACGCAGTATATATGTTATTATAACATAGTCAAACACGTCCGCAGCGAAATTTCAGTCGGAATCAGTCGGATACACACAACCTCGTTCATGGTCACTGGAAGTGGGGAGGGGTTGACTGAGGTTTCTGCAGTCCCAAGGACGTCCATATCTTAAGGTAGGCCTCTGCTATTACCCGCCCCGAAGATGCAAACTGAGCAGATATGTGAAATATTTATGATGTGGAGATGTGTGTATTCATGAGCTTTTGGCTTGTACAAAATGCCCGTCACTTTTCTTAAACAATTTGCAAACTTCGTACGATACAATGAGGAAAAATAAATTCCATAGTCTATTGTGGTCATTACATGTGTTTTATCATCGTTGAACATGTAAACTAAATATAGGAGATATGACATTATGTTTGGCTTGCATAATCGCGTGCAGTGTTTTCCTTGGATTATAAATAATTTTCTAAGTACTGTATTACCATATAAACTGTAAAACCTATAACAATTGTTTAATTCAAATACATTAAGTTAGATTAATCTATTAAAACTTTATAATTAAAACAGTCCAGGAAACGCTTTCAAGCTTAAAACATGAAATTATAATTTTATAACTTGCAATAGCATCGAGTTCCGCGCTCTCACGTATTTGAGTTACGGGAAACATCAGTTGAAAAGTCCAAATAACTTTCATTATAGGAAAATCTCAACTTTTCTAAACTTTTAATACCATGTACCGAGAAGTTTAGTTTTCCGGATTCTTCCGTAAATCATTTTTGCGTTGTAAAGCGAATAAAAGTTCGTATTTTGTGCACCCCAGTTGAATTAATAAACAAAATCTTATTTTTCCATTGTGAAAATATTTAAGGAAAAATTTATACCAGTGCACAAATACTTATTATGATGCACAATACGAACGCATTACAACTAATCTTTTCGTATATCACTCGAAAATAGGACGTTAAGCAGACGTCAGACTAGGTCGTGATGAAAAAACATATTGATTTTAAGTCTTAAAACACCAGTCATCGTTATGAAGAGAGTATAGCACGCCCACGATTTACCGTGTTGTTGACCCTAACCTATAATAAAAGTCAATATTACGATCTACTAGAAATAAAAACATCAGATCAATAGATAATCTTCGTCTAAAAATAACAGTATAAATATATATATTGTAGTAACAAAATACAAAGCAAATGTTTTAAGGCATCACGTATTCAATTTAGGTGGGTTAAAACGTCCGGTCCATTTAACCATTGGTATTTATTATTTATGGGTTAAAAAAAACAAAAATTTAATGCATATACGAAACGCTATATTTAATGCACATATACTGCGATAGATCAATTTTAATACCGAAAGAAGTAAATGTATCCAGAACATCGATATCACTTTGTCGCTTTGTCTGATGAACAGAACCCAAACTCTTCCCCAATTTCTACCATTGACTTCTATTTTTTTTATATACCTACATAAAGAGGCAGCAACTTTCCTAGTGTAAGATTTAATTACGGGCAGCATTGATACTTGAGGTAGCACATTAGTATTCCTTGAAAGATACAGAGCTTGGGTAAAAAGTTTGAAAATGAAATACATCAATATAAATTAATTAAGAAGGTATTTGCTTCGAAATTACGATATATCCTGTGTCGTTAAGTAAAGCGTTTTCTTTGGAGTTGTGTGTTTTGATATACCCTGTATTATAAAAAATAATAATATGAACCTGAGGTTATTGGAGCGTTGCAGCTGATGCATCAGCTAACATACAGAGCGATGGCATCGCGCCAATACCATTGAAAACATTTGCAATCGCTCCGATAGTAATCCCCTTCCTTTAAGAGCAGTTATTGTAAACTAGAAATTGAATGTTACAATTTAGTTTTTATTTCAAATGGCCTAGAACTTTTAAACTTCTACTCAATGCATCGTAATTTTCTGAGGTGTTTACGTCCCAATGTCCAAAGAGCTTAGTTTTTATACATAATCTCTGACGTTGCAGTCCTGCAGACGTGGTCATTATGTACTTGAAGTGATCCGCTTAACTAGCCGCCTCCGCTTCTCCGCAACCGTTCGTGCAGGAAGATGTCTACTGCTGCTCTGAACGGTCAAACTAATGGATGAGCTACCACGTATGCTAGTGCCCTTTACTTTTTCCTTTTCCCAAGCACTCGATGGACACCTTATTTCGCCTACATACGTGACCAAAGTGAGAATGCGATCCTGGATAATGTAGAATAGACGATATTGATACTTCTGATTACATAAGTGCAGCCAGTCCCATGCTCTGTAATAATTTGCTTAACGTAGTCAAATGCGTATCTAAATCCACAAATTTTTAAACGAATTCCGATCGTAGCATGTTAGGCCGTTAAATTATTTAAGCTTACGAAAAGCAAGGATTGCAAGAAAGCACGAAAAATTGAAGCACTGCACCAATTGCAAATAATAACGATAGTTAGCCAAAATTATAGAATGATTTTATTTCAGATATTGTATGAAAGATTAAGTCCGCCTTGAAAAGTTAACCAAGTCAAGTTTTAAAATTTAAAACATTGGGTGCGTTGATTTTCATTTAAATTTCTTTATACATAATCTACTACCTGCGTTAGCATCATCGGAGCCTTCAAGGACTGGTTGAGATTTATAGGACTAAATAAAGTTTTAATACAAGTCCATAACATTAAGTATTCCGTTTACAATCTTATTAAAGATTGAAAAGAAAGAAACGTTATCCAGAATTTGGTTTCTTAAAAAAATCAAAATATTAATATAATAATAATATAATATCGTAGGAAATATTCACACACGGCCATTGTAAATACATACTTAAATAGATAATTACTCCCAGACTCAGGACAAACAGCCATGTTCATGCTCACAAATGTGTGTCCTGGGTGCGAATCGAACCCACGACCTGCGACGTGGAAAGCAAACAACGCCAACCGTGGGGCAGTTGGCGTCCACATTATCATTTCATTATCTTTCAATTTTTTTAATAAAAAAAGCTTTGATATTTATGTATACATTTATATGAATTATACGTACAATTAATGAAGAATTGAATAATATTTATTTATTCATTGCCTTCTCCGTGCAGTTATTATCGCAATGTATACAGTATTTTAGGTAAGTAATATTCAATTTGTATTAAAAACATAAACAATATTCATCACGTAAAATTAAAAGAAACAAGTTGTTAGCACGTATAAATTACGGCAGAAATATTAAATAATTAATTCGCAGTAACGCTTCATTAGTTTCAATTTAACTTTTCAGGATCAATCAAACAAAATCAATATTACAAATCCAATTTTGATCCTTGATTGCGATAACAGAGGCATAAATGACAATCGTCTGTGCCCGTGAAATGCGGCGGGTTTTAATATCGTGTGTCAAGGTGTGAGTGAAGGTGGAAAGGTGGATGAAACTTTAACGGCGTTTGGGGCTTTGGGAGGTTCAGTGGGGTTAGTTGGAGGTTGGAGAGAGGGGTTGGGCCAGACATCTCGTTCCAGCGTACTCCCTAGCAGTACGCATGCGTACACTAAAGCCGCGTGTTAGCCTCGTGGCTGTATACGACGCCCATGCCGAATGAAACTTAACGATACTAGAAACTACGTTGACTGCACAACGTAAACACATGTTACGTACGTTTTAACATTTATATATTCATTGTTTGTTGATAAAAATATTCTTAATACAAGCTCCAAACTCCTCAGAATCTCCCGTTACGCCAATCTGAAGATTTCCTGTACGTTTCACTGCAATCGTTCGAGCCGTTGCGGAGTCTGTAAGGAACATTCATACATCGATAGATATACACATACACGCCTTTTATAACACAAATTATTATGAAAAATAAGCTATTAGTGTAATAAGCATTATTTAACTGATTGGGATTTATGGACATGAAAATTCCAATTCCCTTTTTACAGGGTTTAGTAGGGGTTTTTATATAGGTATCTATTATATCTCAAAAGTAACAGGTGAGCGACGAATCAGCATATTACCTAACCAAATTTATTGATGCTATAAATTTTATTTAAGCAAAAAGCTTACAAATATTGGTTCCGTTGCGTGTCAGCTGGCTATGACGTGTAACTTCTCTAACCTCTAACTGTACGAGATCGTAATTATTTCACGCACATTAAAAATATCATTGAAAACCTTGAGTTATCTAGGTATGTGACAGTCATAAAACTCAAATATACACATCAACGCAAATAAATTTGCACTCAAACGTGCGCATTCACATTAACCTAGATAATTTCGTTTTCATAAGACTGTAAAATAATGTATGGTGTTAAAATGTAATTGTGTATGTAATGTTTTCATACTTTACTAATAATATTAGTAGATAGGATTTGTTTTTCTCGTTTGAAACACGAAGAAATAATCTAACTTAGGCATATAAAGCGTGTAAATAACAACCGCAGATAATGTTTACGCAGAGTAGCAATCTCGTTTAACTTTTACTACAATATTTACTGTTCCTAAAGGATAGTTACGAGGTGATGTTCTGCTATAGAGCTAACAATATGAGTTCAGGAGCGAAGCGGCCAAGAATGAGGTAGTGAAACTTTAATAAGTTGGATACGAGTTTCGAGTTATAGCTATTATCAACTAAAAGGGTGTTTATCGTTACATGTCCTGCGATTAAATTTAATAACATCATCTATTAACTCCTACATGGGCAAATTTCATCGTATGATTGCACAGGCACATCTAGTTGCCTAGGACATAACTTAGAAAAAAATCGTAGAATAAAAATTGGGCTTATAGTCTCACGCAGTCACGCAGTCACGCAGATATCTAAGATGCCAGATTAAATATGAATACAGCCAATCATAAGGACCGCCGACAGACGTGAAAATTCAAAACACGCACAACAATAGTTCAAAATAAATAATTAAAAGAAATAAATTCTTGTGGCTTAACAATAAAATTCAAATAAACAAGAAAGATAAATTTAAATAAGTTCGTCTGTTCCAAATTCCGATAAGCATGTGGCATGTCGATCTTCCGAATCTATAAGGTTTTCCGCTACCAAATATCGTCTAACGTGGAAAAATGATGTCAAAAGAATTTGATTAAATGTTGGACAGACAGATGGATTCGTTCACCTTTTTCACTCAATGGCGGAAAGGCAAAATATTCGTGGTCTTTGAAATCCGTCGTACAAACATTTTGTTTAGTTTGGACATCGAACTTATGATTTGAATTCTACAGTACAGACTACCCTACGAGCTCGTAATATGACAGTACAAGTACAGCATAGAAAAAATAGGTTAAAGTACCAAATGAAACCGCTCTAACAGTTTAAAAGTATAAAGGAGTAGTAGAAGAGCGTTCTTCCAACTTCATAATCGATAACTCCCGACTTCCCGAATGTCAGTTGCACCTTAGCAGAACGCAATATAATTAGCTAATCAATATCCTCCCCAGCTTACATGGCCGTCGATTACAATTCAAATAACGATTTGTTACAACAAACCAACAATTTATCTTTGTAATTCATTCTCATAATAACTATTGCTTCATTTTCATAGTGTTTATAAACCAATCTAATTTTATACCTACTAATTATATACTTTGCTAAGCACAACACATAAAAGTTTTGTCATTAAAGGAGACAGTTTATTTTGTTCGGGAGAGTATAAGCCACAATTTGTGGGGGGCCTAACCACAAATTGTGGCTTATACTAATGAAACCAATATCTATTTGTTTCTTATAATCTCTAGATTACAGTGTTCATATTATTCAAACCTAACCTATACTTCAGCTCTAACCGGAATATTGAGAAATAAGGCATAAATATAAACGTCAAAATAACCTAAAAACCACGAGTAATAAATATTTTATAACTTATATATTTCAATTATTAGTATTAATTATCTATTAATGATATAAACTGTTTAACTGTCCGACCGCTTAACAATAAATACAGTTACTCACAGGTTTTCAGAGATTTTTCATCACGCGTCCGATAAACGCCAACAGGTCCATAAGGATGTTTATTCTAACTCTATTCACTATTTTATTAAAAAGGAAGGAAAAAACATAGAAAAATATTGTCACGCAATTCGAAGTCACCGGAAAATATGATGTGACAAAATCTGACAAACAGACAGGTGTTGCCGCAATAAATTAGCACAAGTTCCGTATGCATTTAATAACAGTTGCGTGATAGTGCTTAATATAGTTAAACATCTTTGCAAGTCAATAATAAGTTTTCTGTCACTTCAATACCATTTTTTACGAATTTGTGAGTAGTAATGTATTTTGAGTTAAGGTTTTTTTCTAATTGTTGGTATTAAATAATAGAAATACCTTTCGCCACAAACGTCGTTTTATTCTTATTAAAAATTAAAATGATTGCCATCGTTTCCTGTAGCATTTTTGATAAAAAAAAAGTTAAAAACGATATATCACACGCATTTTACGTTAACGGCTATAGCTGGTTATATTGAATAGCAAAAACTATCAAGACACCTTCTTTTTTATTTACAATCTCACAATTCCGGTTAGACTATACAAAATGATATATCTGTTGGTGATAGTTAATAACTTACATTTTAATAGCACGATCGACGAAATAAAAAGCAGTAACATATTTGATGACTCCATTCGTTGTATTCAATTATTAGGGTGAATTTAGATTTAATTCGATTTTAATTTCGATATAGATTGATTGACAAATTTATGTTAAAAGATATAACTATGTTGTATTTCTAAATACTAATAAATGTAAACTTAATAACTTACTTTTATAAAACAGTAAAGTCTGGTGATTTAAGACAGTAATAGCGTTAAAGTAGTAGTAGTTAAAGAAACAAATCTTCCCTTTGCATATAATCAACTACAGAAAAATATACATTTTAATATGTATTAGATTAATTATTCACAAAATATGTTCAAAGTCTAAATAGATCGCAAAACCTATCACATTTTCGTTTTTTTATGCGATACGTAGAAACAACAACGAAGTTTCAATGTTGATTATTAAATATTTTATTTTTTCTTAGACATTACATTCCTTATAAAAGTAAAATACTAAAATGACTTTAGCTGACTTACGTTTAAGTAACTTTAGTTATATGATCTCTTAAGTACCAGCTTTTCCTGAGTAATGTTTGTATGTCAAGGAACTAATAGCGAAAGATCAGCTTAATTGCATGATATAAGTTAAGGCGCTTAAGAACATTTATTATATGAGAAACTTATTGATCGATATTAGGACCATGCTCTTGTAATCAATATGGTGAGAATAATTTTTAAACGATTTATGATCGTTTAAGCCCACTGAGAAATACGAACAAGACTTAATAGCAGAACGAGACTTGCTGTTGTATTACTACACAATTTGATGACGAGAAAAGTCCATAAAACTCCAGCATTATCTTTATTAATATTATAAAGAGAAAGATATTTTTTATAACAGAAAGGGGAAAACGAGCGGCGGAACACCCAGGTGATCAACGACACCCGTGGACACCCGCAACACCAGAGGAACTGCAGATGCGTTGCCAGCCTTTGAGCAAGAAATAGGATCGCTTCTTGAAGGACCCTGAGTCATACTGGTTTGGAAATATCGCCGAGGACAAACCGTTCCACAACACGGCTGTGCAAGGCAGGAAATTACCAGACATCTAGGTGATGTGGATGGTACCTGACGGTCTGTTGTGTCATGTGGAATACTCCCCGTGGTATATGTATACGATAAAAAATGCAGAGGGAGCTAACGTCCCTCCGCAAGGCCAGAGTATCAAGCCGATCGGTAAGAGCTCGGTCGTTGACGATTCGAGTCGCTCTCCGTTGTATGATTTGATATGATATAATATAATATTGATTGTTCAATGGTGTCGGTACCTTCCTGGAGGGCGATACTTTTTGGATCCTCCTGCCGTGCTTTATTAAATGGGGTGAGGGGGAGAGGGGAGTACAGCCTCCGGCACGCACGCTTATCAGATGAAACGGGGAATCACTTCCATTTAACGTCTGTCTTCTGTGTGGTCGTGGTATTTCACCAGGCGAGCACGCCATTCGTGCTCCAGCAGATTGCAGATGCGGACTCTACCATTGTTAATTTGATTTGATTTGATTTTAGTTTGTAATAAGTGACAAGCAACGCCTGACCTTTAGAGTTTACATTATTAATAATTAGCTAGTAAGTTTATTACATTATCCAAGAGAAATTAAGGTTAACATCTTTTTCTAGATCTCTTTCGAAAGCAATGTACCACATAGCAACAATGCCTGCAAGCAAACAATACACATGTAAGTAAATAAAAGTGTATGTATATCATGTAAACGAGATGCAAGCAAACACTTCACCCAATCACTCGAGCTCTGTGTAAATACAAGATGGAATTGAACGTCATGAAAATTTCAACTGGCGTTGATTGAAGATAGGAAATAAAAGTTGGTAGTGACACGTCGCACCGGGATATTGATTTTACGAAAAGTTTCTGCAATCGAACTTGTTTTCATTAATTTTGGTTCTCGACATTTATATGTGCTGTATTTCAATGTTGTACGTCCAACTAAATATTATAAATGCCAATGTTCATCGTTTGTTAGGCTTTAACTACTTAACGACTCAACAGATCATCATTAAATTTTTCACACACATTGTCTGAGGTACCTTACCTTCTTACCTTTTATCGCGAAAATAAAACTAGTCCGGTGACACATCAAACCATCATTGATAATATCGATTACCATGGTATTGTTTCATGTTTTGATAATATCAACTTTTTGACCATCATCATAATCAAATATTATAATAAATCATCATAATCTTCAATCTTTCATCGTGGAAAGTTAAAAACGAAAGCGTGCAAAGCTGCGGGCCACAGCTGGTACAACACAAGGTAAAATGTTAAATATGATACGGCAATTAAAACATCGACATTTATATCGTTCGTATTGGATTTGTATTTAATATGTCAAACGCCAAAAGCCAAATATTTAATATAATACATTTGAAGAATTTCAGTGCACATAGAAACTGCCATGTCGCGGAATGTGCCCTTATACTCTCTTTAGAGTATTCTTCAATGATTATATGAACTTCAATGAATAGTTCTTCATTTAGTTTTATTCTTGTTTATCCCCATAAATGTTATTATGTATATAATGTTATATGTATATAATCTCGTTTTTATTTTCATAAAACTAGACAGTCAATATATAAACACATAAAAATGTCTTTTCTAATTTTTGTCGTCAAATTCTAGACTTTCATATTTGCAACCTGATAAGATTGGTAAATGGCCGATTGGGATTGTAATCTTTATCCACCACCGATATGAAGTAAGATTTTTTGTTATTTCATTAATATTATTGAACTTCTTCCACGAATATTAAAATATATAAATTTTTGAAATCATAAGATCGTAAATAAATAATACTAAATTGTTGAATACTTTATAATGGACAAGTAAACGTTATGAACCATAACATAAAAAAGTTTAACAAAACATTTCAGACACGCTTATGTTTTAGTTATATCCGTCTGCTATCTTTTAGACATTAACCCTACTTAAATTTACGAAGGTCTAAATGCCAGGAACGTGCTCCGTATATAAATCAAAAATAGATTGCGGTTAGGTACTGGTACAGTAAGGTGAACTCATATTTACGGTCGCCTTAAAGCTTTAATTGTGTTGTATAAACGTGGGCAAGCTAGCAAGAAAATTACTTTACCGCAACAGAGCTCTATGAAATTACACTGTGCTCGGTCAATGAACGAAAACATCGTATGTTGGCAATTGAATATATGTCCTGTAATTACAAATATAACAGATGGTGTGCGCCGAGTAACTGAACGTTAGCGTCAAAATTAGAGCCGCCAACAATGAGTCTAATTAATGTTTAACCAGGACGCGTGTAAATTTGCACATGACACTGTTAATTTTGAATAAAAATTATATAACGTATAAATACCAATTTAAAGATTTCAAGTAGCTATCATATTAAGCAGGCAGGGAAAGAGCTTACTACATAAATCATATCATATCTACATAATTATAACTACCAATGTATTACTATGGAATGCAATAAACAATCGACTATTGACTATCATAAAATGAATGTAACACAAATACCAATTGCTTAAAAACAAATAACACATTAAACGTAACAGTCTTGATAGCCAACTGGGCGAGCCGCTCTCTTATGCCTGGTGCCTATAGCCTGGTGCACAAGAATAAAAAATAATTAAAAGACATCAACCCCACACTTAAGCCGCGATTGCTTATTAGATATATTTGTTAAAATTGATATTAAAGTAAATTCTTTTCTTTGATGACAAATGTGAAAAATGCAAAAGCCGAATGACGTAAATTTGGGATATTTGTATAACGATACCTACACATGCCTCGACTAGGAAACGATCCCTGCAGCGTGACTACTAATTGCTACTCGATGGTTTTTTATCAGATAATTAGAACGAAAACATCAAAAGGTACATTAAACCTAATAAAAAAAAAGATTAATGAAAAATCGTAAGAACAATGAACGCCACGCGAAATCTATTACATAGAAAAAGCTACGTAAATAATTGTATAGAACATCGCGTGTTGCGGTCAATTTGTCGGGTCGTTTGACAGCGGCTGTATGGAATACGGGCAGCTACTATATAAGGGCAATTAAAATAGCACTGAAGGGCTTCGTTAGTCACGACAAGAGCTACCCGGCCGTTTCCAAAGCCCTACGATTCATTACAATTCATTCACTTACTAATCGAAATTACGTAAAATGTTCGACATGTAACTAAATATGTAACAATATTTATAGTGTAGGCATTTTCTTGTAAACGATCTCACTCAAAGTACTACACAAAAATCTTATATAGATATACGTTGCATTTTCATCATACATAAATCGAACACGATAACCATAGACTAGACCCATTTGATACAGTTATTATAAAAATACTGTTTTAGTTTACCATAGTTTTTGGATTATTAGCTCAATGGTTTAAAATGGCGTTGAGTCGAAGGAGACACATAGAATCAAAACCGTTCCTCTTATTGTTTTGCATTCAGTAAAAAATATACGTGACTGTGAAATAGAATTCCAGATGGCAAAGAATTTATTGCAGGAGGCTAGATGGCGATGCTATCCAGGCAGTCAAAGGCGACCGAAAATAGCGCGGCCGGGGCCCGGGCCTGAAAAGCGTACCCCGGGGAACCCGTTGCGGCGGGTTGTTGAACAGACCGACATTGGAATTTCGTTTAATGGTGCAGCGCCGTATAACTAATAAATACATAATATATTCTTGCCGGTTTACGTAATCTTTCCAACGTCACGGCAACAATTTGTACCAACTATTGGGGTGCGCACGACCGGACCACGATTCGTTTGGAGATGTAAAATGAAAAACAACTAAAGTCTTTCGGCCGAAAAAGTACTTATACTACAATTAAAAAATCTGCAGATATTTTTCGACACGTATGTATTCCATTAATTTTTTTTTGTCTTGCACGGTTCGTCCTCCTGTTAGAGCCTAAAGTATGCGTCACCAAAAAAGTATACGCTCACATTTATTCGTTCCATCTATTCGTAAAACATGTGCAACAAGAATGAACGACTACATGGATACTATAAGACGCGAAACCAAATATTCATGTACAAAACAACTCCTTTAAATGCTTGTCGCAGTCTGCGCGTAAGCAGGCGTGAATTAAAACATGATTTTGTATTCGATTACACCAGTATGTAACAAACTTATCTTTGCTTAAGTTTTTAGCATACAATCAATGTATGCGGCTGAAGTTTAATTTGTAAATTTTTAACAAGTTTACATATTCTTACTAAATATTGCATAACCTTAACGTTATACTAGTTACGCAATGAATACAAAATCAAAGAATCGTATAAATATAAATATCGTGGACGGCGCGGCTCACGTTTGTCATGTTTACCCCAACTGCCGACTTGACTGAGTGCGCCGAGCGACAATAGAAACATTAATGCTAAGACATAAAAACACTGAATATGCGGTTTATATCATTGTTATTATTTATAGAACTATTCTTGCTATGATTCAGTTTATTACTCTACATAAAGTCGAGGCCGGATTCAAAAATATGCAAGACTCTTCAAAAAATAAAGAAAATACTTGTACTGTCAATAAGACGTGGATAATAAAGCGAATATTGCCGTGTCTTTTTCATTTTATCAAAATGATATACATGATAATCAAACCAATATTAACCATTTGAGCTTAAGGCAGGATGCCAGTACGGAATCTCTTGTAAAAGAAGGAAGGAAAGAAAGAAAGAAAACAAATTTATTGTCACACACACAGAATAAATGCTCTTAACACAGACTTACAACAACAATAATGAGAAGAAAAGGTAGACAGCTCAGCGTATGGAGGGACGGACTAAACCGTCCTTGCGCTGGTTATCAGTTGGCTCCTTTGCACTCACCTGAATTGTGATACATGTGGATAGGGTAACCGAGACAAGTATGTTTAAGGACTTATAAAAAAAGTATAATTTCTCATAGCACGAAAAAGTAATATAAAAGTAACCTACTCATTATGCTAACAAAAGAAAATTATAAGTATTAATAAAAGTAAGTACATAATTAATAAGTAAATAAAATATGAAAATTAAACGCACAAAACTGCTGTAAAGCAAACTGTGTTTTGAGTCCCAGTTAATTAGAACCTACTACCTAGAACAATACTGCTAAAAAGTATTAGAACTTTTGTGAGACATTATTTACAATATTATATACGTTTTTAAAACGGCTTTACTCGCGTTCGCGTACACCGGTATTGGTACCGCCAGGTTTTGAACCGTTCGGAGGTCCTTCTACTCGATAAGTGAGATTGTTTAGTACTATTGGTACCCATGTACGCGAATGCGTAGTAAATACTGGTAATGTAATAAATGCTTATATGAACTAGAGCACCTGTATCCAAACCGGGTCCATAAATGGTACGATTTAACCTGTTGTAACATTGTTATTATAACCACAGTCGAGGATCATTACCAATCATTGATAGAGGCATCAAAGAAATTAGTCAACCATAAGGCCAAAGTGGCCTGTCATTAATTACTGTTACACTAGAGTGAGACCGCCGCTTTCTATCTACGACTATTAACGTACGATTACGTCCTCAACGCTACATTCTTAATCGATTGATTAAAACATTAAATTGATTGTTAGATTCATTTGTCAAATCTGTCACATGTAATTTTTTCGCACTTGTTTTAGAAATAGATAAAGATATAAAACTGAATAAATAATCCTATCATGATCGCCTATCAAGTAAGTATATGAAAGTATTTGTTTAGAACAAAAATTAAGTCCGATAAGAATTTCCAAAAATCAGAATTCAATATAACCTATTTAAATACGTCTCTACAAATATTATTGAGAAACGTGATTTTGGTTTGTAATTGGCCTATATAAATATTCAATGCAACTTGGTAGGCTTACATATAAAATGTTTAATAATATTCTATATTGTTTATTCGTTCGTGATTTTGAAAAAAATTAAGTCATCGTGGTGAGAAACACAGCCAAGTAATTTCTACTTTACCTACAAGGGAACGGGAGCGTGTAGACATTTTATGTCATTTGAAATCAATAGTAAAAAAAAGTTCATGTATTCAAAAGATGACAAAATAAAAAAAATAACTGTGACCACCACAGATTAAATTTAGCATTTCAGACGCTATCTCTTATTGCTACAAGAGTAGAAGGTCAAAGCGATAAACATAAGCCTAGGGGTTTGATGTAGGCGTGGGAGTTCGTATTTCATGAGCTCGGGAAATTGGTTCAGTAACGAAAAAGCAAAGCAAAATCAATGAGACACTTTCATTACAGCGATGTCCGGCGCCGCACGGTTCAATGTCCGGTGCGGTCTATTTTTAACACATCGGCTGTACGATCGTATTGCACACGTGTGATGCCCACAATGAATACTTTACAAACTTGCGCGTTGACCTTTGAACTGTTTAAAACCTTAACGCGTTGACAAGTTGTCGAGTACAATGATAAGCGGCTTGGAACACTTACTATTACTCCTCATATCCTTAATAATAAATAATAATAAATTAGAAACACTATATAATTATTTATATCTCTATTCTAGAGCACAAAAAATCACTAGCTAAAATTTGTTCTTCTGTTTAATTTGGTGATCTCACCCGCTGTCCATTATCCATTATATATTACATATATATGTATGTTAGTAAAAAATTTGCTTATGCGTAGATTATTATATATCGGTACATCTGTTGAATGAATAACAAAGAAATTTTAATAAATAAAAATAGTTTGCAGATGAATGCATTTATTGAAAAATAAACTAAAACATTCTCATTGGATTTGCAGAAGATAAAGATGTAGTAGAAATATATAAATAATGGTTTAGAAGTATCGGCTATTGATTTTATAGTTCCCCTGGTTGCCGGCAGTACCCAGTAGGATTAAGAACAGGGAATATATATCAAATCAACAGACGCAGTTAGTGTGCAAGGGGAGAACGGCAAAGTTTTGCGAGCCCGCTGCGCTAAAATCAATAATTTCGTCTCACTTGTAGCTACGACTACGGTCTGCGATGCAGTTTCACTTCGGAGCACTATTCATAAACAACCAATGGAAATATGTTCAATAGCAGTATTTAATTTTAAAATATTCCTTATGCTTGTACAAAATATTCCATTAATGTTCTATAAGTATTCTTTTTAACATTAAACTTCTGTACAGTATTTAGAAAAGTTAACTGCTACTAGTTACTCGTTAGAATTATGAATGAACAGTTTAACTTACATCGGTATTTATAGTATATTATTATTGGTATTATATATATTGGTATTTATGGTATTTACTATTTCAATTATTTTTCCATACAAACTTCACTCCATACAAAATATATATATATAAAGA
Source organism: Papilio elwesi (assembly GCA_029849275.1). Taxonomy (NCBI): domain Eukaryota; kingdom Metazoa; phylum Arthropoda; class Insecta; order Lepidoptera; family Papilionidae; genus Papilio; species Papilio elwesi. The sequence goes on along the minus strand of CM056687.1, from coordinate 8,225,018 downwards.
TCGTGACTGCCTGGAATTTTCAAATCTTCTGAATGTCTCATTTTGCATGAAATTATATTTACTATCCTAAGCCATGCGATTTTATATTCAAGACCGTAACATGTCCCCAATAGCAAACGGGGGAAAAAGCAACTTCCTAAACTCATCAGTTGGAGCCCGGAGCACGCTCGCAAGCTTTACTTGTGCAAAAACTTTCTTATATATCGCGAGAACTACCCGCGGCTACGAGAATATCACAATGGCCCGCCATTATAGCTTCGGGTTTTGCTTTATGACGTACTGCGGGTCCTTTGTACATATTTTATGTGATTAAAGTTATAAAAAAGTAAAATTTGCTAAAAACCATTGCTTTCAACTTTCCGCTAAGGTTATTAAGTATCAAATACAATAAGTGAGCTTATGTAGGATAATAATTATTGAAAAATAAATACCCATTTTGACTCCACTGATTCGAACACATTTGAGTGTGGTGTGGTGGTGGTGGATGTGGTGAGCGACGCTCATCTAGATTAAATTGAAATTGATTATTGTAAAATACCTAATTATTTTCAATGCCACTATTATATAAGCCAATTTGTTACCCGCGTACTCCACCATAATATTTCTTGATGGTGTCGCTATAACATGTAAATCGACGTAAGATTATAATAAAAATAAAATGTCTAGCACACCTAGTTTTGTGTAATAGTCTACCTTAATTAAATTAACATTTAGAGTCTGTACATTTGGGAACAAAATGAAGAAAAAAGAAATGTTATTTAAGATATTACGCGCCTGCTCACATACAAAAGCATTTTACAGGTATCATTTCGAGTCGTTGGGGTGTCTAGCTCGTGTCCCTTGTAGACGTCTCAAAAGGGTATTTACTTACGCAATGTATGCGTGCATTGACATCTAGGGATACAGCTCTCGCAACCCTTCTCCACAGAAATCTCTCACTCCATTTTGAGATACAATCGAACGGTAAGGTATTTTTGTAAATTTTGGTATACGAAATTTATAAGAAAATGAACCATGTCTGTAGTGTATCTATTTAACAGATATGTACATTGTCTCATGTACAACAGAAGTGAAGTGGTGGTATTTCCCCAGTTTAATCTCAAGTATTCAATCCTACACCGGATCCGAAGCATAATAGCTCGATACCCTAAAGATCAGGCTTCGCTAAAAACCTATTTCGTCTATAATCATCTTTTTAAGTTTTAATATGTGACATATACACAAGACGCATTAACGATTAAAGTTACGTACTCAAATCCGATCAGTGCAGCTTGCGTTCAGCGAGATGTACAATAAAAATTTTTTGCAAGGTGATTGAACTCCGAAACTAAATATTTGCGGCCATTTGTCTGCAGCTTGGCATTTCGCAGACATTCGTTGTCAGGGAGCAATGCCGTGTCATAAGCTAACTGTAGATCGAAATTTTACGTTCTATTAAACAACTACATAGGTTGAGGTATATTACTATAGGTGATCTCCACAAAGAGTTTTAATCTAACAGTCGAGGTTAGATGCTTATACGAGTACAGTACTGTTGCCCACGTTCGTTGCCACACAAACACTTGCCAATATTAAGGTTTAAATATGCAGAGTTTAATGAGCAAACATGAATTTAAATCTTGACAAGTGAATATACAAAATTATTTGAATGAAAAAGGGAGACCGTTCTACCCACATTATCAGAAATGATGGCAATTTACCCGGGAAGGATTTAACATGGGCTAAAACACACCATGGACAAAGCGAGGGTATACTTTGTATTAATAAGTAATATACTTTGCTTTGGAACAACTCTAAAGAACGAAGAGAAAATTGTTATGACGTAGGGAATTATTACAGGCCACTAAAATTCAGATGATTATAAGGGAAATCTGTAGTACGAACAGGAGTTTAAAAAGAAATGGTTCTGCGAGTAAATAATAATATATTGAACGTGAAATTAAGTACCTATGCTACATAACCACATATGCGGGTACGCCTTCACAATGAAAACACCAAGTTTTTATCGACGTTCGACCGGCGAAATGCCACGACCTCACTGAAGACAGGTGTGAAGGAAAAGTATTCTACGTTTCGTACGCCAGGGCCGAAGTCAGAATTCCGGTCCTTATCTCCTTTCATAAAAATGAAGAACTACAACATTAGTGAAAATAATAACCAGGTAGCGCCAATGTGACGAACAAAGATAACAAAGAACGTATTTACATTTAACAACGGAAAAGGTCAAACGTTTTTGAAGTGAAAACTTTTTAGCCGCGGTAGGCGATATTTGGTTGGGGAAATCTTAAAGGTTCGCGTAAACAACTTGGTCAAAATGCGTCAGCAACATGCTTATTTGAATTTGGAACAGTTGCGACGGCAATTTTTGAACTATTTTCGCCTTCCTACCTGTTTTGAGTTTTCATTTCTGTTGGCAGTCTTTATTTGTTAGTAGTTAGTAGGTGGCCAACCATCTGTTTTTTTTCATTTGTGTTAACTACTCTACTCTAGTCAAGAAAAAACTCATCAAACATACATATAAAACGTTATCCGCAACAATAACTTCAAAATGGAATCCAATAAAATTATCGCCAAATCATAAAAGCTAGCTAGCTAAGGATGAGTTATAAAAGCACTGTAATACGTTGGAATAGAAAGTGGAATTATTCTAGTGCTTCTTTTAACGACCAATAAAAACGCTTATAGAAAAAAATCAGTGTCCTGTTTTACGCTATGATAAAAAAAAAACTACATTTTAAAATTACGGCGTCCTTCACCTAAAATGTTTAGGAAAACTAATACGGATATATATACGTATAATTTGAGACACCAATTTGGGAATTTTATCGGACTCTAGAAACCAAATAAATATCAAATTAAACAAAATTTGCAAATACATAAAACGCAGCAGACATTTAAAATATTCAATGACACCAAAAAAAGCAAGGAGGGTCGCTAGAGCAATAACAAAATCGTTGTTATTGATTTCCGTGTCGGGAACAATCAATCCAAATACTCTGTCTGCGTCGCGGCTAAATCGGCGACATCCGCCCGTCTCCCCCAAACTGATCTCGTACTGAATCGAATCTGTGCTTGTCAAAAGGAAATTAAGGTGCGCGTACCATAACAATGTTTAGTAAGACAAATAACACATTGAATCCGAACAATAGTTATGATAAAGACTTATGATGAAGACGAAAGGTATCATTCATTGGTGGTTAATAGAAGTATTTCTAAACAAATTCGCTAAAAGATATAATTTCTAATGTATTAAAAACAAAGTTTTATAAGTTCAAATTACTGACCCGGCAAACATCGTTCGGCTTTAGAATTAATTTATGTTGCTTACCATGTTATGTGTATTCATTTTGTTTTGATTTTTGGATGGATTAAACTTGGGTCGATTCCCTTTATTGAAGCACCATGGGATTGGCATTTGGGCATTTATTTATTGTAGTATGAGACTTGATGTATAATTACTTGATATATAATAAATATTACAAATAAATGGGTACTTCGCAGCAACTTTTGACATTGAGGCGTCTGACACACCCCCGTGACCATGAGCGCTGTACAGTACTCGAAACGTCGGGAATCATAAAACGTAAAATAAACGCGATAAAATCCGTAAAATTAGTTTTATCCCAATCTGTAGCATTCGCGTAAGTAAAAGAAATCATCATTTTTATAACTTTGTAGTTTCTGTTATTTCATCAGAGATGACGTCGCGTAAGAAAAATGGGTGAGCCACATTTTCTTGATATATTATTTTCGTGAATATTTTTGAAATGAAAACTTCTTGAGCCGCGTAAAAAAAAAGATTGTACCCTGCCAGATGTCTGTTTTATTTGTTTTATTTCGGATTAAACCGAGTCAGTTGTAATTGTATGGTTTAATTTTACAGAATGCGCTAACTTGCTCCTTCATCCCTTTCCCTTGCACCATTGCACCAGCGACCGCTCCAACCATCCCATTCGAGCACCGCATTGCGGAACCTGGACTATAATTCATTTTTAGAATGCGAAATAGTCGCATTGTATCATTCCCATTGTTATAATAATATATAACATTTTATGACGAGCTTAACGGAGCGTGTTGTCGTATAGTAAATAGATTTTAAACTAAAAAGATAGAATTTAAAAAAGATAGGGCTATGATTTACAACTAATAAGATTAAAATTATTCTATAAGAACAATCGGTCACTATTTCTATCACATATTATTTATTTTAAAATGTCCGTACCTTTGAACCATGAGACCTAATCATTAAGAACTATACAATTTATTATAGATTTTTGAAATATTCCTTGAAATTAATACTGTTAGATTTTAAATTATGGCTAATTTCGCTTATTAATTTCCGAATTCATTCATATTATTTTACAGTTATGACTCATATAAGTTTTCCGTGAATATCGGAAAATAAAATCCGTTGGCCTAAAATACGAATGTACAATTCATAAAACTTCCAAGCTTTTTGAGAAGATAAGCATTATATATCAAAAATGTATAAAAGCGCCCATGAAGTACTATAAATCAATCACACGGTTTCTTTACTTCTCCAATGTCTGCCCGCGAGCTGGCTAGGCACGAAAGTTAGTTATATCGCGTGCGATGGATAATATTTCTCTAAGAAAGCGGCGATATATCACGCTGCCCCTCGATAACGTGCTTCCGCATTTCCGCTGACTGGACTACGAGTGGAGGGATTTAACTACACAGTACAGTACATAAAGGTCTACATTTCGCCATCGTTTATTTTCCTCAATATTCGGAAATGCAGAGACATATGAATACATTGCGTAGTGAATGCATTTGAATACAATGGTATGTAGTACCCGGAATGTTTAGACGTGTATTTTTAGAAAATATTTATTATTTTGGTCGGCAATGCCGTCTGTAACATATGTTACATTCGTAACCAACTGTGAATGTACATGAAACTACATTTATTGTATTTTATATCTTATGTTTCAAGTGCCCGCACTTGATGCCACTGTGAATACAGAAATATTTAATGTGATTATTGCTCCGCAAATTCTGAAACGAAAATTTAGAGTTTATGTGGTATCTATCAAATGCTATTTTGCTACAGAACTTTTTTTGGAAGTATTTAGAATGACGAGCGACTTCACTGATTGCCGTATTTTCTCAGTTTTTTTCAATAATAATATTATACGCTCACACCCGTAACCCAGAGGAGTAATCAGAGATTGGGCACACCTCTCTCGCTTCTACTACATTCATACATCTACGCATACACGCCAGTCGGTTACGGGTATTCCTTATATCGCCCCTTTTAGCTAAACCACTAATTAGGTATTTTGTATAAGTACTATCTCATAACAATTACATACATAAAATATATTTTAGAGAAAGAATGGTTAAGAAAATAAATATCTTTTAACATTAAGAAGTGCAATTAGTAATTCCACGTGCATAATTAATCACCACACACGATTGATATTAGTTACTAGCTGTTTCCTGCGACTTCGTCCGCGAGGAAGTTAATTCGAGAAAACAATTTCGAGGGTTTTTCACTTTTTGCGCGGAACCCTAAAGATTTTGCTCAAATTAAATTAGCCTATTTGAAACCCGACAACATTAGCTATCTTCCAGTAAAAGTCCCATCCGAATCGGTTCAGTCGTTTTGTAGACTACCCGGAATAAACAGACAGACAAAAATTTTAAAAATTGGATTTTCGTTATAAATACCGTATATACATCATGTGTATTGAGTATGGAAATGTTATTTTGATATAACATACAGACACTTCAATTTTATGTATCAGTAGAGATAATATTGCAATGTAATTTACGCTTTAATAGCACTACAATTATTTACGATATCCATTTTGCGTAAACATTATCATCATTGAAAATTATAAAGTGATGGTTTTATCAATTATTTGAATAATTTAATGTGTCATTAATAAATTAATTATTAAGAAAATGAAGCAGTCATAGGTTTTTTTTTATAAGAGAAGGGGGCAAACGAGCGGCGGGAACACCCAGGTGATCAACGACGCCCATGGACACCCGCAACACCAGAGGAACTGCAGATGCGTTGCCGGCCTTTTAGAAAAAGAAAGGCTCGCTTCTTGAAGGACCCCAAGTCGTACTGGTTTGGAAATACCGCCGAGGATAGACCATTCCACAACGCGGCTGTGCGTGGCAGGAAATGTCGAGAGAACCGCACTGTTGAGGAATGCCAGCCATCCAGATGGTGTTGATGGTACCTGGCGGTCTGTCGTGTCGTACGATGACGAAACTCGGCGGCAGGAATCGTTCCAAACAGTTCTTCGGAACACTCCCCGTGGTATATACGGTAAAAAATGCAGAGGGAGCTGACGTCCCTCCGCAAGGCCAGAGTATCAAGCTGATCGGTAAGAGCTCGGTCGTTGACGATTCGAGTCGCTCTCCGTTGTATGCGGTCAAATGGAAGAAGCTGGTATTGGGGTGCTCCCGCCCAGAGATGCGAGCAGTATTCCATGTGGGGCCGAACTTGCGCCTTGTATAGCTGAAGGCGGTGGCCCGGCTGGAAATACTGCTTCGCTCTACTGAGTACACCCAGCTTTTTAGAGGCCAATTTGGCCTTGTCTTCCAAGTGACCACGAAACTGAACGTCACTCGATATGTCAACGCCGAGAATACCGATGCCGGCTGCGGCAACCAGAGGAGTGCCCTCAAAACATACATTCGCGAAAAAGGGTTCTTTTTTAGCGGTAATGGCGCAGACTTGTGTCTTTTTGGGATTGAAATCAACAAGATTTTGTCGACCCCAATCCGAGACTTCACCTAATAGAATCTCCATTTCAGACACAAGTTTGGTCCGGTTCTCAGCGGCAGTAGCCCGAGTAACGTTAGCGCGGGCCGTGTACAGTGCATCACACGTGCTATCATCTGCCTAACAATGGATGTTGCTAATTTGCAGCATGTCATTGATATGCAGAAGAAACAGGGTGGGCGACAGTACACAGCCCTGTGGGACACCAGCATTAATTGGTTTCGGGTCAGAGCATGCACCGTCGACAACGACCTTGATGCTCCGACCCTCCAAAAAGCTGGAAATCCAGGCGCATACTTTCTCGGGCAGCCCGTAGGAAGGCAACTTCGAAAGAAGTACTTTGTGCCACACCCGATCAAAGGCCTTGGCCACGTCCAAACTAACCGCCAGGGCCTCCCCCTTGCCCTCGATTGCCACCGACCATCGATGCGTGAGGTACGCAAGAAGGTCACCAGCTGAGCGACGCTGACGAAAGCCGTACTGACGATCGCTAATCAGCTGGTGCTCCTCAAGATACCTCATGAGCTGGCAATTGATGATCGTTTCCATGACTTTCGAGAACAAGGTGGTAATGGCAATCGGCCTGTAGTTGGACGGATCCGAGCTATCACCTTTCTTTGGGATCGGGTGGATTGTGGCAGTCTTCCATGACTTAGGCACAATGCCTAAGGAGTAGGAGAACCGGAACAAGCGCGTTACAACCGGTGCCAACTCAGGAGCGCATGTCCTAAGCAGGATGGGAGGAATACCGTCAGGCCCACTCGACTTGTGAACGTCCAGAGATTGCAGCACTTTACGCACTGATCTCTGGCGAAACTGGATCTTGGACATGAAGGTGTCACCGCACTGGATATTCGGCGGTGAACTACCATTATCCTCCAGAGTCGAGCTGGCCGTAAAAAGAGAGCCTAGAAGATCGGCCTTCTCATTTGCGGTGTGGGCTAACGTGTCATCTCCCCTGCGCAAAGATGGTAAAGACGGCTTACAGAAATTCCCCTGGACAGCCTTGGCGAGAGACCAGAACGCACGAGTTCCCGAAGGAAGGTGAACCAGTCTCTCACCAATGCTGGCCAGGTGTTCCGACTTTGCCTTAGCAATAATTCTTTTGAAGGACCTGGAGGCAGAGTTGTACTTCTTTTTGAGCAGGCTGGTATTTAAATCCCTAGCCGCTGACGCCTCAGCCCAAGCTCGGTAACAATCCTGCTTGTAGCGCGCTGCTAATTTGCAGGATTGACCAAACCAGGGCCGAGAACTGCCTCCGATGGGCACGACAGAGGATGGAATAAATAGTTCCATCCCCTGAATCACCACATCGGCGATAGAATCGGCAACGGCATCGGGATCGTCCAGCTTGAAGCAAACTTGCTCCCAAGGGTAGGATGCAAAAAAGGACCGCATCTCATCCCAGTCTGCCGACCTGTAGTGCCACACTCGGCGGTGGCCATTCGGTTTGAACCGTGGGCGACGCGAGATAGGCACTTTTGTCCGGATCAAGCAGTGGTCCGACGAGCCCAGGGGGGCGTCGACGGAAACCAAGTAGCTGTCCGGTGGTTTTTCATTAAGTCACGTCAAGTCAAATTAAGTAAAAAATAGGTATTTTATCACAAATAACATGTGTAAAACATGAAAAAACAGGCATTCGTAATTTTGACTGCCTACAGAAAAGTTACCTCAAGACTTCAATTATTACAGTTGTTTTTATACACAGAAGTTAAAACAATAAAAGTGGTAGAGCCCGCAACAACATCTGCTGCACTGGTGAAATAACACGATTACACTGAAGACAGACGTGAAGTTGGCGTTTCGTCTGATGAGTGAGGTGCCGAAATTATACTCCTCTTCCCTTTCCTATAAGGGAAGGGTGGGAAGGGGAAGAAGATTTGACTAGGAAGGGAATGGAGAGAAAAATTATATATCCTTTTTCTATCTATGCGTGCTCAACCGATTGCTCGTTTGTCACCTTCTTATGTCTTCAATTCCGCTATGGTTATATAACAGTATATAATATTTAAAAAAATTAATTAATTGTAACAACTAAATATAACACGAGCTTATAATATTATTTTTACGAAAAGAAAGAAAATCGAAACTCATTTCAAAAACAATTTTTTTTCTTGTTACTCGAACAGTTGCGATAACACGATTACGAAAGCTCTCAGTAGGTAAGAGGATAGCATCTCCCCCTATTTGCAACATTTCCCGAGATAAAGTGGTGCCTATTACAATAACTTTGATAGTTTTTTCTCCTCTTTTATCATTTGTGGTTGATGTGACATATTATTTTGTTTTTTTTTCCTAAAATTGAGTGCTGTTTTTTATTTGTTGGGGAACCCATATCGGAGTTGAAGGCATAAGAATATATTTTTTGTGAGTCCATTGTTATAATCGTAAGCATTCAGACGCAATGAAACACTTCCTGAAACTCTTGATTTCAAAACAAACTATAAACATAAGAAATTCAAGTTTTATAAGAATTAAGGACTCTTAAGCAAGGAAAGCAAGCTAGCTGACGACACAGTCAAAACCTAGCTTTCGAAAATAGAGACATTTTCGTAGAATGTTATCATGCTCTGTGTTTGTGTCATCACGAGTAGTGTTAAGTTAGTACCTAAAAAAGGAGATATAAATTCAAAGACGCAGACGACTTAAACTATCAGTGCAACGTAGTTATTGACATACCATGACCTCACAGAAAACAGGTAAGAATTTTATACTTCTGTTCTTCGTCCGATGAGTCCGTGTGCTGGAGGGCCGATGTCAGTCCTTTCCCCTACACATATTTTTTTACAAAGGCTAGGATGGAAAGGGAAGGGGGTGAAGGAGGAGAAGGAAAATCCTTTTACCTGAGTAGTCCGAAGGTAGGCGCTCATTTGCTTGTCGCGGATGTCACTTAATATCAGGTGACCCGCTTACTCGTTTGCCAGCTTATTTCATAAAAAGGTCTGCATCTATTTTCATTCCAGTCAATTGAAAAAGATATCTTTAGAAACTCATACACAACGTAAAATAACACACGTTTTGTTTGAGGTACATTTATGGAGCATCATGGAGTATTTGTTACAGAACATGTTATAACAGTATTTATAAAGATATGTATATAAATATGTTGGATGTAAGTACTATTAGTGTTATAAGCGCTGTTAAAATAAGTCTACAAAGGCTAATAAAAGGAGAGTAATGTAATTTAACTCGCATTTTGGTACTACCGATTTATATTACAGTGTTAAATTTTGCAGAACCCTAAATAACCCTAAAAACTTAGTTTATTTTCGCCTACAAGCCTTGATTAGGATGATTATAACTGTTATGAGTGAACCTTGACAATAATGAATGAAGGAGATGTACTCTCAAGGTCTATGGCGACATGTCACCACAGGCTGTAATATAATAACAACTATAAAAAAATATCGTGGTAAAAAATAGTGTCTTAGCATTTCTGGTAAATCGTACATTAAAAGTTGTTATGTTGAACAGTCATCCTAACTTGCCGGTGGATATTCTGTATCCACGTTCATTGGCAAGTCGGGGCCAATATAAATTTACAGCGACATCCCCTGTGTAAACAATTATATCAATGCAATTCTCATCCCCCAGCCACGTGTCGTTATGATAATGAGTCCTGCGGGAGTTGATATATTATAGACGGTTCGTTAGCAATTGTACAAAAATTGGGTAGCGAAGCCGACGTGTATATGTATATACATTGTTATATTAAAAGTATTTTATATAATTGCAGACGATAGCACTTGTGATACACTGTACAAGGCCCGCACTAACGTTTCTCGGGCTACTGCGGATGAGAACCGGACCAAACTTGTGTCTGGAATGGAGATTCTACTAGGTATATATAACGACAAGCCGTTACCTCTAAAATAGAACCCTTTGTCGTGGATCTTCGTTTTGAGGGCACTCCTCTAGTAGCCACAGCCAGTATCGGTATTCTCGGCGTTGACATATCGAGTGACGTTCAGTTTCGCAGTCTGTTGGAAGACAATGCCAAGTTGGCCTCTAAAAAGTACTCAGTACAGCGAAGCAGTATTTCCTGCCGGGAAAGTATTCCGAAGAAATGTTTAGAACGATTCCTGCCGCCAAGTTTTGTCATCGGATGACAAAACAGACCGCCAGGTACCATCCACACCACCTGGATGGCTGGCATTTCTCAACAGTGCGGTTCTCTCGAAATTTCCTGCCACGCACAGCCGCGTTGTGGAATGGTCTGTCCTCGGGGGTATTTGCAAACCTGTACGACTTAGGGTCCTTCAAAAAGCGAGCCCATCTCTCTATCTATTCCTCAGAGGCCGGCAACACATCTGCAGCTCCTCTGGTGATGCGGGTGTCCATGGGCGTCTTTGATCACCTCGGTTCTCACGCAGCTTGTTTGCTCTCTTCTCATATAAAATATATGAGAAGAAGAGAAAACTGTAACTGATTGCTATCTGTACACGGAAGATATTTGAAAAAAAACTATTATTGGGGGCCCTTATACACGCAATAAAACCCAAAACAATGATTATTAGAATTATTGTCTGTTTGTCAGTTTATCTGTTTATCTGTACGTCTGTTTGTCTGTGCGTTTGTTACCCCTAATCCCAGAAACGGCTTAACCGATTTGGATGCGGTTTTCACTAATGTATTGTGGTGAGCTTCACTTAACATTTAGTGTTTGTTTTATCTCCATCTTATAAATAAAAAAGTTATATCAATTTAAAGTACCATGTCAAACATTTGTTCGATATATATATATATATATATATATATAATCCCCGAACAGTTCATGTACCCATCAAGTGCACCGCATCACGGAGCACATCCTTACAAAACGCCAACGCGGCTCTAGCACCGGAGCACTATTCCTCGACGTGGCGAAGGCGTTCGATAAAGTCTGGCACAACGGGCTCATATACAAGCTGTATGAGTATGGAGTGCCCGATCGTCTCGTATGCATAATACGAGACTTCCTCAGTAATCGAACATTCCGCTACCGCGTCGAGGGAGTGTGCTCTCAAGCACACCCCGTTCGAGCCGGGGTGCCTCAAGGGTCGGTGTTAAGCCCAGTCCTTTTTACCCTCTACACCAATGATATACCGCGCGTACGCGGTGTAGAGCTTGCCCTATTTGCCGATGACACCTGCATGGTTCCGGAAATGGAGGATCGAAATAAATCCAGCAAAAAGCGCCGCCCTATTCTTTTCGCGACATAAGGAAGCTCACCTTCCGCGTCTCCCATCCATTAAACTCATGGACAGCCCAATTCCTTGGGAAGATAAGGTAAAATACCTAGGTGTCATCCTTGACCGTAAACTTAACTTCGCTGCTCACGTTACCCGGGTCAGGAACCGGGCGGCTTTCGTACTAGGCCGCCTATTCCCACTAATCAACAAAAAGAGCAAAATGTCCCTCCGGAACAAGGTGACACTCTATAAAGCTGTAGTACATCCCGTTATGACGTATGCTAGTCCGGTCTTCGCGCACATATCCCCTAAACTTATTCACCGACTTCAGCTGATCCAAAACAGATTCTTGCGCAGGGCCACTGGCTCGCCGTGGTTCATGCGCAACATCGACTTACACGTGGATTTAGAGCTGCCCACCATAGCTCAACACCTGAAGTTGGCGTCGCGCCGCTACTTTGACTCCGCCGCCGGTCACCCCAACCCGTTAGTCGTAGGCCTCGCCACCTACAAACCAATCGCGCTCGGTAAGTTCCGCCGCGACTATAGACGACCTAGGCACGTACTCGACGATCGAGACGATGCAATAACGATCGCTCAGGCTAGGTTGAAACAACTTCGCAACAAAATCACATACCGTTTTCGCCGGCGAGGACGGCCATCGCATTCAAGATACGGCCACATAGCTGGCAGAGTCTTCTCCCCTATTAATGATAGAAGCGTTGCTGGAGTTTCTTCCGCCACTTCTCCCAGCGCTAACGCTTTCCGAAGTGGTAGTAATGTTAGTTGTAATAATACTTGTAATCCGATAATGGCTACCGATCGAACCGAGACTCGGCCCTCTCTGCATATACCTTGAAGAGAACAAGCAATCGCACGTAACTTCATGTTCTGACATAAAACAATTAACGGGTTACTTTTAGACATCCCGTGATCGTTTAAGTAATATTAGACTATTTAAATAACAATATTTACCCGAACGATATTTAGTTTAAACACTTCATAACAGTTTATACTTTGGAATATTAGAATAGTTCCAACTGGAAGCTGTACACCAAAGGATGATTTACCAACGGAATAAAGTCATCTTAAACTACTTTTCAATGACAGTTATAGCGTGATGGAAGTTATTAACTTTGTCGAGTCGCGAAGGTCTTAATATCTTATCTGTAAAAAGATATATAGTGCACCCACCCCTGAAATAGCTTCCCCGGCTAGCCCGGGGCAAGAGGGCGCGGGGAACAAAGGCCCGGCCGTTGACACGAATCTCCAGCATTCTGTTTATGTATCCCCACTGGATTTTTTCTATACACGTTCAAACTGGACCGCGTGCTCACAAATGGACCGTATTGTTTTTAGATTTCATCGCGTGAGAAGATTGAAACTCCTATTGTTTATGGCATGAGTCAGAGATTGTTGTTGAGATTGATCTTAATGAATAAACATGGTTGCTGCTCATCAGAGATGCATAGACGTAATTTGGCGTAGGTGGCCGATGGAGCCGAAAGGTCGTAATATGGCGACCACGCTCAGGTCGACGCAGTTGGTAGGCCTCCCACAAGATCGGACGATGATCTACGGGAGTCCTTTGTATGAGGGCGGCAGGGGACGGATCTTTGTCGCGATCAATGGGGAAGGCGTAAGTCCATCAGTGGAAGAATATCGGCTGAAACTACGAGATCACGTCTCATTATAAAATTTAACGGCAGCTTAAAGTTCGTCCTTTGGGGGGAAAAAAGGAAAATATGGTGAACTTTGATGGACACGTGTTTTCTTTTTTATGAAATTGACAGACACTACAATCGTAAATCGTAGTATATTATGTCACGATAACCTATAAAATAAGGCGTATTTTAACAATAATTTATTAAACTCCAACAGGGCATCCCCAAACACACTTCAACTGATCAAGGTTCACTTCTAACTTTCTCGTAATATCATTTCCGCTACTCACCGCGCCAATTTATTTCATCGAAGCCATTATTGCGATAAGTTTGTTTCACTAACTCATCTCAATCTGCGGCCAATGCTACGTCATTGGGCGTAACTCATTCTCCTAATATTTATTTTTGCTGCCGTAATCGCACACACACGCATGATGTTTATCATAAAACGTACATTAAGGACTACAACAAGACGGCAATTGTGTTGGAATAAACTTCGCATCCGTTACCAGTTTGAATATTAATTGGGTTTTCAATTTCCACAATCTTTTCGTAACGATTTATATCGTTCGAATCGCACAATTTGATTATCATAACACAAGCCATGATGTTCCGTACTCGAGACAAACGAAAGGTCTTCACATTAAAAAATCCCACTGTTACTAACTGACTGAATGGCTGTTACATGATCAGGATGTATTATAATCTATATATTATTATACTATTGTATTTAGAAGCAATCTATAAATAATAATAAAAATGTAACTGATCGCTGTCTGTACATGGAAGATATTTGAGAAAAACTATTGTTAGGGGCCTTCATATTAACACAATAAAACCAAAAACGATGATTATTAGAATTTTTGTCTGTTTGTCTGTACGTTTGTTACCGCTAATCTCAGAAACGGCTTCACCGATTTGGGTGCAATCTTGACTAATATATTGTGGTAAGCTTCATTTACATATGTTATTAGTAATAGTACGATCTTCAAAATGATAATTTAAAGTTAATCACGGAGTCCCATTGCATTGTAAAGAAAATTAGTTTATTCTTTAGATGGCGTTACGAGTCGCTGTGTACATATTAAGAAACGAAATGCGGCAATATACAATTAGAGAACCAAAATATAATAAAAGTAACTAAATTTAGTATTACTATTAATATCAAATAACACACTATAATCAAAATTTGATATTTTTCATTATTCCGTTTAAAACCCTAGCGCAAAAAATGCGAACCAGTACGGTAATCAATTCTCCGTTACTAAGAAATTATCAAATAGATGGCGCTTATAAATCAATAGCAATTTTCTCAATACCTATTAAGAATGTGTAAAGACTTTTATAAATATTTTAACATTAAAGTTTTGAAAGAGTCTATACATAAAATAAGAATATAACTGATCGCTGTCTGTACACGGAAGATATTTGAGAAAAACTATTATTAGGGGCCTTTATAAGCGCAATATAAAGTATGGACTATGGTCACAATTCAAACAATCATTGTTAAGCTTTGCTACGGTCGTGTCGATGTCCCCACATAAGCGGGAAAGGGGCAGGGTGATGATGTAGGTTAGGGTAGTATTTAAGTAGATAATATCATTTCGTTTAAGTAAAATTGCAGGCCGTATGAAACCATTGGGCACAGCTATTCTTGTATATAAGTATATTTCTTTCGGAAATCTGGGAAAACTAACGAATTGAATAAAATTGTGTACTTATAAAGTTCCTGCATTTTTGTCATTGAATACGTTAAAATTCTAACAGATGGCGCGTCAATAGATCATTTGAATTTTATATTTTCCGATAAAACACGATCTTACAAAAGACAACGCAGAGCAAAGCTCGATTGCCCAGATACTATTATTTATAATATTCCTAATCATCTTCAAATTACAAGCAATTTTACTGCACACTTGAACATAAACGTGAGCACACATTGCAAAAAACATTCACATAAAACATGTTGTCATCTCAGTCTTTTCAGAGAGAAAGATAGAGATAACAGCATGTTTTATAGTTAGAACCCACGGTTATGAAAGAGATAAAACAGATTTCCGTTTAAAGCGTTCGTAGATCGTATATTCAAAGGCATGCGTAGTCACAAAGTGAGGATGACCATGATATAACATGCATGATGGTGCTAGATTTCTAAGTTAAAGTAAAATTATTGAGAAATTCTATATTTATTAACAACAATATATCGTACACTAAACGATGGTCAACATATTAACCATCTGTCACGTGAATCCAAATAACATCACATTTATCATTGCGGTAAATTGTCTATCTCTGCTATTTGTAACACCTATGTGTGTTCACGTGATTGTAGATTCTTTATATATAATAAGTCAAAGTCACTCGCGTAGTATAGTCGCGACCATCTAAAACTAAGTCATTTATCAGGAGAGGTATCTACTAGGTTCAACGGCATTGCTTGCAACAATAAATCCATATCTACGCAGCAGTTTATGGCTGGTACTCGTGAAGCTTAACTAGATTCATTTATGCAAATTGCCGGTCGATGTTTTGAACGAAAGGCGTACAACGTTCTAATCTCGTTGAAAATCTACGGCTTCTAAGCATTTCGAACTGTTTTATTCGATCTAAACTAAAATTGAAAATAACGTGAGTATCGCGCTCATAATTGGTGCTTTATTATTGCTCTGAAAAGCTCTTCAAATTGAAAATTAAAGTACTGTAATAATAACGTAGCTCGCTTTACCATTTCTTGAAAATGAAACGTGAACGCGAATTCGTTCAACCGCTGACGAAACTGAATTAATATAACAAATTAGTTTAAAAAAAGTAGCGACGCGTTATCTCTATGCGACATACCTTAACAACGAATTTAATGGAACGCGTAAATCTTAGATCGACTGTCATCTTTTCGACGGTAGATTTATGTTATAAGTTATCCCTCGTGTCATTTTACCTATAAGTGGTCGACAGATAACTGCCACCAAATCGATATACATTTTCACTATGCTTAGTGTCAGGTCAAACTTAGGTTCGTCACAATTGGGTGACGAACCTATCAACCCACTAGAAACAGGGTCTGTTCTGGGTCTGAATATAATCATAAAAAAGTCGAAACGTTTTACTTGGATTCAGCGGGGAATTAAAAATACAAATCTAAAGTCAAAAGGTACTCTTAACGTCAAACTACAAGATAATCTGTCGAATTGTATTTAAAGTACAAACCATTAAATTATTAAGCTTTCACATTTTGAGAAAGCAGAAATCAATTCAAAATTTTAGATTATGTGTATTAAATAAATAAAATGACATTATTTAAAGAACACTTAAAAATTGGCAGAAGTCTCGACTAATCAAACCAGCTGAATCCTTGAGAGCAATTAACAAAATTGCTCATTATTTTCACATCATTAAAGGAAATGACAACGAACTAAGAAAAGTAGGTAATAACGACAATTTAATTAACAGGGGTTGAGAAAAGGGAGGTTCATTTTTTGTTTCCCTTTAAAAATGCTGTCAGCTTAATTAAAAATGCACATAAATGAAGTAGGAACCGATGCTTCACGTCGTACGTACCTATGCCAACTTCGTTATATATTCAAGTTATACCAAACAAAGTTTACCTGGTACTCGGAAATAAAACATCAGTCTTTTTTTTAATTTCACGTCGAACTTTTTACTCGTATATTGGGCACGAAACGGGAATGTGGTGAAAACGGCTGGAATCGTGTGCGCCGAACACAGTTGTGTTAATGAAGTAATTTACATAAGGATGTGAACGTGCGATTTATAAATGTACCTTTTCATCGAAACATTTGAGCCTCCTTTAAATTCAATTTCTGATTAAAAAATACGCTCTTTTACTACCCATTTTTTTACTACCATGATCACCTTAAATTATAGGTACATTATTGACGTTAATAACTCTTGAATACATCTAAAATGGAAAATGATCGAACAACATTAACGTACTAACCTGTTTGTGTGCCATATTTGGGCAACTTCAAATGTTACTTAACGTGAATGACACATGGCTCAGAATTCGCGAATACCATCTTAAATGTCGACCGCAATAAGCTGTCCAAATTTTATTAGTATTTACTTTTATAGATATGGATGTATGTATTAACTTAAATTATTAACAGAAAACCATTTCGATTATCGAATTTTGTCTAGCCATCAAAACATACTTTTCTTAACTTTAGTAATGAAACCATTCATTCACACTTTTATTTTAATTTTATTTTATTATGTGAGAAGGTGGCAAACGAGCTAGCGGATCAACTGATGAAGTGAACGCTGCCCATAGACATCCGCAACAGGCAAATGTGTTGCAGATGCGTTGAATACCTTTAATAGACGGGGAGAGCATAGTAAGGAAAAATGATATATCCTTTTCCCCGTAAACCCCCTCCCCGTCCAATCCTCTTCCTTTTCCCATCCTATCCTTGTGAGGAAGGGATGGGAAAGGGAAGAAGACTGAAATTAGGTCTTCGGCACTTCGCTCATCAGACGAAACGCAGAGTGCTTCTACTTCACGCCTGTTTTCTGTGAGGTCGTGGTATTTCACCGGTCGAGCCGGCCAATTCGTCCAACAGGTGTTGTTGTTGCGGGCTCTACCACTGTTAGCTGTATTAATTGCGGGATGGGTTTCACCCGGGTCCTTTTCTTGAAAGCACATTGAGCTTGAGCTCTGTGGGAGCGCTGATCGCTTCCCGACATCAGTGTGAGACTCGCGCTTGATTTTATTTTCGCGCGCATTACTTTTTATTTTGCAATAACTCCCGAGATAATCATTTAAATTATTTAGTGTAATGGATTATCATAATGTACATAAAAGGGATAATAAGTTTACTAACAGATTAACGTTGATAAGGATTAAAACTGTATCAGTCTTAATGGCTTTTTTCGAAGACTTTTTTGTAGATCTTTTTAAGAAATACAATACTGTAGTACATTATTTTGATCAATTTCGTAAGGTTTACCCAGCGTTTGTAATGTAAGCGCAAAAATATGTTTTTAAAACGTCACATTATGTTTAAATATTGATATAAGGTATGTATGATATAGCTTGTATCATACATATTAACCTTCCTCTTGAATCAGTAGATAGGCTCTACTGATGAAAATCCGTTGCGCAGTTTGAAAGATGACAGAAGAAGAAAAAGGGAACAGGCAAATAAAGCAACTTTGTTGTATACTATGCAAAGATTGTGAGACAAGAATTGATTCTCATTCATACACGTTGGTGTCGTTAGTATCTTTCTTATAGCATTTTATACAACCTCCTATAGCTATAAAGTTTTTTTTAAACAAACACCTGGTTCTTTACGTATTAATATACGAGCGTTGTAAAAGCTGGCCGCATTGTTTACACCGGATTTATTTGTAAGATGATGTTATTGCAGATAATCAAATGCTAATAACGTATTCCGTTTAAACTGGATGATTGGATAAATGGCCGGTACGCTCGGGTCGGATAAAGTAAGAAGAGAAGAACAAAAGTTAGGCCTGCTTTTTATTTGCTAATTGACTTTATAATTTCGTCTTTTGACAGCTTAATGAATTTGTAAATTAATTTACGCTACTTATTTGCATTTAAAATGTATAAAAGACAACTTTTATTCAGACATTCTACAAATACAGAATGCCGATGTACATATTCTTGATCAGCATAGTATTGTGTAGTACAGAAGTTGCTTAATATTCAAAATTTCTCATTGAAGCGAGTGGGTTTCCATACTGCGGTGCAGCCATTGATACTTTGTGGTTCACACAAAAGCGGAAACGTGACCGCTTTGACGATCTGGGACGATGATATCCACCACTTGGCTTGAGATGAAGCTGTAGACGTGTTGCTTCGTGATGTTGCCACGAATATTATCATATTTAAGATCAGTCTATTCTCATTTGTAAGCTAAACATGGTACGGAGTATCACGAGAATGAGTATGATTTTTTATTCGACGATTTGTATGTCAACGACCAATTGTGAGCTTCGCCACTCTATAATCGGACTTGGCTTATTATAAACTGTCGGGAAATTTTGAACTAAATGTGTCATTCACAATTTGACGTGTCATTTCTCTGCAGTTTATAAACTGTGGAAGGCATATCGTCAAATTGTAAGCTGATATTTTGCTTGCGTTACGTTAAAGTGAAGTTTAAATTAGAATGGAAAAGATAATCATTACATAGGTTTTTTATGTTAGACATGTATATAAAAAGTATCAATATCTATAAAAGTTGCTTGTTGGTTAGCAGAGAAAAAATAGAGTGTACCTGTTTACGAACGTAAGAAGTTATACTTCTTCAGCAAAAAAAAACAAAAATAACTAAACATGTTATGTTTCTATAAAAGATGATATTAAATGCAGTTGACAACAGTTTAATTAAATAACTTTGAATTATAGGTAAATGCAAATGTCGTTATTGGTTGATATGGTAACACCATGGAGTTGGTGTTGCTTATAGTTATCGAGATCGTAAAAAGTAAAAATTCATTCTAATTATTTTACCAAATGCGCCAAAATAAATATAACTTCAAAAATAGTTTGTTGCGTTTGACATGATAAGTCAAATTGTCAATGATTCATTCTTCACTATTTGTTATATGACAGTTTATAATACGATATGCCTAGTCCGATTATAAACAATATAGTTGACAATCATTATATCTTGGTAATCAAATTATTATTGTTGCATAGCGTAATGTAACGTAATGACATTTGCAATTCGCGGTGCGAGCACACAGCGGCCATATTGATTGTGGCGTTAGTGACCGCGCTGTGTTCGTAGACCGATCGGTAATTTACCCGCTCACTTCCTTCCGGAGACGCCCGCTTTAAAAGCCATCAAAGCGGGACTCCAACTGTTTCATTTGAGTAGAAAAAAAACTTCAACATATGATTATTACGTCTGCGTGGTATTTTAAACTTGTACAAAACTTTATGATTGATCATGCATACACTGTTAGTATATTTATCGTAAAAATTGCAATCTTAACAGGATTAAATAATATTGATATACTACAAGCTTTGTACATTTCACAAAAACGAATTTTCACATGATTGCCCGTTTGATGCGAATGTCCAAGGAAATTTAATTAAGATAAGCGAGCCTAGGTTTTGCTAGATATTTTAATACATCTAACCAGGGCTCGTTGCCAACATATCTCCACTACCACTCCCTGTTCACGTGTTTATACACAAAATGATAAATGAACCTCAGATTAAATTTCGTAATCAGCTTTAATCAAAGATTTATTAAAGTAATCAATATTATTTTATTCTTAGTAGTTGCTACTACAATACATTTAGAGCCTATAGACGAAGCTCTTATATTTTTGAGGTGTTAACTGATAACAATATTACACCCATTATTTTTAATAAAATATTTCTATTTTAAAGATGAAACCAGGTATGAATGTTCTTTTTTAAAAAAAAACTAAGCATAGTAGATATAACAAGCTCTTGATGAGTACGGAAATTAAAATGAGATAAAAAAGTAGAAAACATTAAAACAAACCAAACAATCACAGCGTTAAAGAATTATGAATCGATGTCTTGCGAGAAATATGACGTTTTATTTAATATCTACTATAGAATTGAAGGAACAAGTAACAAAATAAACTTGGTACATTGTGATAATTAAAGATATTTTTAACAATTGAATTCGTTTACAATATGATATTATGATCGTTAAAAAGATAATTTTGTTTAAGGGCATCATTACATAAATTCATCGTCGTAATAAGATGACAGCTAGGCACCTCGTAGCGGCAATTGTACGAGATGCGTATCACCTCGACTCGAGTCGGGTTGTTTCACCGCCGCGCCGCGCCGCGCCGTCTCGATCGATTCTGACCCCGCGCGTTATTACCCTCGCCTTTTAACGACACCTCTTTTGACGGGTCAAAGCATACTTCTGCTCTGATTCATTTTTTTATTATTACATTATGTAATTCTAAAAAATAATACTGTAGGAAATTGTTAAAATAATCTCTCTCAATGTGAAATTATTTTCGTGAAATGGCTCTTATAGCTCTACCACAAATTTAATATCGTCTACTAAAGCTCGAATTGCATTTAAAAAAGAGTTTAACTTTTTGAACTGACCGCCAACCTCCACTAGTCGGAGAGGCACTTTAAAAAGAAGAATAATGTTTCTTACTAAGAATATATATAGTTCATAATCTCACTAGCCACATTATAAACCGAGGAAAAAATATGAACTGAAATTTGCAATTTCACATAACGTGTCAAAGTAAAAACCTCTGTGTTTCATTGACTCGTTCATTGAATCTTTTCAAGATATCTATATAGAAGATATCTACTTGCATTATTTTTGTCCACTGACTGACTGACACTTACTCACTGATAATAACACAACCTAAACTGTTAGTGATACAATTTGATATTTACGCACGTGTTTCTGTTAGCATGTAGGTATCCGCTAAGAAAGGTTTTTGAAATTTCATTACTATTAAACGGGGCTTTGTTGGCTGTTACTTCAGCTTACCGCATTGTGTACAGACACTATATTGCAGAAAATGTATCTCATATAGTAGTAAGTCAAGTTTATTATATTATTTATTTATGTACGACAACATTTATCATAGGCACTTGTGAACTTGTTACTAATGGGATAGTCAGTCATAAGGCAAAACTGTAAAATAAAAACCATACATGCCTAGAGCTGCAATAGTCGCCTTTACGAAAGGAAAACGTATTAACGCTAGTTATTAAAGTGTTTTTGTATACAAATACCGCTACTAACAGTTGACGCCGTAATCCTTCTGCTGTTTCATTTAAAAACGCCTTCATGTCACTTCCAGAAAATTGATGATAAAAATATGAATAAGGAATAAGCAGCATACTGAATGTAGGTTCTCAGAATACAGCAAGCTGCTCGTTATGCTGTAAGTTTTAATTAATACAAACTCAAAGCCCTCGGTTCTACGAATTTCTGTAAATTAATAGGATAGTTATTACAAACTTAAATCGATACCATTAATTACTTATTATAACACACATAAAAATAGGTTCAAATTCGATTTAAAATTATTTAATATTATTATTAACCAATCAAACCGTCGTCGTTGGCAATTAATAGCTGACGAATACATTTGTAGATATAATTTTTTTTACATATAATGCGCATTGAAAGTATTTATTGTAAAAAGGTATATATTGACTCAATAGCTTCGTTTCCAAATAAAGTTATTGGGCTCTCATTAAAATGTAAATTCTCTGCAACTCTATTGTATGAAGCTTTTCTACACACTCAAATGTTCTCCATTGCACAATAATCGTACTATCTGGAAACTTCATCAATGAAATAAACAGTTACCGTCCAAAACGGACATCTATTTACGTTCTTCGTAATTGTTCTAAAAATAGCCCAATCTAAGATTAAACACACTATAGAAAAACAAAACTGCACAGTCACAGTCAGAGTGCTACACCAAATACAATAGAAAATAGAGTCACAATAGTCACGAATGATGTTAAATGGTATTACAAAAGAGCAAAAAATAGTAGCCGTGACGATGTTTAATCTTTTCTCTAAGTAATCTGTTCTGTGAACGCGGTGGTGAAGCGCGCACGTGTGCGGGCTGCGCGCATATGCGCTGGCTCGGCTTTGTTTGGAATTTCACGTTTAATATAGAGCGTAAATATTTCGACAAAGCTCTAAAAGGGAGTGCCCATAAGGAACAACAGATATCCGCCCGATCTAATGCCACTATTTTTGATGAATAAACGTTCTGTATTTCATTTTTAATTAAATAAATAAAACCAGGTAAATATTTTGGTCAGTTTCGAAAATCGTTTTTAATATTTAAAGAAAACAACGTATTAAACCAACAATGAATAAATCGATACGTTTATTAGTATATCTGGAAAATTATTTAAAGAATAACTTGAAAACAATTTATAATATATTCGTTTATTATACAGGGGGCGGTTTTGCGAGCGCTGCGCTGAGTGACTCAGTGAGCAGTCGGGTTTGCGTGGCTGCAAAATAAAAAACCACCGACGTTGTCCCACACGTGCATCCGCCCGCTGCTCAACTCGCTTTAAATTAGCCCATTATTTAAATCAGGAATGCTTCCTAAATCATATGAAACTCATGCTTTTGGGACACTTATTCTCATTTCCGAAATGCTCTCGAATTAAAAACCTACGTTAGATTTATAACAGTACCAGGTACTTTTTGCTATTATTATAAAATGCTTTCTGTGAAATTGAAACATGGCGATGTTTTAGGCATAAGAATCTTTGATGTTTAATAATTTTAAATAATAGTAGTCTAAATTCTTACTTAAATTAAACATAAGAGGTCAAAAAAAATATCCCAAGCATCTATGGTATATTTTTTTTATAGTCAGACATCATATTTCACGAGGCTTCTAAGTACCAAATGTTGCTTACATTTGAAACTTAGAAGCTTTCCAAGCCGCACAAGTTTCTTATCAGTAAAACTAATAAATAGCGAGTCTCCTTACTAGTTGTTAGTTGGGTAGTTAGTTAGTTGGGCTGTCGCTGTCGCTGGACTAACGCTGCCTTTCTTTCTTAAACAACAACAAATTGAAAACTAAACTAACGGAGGAGCTATTTATTTTCTATCATCATTTCCTGCGCTAAGCATGCGTCGGATATTCATTTCCCATTCATCTGGGAAATTGTTGCAGGAAATCAATAACACGTTTGCACAGTATGTACGTCGTCGCTCTATCGTACAAACTATCGTTTATTATCATATATGGAATGTAGTGCGCAAATATTGTTGATTATTTTGTAAAAGGGTAACTTTTAGACTTAAGCTCGCCGGTACTTCACCATTCTTTCAATAGTTAATGAATTTATAAATTTGATTTCATGTACAAAGTCGATAAATAATATAAATAAATAAAAGGGTTACGTGAACGCCCTGTCTCCTTAAAATCTTCATCTAGCATGAGAATACATGCATCTTTTTGCATTTCAAAACATGAGGCAATACCAAAAACCAAAGGCAATCTTTCTACAAACTTCAAACATTTGTTAAGAGTAAATAATATAAATATCAGGAAAGATTAGTAGAGTATATGGCTGAAATAAGCAAGGACAACATCGTAAAACAAATTATGTATCTAAAAAATAACCATAAACATTTGTTATAGCTTTACCCGGGCAATAATCTTATGTTTCTTACAGGAAACATGTTTACGATCAATCATGATTACTTTGCAAATACATTATTGGCGCACGAAAACTACCTGAGTAATAATAATAATAATAATGGAATGGTATCTGGTCGGTGCCTGTCGATCATGTTGAGGGAGAGTGGTTTAATGTTGTTAGACGCGCATGTGAATCAATCACTGAAATGGAACCTGTGATTATCACAGTTTCCGATGTGAGTAGTGCAGTTCGATCGGTCCCAAACTGGAAAAGTCCGGGCCCGGACGGACTGCACAACTTCTGGCTGAAGTGGTTCCATAGTTCACATGTGCGTCTAGCAACCCAATTTCAAGAAGCCCTTGAATTGGGCACGCTCCCAGTTTTTATGACCTCCGGTGTCACACATCTGATTTATAAATCTGGCTGTGCTACGGACCCTAAAAATTATAGACCAATAACTTGCTTGCCTACCATCTATAAGCTCCTTACATCTATTCTGAAAATAAAAATTGAAGCACACATAGCTGCTAATAATATTTTGTCCGCAAGTAAGAATGGATGTAAGGCTGGGTCTCGTGGTACCAAAGATTGCCTCCTCATTGATATGGCTATTTGCCAACAGGTTAGACGAAGTAGAAAGAATATTTCTATGGCCTGGATTGATTACAAGAAGGCTTATGATTCGGTGCCCCATGGGTGGTTAAGTAAAGTGTTGGAAGTGTACAAAGTATATCCAACACTCCGCACTTTCCTTGACTCATGCATGGGTCAGTGGACCACATGTTTTCATCATCCAGGACGGGGTATCCTTTCTGCTTCCTCTGATCGAATTGGAATTCGGCGTGGAATCTTCCAAGGTGACAGTCTGAGTCCATTGTGGTTTTGCCTGGCTCTGAACCCTTTAAGCACACTCTTAAAGAGTTCAGAGCTAGGTTATCGACTCCGCAGAGGAGGAGAGATCATATCACACCTCCTGTATATGGATGACCTCAAGTTGTACGCACCTAAAAAGTCTGACTTAATGGCGTTGCTTAAAATAACCGACAATTTTAGCAAGGCCATTGGCATGACATTTGGTGTTGACAAGTGTGCGGTCATAAATATACAGAAGGGGAGGGTTGCAACTTCTGAGAATTTGCAGCTCTCTCAGGATGTATCCCTCATTTCTCTGTCGGAGGCTGAAAGCTACAAATATCTTGGTATGTCAGAAGCAGTAGGCATTAATGATAAGTGCATGAAACAGCTGGTAAGTGAGCGGTTCTTCGGACGCCTGAAAAAAGTTCTGAAAAGTCTTTTATCAGGTGGAAACAAGAGCCGTGCATTTAATAGCTGGGTCGTGCCTATCTTAACCTACTCTTTTGGCGTACTGAGGTGGTCTCAAACAGAACTGGATGCCTTGGACAGAAAAGGTCGTCGATTGCTAACAGCATATCGCATGCATCATCCGCGTTCGTCTGTAATGAGATTGTACATCCCACGGAAATGTGGGGGTCGTGGCTTTTTAAATGTCAAAAACCTACATAACCGTGAGGTGTGTAATCTCAGGGAATACTTCCTTAAGATGAACTTGGAGATGTATCGGGATGTTGTAGCAGTAGACAAAGGACTCACGCCGCTTTCCTTGGCTACCACGAATTGGCGTAGGCTGCAGGTACTTAGTGTCTCAGACCGCATTAGTGTATGGAAGGGTAAGGAGCTACACGGTAGGTTCTATCGCGCCCTGACAGGGCCTGATGTGGACCAATTATCCTCCGTGGCTTGGCTACGCTTCAGTAACCTTTTTGGGGAAACTGAAGGTTTTGTCTTTGCAATTATGGACGAAGTCATCATAACGAACAACTACCGGAGGCATATTATAAAGGACGGGACGATTGACATTTGTCGGGCATGTCGTCGTCCCGGGGAATCTATTAGACATATTGTCTCCGGCTGTTCTCGTCTTGCGGACGGTGCATACTTGCATAGACATAACCAAGTAGCCAAGATCATCCATCAGCAACTTGCCCTTAAATATGCCCTTGTGGATACTGAGGTACCGTACTACCAATACCAGCCATCGCCAGTCCTGGAAAATAGTCATATCACGCTCTACTGGGATCGATCTATTATCACAGACAGGAATATTGTTGCCAATAGACCTGATATTGTGATAATAGACCGATCTGAGAGTCGTGTAATGTTGGTCGATATCACTATCCCGCATGACGAAAATCTCGTGAAAGCTGAGAAAGAAAAGTTGATGAAGTACCTAGACTTGGCTCACGAGATTACCGCCATGTGGGGTATGAAATCGACTACCATTATTCTGGTGGTCGTGTCAGTGAACGGACTTTTAGCGAAGAGCTTCGACCAACATCTTAAGAAGCTCTCGCTAGACGGTTGGGTTAAGGGTTTGATACAAAAAGCGGTAATTTTAGAGTCTGCCCGCATTGTGAGAAAGTTCCTCTCTCTGTAACCCTGACCACTGGTTGCTTGAAATAAAAGGACTCCGCAGCCGGTGGAACACTATTTTTATATAATATATTTTAGAATGTCTGTTGTTTTGGTAGATTTTTTAAGGTATATTATAAAAAAATATGTTTTAAATATAAATAAATGTCATAATAATAATAAATTGTTAAAACTTATAAAAAAAGGTTCGACTGAAAAGTTAACCGAATTGAAAATGAAAGTATTTGTTATAATGTTAATAAAATGATAAGCAATATTACTAAATGGGATATCAATTAAAATGTATCTTTTTTTTATTCGTCAAAGTTCCTCTTACGTTCCATTCCTACATACATAATCGTATTGCTTTCTCTGAGGCTTAAAAGATGAGTGTTTTATCATCCCATCCCATCCCAGCTTTTAAAGCTTAAAAGGAATAACAAAAAGCAATAAAACTGCTTCCGATACTAATCAGTAATATAAAAACTAATTTCTTTGACCTCTAAATTATCAAAGCCATTTGTAGCCGTAAGATAAACAATTAGTTCGCCCCGGCCCCTCCTTGCCGGCTTAATTATTACATCAAAAGCTGCGCCAACTACCACAATATGCCTTCTCCTATCTCGCTCGCAACGCAGGATGCAGCACGCCATCGCCAACGTCGGCGATTAAACACGATTCTATGCGAGGGCTCGTATTTTTCTTTTACGGACGCTTTAGTAGAGCCACCATGCGTCACGTCGATGTCCCTTCGCCTACAAGTTCCGTGTATTACCAGCAGTAGTAGCATTTTACTGCAATAATACCATTCAGTAACATAAATATATGTCAATAATATATTTATTAAGCAAACGTAAAAATCTATATTCATACGGATCACTAAAAAGCAATTTCAGTACTAGTTTCATATTGAACATTGTCGCTTGCTCTTGTAGTAGATAGTAACAAAACTTACGGACATATAGTTACATACATAGAAGTATAAATTGTCTTGTTATAATGTAGAACCCGAATGTTATTATGCAAATTCATTTTAAAATATTTCGATATAAGAATGCTGTAGATGCACGCGTTGTACCTACAACACAAGCTCCATACGACAATCTGTTAACCCCTTGTCCTTAGTTCGTTGCTTCTTTGATGGCCGCCCTACACTCGACCTATATGCCGTGGTGAGATGCGAGAAATAACATTGAACGCTTTCAAGCGAGGGGAGCGGTGTCTTTCTTTTCTACGCTGCTGGCGAGGTCTTCCCACGTGAGACTAGGATGATTGCGCTAAAATGATGTGTAGAGTGAAAACAATATTTAATTACGGTGTAATTATGTACCCACCGCCGTACTTGCCTCGTTGAGGACCAACTTATAATGTCGACGTAAGAGCCAACAACTATGTCAATGAGATTGTTATAAGAAGTGAAAAAATGGAGTAAAAAACTATGATTAAAAAATACTTAAGCATATTTTTGTTGCAGGTTCAACTTATGAATGCGGCCCGAAATCAAGAGATGGTAAAAAACATTACATTTACATTTTTAATGGATATGGGAATGGATACAAGTAAACTATTTTTTTACTTCAATTTATTACGTACCGAGCAATAATGGACAGAGTACACTTTTCTTTAAACGGAATAATAAAATACTACGTGTTCACTCTGCGCTGCGAGTACCACGAAGTTCAAATGAAGCCGTGAGAACTCTTTGAGCACGAAGGCCGCTTGCTATAGACACGAGCAATGCAATTTTGATGAAAACCAAGGTAACTGCGGTGAACTAACGAATTTAGTAAAGTGGCAAAACAACGTCTGCGATCCGACGGCCCTTTATTTGGGAGAACTAACAACAAGTCTGTCAGAGCATTCATGATCAGTTATACTTATTTCAATGTTTGAAGTACCTCTATAATAAGTTTTACAGCGGAACCTACGAAGGCGAGTTTTACAAGCAAATTGTCCATCTCTCGAAATTAATGCGATGCTGTCGGTAAGAGTAAACGCCTTGCCAGCAAACAATTGCCGAGAAACTTCCCTCGTTACTAAATAACAAATATTTGCGTCATGACTTCACTGTCCATATTGCAAATGAGCAGTTACAGAAGTGTGACCTATTTATCCCCAACGTAATATAGTTACCCGTACATCATTAAAACTTTGTTTCAACCTTCTGAAGTTGGTATAATTAAAAAAAACTAATCTTAGTATTCCTACTTTAATTATAAATAAAGAGAAGTAATTAGCATTAACCATATTTCTCCCCCACCGAACTATTAAGGCCTACCTTTGAACGGACTCTTTGAAAATGAACTAAAGCAGCATAAAGAAGTTTTCTTGGGCTTTATGCAGCACTTCATTAGCTACTTAAGACGTTTTAATAACTACGGGATTGCGGTCTTAAACATTTTATTTTAAAGAAACGACGGGTACTCTGTTCCCTGTTAAAATTATCATCGAACCGGGAAGAAAAGAATTCATATTTGTATTTTTTATAGCATGTGCTTCATACGTTTCGGGATATTAAAAGTAAAATATGTAAGACATTTGAACAGTTACCGAAAATGCCAGCTATAAAATTATGTTTGACATGTCGTTTAGAAACGTATTTGGATGAGTAGGTTAAGTGTGACAATAAACATTAATAAGTTCTTGATGATAGTTTGGCATGACGACCACAATCCGTATCGAACTTGGCGTTGAGTTTCGCAATCTCAGGTATTCCGTAATCACCGTACAGGAATCGGACAAACAACTGATGCACGACATCGGCATCAAGACCCGTTAATTTTATACCCGCAGACAGACCAGTCTTCGCCGTCACCAAAATCCAAACCTAAATTATATCGAGTTTTATTAAGATAGGTATGTAATTTACAGGGTAACAAGTTGAACAGCAATATCAATTTTGCTCGGTTTTAATCATTAAAATTAATTACAATAACAAATTTGACACTAAGTAACACATTAATAATAAATATTAGACTTTTGGTTATCGTTAACTGCAAGGTCCGCCAGGGAGTTCATCACGTTACATATCTCATTATATTTTCCGCAAGCAGTAGAGTCCACTGACGTACTTAATGTAGCGGTCTGTTTACTGTTCTTAAAAATCTTATTTAACGTGATTCAAGTAAACTGTCTCTGTTGACTATATTTTTTTAATTAAAAAATGAGCGTATGGTCCATTTGATGTTCATTGACATATTCAGAATAGTTGCCGGCTTTTAAATAGGAAATAAAAAGACCTACATAACGAGGAAAACAGATAAGAAGATGTATATAGGCTCCCGCGTGATATAATCCAAAGTATTTGACCATTGGTACTCAAGTAATGAACATTAATTTAAAGGCAATTTGTAACAAAAAAGTTGAGAGTATCGCACGTCGTAACACCATCGATCACTAAGCAACACGTAGCTAGAAATCTATAATTAGAGACACGAACAAGCCGTAACTCTTCTTGCGGCAGACGAGAGCCCGCGCCCCTTTTGACCCCACGCTTACTGCTCGCCTC
This sequence comes from Papilio elwesi, assembly GCA_029849275.1. Classification (NCBI taxonomy): domain Eukaryota; kingdom Metazoa; phylum Arthropoda; class Insecta; order Lepidoptera; family Papilionidae; genus Papilio; species Papilio elwesi. Next base: position 8,194,336 of record CM056687.1, on the reverse strand, counting down.
GTCTAGCGGTAGAGGTATTTATTACTTGAGCAATACTCTTACACTTTCGTCACATAAACGGTCCCTCTATGTGCTCTGTGTACGCATAAAATTAGATATAACTTCTGTGACACGTGATCTAAATATCCTTAAGAAGTGAAGTGAGTGGCAGTGTTGGTAGGGAACGCCCTAGGAGAACTTACATCGATCAGATTAGTGACTTACTAAAAAAGGGCGATATAAGGCGCCATCGCCATCGACCCATAACTGACGACCATGTATGCGTAGATGTATGAATGTTGAAGAAGCAAGAGAGGTGTGCCATGATCGCCCCAAATGGAAATCCATGATCTCTGCCTACCCTTTGGGTTACAGTGTGAGCGCATATTTAATTATTAATATAAGATCCAAATTTAAGAGTCCTACATCGAGCAAAAATCTTGGGAAATAATTTGTTTTGTAAATGGATTTGAATCGTCTATTAATCGTCCAAATCGTTAGTCGAGCGCTATACTATTTATTAAAGGGCTCCTCTTCGTGTTAAGGATGAAACAAACGACAGTCTGTCTATAACTTTAGAATATTATTAGTGCGCTCAAGATATGATCGCCAGATATGGTAAGGAAATAAATAACAAAATAAAATTTAATTACCGTGAATAAATCTAACAAGTTAGCTTACTGCTCATGTTAATGGATCGTGGTCTTAATAGCCAGAGCATAGTGCAGTATAATGTTAAAGGTATGTTCAAGTTCTCAAGCTGCCTGTTCTCATAAATTTTGCAGAACCTATTTACACGTTGTTGAACACAGGAGCCGGGGGTTAGAGTTTGCAAGACGTCTGGTACTACGGTGAATATCAATCAGGGGACGCGGAGTGCTCTTGAGAACCACCAGCGCTACGCAACAATGCGGAATTAAGTGCATTGGGTACATGCAGGCATTGTACGACACTAAAAGTACGATTCCCGCCACTTACTCACCTCACCCTCTAACGAACCACGTAATTGAACGTGAAAATAATAAAAATATATGTAAATGTCAAATCACAAATTTCTTCTATTAGGACACATTTAAATTCGTGATAATAACTGTGAAACAGCCCCTGACCACGCGACGCGGTACATTTCTACATGTAACTCGTCAATCAACAGTAATGTGGATGGACGTGTTATTTAGATATTGAACACGTCACTAAATAATGAGATAACAGACAATATCAATCGTAACTGATGAGCATATGCAGAGTCCTGCTGTGACATCTTATTATCTGTAGACAAGGCTTAAATAATGCCAATATAAGAGCTTGTTATAATAACGTGTTGTTTGGCGAATATATCTACTGAGACGAGTTACTGATTGTGGGTACTTTTAGTCGCATTTACGCAGAGTAAATGACCGCAGTCAAATCACAGTCATAATGAAAGCCTACGGTCGATTGGCGGGGGCTGGGGCACTCGTGCACCGAACACGGCATACTGTTTACATTTACAACGCGTTAGATCTAATTATAAGTGAGATGCGCTTGCAACACTTTCGAGACACGACCAAAACCTTCGTTCGATTTAAAAATTCTTCAAACTTACATACTTTCTGGCAATACAATTGTTTTAAATCTAATCAAACAGTATGATTTCATTCATGTACTTTACTACACAATATATACACAAAAATGAATACAAAGTTATATACGAAAAAAATAAAGATAAATACTAGGACCACAGATAGTAAGACAGACGAAGAGTAAGAAATTATTGGGCAATTAACAATTAACATGACATTGTTACGGAAAAATAAGATTGTTACGGAAATAATTTTCTAGGTGTTAGATTTCTAAATTAGAAAGTATTTTAGGCTTCTTAATAGAATTAAAAACTACATATGTCACAATCATTGTCACCATTTCACCGTTTCTTTTCGATATCAAGCGATAAAAAAAGTTCTAGAACTGTTTTAAGCCGGGGTGTCATAAAACTACGATCAGAACAAGGATTGATTCGATGTCTTCCATGGCTTTAGGGGTTAATTTGTCCAATCGTTTGGAAAAGTTAGACAGCGCCTGCTAATTACTGGAAAGCGGCATTTATGATTTATTTGTCTAAGTTACGATTTTTTTATTCGAATCTAGTCACTCATGAATTTCTTGCTGCCACTACACCACACAAGTTCCCCCTATGTTACTTTCTATATAGTCTATCTAGATATTAAAAATCTAATAAGAACAAAACAGTTGTAACAAGTAACAAATAAAAATACTTTTATTTCATAACTTAAATATGTGATAGCCCATCGGTAGTCACGTGAAATTGGTACTACGATAATATATAGTTAGTTTTATTTTATAGCACTTACTCGGAATTTAAGAATTAGATTCCAGATTTTCCATCAAACATTGTTAAATATCCGGCTCGTTAAGACTATGTTTTCAAGTAATTTGTCATATTTTCAGGTAGTCCTGGCATGTACACATAAACCTAGATTATATTTTATTGAATTTTTATATAATTAGACAACAATATAATTAGAATAAAGGGTTATGTAATGGTTGAATTTTTACGAATATTATCGTAATTCGTTCAAAATTCAGTTCAATTTGTGATTCGTCTAATTAAGCGACCTAAAACAGTAATATTTTTTCGTGGTATGTTGTTCGAAAGGACAACATACCACGAGTCGCAGGGAGCCAGAGACCCCATGCTACTTCGACGTCGCAGGGGAGCACATTGCTTTTATGGAATGAGGGTCGGCAAATTTTATTAAAGGATTTACCCTGCCGGGAAAAATGTATTAAGATAAATTGGACTCCAACAAACTTCGTAAACATTCGAGTAAAGCAGTCTATTATCAATTATTTATCGATCGTATATCTAAATTACCGATAGCATGGTTGTGAGTAATCCACCTTGGAATTGGATTATCACAAAAAATTTATTAATACTATATAACATTCTTTTTATTTCTACGTATGGAGAAGTGACAACCAACAAGAAGCTGGCTACCTTTTAACGGATTATATTTTTTATTAGTGCAATCGGCAGTCGATTAGGCTATACAACAGTTTGTTTTAAGCAACGTTAACGAAACTAGTTTGTCTACACCAGTTAAGTTATAGTGCCTTTAGCGCGTTTGCGCTTCTTTGATATCTTTCATAGCAAGACAAAATGTTGTTGCATCGAGTACATCCTTATTAACGAGTCCCATGACTTTCTCATCGTATCAAGAACACAAAAATAATTGAGAACATGTGGTGGTCATATAGTTCGTGGGGTCAGGCATAGGAAGTGCGCATATGTAATTGCGTTGAATGGACACAATGGGGGGAATTGGCCAGAACGTCAATTGTAGTGCGAGCGACGCCCGCGCCCATAGCCATTGATTGAATGAACGACCGAATTCAACAAATAACACAAAGCAACGGAGCGTAAATGGTTTGCGAGTCACAAATGCATTCGAATCTCGTAATAAGCGTCTGTAAAAACAAACGAGAAAACCTAAATTGTATTGTGTAATTTTAATGCACGCAGCAGAGGAACTCCATATCGCACAGGACTTAAAAGTAAAATAATATTCTTGTATAAGAAATATACCTAAGGCAAAAAAGAAATAACTTCATATATGGCAGAACATTAGATGGGGTTATTTTAAGATTAATTTATGTCTCAAAGTAAACAGAGGCAGTTTTTCTAAATAAGCATTATAATCATAATGTTAATAAACTAATAAAGTAGGTACTGGTACTTTTGACTATATTGTAAAACATCGTAAAGCAATCATGAGTCGAATAAAATAACGACAGTAGGTTACACCGCCGTAAGCAATCAGACATCAAAAGTCTGTTGAGCTTTGTTATAAATTCGATGGACGTTTACTCATATAATCAATAAGGCTTATAGCTTCCACTCCGTACTATACCGTACCCTTTATATTGATACGCGCTGTTCGTGATTTGACACCGGATTTCCAGATTTAGAGCTGAGCACAACTACTTGGCCATTGTAAGTGTAAAAAACGATTAGCTTTGTGTTCAGACAAGTATTTGTTTTATTTAATGTAAATGGTACCCGTAACAGACGGTATTCAATTCGTATTACTTTTTATTCTTAGGGAAAATGGTTGACTTGTTTCATTACAATATGATGAATCAGAATGAAAAAGTATGTTTTAAACAAAAGGTATACAAGGTTTTTATTAGAATAAATGTTTAATTTGTATGCATAATAGTTTCAATTTATTTCGAACACCACATCCTTACATCCCGACGTCTAGGTGCACGCCCGGACATACCAATTCCGACCCAACGCGCCTAACGTCACGCCGGCATCTTATTCCATTATTGATTTAGAGGAGCGGAATATGTCGCACCTACTACTGCACGTTGTCATAACCTAAATCTGGAACCGACGGTGCTATTTCCGTCTTTAACTGCCGACAGTCATTTAACATCAAGTGTAAGGAGATATATTCATTATTTTATTTGTCCTATATTTTATGCTACAATCTTCAGTTAGTAAGTGTAAATATTATAATATATTCTTTACGATATAGGTTATAATGGTTGACATTCGAATGTCTCCATGTAATAACGCAATTTCGGATATAAGAATAAGTAGGTGCCTAAATTTTAAAATACGGCAAATGAGAACTTTTGAAAAAACAAAATTTTAAACAAAAACAAAACCGAGTTCAAAAAAACTACATTAAAAAAAACTTGGATTTTGACTTTTCTGCATTTGCACTAAAAAGTATAAAATAATTTTACGCAATTAAACATAAGAATCAATTCTAAATCATATTTATATTTGGAGCCGGCGTCAGCCAAGGAAATACCAATATACGAGGATGCCCTAAGAAAACTATTTTACAAATGATCTTTATTCTATACTAGTGACCCGCCCCGGCTTTGCCCGGGTACCACTAATTATGTTGATCCTACCGCTACCAAACACAGGAACACCCGCTGTGCGAATCTGAGCAATCGCTGTAAATTTCATGGAAATCAGTCCAACCGTTTCAGAGTCTACTGGGAACATATTTAGATATGTGCGGACATCGCCTTTTATACATATACTATATGAAAATCACACTCGACTGTTCCACTCCTACCATCTCCCAGAGAACTCGCGTTGACAGTTACAGACCTACTACTGCTACCTACTTGGCTGACACCGATTCCAAAAAATAAATATGAACAAGAATTGATTCTTATGTTTAATTTGTTGTTTTTAAATATAGTTTTTTTGGAGTCGGTTTTGTTTTTGATTAAAACTTTGTTTATTTTTCGATTTTAGTGAATCTAAAGTTTGTTAAATAATTTTGTTTTTCAGTATATGGCTTGACCTACGCGCTGTTCATATGAGACAGCGTCGTTCCAAGGAGTCAAACGAAGATAGGACGAAACGGAACGGACTGAAATTAGAAAATCTACTTCCAGGGTCATTTCAAAACAGACTAGTAAAGAACGCAAAAATAGGCTTTCGAAAATGCGGGCAGACATGAAAAAGTTCTAAACAGAGAAAATTAAAAAAACGTAATCACGGTCTCGACTCGGTACAGGATCGCTTATCTAACTAGACGGAGGAGCAATGTGCCCACCGTATTGGCTTAAAACAACGTCTTTTTAACGCAAAACGAGAACACCTTGAACGTAATTAAATACGCTTTATTAAAAATAATTCAAAAACAACTGGTTAGATCTTTATCAAATTTATATGGGAATACTTGATAACAACCAACTTTCAATCAACCAAAGTACATAGAAACAAAAACATCGCTAAGACCGGCCGTCTACTGCGCGGCTTTTGAAATCACTTGCGCGTAGTTTTTCTTTACTTTGTAGTTTAAACTTTTGATATCGTCTAAACTATTGCTCAGAACGATATAGTTCAATAGGCAATTATAATCTATAGTAAATTCTCTTGATAATTAACACATTTAAATGGATAAAGATTCATATTGAACATGAATAATACCGTAGGAAGTGGTGTATACATTTTAATTAATGTTTTCTAAGAAAAAAAATGGTTATTGAGAGACAACCATAGAAGATAGATTTCGCGGACTATTATTTAGCTTATTTATTGAGCTAGTTATTTCGTACATCAGTTTAATACAAGCCCTATAGTTTAGCCTACGTAAGCCAAGAAAGTTACAGTCAAAATTGTTGTATTATACATTATTAAGGATAACTCATAAACTGCCGGTCGGATGTAGACTAAAGACCGAAAAAAAAACTTCGGAATCGGTTCACCAGGAGCGAAATTCTGAAAAAACAAACATAAAAAAACATTTTCAACACAGAATTGATAACCTCCTCCTTTTTGAAGTCGGTTAAAAATATTTGTTATGCGTAATAGCTAAATTTCATAAGCTATGGTGACATAAGATTATTATTGCGTCCGAGAATTGGGGAGTTTGGTAGCTGTCTTCGAAAACAACCGGAGATTTCAGGGATCTCCATTGCAACGTACCGGAAACAATCTGCACTGAGCTTAGGAACTACTCAGGGGAGACAGATACCCTACGCCATGTTACCGTCTACCCAGGATCGTTTAGCTATACGAGCAGGGTCCCCTTTATACCAACAATAGTAGACCCATTGTGACCAGGGACTACCGAGCAGACGGGCCAATGTGCCTCGAGAATACGCCTACTCGTTCGTTTCCGAGCGGGGCCGGCCCTCCTGCTCTGCTTAAAAGTGTATGTCGTTTTTAAAGTAGTAGATTTCTAGAAACAGTACGGAGTTTTTTGTTTCAAAATAAACGAGCAAGCACGCGACAAAGGCAAGTAACTAGCATATCTAAATACGACTGAGACATAGGCTGCAGAACCCACTTACAATGCATTTTGCGTTGCAATTTCATCCATCCTACGGCATTAAAGTGTCATCGTAATGACAGAGAGTTTGTTTTGATTGATTACCCCTAGTAATCAAAAAACTACTTTTTTTACAATAAACGTCCGTTTTCTGTGAAATTCATTTTGCAAGGTTTTTGTTATTTTCGTTCAACATCAAAGGTGTATACTGTTAAACTTGCATAGTAAATTAATTTTCCAAGCCTTTGAAGAGAAATGTGTCAAAAGAAGCTTTGTGTGAGCTACTTTCCACATTATTTTCATCTCTTTTATCGCTGAAATTAAGTATTCGCTGAAGAAATAACGAATAACGATGTTTTTAACAATATAGTGGATAAATTAGCATGTGTATTACATTTCCAATAATGTTGACGAAATAAATTTCATTAATAAATTCGAGCATGTTGAAAGGATGAATGAAGAGAGAATAATAAAACAAATTCATGTTGCAAAAGTGAGTGGCAGTGTTGGTACGCTGTTAGTATGTTGGACGGAAAACTTATATCGATTATATTAATGACTTACTAAAAAAGGGCGATATAAAGAGCACCCATAACCGATGAGCATGCATGCGCAAGATGTATGAATGTTGAAGAAGCGAGAGAGGTGTGCCAGGATCGCGCCAAATAGAAATCCATGATCTCTGCCTACCCCTCTGGGTTACGGGAGTGAGCGCATATTTATTTATTTTAATAATATACATATCTAGAAGGCAGTAGTAAGTGAAGTATTGGAAAAAATTCTAGACAATTTATATCAGAAATAGCTTAGCGGTTTCTCTTGAGTAGACACAAATAGCAATCACGATCCACCTTCCACTGAAAAAAAACTACTTATTGTAACAACTAATACTATTAAACACCCACCACCGCCATGGGATAAAATCAGCACGGTAATATTATTTATACAACCTAAAACTTGAAAAAATGTGTTAAAGAGCTTTGACTTGAAGGGGAAAGATTTGTTTGTTTGTAACAAGTAAACAATGAAATTATTAAATTACAATCTGTAACACCAACAGTTTACGACTTAATGCAACGAAACCTAGGCTAGGCTATAGTTTCCTTAGCATTGTGAAGTAATCACCAATTCACAACCCGGGTCGTTATTAATCATGGCGATAAACCTCTAAGTTTGGAATTTTTATTTTTTTAATTAATTATTGTATATAGCATTTTTATTTTATAAATGTAGATTATGCAATGGTCTGGCGGCCTGGTTATTAAAATAAATAGCAGAGTTTGTAAATTTGAAAAAGCGTGAACATCTAGTAGAGCAATATTACATTCCTTCTCTAAACGTCGTGAGCTGCGGCGTGTAGAATCGACGAGGCGTTCGGGCCGTGCGACAGGTCCCTGATTTTCAACGCATTCTGTACTAAGCCGCAACCTGTCGCTACTATTTTGTCTTGCTATCGTTATTTTTTATATTTCAATGAAGCGTCATTCCAAGCGTCTTCTCTTTTATCTACATGACAGATCGTTTACGCAAAATTCGATCACTTAAGTAAAATACTAACGTTTGTTTCAGCACAAATTTGTAAATTTTGTACAGTTCCGCAACGCCTTTTTCACCCCTTAATAAGTAATCGATTATTTCTATAGAATCAACACTATAGTATCGATTTATTTATTATATATCGATTTTTATTTCGGTAAAACAAACCACCGTTTTTAAATTCACAAATAAAAAATGATTCCAATAAATACCAACGAAGTTGCTCAAAGTAACAAATTGTTTTTATCTGTTTGTTCGTGATATTAAGATAGAAGATATAACCGTCACGGACCTCGGATCTTATGAACAATCGGCATTGCGCTACGCTCAAGTGCCCCATCCTCGTTACAGGTGCTGTCAGCATTGTTTAAGGATGAATCGTAAGAATTAACGTTTGTTATTAAAATCATAAATGTCTGTTGCGATCTTAAGAGTGTACTATCATAGTTTAGCGTCTTAGTTTTACCATTTTGTAAGCTCAAAACTTACTAACCATAAAACTTTATGGCTAAGTTAACCATAAGGCTTTAACGTAATAGGCGCTATAAATAAACACTCTTCGCTCATTATCCGACCCCATCTAATCACTCAACCAACATGGAGACGTAACTTTGTACGTTATAACAATTTTTTTTAATTTATAGTGTCATTTATAGTGTATACATCGTCCCAGTAATAGACAAAAAAAACATTTTAAATTGTTTAAAACCATTACATTCAATTTTCTTTTAATAAATTTGATGACTAACTTAAGCCCTAAGGTGTATGGATATAAAACAGCTTTAAAATCGGATTACCTATCTGAGGAAATACTAAATAAAAAATGTAATATACATAAGAAGGAATGGTATGCGACTTTATGTATAATTGGAGCGGCTTAGCTGTCAATTTTGTTCGGGCACCTTGAAAGGATGAATGACGAAAGAATAACAAAACAAATTTATGTTGCAAAAGTGAGTGGCAGTGTTGGTAGGGGACCCCCAGGAGAACTTATTCAAAAAAAAGACGACTTTTATGTAACTTATTCAAAAAAAGATCAAATTAATTGTAAAAAAGGGCGATATAAGGCGCACCCATAACCGCCGAGCATGCATGCGTAGATTTATGAATGTGGAAGAAGCGAGAGAGGTGTGAAATCCATGATCTCTGCCTGACTGCCAGACGGGTGTCTTGGTTACAGGCGTGAGCGCATACTTATTTTTTGTCAATGTTTATTTCTTTAAGAAGTGAATAAGATAATAAGAGTGTATATGTAGGTAGCAACTTACCTCCATTTCCAGCGTTGGTGATGGTAACCCAGAAGTCGATAGTTTTCTCAGGTCCCAACTCCTCATAGTCCCACTTCTTTTTAACTTTCACTACACCACTTGGTTCAACAGTGACCCACGGATTTTCGTCGCGAATTTTAAATGTTTCGCGATCGGTTTCCTTTTCGAGCGTGAAGACAGCACGTCCTTCTACTTCCCCATCGGCCTCAGTAAATTCTATGCGCTTCGTCGGTCTTACCGCTCGGGTGACTCTTCGTTTTTGACGACGCAACGCGGGAAGATCATTTGGATTTTGACTGCGAATCACAAATTCTAGGAAAACTTGAGCCGGTCGACTTATGCGAGGTGGCGAGCCCGCATCATGAGCGAGCACTTCTAATTCAGCTTCGTGGCTGTCGGGTTCTCCGGCTAAAATCAACTGGCCCGTTTGCGGCACAATAACCGCCAAGTTGCTGGGTGTTTTCAATGAGTAATACACTCGATCTCCATCACCATCGAAAGCATGAACTTTGCCAATATTAGAGAATCTTTGCCAATGGGCGGTAGCGTTATCGCTGTTTTGATCTAAACTTCCATTCACAGCAAAGTAATATATGTCCTGCTCGAAAATAGGCTCGTGATCGTTCTCGTCTGTTACATCTACTTTAACAACTAGGTTCGCTTTGTTACTTCCCTTCAAATCCGTCGCCTGTAATACTAAATCATACGATTTCGTGACTTCAGCGTCTAATGGCCTCATAGCTATTATTTCTACATCGCCCTCAGTAATGACCGATGCGACTACAGGTATGCCCGTTTTCGTTTTTTTACGTAACGCAAATAAGGAATCTTCATTCCCTTTTATTATTTTGTACGCTATAGGTCCCACATTGAGTAGCGCTGCGGCCTTTATAGGCGGATGATCCACAGGCGTACCTGCCGGTGCATTTTCTTGAATTTCACCGCGAAGTCCGTTAGTCGCAAAACTAAGCATTTTTCGACGGTCTACCACAAGTAGATGTACCGAATGAGCGGAACTGCTAAACGGAGTCTGTTCTAATATGGCAAGATTTAAGGATTGATCGAGTAGAGGCGCCAAATCAGCAGTGGTCATTAGTAGTCCATCATTTAGTAGCGTGAAATATGGTGCGTAGTCGGGTTCCAGCAGCGTATATCGGGAGTAGTTTCCTACGAAATGCCTTACAGCATGGCCAGGGCGGACGTCGTGCGGCAAGACCGTGAGCGCGCGAGTCTCCAGCGCCGCGCTTAGCACGCAGAGCAGGGCCCCGCTCGCCACCACGATGCGCGCCATGGCTCTCACTCTATCTCGATGCACTTAATCCAACATCTCCACCTAAAAGATAGATTTTTTTCATTTAATTACCATTTAGCGAAAGATTTTCAGGCTACCAAGAAACCCTGATTTCATTATATTTAAACCATAATAAGCGATATGACCTATTTGAAATGTTAATTTTCTGACCTTGATGTAAAAGCAATCGCAATCGTTTAGAGGCCTTCAGTTGATGGAAAAAATACGACTTCCTGCAAGAAGTGCAGATCAATTTTACAAAGATAATATCGTATTATAATAAAATGATTCGTGAGTGCATAGTGGCACAAATCATGTGTCTGGTTGTCGGTGACGGCTCAACCTCGGTGGCGGAGGCGGCGGCATCGACGTAGGGCGGCACGGACACACATGCGGAGCTTTATTTAGGCGGCGGCGGGAACGCCGGCGTCTCGCGACCCGCCGCCGCCGCCGATCAATACCCCCGTTGCGCCGCCGCGCGACGTTTCGCGAGCCAATCTCGACTATATATACGCTTTCCTTCACGACACACCATCAAATATTAACGTGCTCATCTCACTTTGCTAAAGCTCACGCTTTTTCAGCCGCTGATTCACTACACGCCACGCAAATAACATAACCACGAATATTGTAGCAACTTTTATTTGCAACTGCCACGGACTGCCGGTTTACAAAACTCAAGTACGATGAATTAAATTATAATTAAACGTATAGTAAAATACGCAATTTGAAAAACCTATCCTATTCACAACACCAAGAAACATTTTTGATATTTCAGAAAACATACAACTAAATGTAAACAAATTGAAAAAATCATATTTTACTTCATTCCGAAATTCGTATAACTTATTAAGCTTACATCGATTTATAATACGTAATTTAGGGCTAATCATAGTATCTATAGACATACTTAACAGTGTGGTTGTAAAATATCGATATCGTAGTTTTGATGTATGACGGCAACGAGCGTCAAAGACCGCACACACGGGGAGATAAAAAGCAACTGAGCGCGAGTCGTCCCGCGGCGCGCGCGCGTATCGAGCGCAGCACGCCCGCCCCCGCCGCCCCCTCAGACCTGCCAGTGCCACCCCGTCCCTGCTACAGGAGCATGCATCGGTCCGCGCCCCCTAGCTTAGCTGCACTGCTTCCCCTATATTCTCGTCTTTATTTCGCGACATACCAAATTCCGACCCCCGTCATCAACGTCTTTTACGAATGTCGGTACCTACTCGGTAGCAAAGCTAAAAATGTTGTTTCTGCCAATTACAATTTTGCGAAAATAGTCGTGTGTAAATATTCACATACTTTTGTTTAAAACAGAGGGGAAGGAGCTAATTGTAGAAAAGTATTTGAAAAAAACCTAACGTCTACATGATAAAAGAAATAGCTCTTGATTTATTGCAAGTATTCTTACCGCCAAGTAGTCTAAGCAGAGCACGTAGATATCTACATACTTGTCGACTTGAATCGTAAACTCGAGAATGAAGTTAATTATCTTATTACTGAAAAATAGCACCGGCCCTAGCCTTTAACCGATGTTGAATATAATATAGCATTAAAATGTTGTCAGTTAATGTGTAGCCTCAGGACGGAACGTATACACTGACGGTCGGCTTAAAGCGACTGCTCGACTTTACCCTAGTGCTGTCGCTTCACTTATTAGTGCTATTTGATCTCATGGAAAAGAACCTCAAACAAATTACAAATTGTGTGACTACTTCTAAGTACCTACTACTTCTAAGCTTACCGTTTCAAGAATAACATCCTTCGAAATACTTTACCGTGTGCCGTATCGTACCGACCGTTCTCTCGATCATGTTATGTAAATTTTTTTTTGCGGGAAGCTATGTCTTCTGTATCAGACAATGGTTAAAATATTCGGAGACACAGCGCAAGACACTTTTCTTTCAAATATAAAAGTGAGAAAACAAATCTTTTTTATACAATTTACGGCTGCTTGTGACCCATCTTTTTGACATAGATTACTAGTACTGTTAAATGAATGGTAAATCACAATCAGTGCTATGGTGCCAATTGACGATAATGACAATATGATGATCCGTGCGTATCTTCCTAAGCGTTGTCATCAATTTACGTTTACGTTGTCATATTTAACGTGGATTTTAATGAATAATTTTGCGTTTCATATCATACAAACTTAAGGGAGCAGAGAAATCTGTAAAAAAATTGCTTTGTGCAATCGTTATATGAAAGATTCTGTTTCATATCGACTTTAATAATTTAAGATTGATTGTGCAAGTTCTATATGGACCAACGTTCTAAGAAGGCCCAATAGTAGATTTTTGGAATATACGATTTTATCCGCAATATGCAAATAAAAACTAAAAATAGCAGAAAGGCATTTTATAACTGGAATTTTCAAGTTTAGACACCAAATTTTTGAAATGAAAACTTCTTAAGCCGCATTAGACGATATTTGGTAGCGGAAAATCTTATAGGTTCGCGTGAACAACATGCTCAACAGACTTTTTGTCATTTATTTTTCTAGTATTCAAGTTAACTTTTATTGTTACCAGAGAAGGGCTTATTTTTGTTGATTATTTATTTATTTTTGAACTATTGCCGCGCCTTGCCACCTGTTTTCAGTCTATAGTGTTTAAAACCCTCTAGTGCCGAAATAGGTAACTTTTAGTATGGGTAAATTCAATTTATCAAATCTTCATTACAAACAACTTGTATATCTACCTCACACAGGGACAACATACAACAGGAAGGTTGCTATTGAACGTAGATGAAGAATTATATACATCTGGCATGAACGTACACCCGTAAGGGAAAGATATGCCTACAATGCGAGAAAAATACAATGTTGCCAGGTTATGGAAAAAGCTGCAAAGTAATAATTATTATTTTCATTCGGTGTGAAAAAAATGTATCTGTTCGAACCTACAGTGTTGGAAGTAACGTGTATAACGTAAGACCACAGGTTCCAAGCCAGATTTAACCAAAATTATTTATGCAAAAAATTAGGTTGGGCAATTTTCTACAGATTGTATTCATCTTTGTTCATGACGCAATTGTAGCAATGAAATGATAATTTTTGTCACAAAAACTGCTGTCTTAAAATTAACACGGGGATCTAAGCCACGCGCCATCGCCACCACTACCTGAACGCGGATGCAGAGCAATAAGATTGATCAAAAATATCAAGTTGCCGCAACCATAAAACCTTACTTGGTGTGCCGTGTTTAGGTTAAGGTCTCCCATAAAACTGGGGACTGAGAGGCCTAACATATTTTAAAAAATAAAATAAAATATTTTGTAGTTGTTTATTGTCCTTCAAAAAAATGAATTTGTTGTACAAATTTTGCACATTTTTTTTCTTTTCCTTTCAAAGTCATATTCATAATGTATTCTTTCACTCATATTCATAACGAAAGCTTTAATGCAAAGAACATAATGGTGTTTGTTGGAAAAATTGTTATTAAATTAATATCATCATGAAACAAATTAAGACCAATATATTTTTCTACACACGCACAGGCTTAAAGACTAAGAAAACGAAATCCATTTCAGCTTTGTCTTGAATGACATCAACGCTGGTTCTAGAGCTTAGGGGTTGTGGAAGAGGTACGCGAGAACATATCCTAGTATATTTTGTCGGTTTCCAGTTTTGTCGTCCTTAGGCACGAAACCATATTTCAGATTTCCGAGTAATTTAGAATTTTAAATAGCTTTATTAATAAAGGACAAAACATTATACGAGTATTTTTACACCATATTCAACGTTACTTTTAGTTTATACATTTTGTATTACATAAATTTCACAATATCACATCTGGTATCCCAGAAATTTCGTAAACAAAATATAATCCGATCAAGTTAATAAATGGCAGACAAGTTTAGTGAATGCCAATTTAGGCTATTTAATTGGGTTGATTTATACCACTGATTGTATATTAACAAATTTAAGCATTCTTCGATTCTTGTCGTTTGTGGCACCATAATTGAATTACGTTTACGTACGTTACGTTTCTGGTTCCTTTCATGTACGTTTTTTTTACAAATTAAGGATTAATTTAACTGGAAATGGTACTTACAAATGAAAGGTGACAATTTCGGATTTCCGTTTACTACGGCTCTTGCAGCCTAATATATAACAGATGACCATGTTTTTATGCTCATAATAATAATTACGAGCACAGAAATTAGTGTTAAACGATGATATTTCACAAATAAATTCAAACTTTGTAACTAACACCTCACTGTGTTGGTCATAATTTTGTTTGTGACCAACACTGTGTCTGACAAGGAAGGAGTAAAGGGCAGGGAATACCACTTGATCCTAGCTATTGGAATATCTTTAGACCAGCTCAGTCGCAGCGCTGCTGCTTTTTAATTTATTTTTTTAATGGGAATAAGCTACCACTTGACCACGATCCCACATGATGTTAAGTGACGAGGTGGAAGATAGTACACACTAGTTTTTAATAGTAACCTATTCACTCTTCTCTTACAGGTACCAGAGGCGGATAAACTGTTCAGACGCCGGTAGGCAAAGAAGTTCTAGGCGCGCCTGACAACGAAAAAAAAGGACAAGTCACCGGTCTTCTCGATCAGTCACACTTATAACACTTACTACCTAATGTTCGATTATACGGAAAGAAAAACTCATCGATGCTCTGAGCAGTCACAGTTATGTGACAAGGACTTCAGGACGGCGATGAATTTTGGCGCCCTCAATTTCCGCGTTGCGCCCTAGGCTCGTGCCTACTTTGCCTTAGAGATAATCCGCCTCTGAGGTACCCACATCATAGTTGGACGGAAACACTGCTTCTTGAGCTATTTAATTTTTTTAAGATGTTAGTGCTCTATTACCTAGTAATTTCTTATGACGTATGTGACGTTTAGTACTGTCCACAACACCCACTGCACTACATATACCACAAAAATGCTGTAATCGATAGAAATCTAACAATCTCTGTTTATGTTCAATGCAGTCATCCTCCCTAGCCAAGGTAAAGTATAACTTGAAAAAAAAAATGCATTGGCATAGTCTATTATTCTCGTTATACAGGTAAATTATGTCTATACATCATAATTTCAGGTGGTTGTACAGATATGTCAATTCTTGGTCAAAGGTCTTTTCCTTAATTTTCTAGGATACATCCATGGAATACATGATTTTTTTTAAAGTTATGGTTTAAAAATAATCATAATACTGGCTTTGCTTTTCTACATTACAAATTTAAACATTATATTATAAAGCCTGTAAACTATTAGTATTTTTATAGTACAAAGTGGCCAGCATGCATTTGGCTCACCTTATAACCAACCACTACTACACGGCCCTTAGACATCTGGAAAAATTAGAATAGTTTTGAATGCATTGCCAAGCTTTATGAATGAATGAATAAGAAGGGATATGAGAGGAGTATGAGATGAGAGGAAGAAGGGAATGGGGCCTGAGCAACCTCACTATCAGAAAAAATTCAAAACTATAAATACTACAGTCACAATATTAACATTTCATGTTAAATAAAAATAAGTGTTAATAGAAACAATTTTATACACTGAAACAGTAAGTTTTGTTTAGACTAGTACAAAAATAGCAAAAGCAACTGCACTGATCAAGTTCATTTGTGACTTACAACAATTTTAATAAATATTTCTTCTATCACTACACATTTTACATTTTTAATATGCTTAGACAGTGATTAGGATAAGGCATGTTGCACTGTGTGCTTTATTAGTATTATTTGAAATAATTTGTGCTACATATTCGATGTAAACTGCTTTGCTACCGAAGCACCATCACTATTGCCCTTGTATCTGATCTCTTTGATTGTCAACTGTTTTCCTTGATGAATCCTCTGCAAATGACTCCTCATATCATAGGATCTTGAAAATGACCTGTGACATACAGGACATTGGGTTTTCCCAGCATGGGAATCTTTATGGAGAGTTAGCGAAGTTGGATGTTTAAAGCCTTTTGGACATAACTGACACCTAAATTTTGCTAAATCAGAGTCTGAAACAGAGAGACATGTGAAATTTCACCATGATAACCAAAAAATAACTTATTAAAACAACAACAAACTGAATAAATAAGTGGAAATCTTAAATTTAAACATTAACTTTTAATGTGTGGAATAAAAATATATTTATTTAATATAAAATGATTGTTTTGTTAGCTTAAAATATATGTCGTAAATATTTTTATATTTTAAGTATAAGCGGGAAAACTTTTTCCCACATAAATAAAGAAACAACAAAGCACTTGATATGAAGTTACAAAAATAAAAGGCTTTTTTGAGTACTTCATTTTGCAAAGTTTGGCAACTGTTGATAGACACTTTTGAATATCAACAGGATTTAGCTGCATTAAAAACTTGAACATATGTTGAAAAAATCATACCCATTGTCCAAATATGGCAATTTCCAACTTGTTAAAAGGTATGTTTGTTCACTAAAGTAACAAGGCAACCTCGACCCACACTTTACAATATAAAAGTTTTAAGTCTCACACTATGTGTAGCAGTCAATATGCTATTATTTGGAAAATATATTTTTTACAGATTTGTGATAGATTATTACTGTTTCATTTCAACAAGATATCACCCTATTAATAAAGACTATATTTACCCTTAATTAATATGTTTCATTATACAAACCACTATTTTTCTCTGAGAGATCTTCAGCAGATGTAGATTGTGTATCAACTTGCATCTCTTCACTTGGTAAGAAAGTTCCTTGTCTCCTTAAGTTTGTACTTTCATCAGATGTAATTTTCTCAGACTGAAATTCAGTCTCTAAAATAATATCAGGAGAATTTTTCTGCATAGTAGCATCTGGAAGGTTTTCATCCCTATTAGTCTGTACTGTAGCAAGATTTATTGGTTCATCGTTTGGCACAGATACATCTTCGTTTGTTCTACTTGACTTTGAACTTAAGTCTAAGGATGTGTTATCAATTAACATTATAGTTTTTGATGTTTCCTCTTCTGCATTATCAGTTAGGCCTTTTACCTCTAGTAGCTCTGCTGTTATAAGAAACGATTCCAATTGTTCCTGAAATATGTTCACTTCACCATGGTACATAAAATTAATTATTGCATTAAGATCTTCAAACTTGACATTCCTAAATATAATCACAGGGTGCGTACACGGATTTTCTTTGAAAATTTGTTTGAAATAATTACTACAAGCTGACAATAACATTTTATGAGCTCTGATTTTGCCACCATCACAGCATAACGTTACATCAACTAAATCATTCGAAAACCTCAGTTCGTTGAAAGCTTCCGTAACGTGAGAGACGTAGTTATTCCACCGTAAAGAAAATTGCGATGCATTATTCATTATTTATCAATAAATTCAATCGTTCCTAATAACAATTCATTAAATTGTAAAATTAAGATAACAAGAACAACAAGATCCTGATGTCTTGCCAAAGAGTATAGCTAGAAGATAGTATTGAATAAATAATTTAAGGAGATTGGATATCTCACGTACCGAACAAAGAGCATATACATAATAACTGACTTTACATTACCTGACTGCCTGACTGACGTAATTTGTTATTGACATTAGTTTCTATATAGAATTTTATTCAAAGCCTAGTTGGCTTAACTTAACTTAAAGGTCTCGTTACCAGGCCATAAAATCTTATAATAAATCCGAAGGTAGTGGAAGTTAGGATCAAGTATTGTCTGGATTTGCCATACAAATAACATCACTCGACTGAACGAGATAGCAATATGCAACCTTTGCTAGGAATGAAAAAGATGTCAAATTAGTTTTTTTCGTTGGTCACAAATAATATTTACGTTTGTTATTATAAGTAATCAGAAGTATTTTTTTTAATTAAGCAAATAAGGTATTAGCCTTAAATTACCATTTACAAGCCTGTCTACGAATTTGATTTTGATATTTTGTTTATGAAATTTTAGGGATAACAGATGTGATTAGAAAAATTACTCTGCTACCTCGGCTGCTAAAATAAAACTAACACGACTTATAAACGTAGGTAACGTTGTTTAAATTTTAGATTTCTACAAAATCGGAAATCTGAAATACAGATTCGTTCCTCAGGGCGGCAAACTGGAAACATACTCAGATATGTTGTCCTCGAGTTCCTCATCCACAACCGACAAGCCTGAGTGTGTATAAAATAATGTATTGGCCTTAATTTGTTTTACATTTATATTAATAAGAACGACCATTTTTCCAAAAATCACCATTATTTTCTTTTTATCAAAGGTATCGTTATAAATAATATAATAATAAGTTATTTAAGAGAGAAAGAGAGAGTTAACAGATTTATATTATCGTTGAATGTGCAAAATTTCTACGACAAACTCAATTTGTTTGAAGGACTATAAACAACTGAAAATTATTTTGTTTTTAAAGTAAGCTTTATGAGAAACCTCAACTCCAATATGGAGCATGTAAAGTTATGGCTGCGGCCGCTTGATATTTTCGCTCAAGATCTCATTGCTCTGCGTCCGCGTCGAGGAAGTTCATGTAAGGCAACGTGCTGTATATTGAAAAATATTTTTTTGGGCTTAACTGTTTCCCAAATCAACATTTTACATAGAATATAAAATAGGCTACCTAGAAATATATTGCAAGTGATTATACAGGTAGTTAATTTATTCCGAGCGTCGTTTGGAGCATCTTGTTAATTTTTAGACAGGGGTATTCTAACAAAAAGATGTACTTTATCGCAACAATTGCGTGCTTAAAAAGTTAATTTTAGTTTTTTTTAGTATTTTTGTATAAATCTGTTAAAAGTCGTCCAAACTAAATAATTTGAATATAGATAAGTTGTTTTAAGTCGTTATTTTACCGGCTAAAGAAACTGTGATCTTCCGTTATACAAAAAATTTCCGGACACTGTTGCAACACATACAGTTTTTTTCACTCTGAATGAAAATAATAATTATTTCAGGGGAGAATTTCCATTACCTGGCAACATTGAATTGCAAGTATACGCTCCTCATAAACTACTCAATCGATCATCATGACACTTAGTACACATATTCTTGGAGGTATTAGGAGTAACATGGGATACTTTTTAAAAAAAATTACAAAAAATTAAAAAAATTGTCAAAAAAGCTTTAAACCGGACCCTTCAGGACTTGCGAAATAGTACAGATATAATAGATAAGATATATTGCACTATGTTTACTAAATTATACTATGTTTATGGCTCGTGTTGGGTTGTATAAGTAATTATGCATTGCCAACCATGTATCCTGTGTCATTGTGTTCTTGCTCTAAGTTAAAAAATAAATAATGGGAGGAATAGTAGTTTTATTGGCTGGTGATTTCCGACAAGCCCTCCCCGTCATTCAGAGGGGGACACCATCAGATGAAATTCAAGGATGCATTAAATCATCAAGCTTATAGTCGAGAGTTGAAAAATTCAGCCTGAAAAAGAATATGAGAGTGCATCTTCGTAATGATGTGGATTCGGGACCTTATGCAGAAATGTTGTTGAAAATTGGTGATGATGCTTAGACGTCGACGCTGAAGGTTATATACCACTATCAAGATCATTTTGTAATCTAGTAGAAAATGATGGTGGATCTTATTCCTAACCGATTCATGAGTACAACACTAGTTATGTCAGTTTGAAAACTGTCATTATCGTTATAGGTTGGTACGTACATATAAAGTGCTAAGTAATAATATATGATTCATAAATAAAATAACAAGAGCACTACATATTGTTTTTATTTCGTTTTTGAATTCTATGCATTTCTTACGTATATTTTACAATAATCACTAGAAAAAATTTCTTATACGTATACTGATAATAGTAATATTTAAAAGTCAAAAAATATTAATTATAATTTTTTACATATTCATATTTACTCTTTACCTTAATTTGCTATTTATATAAGTGAAACCATTGAAGAGCCCACTACGTGAGAGGAAAGAACAGTCTACCAAAATGGTACATTTTTTTGTTTTACTTTAGATTTTGTAGGATATATTATATGAAATTATTTCCTTTAAGGTTCAACATTATTTTCAGCACGGTAGAGTGAAAGTTAGAACGACTGAAGAAGAAAAAACTAGGATAGAAAAAGAGAGACAAGAAAAAGTAAAGGTTTTTAAAAAGGTAATGCAAGAAATACAACATAAGGTAAGAACTGTTTTTGTTTTCAGAATGATTCTGTACTAGTAATGGATAAAGAAGACTAGACTTATTTTCATTCGAGAATAAATAATTAATATTTCTTTTTATGCTAATTACTAATTGGATAAAACGGAGGCAGTTTACAGCTTTCTCCTGCATTTTTGAGACATATTGAGACCACAAACAATGAATAATATACTATTATAGTTTAATGCCAATTGGCCAGAGCTAGGTATTGAGAGGGAGAGTGAACTTGTTGCGTAGTGTGCAGTGGACTTTTAAAGGACTAAGCATTGTCAAAATTGTACAATACTATGAAACATGTACCTGTATTGACAGGAAAGCATTTATTTTTATTTATTGCTAGCTGTTTCCTGCGACTTCGTCCACATGGAAATGAATTCGAGAAAATAATTTCGAGTGTTTTTCACTTTTCACGCGGAACTCTAAATATTTTGCTTAAATTAAATTAGCCTATTTGAATCCCGACAATATTAGCTATCTTCCAGTAAAAGTCCCATCCAAATCGGCTCAGTCATTTCAGAGATTACCTGGAATAAACAGACAGATAGGCAGACAAAAATTTAAAAAACTGTATTTTCGTTATAAGTACTGTATATACATCATGTTTATTGAGTATGGAAATGTTATTTTGATATTACATACAGCCACTTTAATTTTATTTATCAGTATAGATTAGTCTGTAATCTTAGCTGAATTGTGCTATTCAAAAGTGGTATTGGGAAAATAGTTTTAGGTATACCTTGTTGCATTGCAAGACATGATTGTTGTAAACAAACATCATTTATCATACCAGGCAGCCATTACACTTTTTATATTTTCAAAATGAAATAATGTTAAGTAAAATTGTGTAGTATGGATAGAAAATGTTATAAGGTAACATGAGAAAAAAATGTTTTCAAAAATATTTTGGAACCTTTGTATATAAACATCACATCAAACAAGGTCTAAATTAAATTATTCTTACCTGAGACAATGGTTAAAGTAGCTGCATAAATTTTTCAAATGATAAATATTTGCCACAAAATATAATTTTTCATTTATACTCAACTATTTCAATTTTTATCAACTATTTAGAATACTATGAGAATGCATGAAATCTCAATTGTAAAGAAACACAACATTTTTGAAACTATATTATGTTACTTTCCAGAGGAAAAAGAATGAACTTGACAAAGAGTTACTTGAACTTACGGGCAAAGTCTTAATGTCTAATCCTGATATAAATACACTATGGAATATAAGAAGAGAAATATTTCTGCACATTAGGTAATGTTATATACAAATAAGCAATATTGATAAAACATGTTTGTTCTAAAAGATATTAAAAAGTTTACATTTTTTTATTCACACATCTCGCATCCACAATGAAGATTGTATGGTATTTCTTCTGCGATTCTCTCGATTTCTTTTTGCCTTAATATGTGAGAGAGAAGGAGCCATTAAAAATTATAAAGAGTGCATGAATGTGTAATAATTTAAAATCATGTTTTCTCGAACATATTGAAATAAAAAGCTTAGTTTCTATTATATAAAAATTCGGTGATTTTAATAGATAAGCAATTGTTTAATAAACTTCCAGAAAAGATTATACCGAGGAACATGTGACAAAGATTTTTGATGATGAATTAAGCCTTACAAAATATTGTTTGAAAATAAATCCCAAATCATATTGTGCCTGGTATCAAAGGAATTGGGTGTTAACAACAAGATTGGACCCAGATTGGAAAAATGAACTCAATTTATGTAACACATATCTTAAACTAGATGAAAGGAATTGTAAGTTTCACTTATAGTTTAGTCTTCAGTTAAAAATAAGCAATTATAGAAGCCATTGGGGCGGGGCTTCCTGCTGTTAGTAGTTGTAGCCCATTTTGACATGTAGACTTTGTTCTGCATTAAGACACTTCAATGCAAACATTTGTAACAAGTTTAAAATAATCTATATAAGATTATTTTCCTCAAAATTAATGCATTTTTTTTAAAATAGCATAATCAACATGTTTTTTTACAGTTCATACTTGGAATTATCGTCGGTTTGTTGTGGGCCAGTGCAAACCTCCATTGCAGGATGAATTTGATTTCACAACAGAGCAGTTACTTGACAATTTTTCTAATTATTCGGCTTGGCATTACAGAAGCAAAATGCTTTTGCAATTGCATCCTGATGTCGAAGGTACACTATTTTACTTCATAAAATTTCTGAACTAATTAATATTTTTGTATGTTTAAAAGAAGAATACATAACTATTTTTTTCATTAGATTAACATTCATAAATTTCCTTTTACAGGCGGGCGACCAATACAAGATAAACATCACAAGCATGAATTAAAAATGGTGATAAATGCAGCATTTACTGACCCTGATGACACAAGCGCTTGGTTCTATCAGAGATGGTTATTAGGTAAAAATTTGTTACTTTATTCACACTACTAAGATATTTAATGCATGAGTACTAAAAATAATAACTCCACTCTATATAGCTGAATTTAAATAGTAGCTTTTTTTAATGTGAAGAAATACCTACCCACATCTACCTTGCAGGGGCAAGTACAGATTATGTTGAACTTGATCCAACCTAAACCTCACAATGTTCCTCTCCTGCGCATATCAGCAGTGCTGATAATAAAGTGCGCGGAAACGCTCTTGCACACATCCGCAGCACGCATGCGCCGGCCGCCGACAGCTCCGAGAGCTCCATATTATTAGACACCTAATAAGCGTATGAAAAAAGAATGTGAAATATACATTACATAATACTTTTCCACACCTTTCAAATCGAATATTTGTTTTTCTAACAGTTGTTTATCATAAATTTTTAATTTCAGGTGCTGTTAAAACGAATATAAACCTTGTTGTATGTGTTGTGTCTCAATCAAAAACGACTGTTGCATTTAGCAAACCTGTTTCGCTTCACTATGTACAATCAAATACACAAATTTTTATTAATAACATTATTTTAAATGGTGAATGGGTTTCCTGTTGCGGGTACCAGTATGATAGCTTATGGACTCTTAAACATAAAGTTGATATATCGGATGATATGGATATAAAGGTAAACATTACACAAACAGCTCTTACGAAAAAGTTCAGTGTCTCAAAAAGTTGAATAGAATCAATTTTCTAAAATATTTTTTTAAGTAAGACATAGTTATTATTTATATGGGATACTGTTTTGATTATTAATTAGTACTTTTAAGTATTCGACTACAAAGTACACACTTTAGTCATTTTTACTTTCGCCTGACAATACTGGGAATGTATATTTTTTCTATTGCAATTAATATGCCTACGTAAAATATGATTATAACGATCCTGCGTTGATTGTTCGATTTATTATTGTGTAGCGAGTTAAATAACTTTTAATTTAATGAAAAAAGATGTATACGACATTTTTAAAATATCGCAACATAGTTCGCGTGGTGAAGTTTCTATAACTCTACTAGATACTAGATAGTATGTACATTTGTCTATTTTATTGTGATTGAAAACGTGGCGAGACCGTAGCTTACGGTGAGGTATAAGTACTTGGTTGTTTATTAGCTTTATTTTTATTTAATATTGATATTGGTATCGGCATAGTTTCGATTCTATTACACCCACATTGATTAAAAATAACAAAGATGTTAATCTATAATAACTCATAAAACGCATTATGATTTTTTTAAATGTTTCCAACGCTTAGTTTTGATATTCCTAAAATAGCAAGCTTACATACTACTTAACGTAACGTATTAACAGAGTTCTAAAACAAATGTACTTGGTGGTACAATATAAATACCAGTGGTTGTTAACGGCGGCATGGGCGCCATGTTGTATTTGTGAAATATCCCTGGATGGTTTGTGGTAATCAATCAAAAATTAATGCATTAGATTCTTTTATAAATACGGGTACAACCTTGGATAATTATTGTCCGTCTGTCATATGTTTTGTGCATTATGTCAACATTGTCAAACAGTATGTTTTTCCTGCTGGTTTTGGTATGTTGTGTTCCTACTTTTATGTTATTTCCTGCGTTACTGCTGTTAAATAAACATACTCCCAACGCCGCTGCACCCTGTTTGTTGGACTATATTACTGTTAGGAGTGGGCGTTATTACACATAAATAGTTGGCAAAACGGTTACCGCGTCTGGATAACGGCAACGTTATGGCAATTTCTTAAAACTATCTATTTCCAAAACGATGTACTCTATCGTTGTGTTCATATCACACAACGCAAACGCACTTGCTAAATAGAGACAGAGACATTATGTCGTTGTCGTGCGTGCGAATGAAATGAAATACCAAACGTCGGCTATAAGCAAAAACGAGACAACTACATTTCAGTTCTTTCGTAGTTAGATTGTTCTTCTGTTGTTTGTTCTTATAAACAACTACGTGTAATGCATGCATGCATCTTAAACGTAAATGATTAAGTTTATTTTATTCGTAATACAGGTCTAGTGCGTGGGCTATGACCGAAGCAATTATTTAGTTTGGCTTTTGATTAGTGATCGTCGCTCAAGAGTAGACCACACAAAGGTCAGCCAAATAATGTTCATTAATGTGAATGACAAACTCTAAATTTAAAAAAAACTATCACATATAGAATAAAATGTGCATGGATGTAAATAAAGTGTAAACATAATGTAAATAATGATTTTATTGAATACATAAATAAAATGAACTTCTAAGTGCGCCTGTCTGCTACGACTAATGTAATACTTTTACTAACTAATAAATTATTCTATTCCTTGATATCCTATACAGTCAGCCCTAAGCCTGAAAAAGTATGAAGGGAAGTTCATTTTATATTTAATTTGTAGTTATCAATAGTCTGTATTGTATTCTGTAACGTATCAAATGCAACGTGTAAGCGCTCCGTTTAAAAAAATAGATAGTTGTCCCAAACGTTTGCGATGTATCAATAACGTTTCGTTGCGTTATGCAGAAATCACGCAACGACCCATAACTAATTACTGTGATGCGAATGATGATTATGAAAACCTAAATCAGTACCTAAGACTTGATGAGGTGGTCACCAGTCACCTGACATAGCTAAACTATTACAGATTTTACACAAATGTACGTAAAAGGCTCCAAGCTTAATCGTAATCTCGTAAACCCATCATCATACCCTTTCAATTATGGTCGAACATAACCTGAAAATGGTAATATATTTTTTGTAAATATCACGGAAATACCGTTGCGGTTTGTGTTTTTTTTAGAAAAAATATTTATACATGTAATTGAGTCTTTAATATTTTTAAATTTTAATGACGACAACAGTTTTGAATCGAGAAATGTTGTCCATCGTGCCGTAGACAATCTCTTTTGGTGGTGAAATGTTTTATATCAATAATATAACAGGTACTATACCTACTGCGTGAGTATATCACAACACCTTAGATCTTTCCCGGCTCACCCAAAAGCTCCCAGAGATCGTCAGCAACACCGTTTTTTAGGGAGCTGGGCTGGCTGAAGTGATCCATACCGGACATTGACGATACTCAAAATACGAGGTGGTCCTTGAGTTGTAGAAAATAGCTGCCCACTACTAAGTACCAACTAACTCTTCAAATTATTGTCACCTTCCCGTGCATCCTTGTATTAGATCACAATGTAATAGATGCCTACAATATAACATGAAGTAGTTTATTAGCCTCGCCTTTTATTGGTTGGGAGAATATGTGATATAGTAGTTTTATTGTCTATATAATTTGAGTGGTTTCTGGGGTACTAAATAACACCACGAACGCTAGGAGCTGTGAGACCTTAACCACGCAATCCACGTTAAAACTTTCGGCATTACAATTTATTTTAATAATTTATTGTAATCCGGCAGTAATACCGCCATATGTCAGAAGTTGATCTAAGGAAGTCAGTTTTTTTATTTATTTACAGGTGGAATATGAAAATGAGTATAAAGAAACACTAGTTATTAAATGTATGAAATATAAAAAAAAGATGTTTATTGGTAAGGGTAAAATTAGCTTTGAAAATAAATATTCCCCGCCTGTGATTGAAGAATTGAATGAGCAACTTGAATCATGTCGTCAACTGCTTGAGCTGGAACCGGACAACAAGTGTGAGTTATAAATGTAATGTTTCTTTATTATTACAATAAGACATGTATCCTTATCCAGCCAAACACAATTTCCATGTTGCTCATTTTATAGAAGTTGATGTCCTGCAACAATAGATATTAATGAGTTAAACTATTTTTTTTTAGTAATAGGTGGCAAACGAGCCAGCGGTTCACCCGATGCCAAGTGATCGCTACCCATAGACATATGCAACTAACTAATTAGTTGCAGATGCGTGCCCACCGTGAGGCAGAGGAGGGGAGAAACAGAAAATGGTTATTTCCTATTTTTATACATCCCCTCCACCGTCAAGTTTTCTTCCCCTTTCCATCCTTTCCTTACAAGAAAAGGGTGGGAATGGGGAGAGAACTAGAATTATTCCTCCGGCACCTCACTCATCGGACGAATGCAGAATACTCTACTTCACGCCTGTTTTCTGTGAGGTTGTGATATTTCACCGGTCGAGCCGGCCCATTCGTGCAACAGGTGTTGCGGGCTCCACCAATGTTAGATATTGCATAGAAACTAATCCACACGATAAACACTTGTGTAAATGCCAAGTTGCATAGTGATTTTTAACATCTATTAGTTTTTTTTAATACTTATTCACTAGTATAACCCAACAACATTGCCTTGCAAGACCTTGGGCTTGCCTGCTATTAATGGATCCAGCTAGCGTTTTTTGTTATTCGTCAAAATAATATGTCGAAAGTAGACCCTACCTGTATGTATCGATTACAATAGGGTTTGAGGACATTACTTTTATTTTTATTTATTTTCAGGGACACTTTTAACAACTACAGTCTTCTTACATTGTATTGATGCTAAGTTCTTTCATAAAGAAGCAATTAACAATTTACAAATCTTAAAAAAATTGGATCATCAAAGAGCTGGATACTACAGTGATTTGATATCTAAGTGGAGTATAGAGAAACAATTACCTGTAGATTATGGCACTAACTCTCTGGTCTTCAACCCCATGATGTCTGATAAACTTACCTGCTTATCTCAATTACAATACTACAGCTTTTGTGAGGAAGTTGATTTGTCAAACCAGCATTTGTGCTCGAATGTACTGCCTTCACTAATATTACTTCAACATTGTAAGGTAAAGTTATTCAATGTTTTGTGGTAAATTTGTTTTTAGTTTTGAAATACATAGCTTTATCTTAAAACTAGAACTGCCTAGTTACTGAAATAAGCAGACTTTTGACTAAAATTTGCAGTTATTATAGGTATTATAGTATAACTGTCATGGTTGGGTGGGTAATATATTAATCATAATAAAACACAAAGGAAAAAACACTATAATATCTCATATTTAATATGAAATTATTTATTTTCAGATTTTGAGTTTAAGAAATAATAAACTCGACACGTTAAAAGGGTTTCCGAATATTGAGTTGGAAACATTAGACATTCAAGGAAATAATGGTATCAATCCTGCAGAGCTGGTACAATTCAAAAAGGATCATAAGTTTATTACGATATTTTAATTGTAATAACTTCCAATAGCTTTACCCACATAGTGACCCTTCAATGTGTGATATTTGCTGAGATTTTTTGTCATCACATAAAAATTTAATGTTTGTTCAAGCTCAGTTGAACTGTCTTATTTCCTTTCGGTTTTAGAAAGTATTATGTATTATATCACTTCTGGGGACGAAATTTGTACCATAAGCTAAAATAAATTACTTTATCAATGCTAGTGGAAAGGAGGCTTTTAGTTGCAAGGTAGAATTTTAATGTTTGAAGCATAATTGTAAAATAATGCACATTGCATTATTTATTAGTCTTGTTAATGTTGTTTTTTGTGTCTATTTTTATTGTAAGCGCTAATTTAATATACTGTATGATCAAAACATTATATTTCATCAAATCATTATATTATATCAAACTAGGAAGCGCTTTATCTGATGTTAAATGACTGCCGTTATCCTTTACATCTGCAACAATCACTTTCTTAGTATCTATGTTCAATTGGGGGTGGCCACGTCACATTTCCTCTTCCCCAGCCTTTCTATCAACGACCATCCATTAGTAGTCACTCCATTCTTACTCATGTACGATCCTATCCCTCCACATTCATATCTTACATCTTCTTGTCACATGCGCAGCCATGCTAACATCCACAAAGCCATACGAAATATTGCATATGCATTTCCAGGGGTTGCTAAGGAGAAGCCGAGGACATGAATTATATTTATATTTTAAATTCATTCACATTATAATAATAGTGGTACAATAACATTTACATTTGAGGTATCGGTATTGCAAAAAAAACAATTAAACGCAATAAGAGCTGTACAAATAATTTTATTTATCATAATTGAACCTTAAAAATTATTCCTAAAATAACAATATCCTTTTAGATAAAAAGACAAATACTTTAACAATAAATAATGAGACACTACCACTTGTACTGTTTAAGTTAACTATGTAGTTTAAATGTTTTTAATAAATCATTGACGAAAAAATGAAGTTTCATACTCTCCATGCATTAATGAATAAGGTGACGTGGAAAGTCGTTTTTCAAAATATTTTACCTTTTGCTTACAAACTTTCCATCTTGTTAATTTTTACAAATTAAAACAAATTATAGTCATTACCTTATAAGTGAATGGCGGAATGATAGTAAGTCACTTTACTATTATTTCTGAAAAATCTTGGCCTTTTAGTCAATCAATATTATAAGTAACTACCCAAGAAGAGCTCTCGTCTTTAGCCGCTCTAAAGATTTAGGTTATCGCCCTCCACGCTCGCTAACTTCAACACTCGTTAAAATTCTAGATGCCTCTTAATAATTAATCTATGTGTAGGCCATGCCATAATTTTAATTATTTGTTTTGATTGATAAACATTTTGTCATAACTTTTTGGAAAATCCATACTTATTTTTTTTTGAAATGATTAATCATTGCACATGCTTACAAGAATTATACTAAATTGAATATCGTTTTCTATTGTACAAAGGTATAAAATACATTTATAAATGTAGGTAAATCAACAAATCCCAAACACTAGACATGCTATATCACTTTTTAAACCTTTTATAACTAAAACTACAAACAAAACACGGTGATTATTTTGTAATGATTAAAATAATTATAATATATAAATTAGATGAGTTATTTTTATACAGAAAGGTTAAGGACAAGAAAGCCTCAGTATGAACTGCTCCCGCTGATTAGTTATTGTATTGATTGATAAAAAAAAATACTAAATTGTATTCCCGTAAAAATGGTAGTGGAGCCCCACTATTCTATTATGTACATCTTAATCTTAAAATATTTTATTTCTGCAAGTTGTAACTCTACATATTTTTAAATCATCACTTAAGACTATTATTAGCAACAGATAACATTACTTTTTTGTACAAATCATCACCTTCCCAGAATAATCTACCACATGAATTACAAATGAATGCTTCTTGGGGCGATTGAGAAAGTGTGTGGACATTTTTTATTTCAATAGGCACTCCGGTGCTTGTAACACATAAATTATTTGTAGGTTTATGGCCAGAAACAATGTCATCATCACCTTCAGAATCACTAAGAAAATTGTCACATGTTGCATAATATTCATCATCAGCAGGGACAGTATAATTACAGACATTATTTGGTACACTGCTAACAGTCTGATACTTGCTACATAATTCAATCACTTTCTCAGCTGTTAACTTTTCTAAATCTAAACCATTACAATTTATACATCGTTTTATGAAATTGTTTTCACTCATCTGAATATTAAAGTGAGTTTTTATTTTTTTAAGTTTTTCTTGAACAGCATAACCTTTGCCAACATCTAAAATAGAACTTTGAGGATAAGTTTTTATTGGAGTGCGCTTAAGTCTAGTTAGTATAATATAGCGGTTCTCAAATTTAGCTTTATTAATAATATCATGCCATAACAATGTTTCTGGCATAAGTTGTGTGTCAATTCCATAATATCTCAAACACGGAATTAAATTAATTAATTTACATTCTACAAAAAACTTAATTCCATCAACCGTTTTTCCTGGTTCACTTGAGCCAGAACTTTGAGTTTTTTCTGTACATTTCAGCTGTTTACTACATTTGGTCTTCTTATCTATCATTATGTCATTACATATCTCTTCAAAATTTATACCTTGTTCTAGACTTTTCTCTTGCAGAAAATTATATAGTTCCACTAGTACATGTGCATCAATAGCCGCATATTGAATTTGTGTTACACGTAAAGGTCTAATTTCCCAGTTAGAACACTGTTCAGATTTTCGTAAAGGACGGCCAAAGCATATTTCTACTAAAGAGCTTAGACTGTTACCAACATTACCACTACTACTTTGTAAAATTAGTCCAGAATTAAAGAGATTTTTCCACAATACTGATAAATCAAGTAAACCTTCACCTTTTACTTTAATATTACTTAAACCTATAACAGAGCCTTTGATTTCTTTCAGATCTTGTTCTAACCCAAATCCCAATTTTATAATTTCAGCATTATCTAGTAGGGATTTATTCAAATCATACCAAAAACTTGAATACTGTTGCTTATTGAGTGTCAAAGTGTCTATCAAATACACATAGTTTTCTACAGCAATTTGAATCAATGCTACTTGTGATTGTGTAGCACCAAATGATGGCTTCCATTCACAGTCAATACTAACTAAATTACAATGTGCTAAATACGTATTAGTTAATTGATATAACTTTTTAGGTGTATTTATAAATATGATTCTATCAGCAGGCAAGGAGATCTCATAAAAAATTTGATTTAGGTTCTCTTCATCATCCCAATTCTCACTGTGTAAGGTAGGGACAGTATTAGACATAGACATATTTTTCAGTGAATGTGGTAGCATAGCATCAGGTAAGTTAAAGTATTGAGACCACTTTGCAGCTTCCTTTTTGTCATGATGTAATAACATATAAACAAATTCTATTGCTAATTCAGAACTTTGTTTTAATGTGTCTTTCACTAAATCATCCCATACTGTTAAGCTAACATTGTGATCTACATATTTTTGATGTATTAGGTATTTTAATCCACCAATGATACGATTTTTGCACAGATTTTTACAGGTTTCAATTGGAATATTAAACTTACTGCATAAACGTGCTACGAACTTACCAAGAGGTTTATGATTTAATTTTTCATAATTGACAAAAGTTATGTTATATTCATAAATGTATTTTTGTACAAACTCATTAATACTAACATTTTTATCCAGCATGTTATCTAAAAAAAGTACAAACTGTAGTACTTGATTTGGACACTCCGATAGATATTCAATAATCATGTTATATTTATCCTGAATAATGAATGGAAATAATAAATCTTCAACTGGTATATCTTCGTATAACTCCATTGCTATAACAACTTGAGATGCTTGTTTGCAATTATCATTTTTTAACATGTTTTTTACAAGTGGTAAAACAGTTTCCTTTTTTGTTGTAATTTTGTATGTTTTCACAACTAAGTTAAGATACTGTTGATTCCTTTGCTCTATAGCAATTCGGAAAGCCGGAAGTTTTAAGTAATCTTCTGGTGAAGTACCGCTTTTACAAGACCATTTAAGCAAAGATTCCATTATAAAATATGGGAGTGTTTTTGGTTTACAATCTTTAGAATCTTTACAGTTTGCAACAAAAACAAGTACAATTCTATACCGATCAAGGTTTGCCTCAAAAAACACTTGTAAGTGATGTTCAACAGTGGGAGATCTTTTCCATGTTCCCCAAGTATTTTTCAGCTGATCAAACCAAACCTTTACATTTTCGTCTAGTTGTGTGTTTAGTCCAATACTTTTTAAAGTTTCTTCTACTGTAGGAACAACCTTTATAGATCGATTAGTATTCATTATTCGTTTTCTCACTTCAATTTTTCACATAACAAGACAATATTATTGTGTACTTTTAACAGTAATGTTATTATACAGTTTAACAGTGAAATTTATACTTTTACATAAAATATTTTGTTAATACAGTGAATTGTACAACAATAACAACGATACATAGCTTTTATATCAATTTCAATTTTATTTGAGTTTTTCGTTGTTAATCAAAGAGTATGTTGGATTTAGATGGTAGCAACTTGCAAAGCAAAGAGATGTCTTCGTAACTGTGGGTCTGGGTTTACACTGCCGAAAGTAAAAAGTTGGCGAAAGTAATGTTTTCACATTCACACAAAATATGCTATCATCTCATTTTTTTCAGAGAAAGAGCTAGAAAGGAACGTTGTGTCGCGACAAGATTTTACGCCAGTGGATGGGAATGGGGTTTCCACGGTAATAACTACGTTAAACTGGCTTTTTATTAAAAGTCTGGCCTGGAACTTTTAAGCTAAAACTGGTTGGCAATCTTTTTAGGAAGGAAATAGATAAAGAAAAGGAAAGGAAAGGAGATAGTGATACGCAGGCCCCTGTGGCATGCTACACCACTAGTGTTGAGTAACTCATACGTGATGTACTTCAAATGTCCCATACAAAGGAATGAATTGTCCCATCACTTCAAAAATACATTTTATACCACTTCAAACTTCTGAAGTAAATACGTAGTAGTGTGACATTGAAGTTGTCGCTCACCCACACTCTAACACCACATCTAAATCTAAAGAAACTTAGAAGCATAAATATTAAATACCTCACACCCAATTTACTGTAAGGTCGTTCTTTATTTTTGGCTTATTCGTACAATAGCTACTTTTGTTCTGGCTATGCCACTCTTACAATGGAAACTAACATTAGAAGTTATTGAAGTTAATAAAACCGCACTATTTATCCATAAATGCCAAAGGTCTCGTACTTGAGAACCAATTTATGCTCGGATAGAAAATGATCTTTAACAACATTCTGGATAAAAATGTTGGTTATCTTTTTTTAGTATGCAGGAGGTTTCAGGGCGATAAATGACCTATAGTCCTTTTCATGAAAGAAGTCCCCCAGACGCAGCGCTGTACTCGCGTGACATATAAATATGCCCATTTACCTATATTTACTATATTTCTGCTATGTAAAAAGTATATTTTATTTACTTATATAAGCGGTGTTCTACCTACTTACATGGAGAAGATGAAAAAATATGAAAAAAATGTAAAGAAAAGCATTACAATTTTAGTTCCAAAAATCACCGCGGGACTTCTTTCCATAAAATGAATTTAGTTAGGATTCTTAGAAAAGTCGTTTTGTCCGTGTTTCAGACACATAATAAAAAAAACGGTAATAGAAATCGGTCATTTAAGTATTACGATATTATCCGAATAATAAATATCTATTCCAAAACAACACAACAATACAAAAAACAAGGCGGAGCAAACAAAGCTCGGTCCGCGCAGCTAGTAAGAATAAGAATATATATTTTGTAAGTAAATATTATGGTTGATTTGAATTTGGTAGTCCAGCGAACAGTGAAATAAGTTTTATTTAATCTGAGTTTATTTATGCATAAAGTATTTTATTCGAATTATTGACATAGGAAATAGGATAGGAAATGCCTTTGCCTTTACCATGATTATTGCAATCGAATGACAATGTAAATTTATGACATTTGGTGTTGGTTGTTGAGTTGAGTTTGAAAGATCAATTCGTGCTTGTGTTCGTGGTTTAATGGTGGAATTTTTACAACATTCAGCTTATAAATTTATATCGCTATCTTAAATTAAATTAATTAACTTTCACAATTGATAAAGTTTTGCTTGTTTAATATTTTATACCAACAATGGAGCTGTCTGCCGAGGGCAAAACTCCAGAGTATATGGCTCTTGCGGGCTTAAAATTTAAACTTTCTTTGTCACAATTTAAAGATAATCCCCAGTTAAAAGAACTATTATTTGAGGGAATCAAAGCTGGTAATATGGCACCGTATTACAAAGAAGTTTGCACAGATTTGGGGTGGCCATTAGATCAAAATTTGTATGATGAGATGGCAAAAGAGAATCTTGATAGATTGTCAAAATTTGAAGAGGATGATTCGGAAACTCCAGTATGGCAAGATCGGTAATAATATTTGCCAGTCTAGCGTGCTTTTTATTCTTATTAAATGATGAAATTAATGTTACGACATTGTTACAGATTGGATTATTTGTGCTCTATTGGTGATAAAGATGCCGCGACAGCATTGGCAACAACAAAATATGAAGACTCAACACTGACTACCAACAGAAGATTAGACGCTATGTTTGCTTTATTTCGGATTGCTTACTTCCATGGCTGCAATGTTAAAGATATGGGAAAAGCTATAAACAAGGTATTAACATAACAAAACATTTGGTAAACATGCACATCATTGCCCACTAGCAATGGTGTTGAGAGCGGTGGGGAGGGGAGCAAAGAGGGGCGGGGTTCATGGGAACCCACCCCTTGAAAATGAATTACAGAAACCCCCTGTTTTTAATTATTTTTTTTTTAGTTTTGGGTACTTCATCAGTCTGAATGGCATCTAGCGATAAGTTTAGCATTTACATTAATATAGTTTCATAGCTCTTAGTTTGGATGTCTTAGAGTCACATTTTTTTTTGTAATTTCACAGGCGCATGAATTAGTAGACAAAGGTGGAGATTGGCGATCAAGAAACAAGCTTAAGGCCTATGAGGCAATTTACTGTCTTGCAGTGAGAGATTACAGTCATGCAGCAGAATTGTTTATTGACTGTGTCTCTACATTTGAATCTTATGAGTTGGTTGATTTTGGTAAGTATTATTATTTTTAAATCAAAGACCAATATATAATAAGCCCGATATTGTGTGAAGATTCATTGATACATTATACACATTTATTCAGTCTTAAGGTTTTATAGCTTTACAGTTTAGTATTCAGAATATGCAACTTGATCCAGATATACCTAATCCGGTAAATAAGTTCTGTCATAACCATTTTTTTTATATTGGTGAATATTGCTCAAATATTCTTCAACTAATTTTAAAGATGGAACTTTTGTGATTTCTATAAAAAATAAATCAATTTTCATTCATTACCGAATATGGAGCGTTTGAAGAAAGAAGATAGAGTCCCACCTCTGTGGTTTTGCGCCAACAGATTTTCAATATTCTTGAAAAAATTTGAAAGTAACACTGGTTTGTTTATTGCACTATCAAACTATACACTGAAGATTCAAGCTTCGAAGATCGTCAAAGAATAAGTCAACCTCACACAGTTAATATACCAGCAATTGTTAAAACACCGAAAGCGCGAATTTTATTTATTGTAACTTGAAGTAAAAAAAATTAGCAAATTTTTACCTCAAGTTACAATAAAAAAAATGATAAGGTATGTATGTATGTCCACAGCAGTGAAGTAGCCAGCGCACGTATTCCGAGGGCTCAACAAGGGCATTATCTTTTGTCACTCATGGTTTGGCTTGGAGTCTCATATTTAGGCTTAACTGAGGTGTTTTTTTGAAAGAGTGGTAAAAACCAGTGCCATGGTGTTCGTGGTGTTTTAATAGTGGTAGACCCTGCAACAACATCTGTGGCAGTAATGGGCCAGCTCGACCGGTGAAATACCACGACCTCACAGAAAACAGGCGTGAAGTAGAAGTACTCTGAGTTGCGCCCAGTGAGTGAGGTGCCGGAGGCCTAATTTTAGTCCTCTTCCCCTTCCCACCCTTTCTTCATAAGAAACGGGAAGAAGATTGGATAGGGAGGGGTTGGTGGGGAAAAGAAGATATCCTTTTGCCTGTCTACTGCCCTCCTCTGTCTGCTCTCTGTCTGCCCTCCTCTGTCTGCTCTCTGTCTGCCCTCCTCTGTCTGCTCTCTGTCTGCCCTCCTCTGTCCATTTAAGCACGCAAAACTAGTTGACAGCCCATGGAATCAACTTCGTTGGGCATGAAGACTGGCTCTCTTCTAGTCCAGATTTGAACCTACTGGACAGCAAGATATGGCAACACTTGGAGGAGACTGTGCGCGCTAAACCTGATCAGAATTTGTAAATATATATGAATGTGGTAGATGCTGCAATCAATGACTAGTTGATGAAGGCATAGTAGTAGAATACATTTCTAAATGGGGGAGGGCATTTCAAATAATATAAATAAAATTCTAATTTACATTTAATTACCTTTCATTTCATATATAATTTCTAAATAATTAACAAAGGTATACCATTAATTACATTAAAAGTTTGTGACAGAACTTATGACCCGACTTGGTAGATAAAACATATCTATATTAATCTATATTTAAACTATAAATTAATTAAATTATAGGACACAAAAATGCAAAAAAACGTTGTGTGCAAAGGCCCTAAATAATGGATTAACTTTGCAATATGTAGGTGTACTGCTGTGTACTTCGACATTATGATTGTACCTTGTTAGATTTTGCTACTACTTTGAATGTACTGGCCCACTCTGCTGCTGGCACTGTGCAGCTCTATTACTGTTTGAATTATTGAAAAAATAAATTTCTTTATTAAAGAAGCATTAATTTCTATCAGTAAAAATATAACTTTGATGTACAGGTACAATTATTCAGTATTGTGTCCTTGCCTGTGCTTTGGCATTGGAAAGGCATGCTCTCCAAGCAGCTCTCAGGAGGCAAGGGGCAGCAGTTCAGGCGCTAAGGTCCAGGTTCCCTGAGCTAAGGGAGCTTGTTGAATCTCTTCATGAATGTCGGTATGCTGACTTTTTGAAAAGTCTTGCTTGGGTAAGTTTCTGTAATTCATACTTTATAATTTAACCTGAACTCAGTAATTAACTTTAAAAAAATTAATATATTCATCATATACTTTAAATTAATCAAATTAATCATTGGTGGATG
Source organism: Papilio elwesi (assembly GCA_029849275.1). Classification (NCBI taxonomy): domain Eukaryota; kingdom Metazoa; phylum Arthropoda; class Insecta; order Lepidoptera; family Papilionidae; genus Papilio; species Papilio elwesi. The sequence goes on along the minus strand of CM056687.1, from coordinate 8,156,516 downwards.
TACATAGGCTATTCTTAATACATATTTAGTTATTTAGCCAGTAATCACCATATTTTGGGTTAATGGGTGAAAGTATATATAATTAGATTCTTTCATTGTACCCCAGTTGGAAGGAAGCAATAATTATTAGCTAATTACAATGAGAATGAGGCACACTTTTCGGAACTATCGCACTTTCTTGTATGTATTTCTTGATGAATGTAAAGGTTCTCTCGAGGCAAGGTCGTAAACATTACGTGTCCGTTATCGATCTCGGTGTTAAGTGGAAATATATATTATATATGATATATATATATATATATATATATATATATATATATATATATACATATTTTTAGCTAGTCAGCATGTAGGACATGATATATATAGAAAGTTACGAATTGTAAATATAATTCTCTACGCAACTGGACTACGCGTATTATTCTTCTCCTGAGCAAGAACACGCGCACCCGACAGCGGTGACCATTATATATTCAAATTTTTGACCAATTATTGTTTAACATTGTTATCACGTATAATATCATCACATAAATAAATACGATATTTACTTTCACCAAAAAATTACTTATAATTGTATTCTAGAAATAAATTAGCTTATTTTATTCCTTACAATAAAAAAATAAATAAAGCGGAACTAACTTTCCAATGCTTGCGAATGGTAATTTCATCTATTTACAGGTGGAGACACAAATCTGCGTGGATCCCGTGTTCCGCCCTCACTACCAGCACTACGTGCGCGAGGCGCGTATCAAGGCCTACGTGCAGCTGCTGCGCGCGTACCGCTCGCTCAGCCTTGACAACATCGCCGATACCTTTGGCGTCACTAGGGACTTTGTCGAAGAAGAAATTTCTACGTAAGTACACAGTAATTGTGCCCTCAATGTTTTTTATGGAACAACGTGGCAAATGAGCAACCGGTTCATCTGATAATTAAGTAAACGGGGTAGCGTTAGGATAGGATGCCTACAATCATATGTTGCAGATGCTTTGCCTACCTTCTATGGACAGATGCCCTAGAATAGCTTATAAACAGAAAGAAGAGGGTTTTCTTTTGCCTATTCTTCCCCTCCCCTATCATATCCTTTTCCCTTCCTATTTTTTCTTATTAGATAAGGATGGGATGGGGAACTTTCAGACAAAACCTCCATGCCTGTCTTTTGTCAGGTTGTGGTATTTCACTGGCCGAATCGGCACATTCATTGGCTCATATCACTGTTATAAAGACACACTTTAGTTATTTCGTTCCAAACTGGAGTAGAACTGTAGTCGTTCGTACTCATTGCGCTAAGCTATAAGCTATGAGACATAATGAAGCATGCCTAGTTGCGTCGTCACGCCGGTGTTGAATGTCCATTTTGAACGATAATAAATAATATGGATAATATAAACACGATGATAAAAATTCTGCCTTGTGTGACTTCTAATGCTTACATCATTACTTAAATTGTTTTACTGCTTTTAGTGTTTCAACATTACAAACAATGAAATTTTTCCTGTTTGTAAATGTTGAAGACTACAAATTAAATTTTGTTGACAGTTAAAACGCCTATAAATAGTACATAGTACAGTAACGGCGAACCTAGCGACAAGGTTTGCGCCCGCGTTCTCGCAACATTTGACTATCTCGGCAACGGAATTGTCTTTGATCAAATTGGAAAAATAAGACCGATGTACAAGTGACTATTCCCGAGAAGGGTTAGCGTCAGGCAGGCGGCCGGTCGTAAAAACTCTGGTCAAAACCCGTACGCTATGGACTACAATCATACTATAGATACACGTATAACGTTAGAAGAGGTCAGCGAAATGTTGATTAAAATGTTACATAACGGTAGTTCGTTTTATTCATTTTACGAAGTCAACTCGATTTGGTTTTGTGTTATATATGTACTATGCTCATATGTAAAAGTTGAAAACATTCACTCTGTTCATCTGCCATGTCATGGCGTGGATTTTTATTTGTACTATGTACTAGAGGGTTTGAACCCTGCGATATTTGTGTTGCAAGGTTCACGGCGGCGGGGCGACTACAGTGCCGCATCGACGCAGTGGCTGGCTGCGTGGTGACGGGCGCGGGGCGCGGTGCCGACGCCGACCGCTCCCACCTCTACCAGGCCACCATCCGCGAGGGCGACCTGCTGCTCAACAGAGTTAAGAAACTCGCCAGTGTTATCAACTTCTAAACGGGAAGCGAAGCATGATTTTTATATAGCAAAGAGAATTGCGTGTAAAGTTTGATCACTTATATAATTGTCATTTTGAAGCATTAAAGAATACTATATTTGAACTAGTTATTTTATATATCACTTTCTTTTACTCAATTTTTGGTTTAGTAAATTTATTTTTTACAATAAAGTATTGGGGTCTCTTGCACGGTATCTAATTTGCATCTAATTCTAAAGTAAGTTAAAAATCCATATAATTTTTGATACGAAAAGGGTGTCAAGTGTTAACAAATTTTAATACTAATAACATGGTTTATATTACGCCCAATCCATCAGAGATCTTTACAGGAAAAAAGAAATCGAATGGGAATACGATATAAAATGTCTTGCATATCTTATATATTTGATTCGTGTCTAGTCTCAATTTTGTAATAAAAATTCGAGAGCAAGAGAGACGAAACTCGATCTTTAATAAATATCACAGTGACAATATACTGTTGGTATATCAAGCTTGGGTAAATAAGATTCTAATGTTCTTACCGCTTGTCCGTATTGGTCCAAATAAGTTAAAATAAAACTTAGTTTAGAGAAATTAGTTTGATCTCCCTGATTGGTGTATTGTAATCGCCTAATTCGTTCTCCAAGGTCCAATTTAAATATTAAAAATTATCCAAATTGGTTCAATGGTTTAGTTGTGAAAACGTAACAGATATAACTTTTGCATTTATAATATATATAATTAGAAGAGTTAAACCTAAAGTGCGATGAGCAGGAATGTTTACTTGTAGGTCTAGCTGGTTAGCACCTCCTGTGGTATCTGTTGCCGAGCAGTTGTGCGCAAACTTAGTTGCAACGATTAATCGTAACTAAATTGTTATATCAAACCGTAGTGTAAAGACTACAGCTTTAAGGTCTTAGGGTCTGATTGCTTCCACTTTCATCTTTTGACAATTGAAAAATGAAGATAATTTATAAATGTTTTACTTGTCTTCACTACTAATTTAAGTTAAGAGACAAGATAAAGCTGTAAGATACTTCACTTAGAGTCAATTAGGTTTCAAAATTAGTCGAGTTTGTGGCTTATATTTAGCATTAGGTGCAGAAAATGTTGAATATGATTGTATACTTTTATATGTAACATGAGAAAAATGTTCAAAATAAAAAGGAAGGCAAGGTAAAGGATAACAAAAAAGAAAATAATTAATAATATAATCGTTTTTTTTAAAATAATTTGAATACTTTTTGGACATTTACATAAACATTTAATAATTTACAATGATTATTTATAGTGACGTGAAATGACACATCATATTCATGGCTAAGGCTACGCTAAGTCTATTTGCAACTTGTAAATCAATAACTCGTAGGTGCTATGAGAATTTAAACTAGACAACTAAATTGTTGCGTGCGGCCTAACGCCCACAAGCGTTTCTTTAATACTAAGAGTGTATGCATGATTCATGATATAATAAATAATTTAATTAGGACATTTATACACAGATGCCTAGGCTTCGAGAATATGAAACATTCATTTTTCATTCGTTCTGAATGAACGAAATGGAGAGCGAGAGAGAAACTTAGTAATTACAATATCGACAATTATTCGTAAGCATCGATAAAATGCACATTTAGAAAAGAATGTGTTTGGAAACAGTTCGGTCGTTCAGTCAGTTAAGATGGTTTTGGAAAATGATTACTTAGAGTTATAAATAAACGTTTCAAGTCTGTAAGTTTAAAACCAGTCGCTCACATTTTTTACAAAGATATGTTTAAGTATTCTAAAGCATACAATAGCTATGACTCTAAATACCTATAACTATGTAGACCTCAAATGCAAATACTTTTTAAAATTTACATGATATGAATATGTCATTAACCTCTGTTACAATAGTTAAAAATAGTTGTTGAATACCTAGTGTGACATTAGTTTGATTTCTTTTAATACATGGATTTAATCATTTGGTTTAACATTGCCTTGAATCAAACAATACATTGCAAAGAGAAATTTGAGAATCCCTGAATTGGACTACAGTTCACATATTTAGGTCGAATTATTTTCCTCCGGGAGATAATGTTGAATAAAGTTGGAATGTGGTATAAGATGGAAATCATGCATATCGCACTCCAGTTGCAATGTATAAATATAAAATTAATTATCCTTTATTCTGTATTTTATCTACTCGTTTCTTTACTACTATCATACATTTTATATACATTTAAAGATAGATAGATTTATGAAATTAATTTTTGGGATAATTTATAATTACTTTTGATGTTGCATAGCACATACGGCCGCCCCCGGCGCAATACCCGCCAACAATAACCGGACTGCCGGGCTGGGCCGCTGGATGTGCGCTATCACAGAGTAATGACATAAACGTGGGACTCAGCGAGTCCCCGATTGCCCCAGGCCCGTACTCCTGCGTATAACTTACTTACATTAATACTAGGCGTTATAACACGTGGAATAACAACTCGTTACATGGCGCTACGATTAGCACATCTTACGCTAACAACCGACACTCGTCTCCTCGTGTCATTACATTATCAGTCCTCATTTCACATAGTACTACATCTTTGTACAATAGTGTGAACATGTCGATGCGCCGCGCGAAACACCTCGGCGGACTATCCGCGGCCTACCACCGGTCGCCTTTCGCGGATTCGCTGTCGATGTAATTTCACGTAGGATCGTAATGGAATGTGTATCAAATATTGAATTTTTCGGATTTAGACCGTGAGTCCTTCAGTGCGCGCGGGCGGCGGCAGGGATGCGAGAGGGTGCGGGTGCGGGTGGTGGGGCGCGGGCGGTGAGGGCTGCGCGGTGGGCGGCTGCAGTGGTGCGTGCGCGGGTGGCGAGCGATAGTGGTCGCCGTCGTCGCGCAGTTGCCGGCTGCGCTCGGCCAGCTCGCGCCCGCGTTCCGCTAGCTCGCGCATGGCCGCCTGCCGCTCGTCACCGCCCTCCAGCGACGGCGGCCGTTCCAGCGGCGACGCGGCGCCCGGTCGGCCTCCGCCGAATGCGCCGAACCCGAGCAGCCCCGGGAACTTACTGGCGACACCGTTCTGTCCAGCGCTCTGCTGGATCACTGATATCTCGTTAAGCTGTGGATATCGAACACCATAAGTTATTCAACTGTTTTATCCATTTGTAATCAAACTTAAATTAACATTTTACGAAGAATTTACGTATTGTACTTATACTGTATATTTCGTATAAAGTTTGGTTATCACACATAATTATGTCTAAATGTAGGAAATACAACAACTGCAATACAATGGTAACATGAAAGCAATGATATTTATGCTATAGATATGATAAATGTTATAACTATACAAAATCACCGGTCAAAAGTATTCCAAGGAGAGTCACAGCAATAGTCACACACGTCCAATGGTGTGACAAGGATAGCGTAAAACATGACGTCATGTAACACTAAGTGTAAAAACATGACGTTAGCTATAGAAAAAGAATCCCAATTGGAACGCTTTCATGTCTTCATTTTTCGTATGCAACTGCATATTAGCTACTTTTAATATTATTTCATTGCACGTAATAATGATTCAAAGAAACCTTGTCATCAGACAAATCTAACTACACCATAAGTTGATGGAGATATTCACAGAGTACGATAAGTATCCACGTATACTTTTACATTTATATTTCAGTTATTCCAACTACAACAAAAATGAGCGTAAAAGTTTAATGACTATGTATATGTACCTTCTGCTGCATGCCGTTGAGGAAGGGGGCGTGGAGGTAGGGGTAGAAGAGGTCGGGGCGGCGCAGCAAGTCGTGCGGCTCGTGTAGCGGCCGCGGCGGCAGCTCCAGCGACATGCGCCGCCCGCGCCGCGACGCCCCGCCGCTCCACATGTGCGTGCCCATGTGCACCTGCACAACAACACATATTTTATCTAAATTGTCATCGTTGCTCTTCTGTTATGTTTAAAGTTCTTCGTATTAATTTGGTGTTATTTGATGGAAATCTTTTCTTAAATTAATGGTACTAACTACACGTGTATACATTTTACGTAGTCTTGCTCTACGTTCGACTTTTATATTTTAATTTTAAGTTGATTACTTTGCTTGTGTAATGTGAAATGTGTTGGTAAAAACAAATAATAAGTAATTCGAATTTTCAATTTTTGCTTTTTATTTCCAATTCGTATTCAAGCGTAATCCTTCGGAGGAGTCTAGTCAATTACATACTTTATTTCACGCACCTTTGAATGTCTCGATAAAATGTTTTAACCATAGTTAGTCACTTCGTGAAAAAAGAAAACCATCCAATTATAATATTAAAACACATTTGAATCATTGCCTAGGGCAAGAAAACGATTTTGATTTCGACTTGTTATTAAGATTATTATTGTAGTTTCGAGTGGGATTAGCTAGTGAACTAGCTACAGAAGCTACTGTTGCTGTCGTAGGAACTCGTGTACAGGACATAAATATGTACCTTAAGATTTCCTTTGGTGGTGAATGCCTTCTGGCAGACGGCACAGCGGAAGGGCTTGTCGCCGGTGTGCGTGCGCATGTGTATCTGCAGCGCGGACGACGATGAGAAGTTCTTGCGGCACACGCCGCACAGGTGCTTGGACGACGCGGACGGCGCCGACGGCGGCGGGTGCGCCGGCGTGCTCGATACTGTAACCAAACAGAATCTTCTGTATTGTTATATACTATACTAATACTCAAGTAGTACCATTCTATATTAAATACCATTAAAGCTATGTAGGTTCATGATAAGTACAAAGGCTTTACAATATTAGACATGTTCAACTCAATTTGCGTTTCGACAAAGCTTCGTCTAAGTATATTACGCACCTATCTTTACAATTAAGCAGGCTGTAACAGTAAAAAACGCTGTGCCTCGTACAATCTTGTACCTGATTCAGAATTGTGTTTAGCATCCCAGTGTACTGTATCAAAGTTGGTTCTGCTCGCTTTCTTGTTTTGTATTACAAAAAATCTAATTGACTGATCCTTGTTCAAATGTCCTATTTTTTTTATTATACATACATAAACCTCGCGAAATAAAGCTACTATTGCATGGGCCAAAGGTATTTGCCATTTCGCTATGTAGTGACATAGCGAAAAAAATCACAAGTTTTCGCCTCAAAAACTGCAAAATCAGATCAATCACCGGGACCTGACAATACACCCGTTGAGGAAAATATACCGGGATCTGACAATATACCGAGTACTTTCATAATTCTTCAATCAGCTCTATGATACTGGTAACCTTCCCTGGCGACTGGTTATAGTAAGCTTTCATCACACTTCCCAAAAATGCAAAGCTTATGGTAGTCACCAAACATCCTAACCTGAATCCTAACGTTGCGATCGGAAACAAAAATCTTGAGGGGTACGACAATACAATTAAATCTTAGTGCTTGGATTAATGAAGAAGTCTTCAATGTGTTAGATCTGGCCTCGTCGCCATATACGACGGCGAAGCATGCAGCAAGGTAAAATTTGCTGCAACTAATTTTGATGGACAAAATCGTGGGGATGCGATGCGCTGGACGCAGGAAAAACTTGGCTGCGAAACGCGTAGTTACGGGCAATACATCGGTGGACTATAATTCATAGTTTTTAATTTGAACGTTTTTTTTTATTTATATTCTCTTTGATTACTAAAGTGTAACTAAGTGAAACTTGGGAATCGAGAAGTTCTAAGTATGGCGGCTGTAGCATGAGAGATTAAGCAGATTAAGGTGTGCGATGATACTTATTCCATGTTTGTAAGTGCATGAAGCCACAAACAATTAATTTAATTAGACACTTGCATTTTCATATGGCTGTTAAACGAGTCTTTCAATTAAATAACATGATATACTGGTTTGAAGTTAAGTTTGGTCTTACCTGTCGGTCGTTTGGGCAGCGGTGGCATGTCGATGGGCGGGGCGTGCGTCATAGGCGGCGGCGGGTGCGCGGGCGGGGACCTTTTGAGGTCCATCTTGTCGGGCGACGAGCGCCTATCCGGGCTGGTGTCCCGTGTATCCTCGTTGGATCCCGTGGGTCCGTTACTGCCTTTGTCGAAGCCGGGCGGCATGTCGCGAATTTTGTGCGTCAGCATGTGTTGCTTCATGTTGCCCTGCAGAAGATTTAAGACTCAGTGAGAACAGGATTTTTAATTTCATAATTGTGTGAGATATCTGTATGAATATAGTTGTGGTTTTATAATTAATTTACTCATGCCTAATTATTACTTTATTTTATTTATTTCTTATGAACACAATCAATTCTTTTCATAAAATGGACAAAAAACACTGGTGGATAATCATATATATAAAAAAAATGTTATAAGTTAGATTGATTGCTTTCGAATTGTAAATAGAATAACTAACGTGTGTTATGCACTTTGTAATTTGTAAACCCTAAATGGATTAAACAATTACGATTGCGGGCGGTGGAACGATGAGATATCATTGAGTATATTGATTCTAGAATTTTGTTTACAAATTGTAAATGATTAGTGGTGTATTAACCACCGCCCACATCCTATTTGTTTGGTGTAGGTGTATGAGTTCACGCGCAGGCGTCGCTCTTGCATACCGGGTAGACGAAGGCGTTCCAGAGGTCCAAAGCAGTGGCGTGCGGCGGGCGGGGTGGGCGCGCGCGCCGTCCGCACTGGCAACCGCCGCCACTGCTCTGGAACCACAAAAACGCGAAAGCTTAACACACGCACCACGCACAACATACATAGCATGCGGTGTCTGTGTTCGGCGGTATATCAACTGTTAACAATATGTCATATACAAACAGTTCCAATTATTGTGGCATATCAAACAAAGATTATTCAATTAAATTAAAATTAAATTAGTAAGTACTAAATTAAACTAAAATATTATTTACATTTACAGCCGTGAAACCTTTGATAGAGATCAGTTGAGAAAGGCTGTAGCCTTATTAGATTTTTGTGCTACTATATTATAGTCAACAATATTGGTTACTTACATTAATAATTTAAACTTACTAAGCACAAATACAAAATATTATGGATCATTATAAATTGAACTTTTTGTTGCTAGCGATGTTGTTCAATTCATGTTATACTGTATACAACATTAAAAAATGCATACAAATACAGTATTACATAAACCGAATCAAAATGAAAGTTTTGCAACATGTTGCGTTACATAAGACGCCATGAGAGTTCTCAAAGGTATTGAAACAACCAAATTGATGACTATTATAATTAGCTTACTAAATGTGTGAGTTACAGATAAGGTTGGTGATTTATTAATATTATAGCCGAGGTCATAACTCTAATGTTGCTGACTCGTATAAAGCAGGGAATTCGTATGCGTTTTGTGGATATTACATTTATGTTAGTCTGCCTGTATGAATTGTTTACGCAATCTAAAAATTTGATAGACGTGACGTAAAAATAAAATAAGTTCAATTAAAAGATTTCTTATATTTACGCGAATACTACACATTGGAATAAAACTAATTTTACGGATTTTATCGCGTTAATTTTAAGTTTTTCTTCAGGATGTAGCCAATCTTGTCTATTACTCCTCATATGTATATGCACATACACACCGCCATCCATTTATATATAGTTAGCTACCGTGGGGTATCTTTGTTTCACAGAGCACGCAGAATATGTGACAGCGAACATCTGGCAGTGGAGTTACAGCATGTCAGGGGAGTACAACTAACAAAACTTCTTGACAACAATATCCACATCTAACGCCAGCTCTAATAAAAATAAAACATAGCCGACTACACCAACGCTCCAAGAAGTCTGTAGTCTGTGATCATGCATTGAACAACCCCCCATTATATAAAATTTGATAAACCACAAGTCCTCGCAAAAGAACAGCGCTTCCTACCCAGGATGATACGCGAAGCTAATGAAATAAAAAAAAACATCCTAATTTCAATAGAGAAGGTGGCCGGGTACTCACTACCAGTGGCTTGTGATACCGTGATTAATAAAATTAAATCCCAACAAAACAAGCTTCTTTTCTTTTGGAGGCTTTGGACTTTAAAAGGCTCATAACAATTATTATTATTTTAACGTAAAAATGTTAAACATTCTATAATTTAATTAATTCTGCGAAAATAAGACCCGCGATCGGGCCGAATCATTTTATTTATTTTACCTTGGTAACAAGAAAAGAAAATATCTGCGATCTTGAAGTAGGCCAGAAGAGAGTTTTTTGATTCATGTTCCAAACTCAAGATGATTATTGCCTTGTGTGTAATATGGTTTTTTCTTTCCCTTATGTTTTTTTATGTTAGAAGGTGGAAAACAATCAAGCGGATCACTTTATGATAAGTGAGCGCTGCCCATAGACATTCGCAACAAGCAAATGTGTTGAAGATGCGTTGCCTAATGGACAGAGGAGGGCACAGAAGGGAAAAGGATATCTTCATTTCCCGCCAACATCTCCCCGTCCAATCTCCTTCCCGTTCCCACCCTCTCCTTGTGAGGATAGGTGGGAAGGGGAAGAGGACTGAAATTAGGCGTTCTACTTCACGCCTGTCTTCTGTGAGGTCGTGGTATTTCACCGGTCGAGCCGGCCCTTTCTCGCAATAGATGTTGTTGTTGTGGGCTCTACTACTGTTCAAATTTATTTATGTACTTGCATACTTTATTCTCTGGTTAAATAGACCAGTTATTGCAATTTATAATTCATAGTGCTTTTTAAGACAAAATTTAATTAATTGTACTTTAAGTCATAAATAACTTTTGTTTATTATACACAATTGTACATTGAAATGAAGAGCTTTATTCTGTACCAAACTGTAGAATAAATTATTTTTATTCAGTTTAATGTAATGATGGCAATTGAGACGCGAATTAATTTTCATCCAAAAAGTAGTAAAATGACGAATGAATGGTTGTATTATGATGTAGTCATATTTAAGATTTTTGAAATTTTGTCTAAGTATTTAATAAAACGGAATAATTCTATAAAAAGTAGTTGTGTGTATAGCAATTTTAGAAAAACGGATTTTCCTAAGACATGTATGAATGGTATGACGCCAATATAAAAAAACAGCTTCAATCAATCAAGTTTGACACTGCCAAGAGTACAATTGACTTGACTACGGAAATCATTGCAAAAATATAAAAATAACCTTTGCTTCCTTTACTTGTACGCGAGAATCTTTTTTCTCCGGAAACTCAAAAATAACTAAGAATTCAGCGTTTAAAGATGCTTTATATACTTAACTAGACTTTTGGTACTAGCAATTATCCTGGTCGTCGTCGCTCTAATAATATTTATATAAAGCTGATTCACACTAAATAGAATGAAAGCAACTAGTCGGCGTATCTTTTCGTGTGAACATATTTAAACGTAGGTATCTGAAACAGGTTTCGATGGGACTTATTTCTCGCTAAGCTTCGGTGCGCTTGTTCTCTGCGCTGTTTTAAATGCTTGCATTTTAATGCGGTTCATTCGAAATGCTTTATTTGTTTTAATTCGATATCATTATATTAAATTATGGAAAAAAATATCAACTTGTTTGTTTAGATAAAACGTGACGTAGCAGTGGAAACATTTTTTTCATATAATACGGTTTTCATTAGCACTATAGATGACGTTTCTAATACCCTAAGCATGCGTTTGATATAAAAACGAATTAAGACATATATCAACCTGAGTTGTGTTGTCCACACCATTTCTTAACTACAATTGCTGACAAATTGTTGAAATTAATCAAGGGAACGCTAAAATTAAATGTTTCGTAAATCGATCCCGACCTACTTCGACATTTTGTATAAGCGTAATGCAATTATAAGTCAATGTTTACCTAAATCCGAAAAGATTGGTCGCTAAATTGATTGGAAACTTTTGATTAGCCAAATAAGTATTTCATGTTTTTTAAGATAGCTGTTAGTTTTCCTATTAAAATATTAAAAGGAGATAAAACTAAAGCTATATTTCTATACCTTTAAGTTAGGCTATCGATCTTAATAGGGGTATCACATTGTTAATGTTTTACAATCTCATCGTTAATTAAGTGAAAAGTGATATAGTAAATGATAATGTGTAGAGTAATCTTAGTAATCTTAATCAAGGTAACTTTGGCCACGTAACGAGCTGAGCAATTTGCGAAATATGTATGTCTTTAAATGTAGCATTTATTAAGAAAATTATGTATTTAAGATGCCCACGTGTGAAATCCAGTAAATATTAGAATAGGCCAACGAAATGTTCGTGTGTCTTTGCTTACTAAAAGTTACTTGAAAATTATCTAGACTTTTATGTTTCCTTTGTTTAAATACGATTAACGATCACAAATAACAAGCGGACACTACGAGTTAGAAACACGCCTCACCTATTATTATAGTATCTTGAATTAATAGAACTTGTAAAATGATTGGTAATTATGTTATTTATCTATCGATTGGAACTATTTCTGAAGATAATAAACTATTGGAATTGCCAGAAAAGTTTGTCGTTTGTGTTTCTACACAACGAACTATTTTTTTTGTAGAATTTTAGGCTTAAGATTCCGCCGTCCTAGTTTTTTAAACCGACTTCAAAAAGGAAGTTATCAATTCGTCTGTAACATACATTTTTGTTACCAATCCACGGTAACCAGGAGTTACAGATGTGATGCCTTTCTGTGTGATAGAGGTGGGTAGAGAAAGCTTGTCCTGGCCACTCTGATAAAGTTTTTAGAGGGGTTTCTATTACTAAGTGTGTGTTTGCTATTAATTAGATTAGTAGTCGAGTAACGACTACAAAGTTAAATAAAATTTTAAATACTATTTATGTGTTTTAAGATTTTATTTGTTTATGAAGTTTAAACTCAAAAGCGAATTAATTATAAAGTCTCTTTATTGTAAGTGATATGTCTGAAACTTTATGATATTTAGTTAGTAATTCGTGGAAAACTTTCTCGCGACCTGACCACTAAAGTTCACGTTAAATCACAAGGAGAGACTTAAATAATAAGGCGTTTAATGGCAGTCGGACGTACAACATGCACTGCTTGAGTGATTTGTAAGTTATGTAGACTTTTGGGTCAGTGCGTATGTACATCGGAGGTATGTAGATATCGGCTTATTTGTAATTAAACGTCGGCCTACGCCCACGTAGCTTAATTAAACAAAAGTGTACGACGTGAGGTAAAAGAAATTACTTAAAACTTCAAAACGGCGCCGTCATAAATAATGTATGTTTTATTGATAAGCCCGCTGCACGGACACTTTCCGAAACATACGAAAAATGTTACTTTGTCGAGCATAAATAATTTTTTTATGACGCGAGGCGTAGGTAAAGGCTCAAGGATTTATAAGCAATAAATATTTTACGACATGAATTAATATTCCGATCGTTTTCTGTGACGTTGTTTTTATGAGTTATCATTTTAGTGGCGCGGAGATGGACTCAAGCTCGGCGGCGCACACGGTGACTGTTGCCCGCTCATTATAAAACTCGAATCACCATAAAAATAAAAACACTCTCTTAACAACGTTTATTTATTGAATATAACATTGAATTAATTTCCTTAAGCAGAGCTCGAGTTGCTTTATTATTTAAATATCAATTATGATTATAAGTAGCGGCGTTCCCCGCTCTCGTTTACGGCCAAAGTAATTCTTTTATTTTAACGCCAAAATTATTTAAATGCGTATTTCAATGTTACTATCGTAGTAAGAATAAACGTACATTACTTTAATCTGAAGCCTAATAAAAAGCTAGAGTTATATATCTATATCTAACTAGAGGACAGAGCTAAAGCTATACAGGGAATTCCGTGACTGTCTTGTCAGAAATATCTTTAATAATAAAGGTAAAAGTAGTGAAAAGGTTTTTGAAAAAATTATATTTATATAAAATATCTAAAAGTATGAGAAAACATTTCAATAAAAAATATAGAAACTCATTATAATAATTAATTTATTTGATAAGAGATCATAAATCATACTGTGTTGTATAGTTGTAAATCAATATGTTTACAGCTTTGATTATCGGTAGTACTTATTACTATGCACTCACACGCATGGATACATTGCTGGACTACCAACTGACACCAATAGAGAATTGTCGGATTCAGAGCGTTTAAAAAATATCAGGATAGAGGCAATCGTTAGAGGACAAAATTATTATCAGCTATGGTCTTAAAATAATTAACCACCGAGGTATTAAGGCGTCGCGAAGAAGTATTTAAGAGTTTTTAATTAAATGACAACTAAGAGGCCTACAAGTTAGAGAAGTTGGCCATCAATTACTGTGAAAGTCAGCGGCGGCTCGGATATGCTGCTGGAAGACAACGGCTGAACTAATGCGAGGAGGGGCAGTGGGGTGAGGGCACTGGGGGCGTCGACTGGAGACTTGTAATTACTGCTTGCAAAATTAATGCACTGAAACTTGGATAAAACGAAACCAGAGCATGAAGTTTGCTGCAGAGCGCTGCCAAGTCGCTGCACTCGCTGCCGGCACCGCTCGCCGGGAAACTTGTGAGTTAGACGTGATGTCGTTTGATTTAAGTCGCGTGCCGTTGCTCCGGGAATTACTCTTCGCTCTAGTACAGCGTTATAAACAACGCTACATAATGTTGTTTATAGCTGTTATATACCGTTATCTTGTTCATTAATCTTGTTTATATTTCACGTTTTTATTTGACCGTTTAATGCCGATCACAATAGCGCAGTCGTTGCGGTCGAAGCGAGCGTGACAATTAGATGGAACGTCATTAAAGTGTAGCTATGTGTCGCTATTTGTGTAACAATAAAGTAAAAACTGGCGACGCGCCAACACTTTCAATCGCAGCCACGCACCAAGGTGCGCGCTATGACATACCGATATCGATGGACGGTGCGCTTAATTAAATATCAAATTACGATTATCGATGTACGATTATAAGAGGAATTTTCATTGCGGGAACAAGGGGATAAATTATAATATTTCAATACAATTTAGGGAGATATGTAATGCACTGCAACATACCTTTGTAGAGAAGCCTCGGTCGCAGACGGTGCACTTAAATGGTCGCTCTTTGGTGTGGCTGCGGTAATGGATCTCCAACGCGGAGTTGCAGGCGAAAGTCTTGTAGCAGATGTTACACGTCGTGTTGCCGCGCACTGCACACAAATAAATCTACTGTTCAGTGTCACTATTACTGTCCAAACTCGCGGAGTGAATCTCATGGAAGTGGTGATGGGGTATTATCTTGCAAAGATGCATTTAATAGATTACTTTCAGCGTGTTATCGAGCGCCCGGGGAGTCGGTTATTGCTAGTTTATATTATGGGGATGTATTCGGGAGGGATGGATGCTCGGACGACCGGGGCGGACGTGCTGAGAACATCCCGCTATCGCATACCTGCGGGAGGGAACGCGAGGCCGAGCGGGCTGAAGGGCGATCCACCGAGAGCTCCGAGCGCGGCGAGGGGCCCTGGGTGCGTGAGTTGCGCGGGGTATGTGGGCGGCGAGGGCGGCGGCGAGCGCTGCGCGGCCCGCGGCGAGCACAGTGACAGCGACAGCGACGAGGGCGACGGCGACGGCGACGGCGGCGACGCCCGCGCGCTGCGCCCGCTCTCCGAACCTGTCGCCGATGGGAGGGAAGCCGTTGTGGTGATGGTTTTAACTTCGCATTCGGACGCCGAGGCGCAGACGGAGAGCGGCGAAGTTCGACGATCCTTCATGTCTGAGTCGTCGTCGAACTCCCGCGCGGCGGGCGCGCGCGCATCCCGGCCGCTCTCGTCCGCGGTCCCGCGGGAGTCCGCCCGTCGGTCGCCGGGAGTGGACGGAGTGGGGAAAAGGGGGGGCGGAAAGGGTCGGTACAGCGGAAATTCAGCGGTGTCGGAAGAATTACTGAATTGAGGAAAATAATTAACTTCGATACTACGCACATGCTCAAAAGGAACATTACCTCGCTCACTGGTATGTAGCCTGATATGATGATGTAATATTGTTGGGTCCGTGAACCTTTTGTGGCAAACTGGACACTGGTGCAACATTTGAGACGGAGGCTTTATACGATGTACGCCCATATGGGTCTTTAAATTTCCTTTGGTCGTGAAGGCGCGACCGCAGAGCTTGCATCGAAACGGTCGTTCACCGGTGTGCGTGCGATAGTGCATTTGCAAGGCGCTTTTGCAAGAGAGGACTCTATGGCACACTATACATTCGTTTGGATCGGATACTTTATTATCTATTTTATCGACTAATTGTTGCAATTTGGAAGTTTCAGAAGTTTTAGTAATTTCTATCAAACTTTCCCATGAGTTGTCGTTGCTTCCCGGCCGCGGCAATAATGAATTATAGAATATGGGATCGCGAGACAAGTCGGGCTCGATAATGCCATGAGGCATGATGTGAAAAGGCGTGATGCTACCGGACGAGACACTGCTGGGAGGGGAGTGAGGGAACAAAGGAAATGATGGAAAAGTACGTAGTCCCGTAGCTATTGAAATTGGTCCAGATATCGGAGAATTCTTACTTGAGAGATTTTCCGGTTGATCTGGATCGGGCTTCACGTGCGGGCTTTCCCTGCCGATCTGGTCTTCGTTGCTGTACTTAGAGTCCATGCTGCAATCATCGTATGGGGACGTCGACGGGTATCGGTCCTGCTCGGCATCTTGTCCGGCGTCAGTTTCTTCGGGCTCTCGCTTTGGCGACACGCGGTCGTTGTCCTCGTAGCTCAACTCACGCTGGCAGTCATCGTCTTGAGGTTCCGATTTGAAAATGTCGAGTGCACGAGGCGGACTAGTCGCCGGCGGCTTGCTGAGATCGGCCGGAACGTCTTGTTCTTCTCGCATCGCGAATAGCGGATGCGGCGGAAGAGGTTTGTCGCCCAGTGGACGCGAAGGCAGTAGATCATGGTGCGGTGGTCTATATAACGGCAAGCTTGGCGGAAAAGGCGCTGGTGCACCCGGAGGGAATTGAAGTGGATGGGGTGGCATTCCAGGAATCGGCCCCGGCGACAGCTGTGCTAATAGCGGAGGATGGTACTTATCCAAATGTTCCGGTATCGGATTAGGATTCATTTTCACATGCGGAAATTTCGCAGTGTGTCTTTGAAAATGAACTTTTAAATTGCCTTTGGTTGTAAATCGAGAGCCACAAACATTACACTTAAATGGTCTTTCACCTGTGTGTGATCGAATGTGGATTTGCAGCGCAGAGTCACTGCCGAAAACTTTCCCGCAGTACCGGCAGCGATGTTTAAAAAAAGGTTCGTTTCGCCCGCCGGACTTCCCGTCATACGGTGACATCTTTCCGGATTTACGAAAAGCGAGTTCATCGGCGAGGTTGTTAGCCAGCAGGCCTTGGGATGCGTTGTCCAGGACTTCTTGTGCTCGCTTTTGTAACATTTCGAGAGTATTGGGTTCATTCAAAGATGGTGGCGGGTCGTTATTCGTAATGATCGAAGACGCTAACGACGACGATATGGAGCTATATGGCGGGTGACTCATCATTGGTGGCGACGAGGTCGGGAGCTTAGGAACGGTGATCGGTTCCGGTCTAGGCGTGAGGTGACCGTGGGTCGACGGCAAGGTTTGGCTCGTAGGAGGAGTGGGTACGGGGGAGGGCTCCCGCGGCGGACGCGGCGGCGACGGCGACGGGGCCGACGGCGCAGGCGCGGCTGGCTCGGGTTCATGAGGCGGCGGGCTAGGGCGCTGATCGTCTTTTCGTCGAGTCAGTGATAGTTGGTTTTGTAGTTGACGAATCAGCTGCAGCTGAAACACTTGTTGGTGTTGCAGTGTGAACAGCGTACTCTGCAAAACGGCAAGCTCATGCAATGCCGCTTCATTGTCTGCGTTGTTAGCCATCGCGGTGGCGGCGAATTGAGCGACGGCGACTTTTGTATTCTGCAAAGCTTCGAGCGTCACGTGGCCGGCCACCGGGAAAGGCAGTCCCACAGGCGGTATGTCGGCTTCCGGTACTTCCGCCTCGCCGTCTTCGAGACTATTATTATTTTCAGCATCTTGGCGATGCCTTCGAACTTGTTCTAGTTGTTTGTTGGGCCCGTCCATCTCTTCATCGCCCGAGACGACCATTTCCTCGGGGTCTGAGTGCATTCTCTCTTCGCCCATTTGAATTGCCTTCGCATCACAAAGCCTTTTATGATACAGAAAATCATGTAGATTTTCGAATTGTTCTTGGCAGCGTGGGCACATGTGTGCATCAGGTTGGTCTCTCGCCTCCTCGGGTAAGACATTGTTTATTTCCTCTTCTGAACAAGAACCGGAACTTTCACCTAGAACAATAGAATGTATGTTATAATCTGGAAACTGCGTATTTATTTTGTACGTGCGGTTATTATTATTTTAGTAGTGGTGTTCAGTTTAGTGTGAATAGTGTTTACTTGAACGGATTCCTTTGCCGAGGGGAGGAGATGAATAGGAAATGGAGATATTGAGGAGATAAAAAGGAAATATTTTTTTCGGTTTGCCCACTTCTTTGGCCATTTAAGCTTCTGGCAGCATAAGCGTGGCGGTTCCTTCTATTATTAAAAAAAACATTAGTGTGTTGTGAAAAACTAATAGTCTCATGGACTATGGTATAAAGGCATAATCAGTGCAGATATATGAATATCGTTTTACGCTAAGGAACGCACGAAATACAAACTAGTAGGTAATAGGTGCCTGTAACGTACGCAATGGCTAGTAAATTAGAGAAGATGCTTGACCAAGCCCAGGCTGACAAAGGACTGTACAGCCAGCAGGAAAAGATAAAGTATGCAAGGGTACTACAATTGTCAAAATCAGAAATACAAGCCAATTAGATGATGATCGACAAATGACATTGACAACCAATTAGATAAGCACCTTTTGTTACTAGACTATGTTCAAAGCTATACTTACTTAAAAATTAAAGAAATATAAATTTTGATTGAGAAATAAATGTTGATTCTTGTGTTAATTATTATTAAAAAGTTTTGAAGTAATTTAAATTTAAAGTAATTTGTTAGTCACAATTTTTTTCTAATTCTTAATAAAAAAATATTTAACTTTAAAATACGTTGTTATTACGTAATTATCTAATACTAGCTACTAATTATATTCTTATATAAAGAGAACTGCTATTCAACAACAGATGTCGCTAGTAGTTCGTTCACTTACAAAAAATAACATTCGTACGAATGATCCATGTTTCTATATTTAAAACCTAAACGTTTTTCTCAATCCTGGAATAGAATTTGGACTTTGAATAAAATTTAATTTCCTCTTTCAAGTGGTTTAATATAGTAGCAATGAATAATAAATAGTGAGCGTGAAATTTTCAATAATAATATGCGTTTTTCTCTATGGAAACGAAATGCTAAACAAAAGGCGGCGGTCACTTCTTTCGCCTTGAATCAACTTGAATTTCAAATAAAACAAAATAAGCCCTTAATTTTTTTAACGTAGCCGAGGTGGACAGAGAGAGCTGATGCTTTCGGAGTTTCAAGTTAGGTAAGCTTATTAGGTCCAAGACGTGATAATGGATTTGAGCGTGTCACAATGAAATCAGAAATGTTACTGAGTGATTTTTTTACGTATTAACAGGCATTTTGTTATAAGGTTGTAAAAATTTTATAAAAATGATTAACTAATCATGTAAAAACATAATATCCTAGCTAGATAAGAAATGTAAAAAAAATAAAATAGCATTATGGTCAAAGGATTAGTGGGTTATGTTAAAGCTTTTTTTGTAATCAATTTTCTTCTTCATTTATCTATTTTTTTCATAGGATTAGGTACAAATTAATAAAAATATCAAGACTTGCGTGTGTTTTCTTTATATTTTTCGAGCCAAATGTATCCTCCATTGCGAATAAAAAAATAACGAGATATGTACGATTTAAGAAAAACCTTTTTAATGTTCGATGTTGTTTCATTCAGCAATAATAAACTTGTCTTGACAACTAATTATGTACTTCTATGCTTTATTTCGACTCGCGAATGACTGAGAAAAAAATTGTTACAATTACTCTACGTTCACGAGGACTGTGCTTTAAACTTTGTAACATAATATTGTACTGTATCCACTTTTGTAAACTGTTAGCGATTAATAAATTAGCTTTGTAATTATAGCGCCGATGCAAATAGCCGTCACTGCTTTAGTTATTTCAGGAGGGTATTTTGGTGCGATGAGAAAGATCTCTGCGTCTAAGTGTTTGAGATATAAGATCGTTATTGTTCTATGAATTTTCTGTAACTTGATTGAGATATAAATATATACGTTGGTATCTTTTATTAAGTTTAACAATTAATGTATGTAGTGTAAAGTAAACAAAGAAGTGTTTAGTTATAGTTTTACAGTAAATCGGAAGGCAAATGAAAAACTAACAATAGATGTGCCTTGTATATTTTTATCATAGAGGTTTTCAGATGGTTCCGATTGGTTGAGATAAGTCGAGATTGAAAAAATAAAGCACATGCACCTCGTTACGCGGAGGACATGCTGGGAGTAAAAGCTTAAATTTTATAATAAATCTTAAATATATTTTATTTTGAATTTAATGATAGGTTTACAAATGTAATAGTTATTTTTGAATGTTCGACGCAAATCTAGACAGGAACGCGTTGTGTTCAATTTGTTTGCTCTATACACCGCAAGGCGCCTGCCAGAATGCTACTTTCTTGATTGACGCATAGTAAATAATCGCTTTAAAAATTGTAGCTTTGTAACGGCTTGCTTAGTCACATCGTTCAGTAGCTTGTCTACTACCACACATTAGAAAACCTAAATCGTTCAATTATGAATGTTTATTTTCAATGTCAAGAATCTGATAAAAATTAACCGACATTTAATATCAGTAAGCCGAAACAGATACAATATTTTACCATATAAACAACACATTCTCATGATGTTTTAATAGGCAGCTACGTGTGCTATCATTTTTAAAGCGTCTTTCTCGTTTCCTAGCTGCTTCGTCTCTTGTATCATTACAGTTGTTTTTTACATTTAATATAAATATACAAAGTTAATGAATCGTTTAGTATATTTCAATAATTCATTAAACCTTTGATCCATATAAGTGCATACTTAATTAAATTATTCCTCACAACGTCTTTCAATTTTTAATTAATAGGAAATGCCTGAGTGCAGGAGTTTTAACAATTTCCGAATTTATGTATATTGTTCTCAAATGAGCCATAATTTTGATTGTGACGTTAAGGGCTAGTGGCGGAGCGCGGATATGCGCATACCATTGCACTGTAATGGACGTGCGGTCTTTTTCGTATGAAAGTACCTTTTTTAAGCCTTTCCGGTCGTTGCGGCCCGGACCACTACTTAGATGCAACCGCATTTTTCCATAGAAAAACGTTTTTTTTTAAATCTAAGCACCCGATATGGTGCCGACAGCTATAATTACATCTAGCTTCGTCGTCATTTTTAATTTTCGAGATGTGGAACTTTCAAATTAGAGTCAAGATATAGTGATATTATAAAGTAATAGAATATATATAAAGCTGTGGAATACAACACTTAGCAATAAAACTAGCAACCTACGTATTTGGCAAACAATACAATGATGTTTGATATATTTCGATGAAAATAGAGCCAGGTGGTGTGAACAAGTCCATAATAAAAAAATGAGATAGGGGAGAAAGAACTAATATAAAGTCAATTGTAAACAATTCTAGTAATTTTTAGTTAACATCAATGGCTGTTCAGTTTCGTCGTGTTTGGTATTCTATGTAACATAAGCAAGCATTCCATCGTTATTATCTTCGTTTGCGGCAACACTTAGCTCTAGTTATGGAATAAGTGTTCATGTAGATATTTAAGAGCACCTGTCGCTGCGGATACGTGTCCTAACTCTTTTTGAACCCGTACATAGAGTTTAATTATTACACGTTAAATTGAATTAACTAACCAACATAACAAATAAATTAGTCATGTAAAAAAATATGTAAATACGTTACGCATTCCTGTCTTAAATATTGCTAAGATGTTATGAAAGGGCGAAAGATTCTCACTTCCATTTACATATTGTTACCTCGGCTGTATTGCGTTTGATTAGAAGCCATTAACGATTTCTACCGCAGTTAAGAACTCAGAGATTTAATATTTAAAATGAAAGCAGTCATTATTTGAATTGTTTTTTTTTTCATTATTTGTTCTCAACTACCAAATAGAATGTAATTAACTCCGAGAGAGATTACTCGTCAGTGGCGCCACTTGAGACTGCGGACGCAAATGTTCGGCCAGCAGTTGACAGTTGACAAAAACATAGCCAATACAGAGAAAAGGACAAAAAGATGTTGGAAATGGATAGCGCTTTTCGCATCTATATGCGTAGTGAGAGCTTTGGAAATTTTGAAACTTGGATTCGAAGGTCAAAATAAAAAGAATCCATCTCCAGCAATATTTTACGCATAATTTATGAAAACATAACGTGAAATAAGACAAGCAATGCTTTAAATTTGCAGAGATTCATTAGAGATTATAAAATTAGTAGTCTCCATTATTATACACTCGATTTAATTACTAGTGATAATTATTAATGTAACGTGGAAGTTTTGTAGAACAAAACAAAAGTTGTATTTTTTTATTTAGAATAGAAATTGATTGACGAATATGAATTAAGTAAAATACTAACATATGCGTGTAAACACTATACCTATACAACCACTATCAATTATTTTTTTTATTTCTGTTATAATCTCAAATTTCGGAAGTCTTTCTTCAAGGCCACTCACTCTGAAGAAAGATTAACGACAAGCCCGAGTTAAGCCGTTTAATTAAATTAATTATTTAGTTAATAATGTCACATGAAAGTTTATTCAATTGAAAGTTTTTTGTTTGAAGTGGCGGCAGCGCGGAGTTCTGCTATTTACTGACTATTAAATAACGTACGAGAAAAACGCCATATCATTGTTTAATGGTATTCGTGTAGGCAACTAAAAGCATGCGAACAATCGCTTTTTGCGAGAGCAGTTTTTGTTCAGTTGACTTCGTACGAAGTTACCGGTACTGTTTCTGCCTATTAAGGTTTTGGCATTCTGTATTTGAAAATGTTTTTAAGTAGTTCAATGACCCGCCAGGTAAATGATATAACTTAATCAGTCAACTCAACTTTTAACATTCAGTTTTCCAATTCAAACATCTTAGATCTTGAACCCTTTTTTTCAAAACGCGAATTTTTCAGAAATAATCCTTGATAAATGTCTTCAATTTAATTAATTATTCAAGCAGACCATTCGGTTACAAAGAAAAAATATTTCTCTATAAGCCACTAGTTGATGTCCATGATTTCGTCTGCGTAATATAAGCATTTTTTTTAAGTTCACGGGAGATCCGTCTACAAATCTGGAGAACCGGGATTCAAATTCTAATTACTATCTGATGATTGGCTTTCTTTCACTTTGTGGGTTCAAAAGATTGGTTGGCAACAAAAGATTGGCTAGGAGATGGTCCTGAGCTATTTATGCATTAGTGATAGTCTAATGAAGCAGTGGCGAAAAGTGTCTTTAAAGTGGCTTTTATTTCGCGACGAGAAGTTATTTATATTTAAAAATGTTTTTCTTAACTGTCAAGAGCCTCAAAGTTGTTTCCAAAAGTGTTTACCCTACGCGACTGCACATCGGACGCTGGCGAACTTTCATTTGAGCTCTGCGGAAGCAGGTGAGCTTGCTCTGTAAGGTAACTTGGCTAAATTCAAAAGAAGAGACGATAAATAAATAAAAACTTATTTAATCTTACAATTAGGGAAACAATCCATTAGTTTTTATATCTTGCATGTAATTGTTCTCTTAATATGTCATACCATAATATATGATATATCGTCATTTTATAATAATATTAAGAAATATAGACATGATAATAAGTTGGTTCAGTTTGCAAAATAAAATTTCGATACGCTGACTAGGAATGCAGTAATAATAATAAAAACGATTATAATAATGTTTCGGCAGTGGCGGGCAACAGCGCGCCGCACATCATTATTTTAATTGCTTATTAATAAGCGTGATTGTGTTTTTATACAGTTGTTAATATTAATATGGCGGTATTATTGAAAAAGCGGTCGAATGTTTTGCGAAAACCACAGTATGATGTATTTACACCACTGTCATTAAAATAATTGATCGTTGTTCAAACGCAGACTCTAGGAGTAAGTAAAAGTAATTTCTTTTCATGTCATGTGTTAACAATTACAATTTTTTACAGTCTTTACTATATCAAGTGAGTGTGTATCTTTTATTAATTAAGTTCTAACTTATAAATTAATTACTTGTTAATAAAAACTTTAAATTTTGTTATTTTTTAATAAGAATAGTATTCTGACGGTGACGAATTCGTTCTCTTTATGCTGCCTCGTACACATAATTCTCAATTAATCTATAGGTACCTGCCTGCGTTTGGCGCATGAGAGATTAGACTTCCATAGGTAATCGGTGATTGTATGTGTTAGGTATTTGTAGGTTGTTTACTCATAAGCTATTATATTAAATTCATAGTGACGGGAATCTATTTGACCCCTGATATGGGTACACAACTAATTATCTATTGTTATAATTCAAAGATCGTCGCTGTATGTTTTATTTCGTCATTTTAGAATTTTAATCAATTTACTGACACGAAAAGCGTACATTATTTACACAATATTGGTAATGCATAAGTTGAATATCGAAGTACTTTTATTAAAAATCGTTCCTACGCACGTACACTTTATTTTGTGTGGCGTGATATAATTGATTTACAATTTTTTGACGAAACCTGCCAAGGAATTGTCGAAAGTGTTCAGTTTCCATTCAGTATGCAGATTTAAAAGGGAACATTTAAACATCAATCAGTAGGTTTAAGTGTTTAAACATTTTCAGTCTGAAATAAACATCATCGGTAAACGATTGGTTTCTTAAATTTAAATTTAACCTTACGGTAAGTGTGCGGGCGCGGACGGCTACGTCGGAATGTTGGATAAATTTTTACTAAAGTCTTGTTTCACAGCGGACTTATCTTTATGATATTATAATATGGTTATTAAAAAAGTCAATAACACGGAACGAATACATTTTCTTTATCGCTATGAATTTTTCGACTTTCACCACGAGATTTTTAATGGTCGAACGCTGGACGATATCTTTATTTTGGTACCAAAGTGCGCATTTAAAAGTAAAATTTAGGCAAAGTTATGAGTGTACCTTTTTTTTACAATATTTTGGTTATTTACGTCGTAATAGTCAGTGGCGCGCGCTCGCACAAAGCGTCTGCTATAATCCGGGATGATGTTGCGGCAAGGACCAAACGTATCATTTTTGACCGACCGCCGGTTCGTTGCAGTATTCGGCCGCAAGAAGCAGGATTAGCCGTGTTTGTTTGTCACAATTTGACTGTTGTTGTTGGACGGCTAACTCAAAAAGAACTGCGGCAGTAGCTGTGGCGTTCGAAAAAAAAGTTTTTGCAATTCGAGTCTCTTGTACAAGACTAACAATACAAATACAATACATTATATCTGTCAATTTTGCTACCTACGTGAGTTTTTTCCGATTTTATAAAAAAAAATTTACAGATAAATATCGCGTCTGTGAAAGCATCTTTCATTGCTCACATTTCAGATGCAATAAAAGTGTACAATTCCTATTTTCGTTCAGTCCGATTAGCGTGTTATATTTTTTGTTTGTAATGTATTTATGGCAATGACTTTAATCACGGATATATATCAAATATTATAACTATAACAAGTTATTCTTACATTTACTTGCGTCGTTCATTTGATACTACCTTATCTGTAACGCGTTCCTTCCTTATCAATAAATATAAACGCCATTAAAATATTTCCAGTTGGTTATTTAAAAGTCAGCAATTAATCCACTTACAGAAAGTTTATAAGTTAAACATCAATACGGCCATTATTATTCATCATTCAAGGTAAATGGACGCAATATGCATAGATACCAATATTTCATTTTCGGTACGAAATAGAACCGGATCGTAGTTGCGAGTTTCGTTTTTTGTTTAAATGGTTGTCGTGGAAAATTAGAGAACACACCAGCATTCATTCACTGCTCTGATTTTTAAAAACGAATGATTTTGATTAATAAATGAGTACATAAGGCTTCCTTTAGACCCGTTCTACTCACCTAATCAAGAATAGTATATCTAGCGGTACACATCCGTAACCTTCGAATAAACTAATGGAAAATATAGATCTTTATCTCAAGAATCGAACCTAGGTCACCGAACAGACAGACAGTGTTTATTAACTTCACTACGTCGAAATGTTATAAGATTAGTTTGTTTGGATTTTGGTTGATTTAAAAGAAGTATAGACTAAGATCAGGGTTAACCTTAGAATCAAACTACCAGCGCACGGATAAAAACATTTCCTCTTTTAACAGCTACCTAATAATATTCAGTGGCAAACAAAACTTTGTGTTTCAAGTGAACATGATTTGGATGGTTATTTCAACAGTTGGTTTGATAAAATGCTGCCTTAGAAATTTATAGATCAGTCGTAAAAGAGCGAAGCGTAAGATTAATAAAATTTGACGGCGCCTCATTCTATAACATAAAGCCACTTAAGGCCTTTATCAAAATGTGTCAAATAGACAAAAAACCGGTCGAACGAATATCAACTCTATTTCAAGAACGATTTGTTTCATAATCGTTACGAGTTATTGTTAGTATATTTATTTAGTGGACGATAAATATCATGCTTAAATAAACATACTCAAATCAAAGATTATAAATTGAATTCATATATATTTTCATAATAAATATTAATGTGTCTGTGAAAATACTTATGTATCTATATATAACAATAAAGTGGATGTATAGGTATATATAATAATCTCTCATGGCTTTTAATCAATTCTGAGTGGACAATCCTATTAATTCCTCTCCGCTTTTCACGTGAACACGGAACGTGAGCGAAAATACTTTCTAGGACACTAATAAATACTTCGTTTAGGAGTCGAATAAAGTACCCGTGAAGCAATAGGCGCAGGAGTTCTACAACTAGAGTATGTCCTTATAAGATTGTAAGTTTAATCATATGTTTTATTAATGTAAATGTGCCTCTATTAAGATACGTATTTTAGCATAATAATATTAACATGACAAAAACATTAGTACAATTTGACATAGATATACAACATGATATATGAAAACCAATAGAATACAGAGCAAGGGAATTTACAGGTTCATTTGTTACACGCGGCGGCATACATTTGCATGTTAGTGCGAGGCGAACGCTATAAAAACACGCATATTAAATTATCTAGATATGTTCAAGTTTTACATAGAAAAAGAGCCTGATACCTACGGCCCCCGGCCCCCGGCCCCCGGCCCGCGGCCAGAAGGCTACTACACACAGCAACTAACCAGCGGGGTATCAGATGAGTATATGCAGAATAGTATAGCTTTTAAACTTGATAGGCAAAATTAATTCTAATACATTTATCAACTTTATATTAACTATTCTGAAACAACAATTGAATGTTATATTTCATACCGCAACAATGTTAATTTATTTAATCAATACAAAAACTTTTTATTTTTAGAATAAAAAAGGATTTAATAATTTATTAACTTCAAATCGTCAACTATCGATTCTTTTTTATATTAAAAGAATGAAATTTAAACAATTTCATTGGAAAAGCTATACAGATAGTACTACAGTAGTCCTACTAGCCCAAGACGAAAAAAAACGTTAAGGGTCTAAAAATGTGATAAAAACAACTTCCGCCTAGATCAACATTTACGTTACAACTATTTGTTTTTATTGCACATTACACTTTTAACTTTTTATTTAATTCAAGATTATTTTATTTCATAGTCTTTTTATTACCACATCATGGTAATTTGGAAATTTATTTTATTTGTATTTTAGTTTGCTACTTTATTATTGATTTACGTATTTTCACTCAAAACTATAAAATAAGTAAATAACATTTTATTATAAAATAAGTAGCACAATTCTTATGCACTTTTTATTAAGTCATTATTTTTTTCAGCAACGAAAACCTAACTCTCAGAAAATGAAATGTATCTACTTATCCGATTAATTATTTTTCTAGGTATTGAGTTAATAACAATAAATTGAAAAATAATTTTATAAGTGTGCGCCGGCAGCCTTACATTTAACGTTTTGTTTTTGTAACTATAAATTAAATGAAACGTTACTTACGGCTTTAAAAACATTCCAATAAAAATATATTTGCCTCTATTTTTTTACTTGGTAAACCAGTGAACTAGATGGTCGCTTTCAAAAGCTTACTACTAAGGAAAGCTTAGGAAGCTACGACGAATAAAACGATCGAAGTTTGTTTTGGCACGTCGTTGTCACCGAAATAAATATAATTTTGTAGAAACACCTGGCTGCGGCCGCGCCGCTCCGAACCGCCTACTGAACGAAAGCTCGAATAATTTAAGCTCGGAAATTCACTGCACTGTTTACTCACCGCGTCGTGGGCGAATTTTAGTGCTCACTTTTTGATGTATAGCAAACTTTACTGTGGCGAACTGAATCATTGTATCGAGGGGCCGGGAGTGCCGGCGGCGGTCGCGGGGCTAAGTCACAGTGATGTCGAGTGTGAAATGGTGTGGTGGATGGTGGTTGCGGAGTGGTGAGTACCGATGGAGACGCGGCGCACGGTGGCGGGCTTGACGCGCGGCATGGTGGCGGCGCGGCGCGGCTCACCGCCGGCGCATGGCAGGCTCGGCCGGGCGACTCACTCGCGGCGCTATGCTGTGCGCGACTCGATCGGGGCGCTACTCGCGGGCTGCGAGCGGGCTGCGACGGCCACACCACTCGCCATCCGAAGCGGGACTGAGCGCGAGCGGCGGGCGGCGGGCGGCGGCCGCGCGCGCACCGGGCTTCAGTTATGACAGGGAGGCGGGGCCGCGCCCGGCTCATAAATCAAACTTCGCCCATTCGCACGCGCCGCCCGCACCCCCTCCTACATATTCCATATTCGGGGCGGAGCATATTTTCATAATCATAACGCCTCATATTCATAAGTGACATGTGGCCTCGCGGCGCCGCGGCCGGTGGGCGGCGCCGTCGCTCGCTAGATGGCGGCGCCGCTGCCCCGCTGCCCCGCCGGCCTCCCACATTTGCTAATTGAAGCTACACTTTGTAAGTTATAATCCTACATTTATCAATTTTCTTGTTCGTCTTTTGATAAGCGTAAAAGATCTCGAGTAACTAGTAAGTGGCCCAAGCGACCGACGTGAGCTCACTCGATTAAGTCTAGTCGATTATATTTGTACATTTAGAACTAATCTTCAGAAACGTTTATAACAAATTGTTTTGAATTCGCATTGAGATATTAATTATAACTTTTTGGTAGTATCCATTTGTACCGAGTACTAAGTACTTTATTTATACAAAAAGCTAAACGTTATTTATTTATGTCGTTGTGATCTAATGCTTGACATTTCTGCATGTGATTTAGATTAGAATAATATGAAATGCTTACAACTTTACACTCACTTTGTTAATAAAAATTCAATAGGTATGCGTTACAATAGAAAACTAAAATTATATTTTAAAACATATATTCTTACTTAACTCAAAGACTTAGCGTTTCATTAAACATTTCTCTGACATTTTCTTCAGTGTAAACTTATGTATAAGTTTCATTCTTGAAACAGCATTTTTTAAAATGAACTTGTTTCTACCTGTTGCAAGTACAATACATACAGGTATAACGAGTTTTTCTGCTTCTTTATGCATCTGCTCTAGTAAGTTTATCAGATAAATTCTATTATGTAATGCAGATTAAGGAGTATGTGTATTTTTTAAATCGATGGATGTACAATATATCAGAATATTCAGTTTTTGAGTATTTTGTTTTGTTTTGAAGAACTATTGCTCTACGATTTAACATGAGCTTTCGGGCTTGTTGTCGAGTCACACAAAACTGATTTTACACTATATATAGCTTTCTACTATAGGCATTGCATCTACATATAA
Source organism: Papilio elwesi (assembly GCA_029849275.1). Classification (NCBI taxonomy): domain Eukaryota; kingdom Metazoa; phylum Arthropoda; class Insecta; order Lepidoptera; family Papilionidae; genus Papilio; species Papilio elwesi. Next base: position 8,126,516 of record CM056687.1, on the reverse strand, counting down.
AAATACTTATTTAAACCATTGTTTACCGTCCTGATTTATTCTCGCTTAGAGGAATAAGGAAGCCAGCTGAATCGAATCCCAGGCTATTAGATCATGAATCGAATGCTCAACTAGTATACCTTTTCCCGAAGTCTTTTTATATTAAAATACAAATTTGGCAAATGACTGAACCTTATCATATCATATTGGAGTTCAGCTAACAGCTACGTAAGTTGTGTAATAATAAACATATTTTTCTTATGTAAGTCTTTTCCTCTGAGAAGTTTTCATAGTTAACTTTGTAATGAGGCATCCGATTTCTAGGTTGGTTTGATCCGAAAATTTGCTAGCATTGGCGCTTGAACTTAAGGTTTCCCACCGCAAATTAGTCTTGACACAGTTGGGTCACCTTCTCCATTTCTTCGAATCCTCCCAATCTTTAAATGCAGTTGATGACACACACACAAACAATTCTATACATCCCCGTATACCAAGGTACAATTTCGATAACATTAGCTCTAAGTTGTACTTTAATAAAAATTAAGCTCGTACACCGATAGGTAACCTTTCAATCCGACAAGACTTCTGGCCAAGGGAAACAATTACAATGCATGTTAGTGATAAATACGTTTTAAAAATATCGAGCGTATTTCCTGTGACGCAACGACAAGCGCTCGGGGGCGGGGGGGGGGGGGGCGTGTCGAATGCCCTCCATTGACACCCCTAACTAGATCCAATCGTATTTCCCATTTTTAATTTTACAAACGACTTCGCGACTCCGTTATCATAGTGGCTGGGGCCGATCACTTTGTGTGACTCAAATTAAATAGTCCCTCTAGGTATACGCCGGTTCGACTCCCGGGGCGACCCGAATCCGATATTAATGCGATGGAAGCAATGTTATAGGATTGTGCCAGTCATCGCAGCTAGCATCCCGTGAAGCTTCGGGAACACCCTCGTTACGTGATCTGCAGCTAACAGGATGTTGTTTTTTTATACTCCTTCGGTATTGAACCTCGATGATTTCATAATGCAAGTCATGATCCCTTTCGATTCAAAGCCAACTGAATACAGAAGCTGTTCTAATTACTTTTTTGATACTAACAAATAATATTTTATAACACTGCAGAATCACATCTATAGATTAGATTCAGTAATCAAAAAATGACGAGTGATAGCATTTGACTCGTTGACTCGCTAATTGCTTTATATTCGGTAGTAAATATTGATCTTGGATTGTGATCGGGGGGGGGGGGGTTAAGTCTCTCCTGAAGATAGGCTTTAGATAGATAAAACACAAAATTTAAATCATACATAGGTAGTATAGTTCTGACTTAAAATTTGTTTCGAATAATAATTATCAACTCCGGCTTAAAATTCGTCAGGGAAGAACTTTGATGATTTGAAGGGGTGGACGGGGAATAATGCTCCTTAGCCCCCTATCCCTGGATCCGGGAATGTATATGTAAGTGATGTAGGCAATTTATATATAAATAACAATATACATTTTATTACATTTTGTTACAAATTTAATTGTCTTTACCTCTGCCTACCTCTAATGATGTCGATGAAGTAGGTGCTGCATTTGCCTCATTAATTGTACTCAGTCCAGGCGATTACGTAAGCATTACTTGCTCTGACCACTCAGCTTTAGGTGACATAAGAATCGTTACAAGCAAATACTTTACATTAAACACATACGGTAGTTAAGCATTAATCGATAAACCAAACCTCAATTCGGTTAGCGACCGCCGCCATGTTGTTTCTAACCTCAGTTGACTAAATAATTCCTGTTTATGATGACACCTAATCCCGTATGAATTAATGCGAGTTCCCTGAACGTCGGTGCAGCGAGGTGTTATTTCAGATCCATCAGTGCGGCTGTTAAACGGAAATAGATTCTGTAACACAAGTCACATTCGATTTAAACTCACAAGATTTTTGAAAACGTCTGTTTATTTAATTCAAAGCACGCGTCGCTCGGCGCCCGCTACTCGGGACACTCGCCTATCATTTATTTCCTTATTCGATTAATGGCGATGTAACAACTCATTGGTGGATGTACCGACCTGATGAACAAGGTGCCGGAGGCCAGTTGTCTCTCCTCTATCCCTTTCCATAAAGGTCAAGATGGGAAGAGGACTGGACGGAGGAAGGGATGATAGAAGAAGGAAACATCCCTTGTGCAGTCTATCTATCTATCCTTTTATTAATTATTATCATTTTCCATTAAAGGCAGATAACGCATCTGCAATTCAGTTGCTTGTTGGGAATACCTTCGGGTAGCGTAGATGAACAACTTGCTCGTTTACCACCATCTTCAAAAAAAAGGTTCTCTTTTTCTCTATGTGCTGCTGTGCTCAAAGCTCCGGTTCTGCGCAAACCGACGAAGTTGTGGATGTCTTTACTGGGCTCAAGGCTCCGGTCCTGCGCAAACCGACGAAATTGTGGATGACTTTACTGGGCTCAAGGGTCCGGTCCTGCGCAAACCGAAGAAGTTGTGGATGTCTTTACTGGGAAAAACATTGAAATGAGATGTAAAATCCTAAAAACAATTTTAACAATGGTCTTCTTATATTGCCTGAGCATATCGGATTTACTGAGAACTATCTACTATTGCCTTACAGAAATATGGAATGTCAGATATATTCAGTACTATATACGTACATAGGTATGCGTCTTATTCGTCTCCAGTGTCTCTTGTTTGTACATGGTTATCCGTGTGAGCTTATCAAGTGAACCGCTTATTATTAGTTTCCACATTTCCATAAAACATATGAGTGTATTAGCTGAAAAGTGAGAGTAGACGCCGCACAGGTGTAATGTACAGGCCGCTTTATTCGCACATTACAAAGCGGCCGCGTACATTTCCGCGCCGACGTATTCGCAGGAGGTAAAACGAGGGTGAAAATTTTAAATTTATCGTCAAATTTATTATGGCCATCGCTTAAATGACCGGTGCGTCGGCGAGAGCGGAGAGCCGAGCGGTCGAGCGGCCGGGCGGCCGGGCGGTCGGGCGGTCGGGCGGTCGGGCGGTCGGGCGGTCGGGCGGTCGGGCGGTCGGGGCCGGGCGGTGCGGACGCGTTCATAAATTTGAATATGGAAGTGAGTTCTAATGGCGTCGCTGTTTATTTTTACTGCACCCCCGGAGCCGCACGGCCGAATGCGACGCCGAATTTATTTCCATGCATTTTAATATCACCCTCTGAAATAGCTATTGCCGTTTTCGCGCGGTTTTTATTGTGGCTTATATACCTAACTGTATACACACAGGCTGTAGTCTATTCACGCTCCGCTCCGTACGCGCTTTACGATGACTGTACGATCGTGACGTCGACGATTATTGGCCGGCGAAGCCTCGCAAGGTTTCGGGACAACGTGGAGGTAATTAGCCGCGAGCCGGAACGGTTACTGAGGCGATAATGACACGTTTCTCTCTGAGTCCACCTTCGTTCGGTGTCTTTCTTTTATGAAGTGCCGTTGGTTTTGTCAAAATTAAGTTATTAAATGCGGACGTTGATCGATTGGTGGTATGGAGGCCGCATGGTGAAAGCTCACGCACAGACTTACTCGCTTTATCCTGCCCGCTTCCCGCTTGTTATTTGAGACGCATTTTATTTCGCTATAATTTTAATGGGAGCAATGGTCTTTTGATATTTAAAAGACTTAATATAATAAAAGTACAACGTTCGCAAAAAAAATTACGAAAAATAATATATCCCCCCATATTTCATATTTGGATGTATAGAAAGTTATGCAGATTATTTTATGCATATTGTTATTTCTGCCTAACCCGACTGTGTATCAACATACCAAGTATAGTAGCAAGAGCCTAATGTTTTGATTAAAGTTTCTATGTGTGTTTATCTCGAAGTATGTATTTAAAAAACTACTTCGGAGTATAAGAATTTCAACTTCAACAACCCGCCATCCTAAAAGGCGAGACGGTGATTCTGCGTTAAGCGAAATGAGTTTAAAATAATACGTGTAAGGCACAGTGCGTGTTAATATTTATTAAGTTTTTTTCCTGTCACTGAAGGATGAAATCTTAACATGGTAAATTATACGCAAAAATAATGTCCTCATCGTTCAATACAACCGCCACTTACACAATCAATATGACAAGTTAGGGTGCGATTCCACAGTAGAGGAGCGGAGCGATTTAAAAATTAACTTGTAAGATCTGGCAATCTCTCTTGAACAGTAAATTTGATATAGTAAAGTTTGATGAATAAATTTGATCAACCTTCCCATTCCAACCAGATAGTTTTTTGTTCGACTAACTCCCCTCCTGTTCCCTAATTAAAATCAGGAAACGCATATATATATTTTTAGGCTAGTGCGCAGGTTGATGGACAACAACACGCTCGCTCTACACATCATGTGAGACGCTCGCCTCCGTCTACAAACACAATAGTTCTATTCGTACTGTCTGGACACGTCTTAAACGTGGAGTGATTAAGGTTTCTATTTAATCTATAATTTTTAATGTTTGTTAAGCTACCGCGCTCTCATCCTTAAATACAAGCATGCACAGAAGAGGTAATTCTACAAAGAATATTAAAAACTATCGTGAGACATTATTAATAAACTTTTTATAAGAACACGTTCGCGTTTTTTTAGTATTTGGTACTGACAAGTTTTGGACCTGTCGGAGGTCGTTCTTTAGGATGAGTGGGATTAATACGCGGTCGCGACCCGCCTCTCACTGCGCGCCTGTGCTCGTAAGGCGCTACTTGACAGGACGGAGGGTGCGGGGTGCACCAGCGATGACGACGACGCCGACACTAATGCGTTATTGTCTATGTATTGTGATTGTAATTCTACGTTTCGATTCTGTATTTTTCCTTTTTGATTACTTTTAAGAGTAACTATGTTGACGACAGAGAATTATATGGGCGGTCGACATCGAATTGAATGTTGTTTCTTCCATGATTTAAAAAAGCCAGTTAAGTAATAAATCTCTTCGTCTGAAGTTTGCTTCACTTCTCCCTTCTCACACCTTGCAAGCTCGTTTATCTGTACTCCGCTAAATTAATTTAGTGTGTGCGCTGCCTAAGGCGGGCGCGAGAGTTCGTCTTCGCCGGCTCCGTGATTACGGGCAAATACAGGCTTGTATTATTAAAGCAAAAGGAGAAATCATTGCATATTGACGTCACTATATTCATTTCTGAGTTTGCAACAAATTTATTTTACATATATAACAGTACTATAATTAACATGGTGATGATAATGATGATAACATATCCGACATAGGTAACCTACTTCGTATGGAATCTTATTGTTCTTCAAAAATCGTATTCTTTCCCTCTGTGGGGGAGGTCGTAGCTTCTTGATTTTTATGTGTTTGATAGAGAAAAATATACTTACTCGAATCCATTTAACAAAATTGCATGCGACATCTTTTTAGGAGCTCGCTTAGTTCTCGTACAGTAAAGTACGGGTTACCAGGTGTGATAGGTCACAAATGCACTGGCTGAAAGTTCTCTGAATATGACGCCGCAGCTAAAGTGCTAATGATTGCAAGGACGCAGAGATACGATAGCCGAGTAGTATTGGAGGGAGCGTAGGCGTTTTAAAATATTGTACATGACGTTAAGAACTGGTGAACATTGAACGTACGTCGTAACGTCGGATCTTGAACAAAGTGTAAATGTTCAAGATTAGATCCCTTAGATCAAATAAGTTGTTAATCGCGTTAACATGTCGGTAACTTTTTATCTTGAATGTATATATAATTTTAACCCTTATATTTAAGGAGTCATATTTTAATAATGATTTAGTATATTTACGCGAATAATACACATTGGAATAAAAGTATTTTTACAGATTTTATTGCGTATGATTCAAGTTTGTGTCCCAGACATTTCAAGTACTTTACATGCTTATGGTTAGGGGGGTGGGGGGGCGGGGACTGACGTGTCTGACGTCCCAATGTCAAAGTTACTGGCGAAGTATCCTCTTATTTTTAATAATAGTTTCTCCTCCGATTTATGCAAATATAATAACTTTAGATCTTGCAGCCAGTATGTTTGGTGTGGAATTTAATGTTTAAACTCGGGATACCAAATAGGAGGTAATAACCAGTCACCTCCATTATTGACATTAGGATGTTTTTCTTTTATTTCAATAGGCTCGCCTATCATCCTGGGTAGAAAGCGGCGTTCTTTTGCGAGGACTTGTGGTTCATCAAAATAAATGTTATTCAAAACGTGATTACTGCTCCAGGAAGTCAACAGTCTGTAATCACAAGACACTGTGAGCTCATTCTGCATAGATCGGAACAATATGGGCTACCATCGTGCTGTGGAGTACGCTTTGGAGTACTCGAAAAGGAAATAAAAACTGAAATTAAACGTTCCGTTTTATTTCAATCATATTCTGTTAGTGCGCTTTAATAGTAAAGAAACAAAGAGTAATGAAACCTAATATCACATCGTTACTGTTATTTATGAATGAATAAAACCTATTGCGATTTCAACTAAAAGAAGGGCTTTTTGGAAAGATAATGTTAATGAAATGAAGAAATAGAAAGATGGCTTAAGTTAAAAAATAAATCTTGCGTAGTGTTGTAGGGCGGGCGCGACTCGCTCTTGAAATATAAAAGTGTCCGGACCGCGCTCCGGGTCCCGGGCTTCGGGCTCCGGCTCCGGTCTCGGCGGCCGGACGCTCATATTTTGTTATTTTATTTATATTAAAAGTAATGGTCGCGCGCGGTATAATGCTCTAGAAACTTTTGCGCATTTTTCTCTTTTCCCCGCATCGTATATTTTCACTTAAATGACAAAGGTACGTGACCTCTGTTCTCTTTGTTGGCGCTCGTACTTATGTCTCATGCGTTAACGACTTTTTCGATGCCGATCCGCGCACTCGTCGGTTTTTTATTGAGACAATAACTTCGATTTATTGATAGGCATTATTAAGTAGAGACGCGACAAATTAACATAAATTTTATGCGAGTGCTCAAACGAAATCGTTAAACCAATTCCTTATCTTTACCTGGAAGTTGTATTAATTTATTTGGGCCACACTCCAAGGTTAACATGTGACGCGCCCATTCAAATATAGTTTAACATAACTAACTTGTAACTAAACGATGCCCATTCAATCAAGTTTTTATTCTATATATCATACTTTGTCACTACATGTATGAATCCACCTGCATTTTGAAGTTCACTCATAACTTTCCACAGTCACCACGCATGACTTGTGCAATTAGTATCTCCTGTAGGTTTTATAAATAGAGACCCAATTTATAGATTCTCTGTTTCTGATATATAGACATATGTAAGAACATAGTAATAAGTATTTGTGTTACACTGTTTTACATCATAAACAAGCAATCGTGACATCTTTACTGTTACACATCGAAGTAAAACATTCGGTCAGCTGAAAACACTTGTGTTACAACAAAACGATGTCGTTCTTGTGTATTCGTAATACAGGTGAGGTTGGTGTGCTGGCGGCCTGTAAGTGCGATCTGGCCGCGGGAAGTAGCGGGGAATTATATTGGAGTTTATTATGCAACTATGAAGGGTTAAATTTGCATGGTGGGCGCGTTGGCGTGGATGTGTCGCGCGGCGGTCGCGGCGGCGTCGCTCTTCCGGGGCAGGCACTATCTCGGGCTGGGCGCTCAGGCAGCCACCCCCTCGTAAATAACGCGGCCCGGCGAGCCGGCGAAGCGTCCGTGCCAGATTCTCCAGCTAGAAACAGTTAAACGCTCATAACTTCGTGCTGGTTAAGCTTATCTTTGTCTCGTGTACGAAATTTCGCTGCGCTCGTCCCCCTCGCGCTTCCGTCGACATATTTTATTTGTTGCGACGAGCCGCGCCGCCGCGTCCGAGCGCCGACCGCCGAGTGCCGACTTATAATCGTCGCACCGCGTACTAAGTTACTGTACATTTTGCGTAAACTTGCCACAGCTTGATGTTACGCACGTTATCTCATACGGTTAATATAATATACAATCTTCGTATGTACGATTTAGTGATCACTGATAGAAACTTTTTATGACTTTTCTTTTTTGAATGAAGTGAACAAGAAGCCAATGGTGGCATCGGAACGGTGACTATGGTTGCTTGTAAAAATGCAACTACAATTCCAAGACAATACGTAAGTAGGAGTACCGTAATCTGTCCAAAGCACCTTGTAATGTTAACATGAATAGGTATATTAAGTATCCCGTCACTATAGGTACTGCCAATGAAATTATTTTTAAAATGTTGCGTTCTTAAGTCTTTTAGCAATCAGGTTCTACGGGGCAGCTGTCAGAAAGGTCTACGCATACAAATTTACAACGCCAGAAAACAAAAACAAAGAAACTCAAGTTCACATAATAACTATTTCGATGACATCGACTTAGGCTATACAATAAAGATGGAGCAAAGGAGCCTTATGATCCCTATAATCTGTATAGAAGTAAACTTAAGTATAAAGCTTGAAGCAAGTTTTCATGTAGAATGTACGCTGCAAAGGCATCCGAGTGGCGTGCGATAGTGCGGGGGCCAGGCGGCTAGGGGGCGCTGGGAGACGGGGTGCTAAGCCGGTATCATCCCGCCTTATCGTGGAGCGCCTGTTTCATAATAATTTTAATACTTGCTGCTGTGGTGTTGACTGTTTTTTGTTTTGGGTAAAATCCTTCTTTGTGCAATTGCTTTCCAGTATTTACCTAATTTTTTAATATTTGCCTTAAAACAAATTTAAAATATTAGGTAAACACGATCCCTTGGTGGCCCGGTCTCAGATATATTATATAGATCTGCAGGGTTTAAATCAAAAAAGTCATATAATTGTACTCGTTATAATGCAACCACCGTCTAGGCATTTCGGATAAATAAGGTAAAAAGCTTTTTATCATTTTTCTTTTACATGTCTTGATTATAAATCAAGTCATAATAAATAATAGAGAGTAGACTTACTAAGATACTAAATAGCATTACTAAAATGTATTATTAAATGTCTTAAGACCATCGTAAGAGATGGTGCGGTCAGTGTGGGGATACTATCGTACTTGCATCTTGTAAGAGTAACGTACATTATTAAAATGAGAACAACAGTTCCGAACAACGCGCCGGTCAGATCTTAGTCTTAACTTTTATGTTGTTATCGCGGTGTTATGGGTTCTGTCACTAAGGCTGTTGTTCTGGTACTCGCGCACCTTGACACCGCGTATGATTCAGCGTCACCCTCACCGGCAGCTTCCTTCCGCGCCTCGCTGTCACTGCCTAAACACACCCCAGAGGCTTTAGATTTATTCTGACGTCGCGTCCCACATGCGCGGAATAAGCTTGACGTATATCCCTAACCTTCAAACTTGGCTTTTATGTCGCTCGACACCGAATAGGTACGTACATAAATGTAAAAACGGCCATAAAATCTTCATCCTACTCATTAGAGTCGATTAAGTGGATTAACATGGTTCCACTTACTTGCTAATTAATTGAAATTTCACGCCCAATAACGACTTGGTACGAATATAATGTGAGATACGATAGATGACACAGCATAAAATAAATGTGTTTAAACTTTTCTTATTTACAACAACCAAATAGCTACTAGCTAATAGCCAACTAGACTATGATAGAAAACAAGAGAGCTCTGCACGACCATGCAATGTGGAAATCTATAAATTTATGTAACCTGTCGGGTTCAAGAGCAACATTTATATTTGCACAAACATCTCTTTAGTTTTTACCAAACCCGTAAACGATTATGCGTAAGTTATCGTCAAAGCTTCTCAATCAAAGTTTAGGTAGGTTACCGTTTTTACTCGATACAAGTTCACTTTGGGCGTCATTTGCCAACAATCACATAGAAATATATGTAGGTAGATAAATACAGTAAAAATTTGTAAATTTTCCAATAATTTGGTCACAGCATCTTTAACTTATTTCCACCCTCGGATCACATTATGCGCGATCAACCAATTTGGCGCAATGGTTATAATAAATGACAGCAGTAATAGAGGCTCTTGAGTGGAACATTAATAGAGAGGCAGGTAGAGAGGGCCGCCAGGGAGGGCGGGAGGCTCTAACGAGCGTTTTTATCCAGGGCGGGCGGATGATGGATGTGCCTACTTCCGGCCGCGGCGACCGCCGACCGCTCCGTCCGTATATTTATCAACATTAATTTCAATGCGCTACAACCATCCCTGGCGCGATATAATTCAGAATGTGCTTTTATGGAGGGGATTTTAAAAAGCATAATTGAATTAATAAAATCTCCTATAGCAAAATATTAAAATAGATACTTTCTGTGCGGTGCTACATAAGTTTCGCAATAATTATTTGTATTTAGAGTAAATCATTTCAATGTTTTAATACTTCACGTTAATAGACAGAATTTCTTAAAAATAAATTAAACCACTAAAATAGATTAAGCTAACGAATCAATCAAAATCATACATAATTTGAGAAAAAGGATTTTTATTCCCGAGATAGCTAATTGCTGTTGCAATTTAACGATAATGTTGATGGACACCGAACGCCTCCCATCTGATCCTCTCCCGATCCCCTCACATCGTTATATTTGATCTAAACGTTTGCGATGAGAAAAATAATGATTCATTTGGAGCAAAAAGCGGTGATAGTTCTGAGGAAGAGCGCACGGGCGACGATACGGACCTGTCTAAGGTTCCTTACCCAAGCATTGGAAGGATATTTAATTACGCTATTGTTATTTTTAATTTGCCAGAGCGAGCCTTCAAATTATTACAATCGACTACATCGAATGTAACTGTAAGAGATAAGGATAATTATCGATAAAATATGACAGATTTTAATTTACGAATGTTTGAAAGTCTTCAAAGATCTAGTTCAAAGTCTGTATGTAGGTATTACGAGATAGTTTCCTTGATCGGTAGTAAGCCCATCACTCACCTAACAATTGAGTCAATAGTAACTATCGCATTATGTTTCTCTTAAACAAGTAAAACAACAAGCCGCTGAATATAATTATTTAAGCTCGTAAGTTTGATATGTTACTAAATTTATTATCTTTGTTCAAAATCCTTATCTAAAGTCACTTACGTTGGCAACGGGTCATAGCTATTTATTATCAAGTAAAATATTACCTCTATTTAAAAATCAAAAAGAAAATAACGTAACAATTAAATAATCGATTAGTGAGAATGAATATTATCTTCTTTACTGTATTCTAAATTGACTCGAGTTCATAACACGCTCACGACGATAAGCTGTGGACATTAGAAGTGTACGAAGTATAAAGCCGTAAGCTGGGGCACTATTGATGAAAGTGTTCTTCACAAACATTTAAGCAAATATGAACTTTCACATCTTACAATAAATGTTATTATAGCTCTGTCGTAGGCGACATATAGTGCGACTATCTACGCGGGCGACTGTAACGAAATACAAACTGTTTAATTGAATTTATTTCCACGTCCTCAAATGAATATGAGTAGAACGTCGACTGTTCTATACTTAATGATGTCTCATTAAGTATTCATGGCGCCTTCGCCGAACGGTGAGAACCTCGTAACATAAATTTTGCGTATTATTTACGTTGACAAGCGTGCGTTATGAAATTATAATGACGTGTTTGATATGCGGGCCCGCTGCCGCGACGTGTCCGCCGATATCCACCGATGTCCGCACGTCTGCCATACGGATCGCCACACTTTGTGTACGGTGTTGATTCCCATGGATCTTACGATCTAGAAATCTGTCATTTAGTGCAAATTTCTCGGAGACCGATCGTTACTTATTTATATGTCGATAAATTATTACGGGCATCTTAATATGGATAATATATTTGAGAGTGCACGTGTGCCTTTCTACACGCGTAGGATTCTCACGCAGATTAATATAGACCTCTCTTTTCTATGTAATAGATTTTTGGCGCGGATTGCTTCTTACATTAATTTCAATTTTACTTCTTGTAGTTAAATATTGTCCTTATAATTTTTTATTGGTTTTTGTTTATAAGACTGGTATGCTTGGATTGACAATTGAGATATGACGTAAATTTGCGATGAGATACACCTAACAAATTTTAGAGTAAAGAAAATAGAAGAAGAAGACGCTAAGACAACCAGTATGAATTATTTAGTCTTACCAGACCTAGAGACATTTTATGGACCCAGACAATAAGTAGATGAGCCTATTCTATAAAATGGGTCAACGTTCTAAAAGGGCTGTTTACGTAATTCTAACCTCAAATATTTACAAAAAATTAGACTGTATGTGTCTATGATTTTTTTTATGAAAAATCGTAACTAAATATTTATTATTATTGTAGAAACGATGTCTCCTTATTTTGTAGGCTACGGGTGTGACCGCGGTGCGGTGTTTTATAATTTGTTGGTATTTTTTTATTTACCCATTTTGCATTTGGTGTGTATGAAGCCTAAGCATTTCTTGATTGCTTCTGCAGCAGGAGTAACGCCTGTGAGCTGAGATACCTTGTGCTTATTAGGAAAGTTGCGGTTTCACTTCATCTCGCATCGCGCCGCCGTCTGCTAATAACACCTGTTGATTTATGACTCTGTTTTTAAAACAGCATTTTCTTAATCGGTTACCTTTTCGCCTTTAAAATGTACACTATCCATTTCTAGGATAGATGTATAAAATGACCGCGTGCATGTTGAAGTCGGGGGCTACGTTTTATTAAATTTGTTTAAATAATAAACATACATCAAATTTAAATTAGACAATACAGAAATCCTTACAATAAAAGATTTTTCTGTACGAGGCGCTAACTGACAAGGTGAAATAATAAGGTAACTAACTTATTCCGTAATCGAGAAACAATTTAAAAATATTTATTATAAGCATATAATATGATGCGTTCAATGAAGATCAAGTAGATATATGTTAAATAGATGTAAAAATGCAGTTGCATTGCCTTCCTTTAATGAACAAAGGATAAATATCAGAGAAACGCAAGGTACTTTTTAGTTTGACGGGCCGGTTGGGGTGGTTTGTAAGATACTTGTTTTTCACGCTGCACGTCGAGGGTTCGATTCCCACCCAGGACAGACATTTGTGTGCATGAACATGTCTGTTTGGACTGAGTCTGGCTTTAATTATCTATTTGAGTATGTATTTACGATGTAAGAAAAGTAGTATATGTAGTATATCAGTTATATGGTTTCCATAATACAAGCTCTGCTTAGTTTGAGACCAGATGGTCGTGTGTGAATATGTCCTAGGATATTATTATTATAATTGACGCCTGTCTTCTGCGAGGTCGTGAATAATCACCGGTCGAGCTGGTCTATTCGTGATAACGTGGTAACAACTGATTACTTTTTGTGGGCTCTACCACTGTCAAACACATTGGAACTCATTTGGCGAACATTTGGTAACTTGACGGAATTTACTATCGCCTGTGAATATTTGGAATTTTAGAAGACATCATGCCATAATAACGTGTTCTATTTCATCTTCTTTATATTATTATTATTTTAAGCATTCCCCATTGTTTTATTTAAAATACATTTGGAATTTTTCATATCGAAGATAGGCTTCTTTATTTTGTTCTAGTTGATGTGATGAACTAGTTTTGCGGATATATTCGCGCGAGTCGAAATAAAGCGAGCCAATCAATATTAACACGCCGCAAACAGCGTAAATTGTTGCCTAATGCCGATCACGCACACGCGAGCAGCCGATCTGTCCGTAGCGCCGACATTGCCAAGGGTGTTCGCAAATCATTATACTGTCGGGACTCTATTCTCACACATCATTTAATGATTTTGTTTGAAATTGAGATTAAATCCACATTATTATAAGATCTAAATAAAAACTAATTAGTTGTGGATTAGAAAAATCAGCTGTTATTGGATCTGATCTAACATCATCCTGTATAGGTCGCGCATTACATTTACACAAGGAGAGTACGCACACAGACGCCGGCTAAGCGCGTCGGTACGCTCGCGCACACTGGCGCGCGCGGCCGGCCTGTAATAACTCGGAACCACAATAAATCAATGTGATTAATGTCATTAAGCACTGTGTGCCGGCCTCTCTATATTCCGTCAATATGCACTATTTTACGACACGCCGCACCACGATAATTAGTCAGCTTTGTTAGGAGCATCGATGAATGCTGTTGTACGTACCTTATTATTAACATTAATTAGTACATTTCATAAACATCACACTAATAAGTGTGAGTCAAACAGGGTCGGGGTATTAAATAAAATACCCCGACCCTGTTTGACAAATCGAAAAGGACGACACAAGGATAAGTGTGCAATGAAACAGACCTTGTGACCTAAAAAAATCCTACTTTACACCTGGAGGGTAGAATGGTCTTGGTACTATATCATAACAGATATCTCTGTGCAAAATTTCAAGTGCTTATGCCCAGAAGTTTGGGATGTGCGTGGGCTGGCATATCAGTCTCTTAGTTTCTTCTTTTATGTACATATATGTATCTATGTCTTAAAATTCCCGTAGCTTTAAATATAAAGTAGTAAAATTATTAAATTTTATGTAATGTGTGCCGCCGCCATGACGGGTCTAAGCTTTGATATGGAACAGAGATCAATTTTTTTGCAAGGACGACTTGTTTATGAACGCTCGGCTATAACCGCTTCTTTGATGTCGCCGCGCTTGTAACTTGTGTCAACATTTTTACATATATTTGGTATTTGTCAGATATAAATTGTAACAAATTATTTGATTTATGTCCCTAACCGACGATATCTCTATAATCCCTTCATTTTGATTCTACGTGTATAAAGCTTACCGTAAAGAAGTCCTCGTCCGAGTATAACTTAGATATCTTCGTTAGCATCGGAGTAAGTAGTTTTATATTGGGAAAAATTATATTATTATGGACTTCTATTTACATCTACAATACTTCCCCTTCCCATTAAGTTCTTATAAGGGATGGGAAGGTGAGGAGGATTTGACGAGGGAGGGTATAAATAGGAAAAGAAATATCATTTTTCTAATTGTCTCTGTGTGTCTTTTAGAGGCGGGCAACACATCTGCAACTTATTTGCTTGTTGCAGATACCAATGGGTAACGGTCACTTAATGCTCGCTCGCTTGCCTCCTTCTCCTATAAAAAAAAACTTTTTTTATAGGGTATAAATATTTGCTTGGAGAAATAATTTTCATCCAATGTAAGTTGACCTTAGATCTATATGAGCAATCATATTAAATAATGGTTAGCTTAGGCTGGAACTTAGTCGTTAAATTAAATTGCACGGCGGGTAAAACCGCGGGGCCCAACTTGTATTAAATACAGCTATTAATAGCCACATTTCACCAAGCTTATTAATTGGACCCGAGACGGAGACCTAGCCCCATGTGCTCGGGACGTTAGATAAACAAGTATTTGGATGAGGAAACATACCTTTTCATAATAAAATAGTATTAGCTTACAAGTCATCTATTGTAAGGTACCGGTGCGATCGTATGCACTAGTTTTGTATAATCCTGTTGCTGTTCACTATGTTCCATTCCGAACGAAAATACGTATCGCTTAGTTCTTACGATGAAATAATTATGTAGTCTAAGCGTTCGAAGGTATAATAGGCATGGGGCATAGTTAAATTGTTTAATTCCTGCACACTCCGTCCCTAAATAGTACAATTCCGTGAGCTATTCCTGGTTATAGTATAATCCATATTTGAATGATTGCCATTAGCTTAAGTCATCATTAAATCGTAATTATAACGATTAGAGAACGGTCTCGAGATCATGTGAACGGACGGGAGTGGGCCGTGCTTGTTGACGCGCTTATCTGCTCCTCGAATCTCGATTGTCGGCTACGAGATTGGCCAGCGGCGGGAGTTGCTGCTCACTGCGCCGTTCACAAATGCTTCATGCGACGTGCTCTTGTAATATTACTAATGAGGGCAATGCTAAACTCTGTTCAGATTTTGCAGATACGATGCTTAGAATCGATTCGGTAACCTTACAAACTTTAAGGAAGTTGAAGTTGTAGAACTTAAGCTATAAGTGCAATTGGTTACTTGATAACTTTGTTCTCAATTATATAAGATATAATCTAATTGAAGAACAGAACAGACAGTGATTTCCAGGTCTATTTTTTATCGACCCTATAGTTACCAAATTTAGATATTATTAAAGTAATCCTGTTCTATTCATAATCACATCACAAAGCTTGTTCTAGTATGTTTCATTTCTTTCATAGACCAGTTATTTTACGAAGTCGCACGAATTTTATTACTAACGTTGTTGTGTGCTGCGCCCGCCCCACACTCACTCACACTACTTTGTCAGATATCATGTCACAATAAGTTTCCTTCGCTTCTCGTGAATCATACAACTTTTTACGGGCGTTGTTTATGTGCACATGTTTATATGCTCTATTGAGCAGAATAATGTTTTTTCTCTGTATTGTCACTCTCTCCAAGTCGATTATATATCGGCACGCATAATCGTGAACGTATTAATAGCTAGGCGATGTTACCCGCATTTTCCCGACATAAATGCATATTTAATTAGACACCACGATATATGTATGCTTGAATTTCCAATCGCGAACCATCGTTCATCTCGATATTAAATAGGTTTTAAGGAACGTAATTGCGCAAGGTGACTTCTATGACGTATAAGAATAAAAAATAGCGCTATTTCGCTTGCGGTTATTTTTACTTCTTATAAGTGTACCTGACAGGCATGCCAAAAAAATGCATGAATGTTAAGTGTGGGAACTCCCGGCTACTGTATATAAATAACGTATTTAACTGTATTATGAAGTATTATTGTGGATTTGAAAGACTTCCATATAGTATATATATTTGGAAGTGATTTTCACTCATCGAGCACTTCGATGTCGAGTGAGTTGACTCAGGGATACAAATTTTCAGGATGATCAATGTTTTAAGCAATGCAGTGGCTAGGTCCACCTCTCTTTCTTTATATTCATAAATCAAACCACCACAGTTCTATCCATGATGTTTAGTTTTTGTTTCTTATTTACAGGAGAATCACCGTTGATAGTCTCAAATCCCTTATAACTTATAGAGTTCTATGCACGGTTATAGCAACTGCACTCTCTGTGGTTTAAGATGTAGGTGTTGAAATTACTAAAATAGATATTTTCTTTAATCAAAGCTTTAAAAAAAGGACGTCATGGTGATAACTTAGCTTCAATAAATGACACAGACACTTCTTTCATCCTAGAAGTCGGCGTCAAGAAGGCGACCGCATACACATATGTGCTAATCAGTCAATTAATTATTTAAATCAATACGTAAAGTGTATTTTTTTAAGTTTAAATTTACATCGTTATAGACGTCTTTGCAACGAAGAAACGGTAGATTAATGGCAGTATATCGGTGACAAATTAACTGAAGGTCAAATGCGAAGCAAACATGCTATTAGATACTATAAAATAGTCAATAAATAACCGTTAGGAGTTATAGATATTGTCATAATGTTAGATAAGTAAGTAATTTTCTCGTGTAAGCGGAAAGCGGCAGCGGCCATTGTGGCGGCTGTATGGATGCCGATGACCATTTCGGATGTGCGGCTGCGGTACAAACTTTGCAATCAAATAAATATTTCGGCACAATTAAGAAAACGTTGGAGAGGGTAGCACTCGTGACAATCGGACGACAGCCCGCCGTGGAGTCGATTCACATTTACGCAAAAATAAAATTGTTTTCTTCCTTGTATCATAAATAATTTGTTATACACATTACATACAGTATAAAAAAGAAGAATAGAGTTACTTATACAAAATTAAATAGTATTTTAAAACATTTTACTATCTTATGCACTAATAATTAAATAGTTATACACTGTACTTATGCATTTTGTTTAACGTTTTACGCTTGTTTTTCATTCGACGGACGGTATATATATATACATGACATGATATTTTACTTTACTTAAGCTATCATACGTCTTTGTTGATGTCTATAAAATAAATTTTATATGGGTATAAAAGCATGTCAATAACATGTTTTGAGCACAAGATGTCTTAAAAAAATAAGTTTTATACGTAATAAAATAGTTATAGTTGTCAGAAAATAATGTATTCATAATATGAACATAAAAGTTTAGAACCTCCACGCATGGCCGTGTGCGCATCGCGCTCTGCCCACATCCGCTGAAGTATTTTGTTTATTGCTAATGCGATTTTATTTTTTATTGCTTTTTATTTATCTTTATTCAGCGATTGCGGTTTATTGTATTAAAATAAATAAGAATTCTTGACTTTTTAATTTTATTCGAGACTGAGTACACGACAGCGCCGCGAGGAGAGAAAGAAATAAATTTTAATAAGCGTTTCTTTTTTAAGGCGTGATTCTTCAGTAAAAAGCGATTTATTTTTTATATAAACTTGAAGATAAACCGTATTCATTAGAGATCGACTGGAAAGGGACTAAAATAAGAATAAATGCGGCCGAGTGGGGCGCAGCGTCTGTGTTGTCGCCGAGTTATTGTCGTTAATCTGCCTCTCCCAGAGGAGCGCCGAATGCCCCGTCTCTGTAGATGACCGCCTTTGTTTACCTTATTATAAATTCGCTTTATTACATAAATCATGTGAATTGTGCGCGTTTCTTTGAAGAGCGGCGTATTACCGGACCCGAACATTTTTATGCTAATAGCGCGCCTTACCGTTGTGTCATAAAATACATGTAATAGTTTACAGATAGCCGGTGCAGCGCTGATTTGAATTCAATAAGCGATCATAGCTAGGTTGTACACGGGGCGCATACGTACCGGGATGTGTGTAGTCCCACTAATGTTAGGAATCTGATTTAAATATGTAAAATAAATCATTGTGCATCGTGACAGGTCCGGGTGCCTACATATTTTATTTGATGTGTTGTGTTTTTATTTATATCAATATTGCTAATCATTTTCCTTTTAGATTTTAATAAAATATTCATATATTTTGAATGTGTTAAGTTTAAGATTGATTTTGTGCTGTAGTGTAATATCGTATTGACAGTAATAGTTTTAAGAATCTATATCAATGGAACTATCCGTGACAACAGTTTTTATCATTATTATTTTAATAGAAACATAGCAATATTAAGAACAAATCTGCGGAAGGTTCATTGAACAGCTTTCAGTGCTACAGCTACATCAAATTGCACTTGGGTCTTTCTTTTTACAATACATCGTACATGCGAATCACTTCTTCACTTAACTGTATCACTTCTTAAATTAGTCACCGATTTAGTAGTTAGGTACAACTCGAACTTCAATATAGTGAAGATATATTTTAAGTGTTTATTTTTTAATTATTGAGACATTTCTCAGCACGGCCAATTCCGAAGGTTCCATTCCGTGCTGCAGTCAACGGAAGTACATAAATAATGTTTATCGATCGATCATCGGTGAAGTGCAGCGACGTCGGGGTTAGATTTATGCGGCCTTCATCGCCAGCGCCGTAAACTAGATCTCCATAAAAAGGGACATTTCCTATTTAAAATTTATATCAAAGACAATGGCTCACAAAAACGGGTCGGCCGCTCGCGATGCGAACCCGCCCGACTGAGCACGGCGCCAACTGCCAAATCTCTATCGGACGCGCGTAAATTACGCCTTTTTACCTGGATTCCTGTTTTGACATATTTAAGGCATTAGTAATAATTATGAGTCCTCCCCCCATACCGGTAAGTGTGGTGCCAGTGAGTTTTGACACTATCTTAATGACGGACTCCGGGTGACAATAAATATTGAATCGTTATCGGAACCTATCCGGGCCCGCCTCGTCCGGCTTGCATTACATGAATAGACCTCCCAATTGGATCTAATAATATTAACAAATTTACATTGTAATTTGCTTTGCTTTCGCCAAAGGTGATGTTCTCAAACATTGAAAACTAACTAAGAATACGCGCTATAGACAAAAAGTGTCTGATTTTTATTTACTAACAATTACTTACTAAACTTTATGCACCAGTGGTCGGCCGGTGACAAATCTCGTCATGATTACATTATGCGATTTAGTTGCTTAAAATTAATTGATCATATTGCCAGCATTAAATGGAGCCTATAATATTTAAATGTGCCATGATTGCTGGGTGGGAGCCGAGAATTTTTGTCAGTTTTTTTTTTCGAAGAAATGCAAAGATTATCGATGTCTTTTTGATTGCAGTGATGGAAAACACATCGGTGACCTTGTTTGTTTCAAGAATTTTTGACTTAGATTCACATAAGCCTCTACGTAACGTTCTTTTTGTTTCAGTATTGTTACTAGTATTTGGAAATGATTAGACGAGTGCATTAGTTAATAATCAATTGGGGCGCTGGAGCGCTGGGGCGCTGGGGCGCTGGGGCGGTGTACGCGGGGTCGCCGGGTCGTGCACATCTGCCGGCATTGTCCTCCCACACATTGATCTTTTGTCAACAAATCACATTCGATACTTTTAATTGCAACAGGATATTGTCTCGTCCGAATTACAGTACATATCATTAAAGAGGAAGAGAATGTACTTCACATATCATTACAGAAAAAAGATATGTAAGGATTGTATTTATTGAGAGAACTAATTCGGGTCGAGATAGCGGATATTTTAAAGCCTGCGTTTTCATATTTAGCATATTTGGATAATGCTTGGTTGCACATTAAAACGCTTACCCTTGAACTCTTCTCGAGTTGCTGCAAATATACCTCGTCTCTCTCTCCGTAGACCCATTACTGTGATATCTGTGTAGCTCCTCTAAGTATCAAAAGAAAACAAAGTAAAACTTAAAATTAACTCTCTAAGTCTTAGCGAGCATTTAACATGGGCTCTATCGAGTGCACCGGGAAGGGCAATATCGGGCCTGCCCTACCCCACTTCATCCACAAATCTTGGTTCGCTGTTGTGTGATGTAACTTATGGCTTCTACGGCCCTTTAAGTGAAATTTCATCAGCCTACGGTGCTGAAACGCTAAAGGTAGCAGGAAGTAACAACTTTTTACTTCCAGGTGGTGATTGATTCCATGTGGCAGCAGGCAGATTCCATGTTCCTCATAGATACTTATTTATGCGTTGTTGTGATACCCACGTAGGCAGTCTGGCTGCTGCAGAAGTTATATATATCCTCTTTGTAACCTGTGTGAAACTTCGTTGTCGACAAAAAATTGAGCGACTGTCAGTTAGAACATTCATTTGACATTTGATTTACTAATAATACATTCTAAC
The DNA here is from genome assembly GCA_029849275.1 of Papilio elwesi. Lineage (NCBI taxonomy): Eukaryota > Metazoa > Arthropoda > Insecta > Lepidoptera > Papilionidae > Papilio > Papilio elwesi. The sequence goes on along the minus strand of CM056687.1, from coordinate 8,105,441 downwards.
CATCTGATCGCAAGAGCTTTCAATAAATGATTACCTTGAAAGAGATGCGTGGTCCTTTTTTTCCACAGTAAAATGAATATTCCCCTAAATTAAATATCAATTCTGTACGAGTTGAGGTAAAAAAAATATATATGCTCAAATAACCGCCACCCGAAAAAGCGATCATGTGTTTCGGATGGTATGAATAAATCAGATATAGCGGCGCGAGTGGCGTAGGCGCCTGGGGAGTGAGGGTGAACCACGCCTGGACGAGTGGTAAAACCTTTTCAAAAAGTGCCTGAAAGAGTCCCGTGTAAATTTGAAGGGTTTACGATTGCTCATTCAGTCATTAGAGTTCGTCTTTTGTTTACAGCCGTCCGTAGAGCTGTCGCGAGAGTCAGATAAGATCGAGCCCGGCGAGCGAACATTATTTATGTGAATTTTGACAGAAAAACTATAGTCGTATTGGGTTGCAACGAAACTAGAATTATTTATGGCAAGTGCGGGCAGCGCCCGCCCATAAATTATACGCCATCGAATTAAGACAAAAGCCGGCGACGATAAGGCGCGCGATTAGGGCACGACTCGTTCCCTGGTGAGTGCACTTTTGACGTACCTTTGTAGTTTTATTTATCAACTTTTATGACAAAATTAATAACATACAACAATATTATTGTCATACTCACATTTACCTTAAATAATATGCTTTTACATGTGACTTACGCAAAAAAATTATATAAAGCTTGGTTTTTTAAAATACAAATAATTTTGTACTTAAATAGGACATCGACATTCGTAGTAGCCTTATTATTGATTATAATAGCATCATAGTACCTAAAGGCGAAAGCCCCTCCTTAGGAAAATAACGAAGAGATAGAATCACATAAGAGAGCAAAGACTTTTTAGAACTTTTTAGAAACTAAGATTTTTGAAATGAGAAATAGTCTGGTAATAGAAATGACCTATCTCTAATCTATGGAGGGTTAACAAAATCACATTACTAAAGTATTGTTAAATAAAAAATTTATGCAGCCATAAACATCCGCCGGCATTAAACATAGATGGAAACAAAGTTGCAAAATGGCAACCCCTTAATAGGCTTCCATAGACAAGGGTGCATGAAATACGGTTAATGATAAATCCACAAATGAGATTTGCCGGACGCACGACCACTCAAAACCGATACGCTATTGTCACCGGACACTCACCTTGCATTGACACAGATCAACAAAATTTTACAAACTAACTACCCGAATATACTATATAGGCTGATTCAAATAAATACATTTTAACCGTATTTTAAATTATTGTTATTGGTATTCGATTCTTAATGGTATTAGGAAAGAACAATGTTTTAAATATCTTTTAGCCTTATTCCCGTTATAGAGTGAACATAGGTAGAGAACGGCTGAGTCTAATACTAACTAGTCACTTTGCATTCGGCCAGCCTGCGTACTCCAGGAAAACAGCTCTCAAGTTCGTCGGAGAAATCGAGTAACAATAAAGTTATCATCGTCTGACTCTACAGCCACGGGTGTGCCTGGCCCAGTAAATTTCTCTACGTCAGTCTACTTTGAGCTTTTTGTCCTTGTCGCCGATTCTTCTTATGTCTCGTTCAACGTCATCCAGCTATTTAAACTTCGGCGTACCCCGGCTGGGTTCGACGGCCATTGGCCTTACTCTCAAACAAACGGGTACTTTGCAATCATCTCGCGCATCACAGTCCAATTTTTATGGCCTCGATAACGTGTGGCTTGTTATATATTTGGATACAGGAGGATCGTTTCCGGCATTTATAGCTTACCAAAAGTAGATTACCAATAAGCGGTCTTCATCATTCTCTCTTCAAACTAGTTACAGAACCGTATGTCAATGTGTATATGTCTTAGTAGGGTTTTAACCAGAAGTATTCTAGTGTTAAAATCTTGCGTCAGGCTAACAAAACTCTAACCCTAACCTCGTATTGTGTCTCTAAATCTTTGCTTTATTATAAGGCATGTATTTAAGTCACAGCAAGTTTTTGGGTTGTGTTAATAATATATTTTGATTGGATTAAATAACAAGGTTTATGCTATATCAACCAAAAGAAGCTACCATCAAAAATATTAAAGTTTAGTAGGTAATGTGTTAGTGGGACCAAGTCTGAGCCACAATATATTTTTAAAATACTTTAAGGTTTAAGGTGTTAGTAATGTTACGATAAGGCGAACATCCTGTAATCAGGGTGCATGTAGGTGGTGACGCTCCAGATGGACGGGTCAGCAGCTGCGCGGTAATTAAGAGGTGGCCGCTGGAAGTGGCGCGCGCCGCACAATGCGCTTCAATTGAATGAGAGTAATCTTTGCACCCACGCGTCTTTTGTGCGCGTGGGTGGACCACTGACCGTTCCATGACGTATCCGCAAGTTGCTCTACATCAATACATGAATCAAAATATAGATATTGCAACTAGATTTGTTTTAGAAAAACATCTGCGAAGTTATAACTAAACTTATAAGGCGTGTGTAACTGTAATTTAGGAAGTAAATTTTCTTACGTAAAAATCTGAAAAATAACAATAGTACGTACTACTTTAAGATCTTACAGGTAATAAACCCCAATAGTTAGATTACAATGTCAAGGTATAGAAACTGTTGCATTCGCGGCAAGTATTTTTTAATATAACAAATGTACTACGTATATGTTAATAACTTTCAATTAATTTTATGCGTAAACTTTTTATGAAACGGCTTTACTCACGTTCGCGTTTTTCTCGGTGTTTTGTACCGACAAGTTTCGGACCTGTCGCGCAGTGCGAGGCGGGCCGCGACCGCGAATTAATACCGCTCACCCTGAAGAAGGACCTCCGACAGATCCGAAACTTGTCGGTACAAAACACCGAGAAAAACGCGAACATGAGTAAAGCCGTTTCATAAAAAGTTTATTGATAATGTCTCACGATAGTTTTAATAATTTTAATTTTATGCGAATAATAAAGAATGAATCTTTTTGTTCCCTGCAATTCATTAGTACCATATTCTTTATTTAATTTAAAATCTAATATCTAGTGCAAATTTTGTAATGCATGGATACTAATAACAACCTGAAGGCGTAAGGTAAATAAAGTAGAGCATACATCCAAGCCACAGGGTACGTTCAAAGGCAAACAATAATTGTAAAAATTGCTTTAATGATAAATTGGTGACCGTCCTTAATGGCTATTGGGTATTGGGGCGCAGAGCGATTCGAGCCGGAACATAGCCCGTAGTCATATCCCACTCCAACTACAATGATGCCATCCTATGATTTATCTCTTAATTGTGATCATCGAGCGTAGCTTAAAGGTGCTTTTTATATTAATACAACCATAATTCTGTCAAATGTCCTCATCCAAACCAATTTCGTGACAATGCTATTTCCGTTGCCGTATCAGTCAGTTATCGTGAAGTATGAAATTTTTGTTATCTGAAAGCATTATTTATGATACGTATTTACTTTAATTTTATTGAGAAATATTTGTATATCAATTTTTTAAAATAATATAACGGTTATTTTATAGCAGTCTGATAGCACGGCTCTTGCCGAACTAGTACGTATTGTAAGTTTTTATTCTTAATATTTATATGTGTCTATTACAAATAGCAAGAAGTGAAACTGATAATTCTATTTGTTGTACAAAATGATCATATAAAACATTATCTAAGTAAGTAAAGCGATGCCGTATACTATCTTAGCATAATATATCTGTAGAGTACTTTAGCGAATTCCATTTAGATTTTTATGTTTGTCCGAACTTTAAGATGTAGTGATATTTCAATCGGTCAACACTAGTAATATAATGTGTTCATTTAAAGTACGTTGCGATATGAATGGATATAATTTAAATTTTAAAACTTTACCTTTACCACTTTGATAAGGCAGGAACGCTAACGCTCAAGAGCTACGACTTTCTATTAAGGGAACTAAGCTGAGGAAGTTGTTTCAATATCTCTTCTATATTACAAACATTGATCGTTTCTCAAAAAACGTTGTAACATACTTTGATGTATGTTAGACATTGGTCGTAGCTTTGAGGACAGATCGTTTCGCGGATGACCGACGGCTGGGGCGAACTGTTGACAATGGACGCTATAAAGAAAACTAATAGCGGCCCCGTCGATGCCGTATAACGGCTGTTTTACCGGATTTTACGCATTTCAGAGGTTAGCAACTCTTTTGGTGTTTTGTATTAAACATTCGCTAATATTTATATTTTTAGGTTGCCGGCATGTTGAGAAGGTGATTCGCTTATTTCTATTGTGACTAGTGTAGCAATTATTAACCAAAGCGCAATGTTTCTTATTTGTCACATTTTACAATTTAGCTGCGTTATGTTTGCCTATAAAGAGCCATTATAGGTTATCAGTAGAAGTAATCATTATGCCACTTATAATTTTAATGTGGTGTTGTGAATATCCCAACACTGGTGTTGAGATTGTAGTCTAATATCAAATATTGCAGGTGGTACCAGCAGGTCTGTTGATTAAAAAAACTCAGGACATAAGTTCATTACGGACAGGGTCCATTATAGTTATAAAAATTACCAACTCTAACCCTAGATGAATCGAAAATTGTTAGTATCGTATCAGGATGGTTCAAGTTCTCGCTTAATGTACTATCATTTTTTTCCTTCCTTCTTTTCACCCGACAGTCGTCCACTGCTGGACTTAGGCCTTCCCATTGATCTCCACAAAGATCGGTCCCCTGCTGCCCTCATCCAGTGGCTCCCGCAGCTTTGGCCAGATTATCGGTCCGAGTGGGAGGCCGACATACGCTGCGACGACGATGGCGCCATTCCAGGAACTTACGGCCCCATCGGCCAATAGTACTGCGCAAAACGTGTTCGTCCCATTGCCACTTAAGTTTTGCAATTCTTCGGGTAATGTCGGTCACTTTATTTTTGCTGCGGATCACATCATTTATGATGCGAGATGCCGCGGAATTGGCCTGTCCATTAGACTTTGAGATAACTTGAGCTGTCTAATGGTACTTGCAGTGAGAGTTCCGTAAGTTGCAACACACACTGGTGGTAGATTTCGTCTTAAGAAACTGCACTACCGTATCTATCTTCTACCACGTTTAATAAAGTTAGTTCCGTTTTACCTTGCGCGTGCCCATCGGATGATCTAGAAGATAAAACACTGTAGCAAAATAAAACGTAAAAGTGCACGACATCTGACACCGCCGAGGGCGGATGGGGTTGCCGTAGAACTATTGATATCGATATGGGGAGGAATTTAATATCACTCTTATTTATTGTAAATCGTTCCTTGGTTTAGCTAAGACACTATTTGTTTTGTTAAGATTTTTGTCATGAAATAAGGTTGAGATTGTGATTTACTTTTTTTTTGAAAATGCTGGAATATTGTCAGATAAAACTTACAACAGTTGCTGCAAGTGAATATTTAAAAAAAATCAAATATAACAATCTAGCATGTAGGTGCGTGAAATGAAGAGGGACTGTCCATCGCTCTGTTTCATAAAGAAACCCCTATTTTCGCCAACTCATGAGCTACCGAATTTCTCGTTTTTGCAATAGTCATAGATAAAGGTGCAGACTATCAAAGATGAGGTCGTAGGTTCAATCCGCCATTCGCCTAAGATTAAGCTTATTTTTACTAGTTATTGTGTACTATTTCGGAAATCTGTTATGTATTAAATATTTAAGAAAAAATGAACATTGAATGAATGAATATTGTATTAGATGTTCAAGTTTCTTTATAAAGATTCTACTGCTTGTGTTAGGATTGACGGGGCTTACTCAGACTGGTTTAGCATCCATAAAGGTGTAAGACAGGGCTGTGTGGCATCCCCGCGGCTGTCAATCTCTTTATGGATGATTGTTTGAAAGCTTTGAAAGATGATTATGATTATCATGGATTAAGAATGGGCGAGTTAGTTGTAAAATGTCTCTTGTACGCTGATGACCAGGTTGTGTTTGCGTCATCTGCGGAGGACTTACAACTTATACTGAACGTAGTGAATGATTCATTAGATGGTAAAAGTATGAAGATGAATGTGGATAAGACGAAAGTAATGGTGTCCGAAAGAGAACAAAGTAAGACAGTAAACAGTCAGAACAGCTGGTATTTGGGGTGTTTGTTTAGTATAGATGGTAAGCATGTTAAAGATTTTCAACGATTTTGAACATTTGAAGTACAGTAGTGAGGAGTCAGAATTTGTCTATGAAGGCTCGTCGGCAATACACAATGCTGTACTAGTCCCCACTTCAATGTATGGAAGTGAGAGCTGGTTTTGACAGGAAAAGCACACTAGTAGAGTTAATGCCGTTGAGATGCGTTCCTTAAGAAATATGTTAGGCGTGACTTTGAATGATAGGGATAAAAAAAGCGTTATAAGGGAAAAGTGTGGCTTAAAAGCGATATAAGGAGCACCCATAACCGACGAGCTTGCATGCGTAGATGTATGAATGTGGAAGATGCGAGAGAGGTGTGCCAGGATCGCGCCAAATGGAAATCTATGATCTCTGTCTACCCTTCTGGATTATGGGAGTGAGCTCATATTTATTTATTTATTTTAATTCTTAATTGACATTATACCTAGATAACAGGACACATAGTTTGTTCAAATTTTAGTCGCAGCTATTTAAATGTGTATTTAGATGATTATTATTGAGTTTAGATAGCAGAATAGCTGCGGAACTGGGGACATTCAGCCGGAGACAGTGAGCAGACGCTCGGAACGATGACAATGCGCGTGCGAGGGGGCCGTGTTTGCCCGCCGCGCTATGAATAAAGATATTGCCGTTATTTGTAGTACAGATGTCATGTAATTTCATTGTGCCACAAAATATTTAGTGTAAACAAACGGGGAGACGCCGCCGCGATAACATCTCTCAGTTCCGATGTTATCCGCGAATACACTGTCAAATAAACTCAATTTTCATACCGCTGCGGCAAAAAATGGTTTCCGTTAATAAGGGATTTGTGGGGATTTTTTTTGTATACTTATAAAAAGAGATTAAGCTTTTTCTACCACAAATATATTAAGGAATAGCTTTACTCAGTACTCACTTTTGTATTCTATTTTTATAAAATTTGTGTAAATCTATTGATTTTTTATAAAGTTACCAAACAACTTGCTTTGAGAGTAAATGATAAATCTTAAATAACATAATGGCCTGTTTGTTTCGATTTGATGTGCGCCACAAAAGCTAATGTCATATTATTTTATCTATCACTTAAACAAGGAAACGGACAAAAGAAACATTTGTCGCAACATGATCAATGCGTAAAATTTATTTAAAACTTGAATGTTTTATCATACAAAATAAAACATAAACATACATATGACTTTATAAATGTAATTAAAGATACATCTTTTTTTCAATAAATACTACACTGTAATATTACCGTACAGTAGGTACCTGTACATGGAACAATGCAATTAAATCATGGACATATTTCGTCTTTAATTAAACAACATGTTAAAATAATTTCTAAAAAACTAATTATCACTTTGCCTTAAGTTAAAATTGTCAAATTGAGATGTATGAAATAGGTATAATTATTTCCGGCAGCTATCTGTACGTAAAATGAATGGAAGCATATCGGCGCATCGATACGGCGTTTAATAAAATCATGTCAGTCATAGGAAATCGGGACAAGCCCGACGAACATGAGCCCTCCATTAAATGATAATCCCGCCAATTTATCGACAGAGCAAAAAATATACGGCATTGTGTTGCGAGTTGTCGGACATGAAAATTATTTTATATAAACACATTGAATATTCCCGGGTCGCGACCTCCCCGGATTTCGGCGCTGCAGATTATTCCCACTCTTCCCCAGTCATCATCGGTTGACATATTTTTTTTTAAATGGGGCGACGGGTAATGGAATAATAATAAGCGGGACTTTACTTTTTGGTCATCGCGTCGATTTAAAAACAGAAAGGGGTGTAAATATATCGGTCGTGTTAGACGTACTCCATTGTCGACCGGCGGTCCAATACTGTGTAATCAACGGTTGGATAAAATGAAATGGATTTCTGAGTCTGAGCTATTTGTCGCATGTTTGACAGCAATAACAGGGCTCGCTTCGCATCAAAGCCGCCATATGTCGCTCATATCAAATTTATTTCTATTATTTTATTGGTTTTGGTCGCCGATGATCGCCTTCATTACCTTTATTGACCGTCACGGAGAGAATTCAAATTTATGGTCGGCGATAGCTTGATGACCATAACGAAGTGAACAAAGTAATAAAGGTAATAAATTGGTTGAACGCTATCGTCTACTTCCAAAATGGCGGTACTAATTCTTTTTTGTGCCTCTAGGCTGAGGCTCTATTCGTGTGTGTCTTTTATATCGATGAAATGATTGAATTCTAAAAATAGTCGTTCCGAACATAACTGCATTAGAAGGAGGACAATAGTCTATATTAAGGGTATGGGATTAAAATCATCCATTTAAATAACATTTTAAATAAATAGTGTGTAGATAATAGGAACAATGCAATATTTTGTCAACTGGCGAGTCCGCGCCTGCGAGCGCAGCGCGGCGTGAAGCGGAAAATCCTCGGGACATTCGAGGACATTTTTTTGTGGGTTAATATCCGCACGACATTGTCAACCGGCTATTTAATACATCAAGTAACACAATACTTTAAATACGACTAGATTTGTGCAAAATTTAAAATCTTTACGCTAAGTGATTTTGTATGAGCCTATTAGATTAATATCCTTCTTGGATGTCGCAGGCCCGGCGAGCGCTTTGTATTTATAGACAAATTTTATTTTGTATACATGTAGAGTAAGGCTTGCACGAGTCAAAAAGAAAAATCTAGTCGAAGCAAGAAGTTAAACGATGTAGTTCTTCGAAAACTTATTTTCGAATTTGTTAAGTTGCTGATATATATTAGTTAAATATATATTTCTTCCATTAAACGATGAGTAGCAATCGCTATGAGCATTTCACCGTAGGCTTACTACATTCCAAACATGACAAACCTATCGCCATAAACCAGGTTTAAGTAAGTTTTGTACTTAGGAATCCGACATAAATGGAACCTTGGTACAATTTATACGCACACTTGAATGGAACCCAAGGCTGCTTATTTTAATTTATTAACTTATTATTAAAAGACGTTAAATTTCAATAATTAAAATTTAATAGAAAATCGCATAAAATGTAAACATTTTTCATAGTAGGAACAAGCGGTTCACCCGATAAGTTAGTGACCGCTACCCATAGGTATCTGCAACAAGCTAATGACTTGCAGAGGCGTTGCCTACCTTTAATGGAAGGGATAAACAGGGAAAGAGATATTACATTCCAATCCAATCCTATTCCCCTTTTCATCCTATCCTTATTAGAAAAGGATGGAAGGGGAAGAGGACAGAAATTGGGTCTTCGGCACTTGGTTCGGAAATTGGTTCTAAGAGTTGATGAAAATTTTAGAATTAATCTTATTTTGGTTTTGTATATAAACACACTCTACAAATATTAAGCAATGAAACGTTTTTTACAGAAATGATTGACGTGTAGTGTAGTGTGTGTTGTACGTGTAAGCATACTAGGGTTCGCTACATGTCGGCCAAACCGCGAACTTTCCAGTCCACCCTCTCCACATCCGTCGCGACGCGTTATTGAATGGATTTTCTCTGCTAAGGAGGAGGCCGTAATTCTCTATTGAGACGCAATAAAAACAGATATGACAAAAATATCGGGTTTCATAAAGCTTTGGTTTCGTGACACGTAATATTATTTTAAGGGACGTTATTATACTTTTTTTTGGTTTGTCGTTCTCCTTCGAGATTTGCTCCGTGAAATGAGTTATAAAGAATAATACGACCTTTAATTTTTATGTACACGATTTTTTTATGTCACAAGTGGTTTGACAACGGGCCGCGATGTTACCCGTCGGAAATCTTTTATCATTTTGTACCTTTATGTGGTTTTTTATCGATCTTTTGCAATAACTTTTCTCATATACCAGTTTTATAGTTTAGGTATATATTATTGTTGAAACTTGTAAAAGCCTATGTAACACAAAGAACTTACATATGTTATCAAAACTTACGCTTTTATCCGGAACCGCTTTTTATTGTCTGGTGTGCTTGACTCGTGGCTTAGTGACCAAGTCAATTTAAGATTGATTTTTGTGTATTTTCTTGAATCGGTTATTTATTTAAGTTAAGAGTTACTCACGGTAATTTCTGAATCCGATGATGTTAAAGCAGCTAGCAAAATGCTACCATTGGCTGAAAACGTAAAATTTCTCCATCAATTTTATTACAATGGAAAAAGACTACATGATCGTCGCCGATGTGTTAAATACTCTGACTAACATCCGAAGGCTAAGCAAACCGCGCTCGTGGTATCTGGTATGTTATAACGAAACTATAACGAAATGTGTCGAGCTGAGATCTGACGACAGAAGATTTCTATTATTATTACTGTGATATAGAGCGAGTGGGCAGATTGTTTCTGAGTGCATTTTAAACGGAAAGGAAACAACAATCAAGTATGAAGACTCAATGTCCTCGACAAAGAGCCCGTGTTCTTTGTCAACTTTCTTTGTGCGCCGTAGACAATGTAATTGAAGTTTTTGTCGAAGGTATCCAAGACACTCGTGTAATAAGTTTTTATGCTGCTATTTAATTAATTGCACCCGTCGTTCGATGTATATTAAACGCTGTTTATAGCCTTATTGCTTATCTAGGAGTTAATTTTACTACTGTTTAACTTTCACGCGAGTCGTTGCGTGTAGGAAACAATGATATAAACAATTTATTGCTGCCTTCTTGTATACTATCAAGCTCGGAGCAGATAATTCTTAGAACACTGTTTTGAATTTGTTTATAAGAACGCAGTAGTGTTTTAAATGTTTTCTGATAGACTACCTACTTTTTTCTTTGTTTCTTATCTCTGAAGTAACAATATCATTATTAACACTGGCACGACCAACCAACTGAGATTCACTTGCTGATGATGGCTATGGCCTATGGCATCGGTCGTTTTGACTGTCTGTTTTTATTGTACTAATTAACTTTAGTTTTACATTTTATATTTTGATGTCGCCTGCGAGTTATTGAATATAAAGTATTTATGTACTCATGCTCGTAAACCGGCAGCTTTTATTGTTATTCAATACGTAGTTTTGTTTTCGTTGGACGGATTTTATCTCATATATGAAAAAAAAAATAATTTTATCAGATTATGATGTTTAATAGCTTCAGCTTTTTAGTTTTTATTTGACTATTTAACTCAGATACAGTGTAAAGATGCATGCATTGTATTGATGAGTCATAGATTTCGTTACGCTTGGGGACGAATGAAACGACTGCCATCTTATTGCAGACTGGTTTATTGCGTCACAGTATACACCAATAGGCGCAGCTACCGATACTATGCATAGACATGCATACAGAGTAGATAACAACACATTTAGAAAATTAGAATTATCTTATGTAATGATACAAGTGATAACATGAATTTACGCGATACTGGGGTAGACAGAGGTAGTAAGTGCTATCCGGAAGTTGATTACACCGAAAAAAACACATTTGTGATTTCTACCGTAACCTCAAATTCAATCCCTAAATTCGTCGCGTAACCTGATCTAATAGTTTGATACATTATCTTATGTTTTAAAAGTTGATTGTTTTCTGGTTATGCGTATAAACTGTGATATGACGTTTATTTTTGATCTGTCTATGGACTTCGTGTGTTTACGAGTTTGCACAAGATGGATGAGCCGATAGCGCTGGCGAATTTCTGTCAACAAACAGGTAAGTAGGTGAGCGCAATAAAATTGTTGCATGCTTGGATCACTAATGTCGTGAGATATTCTGTCGGCTTGTTAGTTTGGTGCTTACAACTTGTTATAGCGTCGCTGCTGGCACGCGTGACGGCGCTCGGTATCACGTCATCGGACACGCGAACTCGCCTTACACCTCGACGTGCCCTCCCTCCCCTTCCGCCCGGATGACATAATGATATAATATGCGATTGTAGTAGATTCGACCAAAAATTACTAAAAAGCACTTGTATCAAATGAAGCAGCTAGGCTTGCAACATTTTTACGGCTTTGTCTAGAAGATAAATTAGTTGTTATTAGCACATAGAAACGTCAAGGTCAGCCGCGAACTTTTCGCGAACGTTTCGGAATCTGTTACATTACAGATGGAACCAATCGCTTAGCATCTAGGTTACACTTTGAGCAATACCAATAATTGAGAAGTCTATTTGTATCGTTCATTTGAAGTGAACTCTCAGTGCATGTTAATATTCACCATGTCCATGTAAAGACGATATATTTTTTAATCAATAAATTAAGATTTTATTTACATATAGATAATCGAGATGAAAAATAAAAGATAAGATATGCATACATTTGTGTAATTTCACTAGAATACGTTACAATGAATTGGCAGCTTTAAACTAAATATTTTTATAATAACCTTTTTATACTACCGAAGGGAATTGCCTTTAAAAAATTGGGTTTTTAAATAAATGAACCACCGAGTCTCAATTTGTTCAGAAATGGCGACAAATTTGTAAATTTCTCACCAGTTTAGATAATTGTTATCTTGTTTCGATAACGCGTACTTTCAATACGGTGACGGCGGCGATCTTCCGCACGATCAGAAAGACATTTTATAGACGACCTGCAATAACACTAATTATTTAAACATTTTCTGGTCGTATCGTTTTATTATTGCTATCGCATACAAGCTTAAAACGTCGGTCACAAAAACATTAAATAAAAGCGATAAAATCCGTTAAATTAGATTAATTTCAATGCATTCGCACAAATATAAGATATCATTAAGTGATAGTAATACTTGTATCAAAATATGACATACAAAATACCTCATTAATTTTATAATTCAATCTAATCTAGTCAATCTATTACTTGGATTTATTTTATCTTACGTACACTACGAGCGGTACGTGTTAATATTTATATGTTCAGCGTTATTCGTACTAAACGTAATACACACTAAGGGCTATTGCTAAGGGCGACCGAATGTCCAACTTACTTACTTAAGTAACGATTGGCTTGAATCACTGATTTGTCACAGTTTTGTTTTCTGTATCTGTACAACTACTAAGAAATGTCAAATTTAGCTTGTAATAATTCATTCATTCGTTTGCTAATACTTGTGCCTAGAGCAAGACAAAAGGTATATATATATATATATTTATATATATATATTTATATTATTATTTATATTAACGAGATGTTAACGATAGATATTAATGGGATCTTTTTATAGTTATAAATAAGGACCTCATACAGGAGTGATTATGCACGTAGGCGAGATGCACGTTGCGTGCCGTGGCTGCGTGCGGCCACATGGCCCGAGCCTCACATCTACACCCTAATTAATATAAGATCTCAATTAAACTGAGACACATAACGACTGCTGTTTTATATTGCAACACGACGCGGCCATAAGCGCAATAAATATTCGCGTATCTTAGCAATGCGATGTAATTAAAAAGGAAAAGGTCACTTCTATTTATCGCATGCTTTATAGACTTTAATGGCGGCGATGCTGCCATGCTTGTATTAAATATATTACTAAGCGATATTTTTACATTTTTTTGGTAAATGGAATGAATATAAGACACAACTAACTGGCCTTAACGTGGTTTCATTTAATATAAGTTTTCAACAGTTTTCCGAGTTTGAAATTGTGAGAACATCGCGTCGCACCAACATAAGTCTTAAAATTACCTAAAACATCATTTGTTTATACATATGTCGGCTCACTTAAATACTATCCTGGACATGTTCTTTTTACGGAAATGGTGGCAAACGTGCAAGCGGATCACCTGACGTTAAGTGAGCGCTACCCATAGACATCCGCAACAAGCAAATGTGTTGCAGATGCGTTGAATGAGTATCATAATCCGAAGACGGAACGGCCAGAATAGTGTATAAATAGTGTCTATTTGGCCGATTTCACAGTTCACAGAAACCCTTACGAAGAGAAATCATCCCTATATTCGTTACAGACACACATGTACTTAAGTGTTGCACATCCTCAACCACCCACAGTCATTGCAATAAGGTGATGACACTTTCTTCATAAAAAAAAACAAATTTATTTGCTGGAATGTGACCAGATATATATAACATATATAATAATAAATTAAAAGAAACATACTATCAAAGAAAATAAAATTAAATACGATTGATATTACAGGATAATCATATACAATTAATAATCATTAAAGATAACAAATACTAAAATCCCAAAGCTTAGAAGATATAAATGCAATATCAATTTATAGCATTATTATTTTTCCTGAAGTGCAACGACCTTCGACCACGACCAGTTTTAAGACTATTAATCTATTAATGGATAACTCAAACTCAAAATTGAAATTGCATTTGGTTAGGTATTGGAAAGCATAATGACCAACAGAAGCTTTCATTGTGCCAATTGCATTAGAATACATCTATGGAATCGGCGCTTAACCTAAGCAAAAATAGGTTAATAGTTTAGTTAAATACCACATCGAATAAACTATACAAATAGTGTTTTAGAAAAGGTTTCAAAAGGACATCGGAACACGATTCCCTTAAATATTTATAGTCATTATAAAAGGTTTAAAATGAAACAGAAAAAATATTCCAAAGTTGGCTTAATTGACAACGTTTTATTATGACTAAGCAAATAAAGTATTTAGAGTTGGAGTTATAAACGACCACTTTTCCCTTTAATGGTGCCCAGAGTTACTATATTTGGGATATAAGGTCTTGACCAAGTTTTGAATCGTAATATTTTGGGTTCAGATTACCGACGCCGATAACGTGTCATCTCACCTTATACCAGGGACGTATTCAAACCGAAATCTAATTTTATGGCTTTTTTAAATGTATATTATAATTAACGCATTGTTATAGTATTATATGCTGTCTTAATTCAACGGAGAACAGTAAGCCATATTTAAACATTTTATAAATTTGTAAAATGTTTAAAATTGGTTTATAAAATATTCATATTTGGGAAGTATATCAATGTAGCTCAACTCATAATTCCTGAAAATTTCGATTGATGATTGAATTTTGCGAATTTACCTAGTAGTTGGTGTCTATAACATTTAATTGTATGACTTTGTTATAACGTCTTGTAATGATTGTGTTAATCCCAAATCCGTCTCTGAAGCGGCAATGGTAAAGGCCACACGCGGCCCCGGGTCCTGGGTTATGCTCGCGGGGAGCGGGGCGCGGGGCGGGGTTTCATTCATGTTGTTAGATCGGCCCGCTCATAACTTAACTTTTAATTTATTCCTCTCCACTTCCAATCCAGTTTGGTGCAGCCTTCGCCCCTACACCTCTGCCGTAATACGGAATTATATTAGATTTAGAATATAACCATATAAATGCAATTTTGTGTATTTACATGAAAAATTTAGCAATTTTATTTACATACCACATTTTTTCTGTTATCCATTTAGATAAAGCATTCAGAATACATGAAATAGCAATACGTGAGAGTCGCCATTGAAGATCGTGTCGTGCGAAAAATATTCTGAACCAAGGAATAAAATGAATTTCGGAGTGCTCGTAAACATGTTTTTTTTCATAAGTTATGTACCGTGTCTATTATTATTATAAGACGACATATCTAAGTGGCATTAACCACGCCATTGTCGGCGTAGGCTTGAGGGACCTTATTTTTACTCTCTACTTTCTCACTGACGTTTGAAGAGTCTCAAAAACACTTTTTCATAGTCTTATAATAAATAAAAACCTTTTATTAATATATTCACATTTTATTTGTTTCATTCATAACTTAGTCGTCATGTAGTACATGTGTAGCGGAGACGTTGTACAATGGCACGCCTACGGTTGATCGAAAAGTATCGTATTACAATCCAATCACCGTGCGCGGCGGTGGGGCGCGGGAGACGCAGGTTCGAATCAAACTTTTCCCCGATATTTATGTTTGTCTTTAATTTTTACTCCTAAGCCGCTGTCCATTTAATATTGGACCCGGGACGGCGTTAACGATCGCCATATAAAAATTTATTTCAACGCATCTTCCGTTTCGTTTTTTTTTCTTCATCGCATTCAACACGTCGTCGGTTTACTTTATTAATCACTTAAGTTAAACAACACATTGTCGCTTAACACAAATCATCGGATAACGATTAATTGCAGAATAAGTCACCTTAAGAGAATATCGTATTGTTATTTTTCCTCAATTAATAAAATTAAAATTATATTTATATTTAACTTGTCCTTCTTCAGTGACGTACTTACCGCCTTACATAAAATATTCTGATATTACATAAAAGTCCTATTCATACTGGATAGTCACTAATTTTTCTATGTTTACATGATATTGAGTTATGATTTGTCGTCAACTATTTTCTAGCCTTAACCTTAAACTTCAATTTTTAATTTAGAATCAGCGACATCGGTTTCTTTTAACTAGGTAAACTAACAACAGTAATCAAAGCCACACCTATCTGTAACGCTTATAGAGTTTAGGCCTGAGCGACCCTTAGACAGTTGAAAATTTCTCAAATGTCTGAAAGCCACGGACATGTTGAGGAGACCATGGGTATTGTTAGTCGGATGGGGTGCTACTTGGCTGTCACTTTTGCCTATTTATTTATTCGATTAGAATAAATTAGAGGCCAGATTTTGTTCAATCGCCGCATATTATGATTAAGTTAGAAATTCACGATTGTTCATATTTAGTCTACTATAAGATGTACGGAGCCCAGTAGCTGTATACTATGGATTTACGTTGTGTTTAGTCGTCAGACATCTCACGTATACTACTTTAGCTTAGCATCCATAAAATTATAAGTATGCTCGTCGTCACAGAATCCTTATCGAAATTATGTTTAAGAGTGTCTTAAATTATTTTATCCACTTTTATTATTGTTCAAGTCAACATCGATGACTAAATGTTAAAAATCAAAATGTTTCTACTTTAATTAGAGTTTACTTAAATTAATATTGACGATTGTCTAACATACAACGTTATCACCTGAATAGACTCATGTCCTAAACTGGACTGATCGCCCACGAATCCAAATAATTTACATTCAAGCAATTAAGAGTGAAACAAAAATTGTCCGCCGCCCACGCCGCCTCTCCGCTTTATTTACAGCCTTACATCATATCAGCTATCAAATGCATTTTCAAAACAAAATCAATACTTACAAAGTCAATGATTATCTCTACTTCCACCTCGTTAATATTATGTATTATATTCTGTATGAGTACACTTTGTAACGAACAAATATAGTTCTACATATTTCTTTAAATGAAATCTTAATCTGCTGTAAAGTCATATGTTTACTCAGGATCCTAAGGAGATAGGTGGCCCGCGCGCTAATCTTCAGTTCAGCGGCGGGCATTGGTGTCTCAAGATATGCTCGGGTCGCGCTGACCCAGCCGCTGTCTTGCCCCCTCCTCGCCAACCTACACGACGACGGCAGACTATACACTTTAAATATATCCATTTAATGGTTACAATTTCTCGTTATAATTTATTTAGGACGAAGCATAACAAGTTTTCGAATCAAATATGTCGCCCATAAAGATGAAGCCGTGCGGGTTGGACCGCGCCGCGTTTAATTCGACAATGACTTTTTGTGCCGGACCGACGCGGCGGCTAAATGTTCCCTCCCTATCTGAAAATAAGAATTAAAACTGGCCGATGTACGTCCGACTATAATGATTCCTTCGAGGCCGCTCGCGAGACGTTAGCGAGGAGCGAAAGGGTTTCATGACCGAGTACAGATCAGAAATGAATTATTTCTTCTATAGAATAAATTAAAGTCGATAATCCAATTTTAAGTCGGTAAGCTTCGAGTGCCCATTTTATTGGGTAGAGGGAAACGGATAGATCGAGATCGAAATGGGAGTGTGAATGAGAGCATAAGGACCTTAGCGGGGGACGGGGTGCGGCGCGCGGGGCAACGGCCATCGGCGGATAATTCTTTATTCTTTATGAATATGTGAGCTCGTTATCTTCGCGTTGATGGGCCTCGAACCCGAGATGTCGCGCGGGCGTCGTGCGGCGTCGCTCCGCGGATCTCTTGTGATACTAAATAATACATAGGAATCGACGAGCTCTTAGGCGAGGACCGACGGGTACACGACCGGATCGACACACGGCATCGACGGCAGATTGAACGATAGTTCCCGAGGAACTGGTTATCGTTATGGGGCGACTGGCGGATGAAATTTATTGGCAGCGCGTCGGAGAAATGTAGCGAGCGGAAGGGGCTTGCGATTTTAATTAGGTAATGAATGTCGATGCCGATCTGCATATCGGTCTAACGGCTAGATTTATAGATTTGCCGCTTGTCTGTGTTTCAAAATAATGTCGCTTAAATTTCTAAATAACGATTCTGTACACGCGTACGCCGGATAGTTATCGCGGACCGCAATTTGAATTTCGGTCCACCTCGTCGACTAAACAAACTAATCGACTATGATAGCTTTGTGGCATATCTCAATGTCGCCACTGATTGCGTGGTGCGTGTCTTGTTCTCATTTTTAACGCAGCCAGAAGTATGCAATATTTCACGAAACGCTTAAACAACACAAATAATATGAGATGCGATCTTTTGGGCGGCACATATCTCTTCTGAATTGACGTTTTCGGAAACGGTCGGTTTTTAACGTTTTAATTAGGGGCGCACATTACGGCGCGCCGTCACGTTCGCCCCTCGCTCCGCGCCTCACATTTTTGTATATTCCTGTCTATTTGGGGAAAATTTTATTTTTCGACAAATGTGTGCTATTTTTGTGTCGCGTGCAGCCGGCCGGCTCGCCGCTAAATCTCTGTGGGAAACTGCTTCTATCACGTATGTCTAAACAACTCCAGCGACAACGAACTAATACATTGCCTTAAATATACCGCTAAACTTGGCATCGTGTGAAATTATTTTTTCATTCAGTTACCTGAATGGAAAAAATACCAACAATATATGACTAAAGAATTACAACAATCTTGGTGTTAATAAAAGTCCCAAAGCTATTTAAATTATCACATACACTCAAACAGGAATAAACCTTTCATTATTTACGTATTTGCGTATCAGTGTAAAAGTTAATGTTAAAGCGTTGAGCAGAATTTATATGACATGAATGAAGGGAAACGAATAGCGTGATGGATAGTGTCGAGGATTGACATCTTCCTACTGTTCGGTAAAAAATACGTCGGATAGCTCCGAGCCGACATTCACCCACCTGTCATCGCTTACACGTTTAAAAAGCGGAAACTTTTGTCCAAGCAATTCACGACACTACACTATGTCGGCGAACGTAGTATTTATGTCCATACACAAATGTGTCGTTATCTTGAGATTTTTATTTACACAGATAGGGGATTAACTATATTTCCCTCCTTGGGAACAAACCTTGAATGTGTTATTATACTGATTTCTGAACATTAGATAATGCATTTAGCGAGTTAACGATAGAGATACACAATTCTCTATTTACGTGAAGCTTTTGAAAGATAATTCAGAATAATATTCAAATATAATTTTCAAACGAGCGTACGCGTCTGTCTTTCTAATTTTATTTGGGCCGTTCCAAAACTGATGTACTGAAGTAGGTACTTAATTGTGTTAATTGATGTTTGTATGCTTTAACTGAATATAAACAGATGTATTTTCCCTGCATGGAATACATAAATAAAACATTCCGCAACTCGGTAGGTAGCGTGTACGGAGCGCTACCGCGACGTGACGCGGCTCCAGACATTTTAAGTCGCGTCACGTCACGTCATTTGTCGTCGTTAGCGATGACGCACGGCGTTGCTGACCCCGCGCCCGACCCGCTCCATCACTCTTCCATCGACGCCGCAACGTCATCTAAGCCCACGCAACAATCAACCGTTTTTTTGCTTCAGAATTGCCGCGAGTAACCATGAGTCGGACCCTCAAGGTCAAGTATAATTCTATTTATACCTTTTATGCAGGTACTTCTATTTTCAGGAATACAAAAAATTGTTATGAATATAATTTTTAATTCAATTGGGGCATTCAGCAATAGCACTTTTTACCTAGATTTAGATTAGATATGAGACTCCCAACAATTGATTTTGAATTGAATCCCGACCGTTACCCACTTGGCTGCTCCAAGTTGTAATTTATTAACAATCATAAAATAACGTTACCATAGACAATACAGTTATAAATTAAAAGCAGGTGGCAGATATTATAAATAGAGAAGTCTGAATCACATTCAGCTTTCTTTTCGAGGAATGTTGCCAATTTTTTTAAACCACCCACAATGAGAGCTGTGGTACGTGCACCATTCGAATAACTCTATATTTGTGTAATGATTTTGTATTGAGTTCTACGAGCTTCCTTCCAGAGACACATTTTTGTTTAGTTGATTTATGACGAAATGCAACCAAACAATTGACACGTTTTGACTTATGACGGGCACGGCCAGCGCTGTACCGTGGTACCCTTTCAGACCGACTTCAGACAAACCCTTTGACAAACGGGGTAATAAAATTTTATTATTATATTTGCAAAACCGACAGCACAATTTAGATGCGCGCCCGTCGCTTTGTGATGCAGCACGACCAATTAGTCACGAATAGTTTCCAAACAAAAAACATGCATTTCTTTATTGGACATATATAGACACAAAAAATGTCAGTTTTCGAAATGCTAATTTATGGCACGGACGACGACCAACCATTTTTTTGGCATTGTTTAAAAGTTAATAAAAATGTTTAACACTGAAATGTTGACTCTATTAATAAGTGAATAATCTTCATCGATTTCTCTTAATGTCGACATTTTATGAAATCAATATATTATGTATGTAAATAAAGCTATTGTGATTTGTGTTATGTTCAGATAAGAAGCTTGAAAAGAATTTTATTGCAGAGATTGATTTAACGTATTCGTAAATTGGAAATCTTTAAATTTGTCGTCATAAACCGACAATTTAATGAGTTAATTGACTAGTCATACAAGTTTATAAGTGTACAATATCTTAAGTCCGCGCCACTATGGTGCTGGGCAGAGATCTTTACATGCCGATGTAGCTTAACAAATCAACGAAATGAAATACCAATAGGCCGACCGTGTTTAAAAAACTATACCACTTGCCTTTAAAGGTGTTCATATGGAAGAACGCCCTCGAACTTTTTGATGGACATACGGAAGTGTCGAACTGTCGATGAAGAAGAAAGAAGGAGTCGAGCATCGAACACTGTTGTTCTACTTATTGAATACGCAGATTAAGTTAAAAAAATATGAGAGCTAATTTTGGTCACAAGGGCTACAGGAACATGTTCGTCATTGTAGGAAAGTAAAGTCACGGGCACGCGTCCTTGGTCATTTGATATGACAATATACTATTTCTGTGGCGGGCGGGAGAGTACGGGAGCGTGCGGGATGCGCCGGGATGCAACGTGATGCGCCCGGCTGCACGCAAATGGTGCGTGGAGATGTGTAACGTAGACTGTGCGCCTATCCCGCCCTTGTTACCCACACACAATAAACCGAGGAGGCATATAAGTTGATAAAAATCGAGCCGCTCGAACGAATTTTGAGTGAAAATAGGTTTTATTTAACTTATATAATTATTATTTACAAGGATATATGCAGTTGTTACTGTTCTTGGATCTGCAGATCTATCTTGTTCGGGACAAAATACAATATTATTTTACTATTCTAATTCGCTATTACTATTTGGATCCGCAAAAAGTAGGTCTATTATCTATCTGCAATTACCAACTGAATTTACAATGTCCATGGCCACATATACACATAAGTATCCAACATCCAACAAACGAAAAACAGTAAACAAGAACCCCGTTATTCCATTATTTGTCGTAATTTAGTTCTGAACTTGTGTTTTAATTTTCCGCAGTATGCAACCGGTGACGTATAGCCATTACTGCTCTACGGTTGTCAAGTTCACGTGGTGGCGTAAGTTTTTGTGGTGTCGCGGCGTGGCGCTCGTTATTACTCTGCTTCCCCTTGACTGCGGTTACGAACAATTTCAATATCGTTGTTCACCAGAAAAACACTATTTAACAATAATTATTATTGTCTTGTAATAATAGGAGCCGACGGTTTGCGACACTTGCGCCACAAGTGAAAGTGACATCTTGCACGCTATCGGCGCTTTGTCACTTCGGACGACCATCTTTGTTATGCTAATGCGCGTCGATTTTACAGCTTTTCTGCAAAAGGGCTGGCGTGGAAGCCATTGTTGGATGATCATAATGCTTACCTAACATGTGACATTTCCGAGAACTTCTCACTTTTGTTATAAATACTTGTGATGCTTCTAAACAATTTAAATTATAATTACAAAGGGGATGACTTGGTTACAAAATTTAATAATCCAATTTATATCTACTTATTTCGTTATTTAAAATTTATTATTTTGTTTACCCCTCTATGTATATATTCATAACATCTAATTGCTTTTTTGAGTTGACAATAGTTGATTGTTTACAGCCATTTTGATTTTGCGTGGGATGTATAATGGGTCGCGATGAGAAGAAATTTCGACGATCGGTACAAATCTATTATAAATGTATAAATAAATTATTTTCTTTACTTTATTTTTTCTTGATTTTTGATCTTCATCAATTGGTACGAAATCCTTGATATACTCAAGCCGTTCAACTGTTAAACACTTTTTTTAAAAACTAACGCATGTTTCGTTAATTCTTACAAATTTTATAGATTCATTGCATCGCTTTAATGACTATGATCACGCACTAAATAATTATTTTCGGGTAAATTAACCAGAAGTCGTTTGATGGTGTGTGTGTAAGTTGGATCACAGTTTATAAGCTTTGTTATTTCTTTTCTTGCCTTCTTTTAATATAGTTCGGCAATATCTGAAGATCACTATTTATTGCCAGGCTTTTTTTTAATCCTAAATTATTACTTTTTATTAATTGGATATTATTATTAACGTATTCGGTAATGTTACATGAGTTTAGTTTACCCACGAGAGCGATTCACAGTACAAGTAGAGAGCAGTGCGCGGCGGGCGACGGGCGACGGGCCACGGGGCCAGTAGCGCGCGTCTAATGAGCGCCCGTGTTTGCCTCAATTGCACAGCACTTTTATTCACCGCCAATTTATTTCATTTTTGCCTTTGATCGCACTTTATTGAGCGTCTTTTTATCTTATTGCTCCGCGGCTCTATAATACACGCCCTGTTACTTGCAAATGCGACGCACAACGTACGTGTTGCTTTTGCCTGGATCATGACGTAGTCGAGAATAATTAAAATTTTTGCTTTCACCTATTTTTAGCTCACCACGGGTCCGAATCGTGAAATTCTATTCCACTTATATACTATTTCGATTTGTGTGGCGCCTCAATACGTACCCGGTTTTGTATATTCACTTATTTTTATAAGCGGCCTATAATATAAATCATTGGATTCATTAGGAACGGCGCGGAATCGGGGCTGACGTTAATGTTCCCGGGAAATATGTCCGATCGTGTATATTTGCCAAGGCGATTGTGTTATGAGTAGAGGCGTTATTACAATAATAACAACCTCTGATATCTTGCCAAGTACATGTCACTGAAGATAACATACAGTACACCCGCAAGTATATCTAGGAAGCGATTTAAAACATATTACACATTTCTTGTATTCGCGAATAGATTTAAAATATGATTTTAAAATGTATTGATTGAGTTATATTCATTTCTAAAAATGATGTAATTTTTTTAGATATTTAATTTAAATATTCATAAGTGATATCTATGAACACATTGGTTTAATCGATGTTATATTTATACAATGACAATATCATAAAATGAAGAATAAATAATTATTCAGTTCAGTCTTTCATTTAAAGTAGAGGATTAAAAATGACTTGTCAACTCTTCTCCATACACTTCAAAGTCTTTTGTCATAGGAACCGTTTTTTTTACTTCGAGGAAAACTTAGATGTGACGTATTGATTTTTGCTTGTTTTTGTAGCGTTTTATTGCGCTCGGAACACTGGGGTAAAATCGTAAATTAAATGAAAGATCCATCAGTTCGGGAAGGAGTAAATCAAGCCGGACGGATTGCCCCTAATAAAAATTATAAGAGGCACAATGGCTCGAATGTGCGCCGGCCCGGCAGCAGCTATAAACTCTTGCTATGTTTGTTTATGATGCACTAAAATATCTTATAAACTATAATCTAAATAAACTAACCTATAATTACTGTGTCGATGTTAGTGTTTATTTCTTCTTTGTCTTTGACAAATACCTTGTTGCTATTTGATAATAAGTTGTAGAGTTCCATTAAATATATTGAACATAATATAATATTATTAGTTATTTTTTATTCCATCTGTATTGGTTGACAACTACTTCGGGTTCGAGCTTGAGATTATCTATTTTTAACGGAAGTACACTTTTAATTAATTAAAATCTTCCTTAAAGGCCATAACTATTCGGATTAATTGAATTCATTGTACGATAAAAACAGAGAAAAAAACAAGTCTTAATAATGATATGGCGGAAAAGAGAACAAATGAAAGTGCGGCAATATTTCTTTGTTCGCGCAGCCAATGGAGCGCGGCCGGCGTTGACGCGTCTTGCCGCGCTTTTTGTGGCGCGCTTTTATTATATTTTTTGGAGGCATTTTTTGGATGATCTTATTTGTAGGTTCAGTACCTGGCCGTAAATCAGCACTTTTGGATAAGAGTAATGTGGGCAGGTGTGTTACCCCTTTTCGTATCTCTCTAAATGTCAACAGCTACCGATTTCAAACGTCATGTGAGTTGCCATTTTGTGCCTTTCGAAGTTTAATATATGTAATATTACGGTAAAAATTATCTGATGGCCCCGTCGTTTGCTTTGTACTTGTCGATATTTCAAATATTCATGTATATTTTATAACTTTTCTTGTTATTCAGTTGGGGTAGACAAAGATCGCTTTCTATTTCAACATTTGTGTTGGTAACCGGGATGTTATTATAGTGCTATAAATAACACGATGATGTCCATCATTTGTTATTTGTATGAGACAAGAGTTATTTATTAGGTCAAGTATTTCTCTTACCCACTAATTCTTTGTATTGAGATTCTTGGTGAGTAAATTGAATAATCGAACATATCACCATTCGCTAGATACAAATTTCAGTACGAGGATTTTTTATATATTTGTAAAAATTGAACCCACTGTTACAAGCATTCTGGAATAAAAAAATTGGAAAGTTAAGAATCTAACCCCATGTGTGTCTGATTAAAAGTCGGCCAAATAGCCGCTGAGCTTTTAAGTCGGCTAAATATAAAATGTTTTAGCTATGATTTATGTCCCTTTACTTTCTAGTATTTTCTAACTATAATTTTCCAGCTATCTCTCACTATGCGTGAGTTAACACTACGAACCGAAACAAAATTATTATCGAGTTAAGAGTTTGGCCCATTTATAACATTCACAGATGTAAATGAACGCATTCGAGTAACTTCGTTTACGTGAGAATATTTGTATTTATTTTATTTATGGTGTAGAGAGCGGGCGCGAGGGAGATGTGTTTAAATATCTTTAGATTTAAATACGAAGTCGGTTCGAGTAAGTCTGAAATCCATTAGGTTAATATTGCTTATCTTTTGTGTATAGTTTGTGGTACTTCGGCAGTGTTTTTATGCTCGCTTAATTAATTTGTTAAGTCTGTGGAACACGTTGATTATGGGTTCGAGTGGGGGTTGCAATCTCCGGTATCTGTCATGCCGATGTTATTGACAGTGATGGTTTTTGTCGGCGTCCGCACTTTATCTGTATGTGCGCGCATAACGACCAGTTTCATGAGCTTGCATCTAAAGTTTCACCTCTGATGCGATCTTAGTGAGAATCGTTCGGGATTTTGCTAATTAGTAAATGTTACCGTTGTTAAATTCTTTAGAGTGTAATTAATTATTTAATTACTTAAGCGTATTTTAAATAAGACGCAATATGTAATAAATAGGCTTTTATCTCATTAGAACAGATGCATTTTGTAGTTTACAACATGAATATACGTTAAAACCAAATCTAACTATGTTTTATATCAAAACAATTCCGAAGTGTCATTACCACAGATATGGCGCTGTTTTAGTTGTCAATTGTCATTACCATCTACCAATCACAGTAGTGTCGCATAGATAATAAATGAAGCTTAAAGTAGATATAAAAATATACATAATAATAAATTAGTCTAACACACGGAAGAATAAATATGGAATATTTAACTAACGTAGAGTAGAATAGATGGTTTTGATACCTTTTTTAGATGGTTCTTCCTTTAACCAACAGTTTGTGTAACAACGCAATGATCATATAAAGTGGATAATATGATGCCTTAAGTAGGTAGTGGAGTATGAAATATAATGAGATTGGTTCTACCATGACTGTAAGGTCAACTAAATCTAAAAAGGATAGAGTCACAGATGCATACCTCCAGGTACCGCCTTCCATACAAATTCAACATTCAAAGCACGATTTTTGTCGCGAATGCTTACCAACTTATCGAGGGTCTAGGAAACGAACGACTGAACTGGACTTTACGAAGTAAGGTGGTAAACTTTTGGGCCCTGGATGGAGGTATGTAATAACTTAGGTTAGCGAAGTTAAAATAATAAGAAAAATGAGGACAGCTAGTGTTTGTAATCCAAGCTATATATACAGTTAAAAAGCTATAGAAAACGATTTCTAGTCTTTACTTTTCGACCGCTAATGGTATATCTTATACTTTTGTATTGGGTAAATGTCAAAAAGTTGTGATTGTCGTGTGATGCATCACCATGGCAACTTATGTTATATTTTATTTTTATATCCCTCGGAAAGTTTTTTTTTCGGGATAAACGGTGATATGTTATTTATTACATCCCTAACTATGTTTGTGAAAATTTTCATGATGATCGGTGGAGTCATTAAGGAGTCCAAGCGTAACAGACAAACATTCGCATTTATAATAGATATTAGTCAGGTTAATTGGTTTGACCATTGACACTGCAAATTACTCTTTTCAGTTGACGAATAAGTTCTTATGTTATTGCAGTTATGCCGATCCGTACAGAGATTGCAATTGTTTCAACATA
Source organism: Papilio elwesi (assembly GCA_029849275.1). Classification (NCBI taxonomy): domain Eukaryota; kingdom Metazoa; phylum Arthropoda; class Insecta; order Lepidoptera; family Papilionidae; genus Papilio; species Papilio elwesi. The sequence goes on along the minus strand of CM056687.1, from coordinate 8,078,408 downwards.
TTCAACAGTGCTCAGTTCCAGCACCAACCGGGGAAGTAACTAATTTCTTAAGTCCATATTAAATCTCCATAACGACGATGACAGTTATGTCTACCATTGCACAGCCTTAAAATTTTAATACGAGTAATTGGAAAAACATCCAATAATAATGATAAAAAACAATCGGTATACGTTCAAAGCACCAAACCAATTTCATTATAATGCCGCCTGTTGTGCGTTCAATATGCATATTTGCGAGACATTCCAAAGATAGGAGTCATCAAGAGCGGCCTGAGTTATTGCTTCATAAGAAGTTCTTTCTGATGTCAACTTTAAAATTTAATGCTGTAAATTGTTGGTATATTCCTGACGATTACGCGCGCGCCAACGAATTTATGTCTCGCGCGATTTTCGCGCATAATGCCCGCGTCATAAACTCTCCGATCTGTAATATTGGATGTTTATTTGATGCAAACGTTACCCGGAAAGTCACATCAAGTATTGTATTTATTGAAACTTTATTTTTAAAACGGATTTTTTTATTTTCTGCATTGGTCAGCTAATGCATTACAGCCCAACGGATTTGGACCGGAAACCATTAGACTACTCCTAGTGTTTCCAAATTCCGTGCTGCAATTTAATATATAACAAAATAAATAGCATCCTTATTCTGAAAATAATGACGACAATATGTCAGTGAAGGGAGCCGATTGAATACAGATTATAAATAAGTAGATGGTTTCTGAGTCGCGTACATCAACGAATGAGTCCACGCGAACCGCCACTCCGTAAAACATAAATATTATCGAGTAGAAGGTCGTTCTCGATCGAACTTATTTTTCCGACTGCCGACAGTTATTTCATATAAATTAATGGCGCGAGTCGTCAGGGCGCAGACGCCGGCTTCTATTTTTAAACTGACGAATGAGACGCGCGGAGCGCACGCGCACGCGTCTCATCATATTCCAATTACAAATAGCTGTCATCGGGCCCGCATGCCCGGCGTGCTCTGTTTCTCGGGTTTCAGGTAAACACGAGCGCTTTCCTTATTTATCTGTCAAAAATAAAGTATATCGTAGAGTGTTGTCGGTATGAACCGGCGCAGCCATGAGCTCGGCGCATGCGGGACCGTCCTCGGCGCTGGTAGGTGGAAATCGGGCGATAAATTTCCACTATGATATTATGTAGGTGAGGTGCCGGAGCTCGTAAAGAAATAAAATTATGAATTATGAGTCGAGCGCGGTGGCGGCGGTGAGATGGCGGGCGTCTCTGTTGCTCGGCCGGGCGCCACGGCCGCGCGAACGAGACGCAGGGCGGCGCCGCGCCGACCCGGCCGGAGGAAGGGTTATTATATATGAATTATGATGACGCCGCAACTCCGTCGACGGTAATATCGTTATGAATATGCCGCGCTCTCCTCGCCTATTGGCGGGAAGCACATCCGCCTCGAGTGCGCGGGAACGCCTCCGGTGATCGCTTTTTTATTCCTTTATTGTCATTCAGATATGCATGCTGCGAGTGGCGATGCACAAGCTGTAATATTTCGCGGGCGCGGAGATAAGCCTGCGAGCGGGATGCGGGGCAGCGGGGTAGCGGGCGACCGCCGCGACAAGCACTTGGGATGCAAATCCTCAGACTGTCGCATGTAAACGAACTTGTGCAGCTGATGGCCGCGCGGGACGCTATGAGCGCTCAGACGTTTCCTGCATTATATCAATTTGCATTTCAGCAGTGCTACATCGACGGCGCGCAAGCCCGATATGCACGACGCAATGATACCCTCAGCCCTAACCGGTTATATCATTAAATAGAGATTTTTTTCTGTTGATGTTAACAAACTGATGTATCAGTCAGTAAATGTGATTTGTAAAACAAGGCGGACTCTGTTTCTTAAATATGTTATATATTTATTTAATAATAGTAATAATAAATCAGCCTTTTTTTTGTTCCCCACTGCAGGGATACTGCCACACGGCCTGTGTCTCTCCGAGAGGGGGCATGGGCCGTAATCCACCACAGAATATGAAGCTTACCTACAACGTAAGTATAACAACTTCTTTCAGGCTATTTTCTAGATATATACCTAATAAGTATAAGGTATCTATACTTGCAGTGGTAATATTCGATAACTTACCTCTAGGTTTTGGTGTAGCGAAGCCCGTCGACTAAATAGGAGTCAAGGTGATTTCTTTTTCAAAACAAGCAATTATGTCATAACGACATATTACTGAGGATGTCATTGTATTGTCAAGTATTGTTTTGTTTAAATTAAGAATAATTAATTGATATAGTTGTAACAAGGAAATAAATTATGAGAACATTAACATGAACATTTATTTCCCTTGTATATCATGATGATGACATTATTGCATTACGCTTCTTTGTATTCTGCACCAGTAACTTGCACCTGCAAAGATTTTCCATGTTTTGCTAAGATATGTATGCAAATGCCAGCGTCCATTATAAATGGCATTCTAACGAGTGTCTTATGAGAAATCAGGCCAGATCTTATTAGTCAATGTTCTTATCAGTAATAGATTCTATTCGAATACGAACAATACAAATAAAATGCATTCAGAAAAAGCCTACGGCCTTATTGGCTTAGACAAGTCTGCGAAACTAAAGGTCATATAACATCGGATCCACGTTTTGACCAATGGTTGTGAATAATCTCTTCAGACGTTATAAATTTTTGTATGGTCTAAGAAGTTAAAAGGGGTTAAGGCTTACGTATTTACAAATGCTAAAGTTATCTTTATTTTGTGTACGTGTCTCTGTTTCATGGATGGACGAGGCAAACAAACCAGCGGTTGGTGTAAGTGAACACTAACGTAAGTCAATTGTAACAATCACCCCTGTTGCAGTTGCTTTGCCGAGCGGAGAGGGTAAGGCAAGGAAAAAGAGGGGAAGAAAGGATTGTAAGGCGAAGACGAATCGGCCCTTCGTCGCCAGAGGAAACATACAAGTTAAAATATACACCAATAACTTACATACAACGTTGAAGTAAGTATCTACTCCACGCCCGCTTTCTGTGTCGGTTAGTGAAATTCGCTCAAGGCCTGTCGTGAGATGTAACTTAGCACTTCAGCTACAAACCATTGTCCTAGTTCAAGATTAACAAGGCTAATTAGTACCTATTACTTCGATTTGAAGGTGCAAATTGTTGGATTACAGAAAAATGTTTAATGTTAAAATACACTGCTAATAAATAAAAATAAGTAATTTATACAACATATCTAAATATTTAAAAAGCGTCGGTTTGTTTTTCCGTTAGTTGTTGTATTGACAAATTGTGAGAATGAAGGACGCGACATTTCCGCGTGTTGGGTGAAGTGGGTTGCGTGGCGCTGCACGGTGCGTGCAGTAGTGGCATTCACCTTGTTGGCGCGCCGCCAGCTCGCCTGCCGCGTCCGCCGCCTCTCCCGCTCGCTTATGCGCCCCACATTCTTCTAACATTCATCCAAATTACGTAACACTACAATATTGTTATAGCAAATATGGAACCCGAAATCTGACATAATTCTTGTTTGTATCGCTGAATCATTTTTTAAATGTTTTGGTAAATCGAAACAAGGAAGGGTTCGGAAGGGTTGTTAGTCAAATTTAAGAGGTTTCGAACTAAACGCCATCTATCGTTGAATAGCAGACAACTACGATATATAATTGTAGTATCCTAATTATACCTAATGTACTGGACGGAGGACGCGTGCTGCCGCTATAATGTAACGTTTGGCTTGATCATAGTCTTAGTTTTGTAATGGACGCTCATTATAAACCTGACATGCCTATTTGACCGTGCAAGACAACACAAAAAATGTTTATTTCAAGGTACGTACATATTCATTACGTTACATTTATGGGTGGGACGAGACGTAATAAAGAGATTTCCTTGTTAGTTGACCGCGAAGGAATGCGGCGATGGCCCAAGTGGCTACTTTCTTCTGGGAAAGCTGTGAATTTGTCAAAATTAAAATACAAAGGCCTCGCGGGCTCCGCGTTGGCAATTAATAAAAAGCATGGCGGAAAATAATTGGCCATTGTTGCGCGCCCGCCAATGAGCGGCAAGAGATTTCGTCCCGAGCCACGGTAGATGATTCCGTAAGAGAATAATCCAGATATTTAAATTCAAAAATTCACCTTTTATACCTGTTCCCCGGCAATCCGTCTAAACGACTCGGAATTTCAAAGTTGTCATGACTTTTTGCGTACAGATTGTTATTGAATGTTATTATAATTCATTAACCCGTTCGAGGAGGTTTTAAGGCTTATGAACATGGTACTTCTTCGTACAAAAACAATAATATAGCTCTTGGATTCGGACCACAGTGGTTTTATCAACTTGACTTAATTTGGTTTCATTTACATATTTTATCTTATCTTTATATCCCTTACATATTATATCCCTTTTTATATCTATTGAGGCATAGCGAAACTTAAAAACGTGATTGTGATAAGATTGACGTCTGACGTCTGGCGACTACCTACAGTATCTAATGTGTTCTCAGGTCGAATCTCCTTAACGCTACTCTTTTCAAAATATCTGTTTATGATAAAAACATATTGGCATATGTAGACACTTAAATTATGAAGATGAAATATTCAATAATCCACTGTTTAAACATCCCGGATGTTCGATGGCCGAGCGCCAAGGGTTCTCTTGCGTAATATATAACTATATAACTTATGCTGTGAATTAATATTTACTAAATTATAATGCATCTATATATTGGAGTAGAATGGTGTGTCATGTCAATGTTCTTAATGTTTTGTTAATTGTATTGTGATAATTGCTATTTTAAGAGTAAATTGTTAATAATAAAGTTCATAAACAAGCAGTCGAAAGAAGAGTAATGTGTTCCGAAGCAAGGAAGTTATCTAGCTGTTATGCGCTGCGTTCGATAGCCGGTTAATTAGTAATTTAGTATTAAATATTATTAAATTAGTAATAAAGTAATTAAACATTTTGAAAATAAAAGATGTTCTTAAAATCCAAAAATATATCTATAGTACAATAAGTTTGCTCCTTTTTTGCGGAGCATAAAAAGTTAAGTGGAAAACGGATATCAATTCCTATCTCTGCTTACCCCAGTGGAGTTAAAAAGTGGTAAAGTTTTCTACAAAAGAGGTAATAAGAAAATAAATGAAAAGCAAGAGTCGAGCGCATAAATTCGATGTTGGTGCGATGCTCAATGGATGTTAGCAAAGTTAACATGATCTTAAATCGTTTATACTCCGTAAGTCGCTTAATACTTTGGCGTGTTGCGATTCCCTGTGCGGGCTTGTTAGGAGCACCTCGCGCCCGCAAAGAACTCGCAAATCTGTCATGTCCACCGCCTTAACATCGACTTAAATGCCGACTTTGAAATTAATAAGAAATTGCGACTCGGATTTGCCAGCTAGCATAATTTATTAGGTGAGTTGAATAAAATATAAGTAAGTAAGAAGTTATTTTGATTACTTTTATCGACAAAGACGACGAAAATAGAGATTTTAGTTTTAAACATGTTTTTTGGTATTTACACGATTAGAAGAACAAATTCACGTATTAGTTACTGATCGAATAGCATCTACTAATGACAATACCGTGCGACACAATATGTTGTAAGTCAAGTAAATAATTTAGTACAGAATTTTCTTTAGTCTGAGATGAAGAGACCACGAATGTTTGCACTATTTCTCTATTCGTTGATGCCGCGATTGTGAAAGCTGTCCACGGGAGACATGGGAGGTATAACGATCGATTACAAACTATTGCAAAATGTTTTAATAGATCTATAATCTTTCAATGTACTCAAATGCTTCATATAGGAAGGGTTATAACACGTAAGTGGAAGGTGATATTGGTGGAGAGACGTTTCTGGAAGGCCATGATTAGTTTGTGACATGGCGATTACATTCCGAATGATATGGTGAAAGAAACTAAATTATTCATAACACAACTAGCACGTGTATTCCTAAAAGTATAATCTCTAACACTAATTAAGCGAATAAGGGAGAATTGTTGAACTATTGACTGTAGATGTTTCGCTGCGTAGCTGCCGATGTCACAGTAATTAAAACCAGTCGCAAATATTATTGGCTAATAAGTACGCGGCAATTTAGTTGCATTTGGACATGGTCCATAATTAGCCGGATTCAATTTGAAAGAGTGTGATAAAAACACAATTGTAACGAAATCCAATGAATCCAAAATTGGATGCGATGCCTCCGTGGGCCAAAGTCGAAGTCCGAGATGGCTTTAAGATCACGGAAAAAGAGTTTACTTCAGTATTAACTTCAATTATTATTTTAAACTGTCTATAGAGATTTTGCTGTAGCATCTGTAATGACATTTGTAATTCTGAGTTGCAATTTATTTCACTAATTAGTTACATAAGTTACTTTTTACATTTTATTAACCTGTATGCCTTACACGGTGAGTACGTTGGTTCCACTATCCACGAATACTCTACTCCATTTCAAGGAAACTAATAAAAGGAAGAAGATTACTATTGAAGTAAAGTAGATGTTATAAAAGATAAGAAATGCAGTGTTGGGTTGAGTGCTATCTAAAAATCATTTTGATTTTTTTCTGAAAATTGAAACCAGTTCATAACTCTTTCAATTAGTAGCCTTAGCCTCGCGCTACAGCCTATGGCTTCGAAAGTACCCAGTGGCGGAGTACCCGTGAAATTATAATCTAAACCAGTATGATGTATGGTATGTATGATGGCTTTGAGCATCTCCAGGCAAAGCTGGATTATCTAATCAACTGCGCACGCGTTTACACCTTTTTCAATAAAATGTCAACAAATTTATTTAATATCATTTGACTATTAACGTAACTTCCACCTTTTGCTTAGTGTCGATTTAAGTTTCCTCTTTGTGAATGGCAAGTGTTCGGAACGAGGCAACTAGCGCGATGCTCTGTCGGAAGTTAGCAAATTATCACTGACTCATAAAATTAACGCACCTTATCGATCCAGAAATAATTTTGAGATCGTAGCGCGCGTACGATTTTGTTTGCTACGGAACGTTAATAAAGATCCAAGTCGTTTGAATAAAAGAATTCACTGCGCGAAACTTATTTAAAACGTAACAAAATGTTTTCAACTTTATTGCTGATTTTATGTTGAATTCTTTAAGCAGCTGGATCCGTGTGCGTGTATATGACAAGTACGTATCCACACTCACACTATAGCCGCCAGGCCGCTACGGCAGAATGATCTTTACACAGAACAGATAAGGGTCGAAAACGAGCGTTAGCTTGGAGAGAAACTCAAATTTGCCTGCTGGAAGTGGCAGTTTTGAGATAAAATCTCACGATGCCGCAATAAAAAGCGCTCGTAGCTCGTCCGTTGTGTAATGTGCATTCAAATTGCATTGTGCGAGAACTAATTCGCCTTAGGCAGATTCGCATGTTACGATAAACACATGTTTCGAATGAGGTAACGCCTCGTTGATGCGGCGGCTAAGTGCACCTAGTTCCGACCTATTTTAACAAATTAAATATTCAATTTGTTAAAATAAAATTTGTAGACATTTTCTTACAAATAAGTCACTTGTGGCTTTCAGACATTATATGTCGATTTACTTTTGGGTATTAACGAATGCCAGTATGATAATATACCTACCTGATTTACTTTTGGAGAATAGATATTCGACAATTTTTCATTCGTACGTCTCTTCTCTTTTCCTTCCTAAGTGGGGCAAGAAGATTGAATGTGGGAGGGGATTGAAAGAAAAAAGATATACAGTCTTGTCTATCCTCTCCTGTTTTTATTATAGGCAGGCAACGCATATGCAACTCGTTAGCTAGTTGCGGATGCCTATGAGTAGCTGTGATCAGGCGAACAGCTTGCTCATTTGCCATGTTCGTCCATAAAAATATATTTTTCATTCAAAGCTTTACAAAATGTAAAGATCCTGGCACACCTCTCTCGCTTCTACATCCATACATCTACGCATACAATCTCGTCGGTAATGGCTACTACTTATATCGCCCTTCTTTAGTGTGTAAGTTTTTTAAGTTTTTTGGCAAAATATTCATACACAGCCCTACACCATGAATAAAAAATTGCGCCATAGTAAATAAAATGTTCCCTTGTAATTAAAAATAATTATGTTAAACATGGTTAATGAATAAATTATTGCACAAATTAAATATCAGTTACATAAATGATTGTCTTGTATTTAAAATGAACATAGACAAAAGGAATTAAAGTCAGGCGAAGGCGCTTAAGAGGGCAGTTTGAAGAGAGACACACAATGTATTAAGAGATAAGACTATGACAAAAGCTATTGTTCTGTACACCAATTACTCGTGCCCCGCGAATTACCTAAGGCTCATAATATAAATTAGCCGGACGGCAAACAGCGGAAAGATTTCTCTAGCTATACGCCAACATAACAATTATTCGTAAATCACTTTACTATATGTTGAAATTTACGAGACGCGCCGGAGTGCACCTTCCCTGCTCGGTGACGTCACTCGACTACTGCCCGGCGGACGTCCTGTATAAGGTGTAGTTTGGCTTTGACCGCCGACAGCGCCAGGGCGCACGAAATGCTTCTACCAAGGAGAATGTGCCTGGCGATTTCGTGATGAATATTCATTTCCTACGGGGCATGAAATTTATTGTGTTTTACATTTATATTCAACTCGGCTGTCTTATGTAACGGTAGCGGCGGGATTAGCGGATTGCAAACGAAAACGTTCACATTGAGAGCGGCCGGGCGACTGTAATGTTGTGAGCGGTTTGTTTAATCATTCTCAATTGCTAACTAAATCGATTATACATTAAAATGTATAACTAACAAAATTGCTCCGCACGTATATAGAAGTAAGATAATTTAAATAGATCCACTTGTAAATGGTTTACACGGAACTATTATTTAACGGAACGATTTATTATATTATTATTATTATATAGACACACAGCGTTCTATACCGATCATGACTGTGTTTATTGAAGAAAAAAAGAAGGTTTTGATCCGATTAAATGTATCTAAGGACTGTATTACTCTAGCTTTTTACCTGATTTAGTCAGATATTTGTACCAATGTGTACCTTTCTGTATTTAACGATCAAGCTAACAGAATGTACTTTATCATACAATTACCTCGGATTAGGTTCTCCCGGCAAATCAAGTCAACTGTGGACTGTATAATAATCGTGATGGGTTTCTACGTGGTTATCAGGGCCAAAGTGTAACTCAATTGTAATAAACTTTGTTATTCCCATTTTTTTTCTTTATTAACTACAAGCACAAAATTGTCCTGTGTATTACTGTCATCATTTAAACATAAGCTGAACTCGATTTTCGGTAATCTAATGAAAATATTTAAAAATCGTAAAATAAACCTTTAATACTAAATATCCCACTTTAATGATTTGATATCGAGATATGATCTTATGTATAATTTCTTAAAGCCTGGATTTTTTATTATGGTACACAGTTATTTTGGTGTACCTGTATGGGACCGGTAATCATGTTACTTGTAATAAGCAACGAAAGTGCCCAATAAAGTTCATCGTATATTTTTAATACCCTCTTATTTATTTCATATCTCAAAACAAGACTTAATTTACTCAACATGCTAAAAACTAGATAGGTGGTTACATACTAAAAAGAGCAATATTAGCCGGTGACCACACTCTCGTGAAAAAAAGAGGCGGGTTTGCCAGGAATGTCTTGAAAATCCATCTGCCATTGGGTAACCTAGCAAGTGTTTCGGTTTATTTCGATATAAGTATAATAAGGTTTCATTGCTACAAGGTGATCAGATTCAAAGCGAGGAGCCTGTCAAAGAAATCATGATGGTACCTCAAACTGTTAGGACCGTTAACCGTTAGGAGGTAAAGTCAACTTGTTTATTTGCGTTTCAATGCCCATCCAACCACCCATAGGCTATAAGAAGTTGACCGCATGACATAGGCTTAGCCGAGTGTGCTTGTCTAGTTCTAATTTAAAAACGTACATCACTTATTTACGAAAGCCAAGTATTATAATTAGATATTACTGGCATATGACAAACAAGATTGGCAAATGATGCGTGCGATATGACATTGCGCAGCAGGCGAGGGGCGCGGGGAAGGTGCCCGAATTATTTGACATTTGAGTTGAAATTTGGGGCGGCGGTAGTTAGTCATCGACGGTCGAACTGTACGTCGGCACACTTGGCACCTGTCGAATATTTAGCGCATAAATTCATAGCGAGCGCTCAATCAAGTCGTTCGCTTGATGGATTCTGGGCTATATTTAATCAGAGTACGCGACACTTCGCATTGTTCTGGTCGGATCGCTCCCCGTCGCCTCCTCGCCTCCGCCGACTCAAACTTATTTTATAAGCTATACACTTTTTAGTATTGAGAATCGTGTCCGTATCGTTTTGTTCGCAGTATTTTTGTGTCGTATGAATTAATTCTATGACATTAGTTCATTCAACCTCATATTCGAAAATAAACATTTATAATGCGCGAACAATCTTTTTCGTTGATGTTTTATTCAGATCGCAAGCGCCGGATTCTAACATCCAAAAAGACAAACATGTGAAACGTATTTATTACTTTAAGCATAGAGGTCATCTTTGTAAATCATAAATAATAAGTCAGTGTAAAATGTTTCAATATACTCACTCAATAAAATGCTAACACATCAGAAATAAACAAGTGTAGGTAGGTATAGCGTCGATGAGTTACGACTCTCCCAAATTAGACCAGTGTAAAATTCAAAATAGTAGGTACAAACCGTGCTGAAGTATACACAGTAACCTTTCTTTCGGAGGCCCTATGCTTAGTCCTTAAGATATCATGATAGCTAAGGATCATAATATGCAGAAATCTGTGAAGTAGTTTCAAGAAATTTTTCACAAATAAATTTTCTTGTTAGTGTAAAATGTTGGTCCGTTCCGCAATGAACTCCGAAACGAATCGTCCGATCACAATGGTCCAAGTTGAGAGATATAACGGGTTTTATCTTCATTAATGGCCCCAATATTTTTATTGCAAATTAAATGCTACAATTATTCATACTTTTATAAATTCCTAAGATATGGCGGTGTAAGATAGTTTCTTGACACGCTTCATCACCTCTTGTCATTTAGGCCGTTTACTTCTTCTAAAGTTATGCGTCTTGCCTTAGTTGCAGATCAGCTGGGATACACGGGCGAATCAGCGCGAGTTGCTAGTCTTATTTATTTTTATAGAAGCAGTGATATTGATTTAATATATGCGACTGGTGTTTGAAGAACAGGTCACTCACACAATGTGTACGTTTATTTAAAAAGTTTTCATTAGTGAAACGTTGCTGGCGAGCGGAATACTTGGGGAGGGCGCGGGCGGTAACGGGGGCAGCGGGGCGCCCGGCGTGCGGCGCGTGATTGCAGCGGCCGCGTCAAACAATTGATTAGTCGCATAAACTCGGTTTGGCGTGCTAACGATGCATCATCCAGCCTGATAATTAAATTGTAAATTAGCTAAGCCGACGCCTAGCTGCAAGCTAGCCGCCGCGCCCCGGTGCGGTCGCGTACACTGCAACGGCCGCGCGCCACACCGCTCGCGGTTTGCTCTTTGTTACTACATCTATTGTTCACTTTTCTTTCATTGTATCCAACTTTAGCTATCAGATGTTAAATCAAAATAACGAATGCGCTTTGTTTTACATATTTTAAACATAAACCCATCGGCAGACGGAGTTAATTATATGGCGGCACATCGATATGTTAGATCCGCGTACGTAGTTGTATAGATATGACACACGGAGCGGAATTACACAACTTTTCCCCGAACTACCCCCCTATCCCCCGTGCTGATTGCGAAAAATTTAATCTTGTTTCATGGAAATTTAATTTAACATACAAAATGAAAAGCTGGCCGTGGTTCGATATGAATCGACGCCGGCCGCCGACTGCTCCCTTGTGTTTGTGGACGCGATACTGCTTTGTGTGCATATTGTAATCAATTGTCGAATTGTATCAATTTGAATTTGCAGTTTGCAATTTTGACGTGAATCCATTAATTTGTTAGGCGGGCCGTCCCGCGCATTGCGCCCGTTAGCTATTTAAACATATGTCGTGCTGTAATTGCATTCATATGACGTGTTTGAACTTTGTTAACGCCATGTCCTTGTGACAGATATTAAAATATTTAGTGAATAAATTGCAACAGAATGAGCTAAATAAAAATGAATATACGCTGAAAATACGGCCGACATCAACGGCATTAACTCTACTAACAAGATAATAACTAATGACCTAAATGTACGTAAAGAATACCAGTTGTAAGGGCTATATTTACGTGCTAGAATCAACATTACGAAATTTCTCTTCCCTAATGGGACGTAATTGGGCTTAACTTTAACTGAGTAAGTTTATATATGACCAGGTACTCGTGCAAACTGAACCGTTTAAAATATGGGCGAATACAATAACATTCGCAAGTATTGCTAATACATATTTCCGTTAAAAACTCCCAGTAAGTAAGCTGATGCCTGACCTGAAGATAATATAATATTTCTATAGATTATAATGAATTTTGAAAGGATTAGGGTTATTTTTTACGTTTGCAGGTTTTTACCAATCGTCTGTCCCCTTGAACCTGTCACATAAGAGTCCCGGCCGCCACACGTAAACCATATTTATAGAGGTTCGACGCACCTTCGCGAGCAGGATTTGCGTGCCGATTCCTTGTCAATAATCGTTAATAGATATTTCAGAAGACAATGCAATCGTCTAAGTATAGCCCGCTGTGACTAACGCCCCGTCTGCGGCGGCGGCGGCACGCATGCTCCACTCTGTTAATCTTATTACACTACAGGCGAAATTTATCTCCGCTGTACACTCTTTGACAGACTGTTTGATTTCGCTCCCGCTAAACAATTATATATTGTGCCAACAACTGGATAGACTTGCACTTGACGTGTACCGCTGAAGGATTGAAGGTGGACAGATAAGAAAACAAATGCACGTCTAAGTCTAACTAATTTAAACAATGTATAGGCGAAAAGGTGGGTACTCGTATCAAGAATACGATGCGGTATTTCTATGACATCGCTTGTAAACGCAAAATGAATAGAAATATACCAAGATCTTAACGCGCGGTCCTCGGAGTTACTTTAGTTAAAACATCACTAGACATCGCTGTTACTGAGATAATTAAAAAGTTGTATAAGAAGACTCTACTCCATATGAATGGCAGCTCTTCATTGCAAAGCTACGAACACCAACCACCAGCGTACCAGTAAGTGTGATACTCACATATATAGACGCAGACATACATATAGTGGAGACGGAAGGAAAAGATGTTGAAAATAAGTATTTATCATGTTGGGCTGTTGAGGAGGCCTATACTTAGCAGTGAAATAAGCTGAAAATAAGAACAAAGATTTCTTAATGTAAATTGTTGATCGCTATTAAGCTCACTTATTGGGCCAGAAACGCGATTTAAAATGACCCTATTGCCATGTGACATGTATAGTGTTTACCGCGGTATTGAAAAACCTTAAATTATTTTATTTATTCAGTACAGGAGTTATTTACAAAGATAAATAAATATAGCACCATTTTGTTGGAAGGGAAATTGGAAGTATCGTGTCTTTTTACAAAATACCCGGTGAAATAGCTGCCCACCATTGCTGTATCTTGTGTTGTCAAATGTCCTTTTTCATTGAGCATTGCGTGCACTACAGACTCATTTGGTTCCTGATGTTTTTACAAATTCGTCATTACGTGTTATTTAATGCATTATATAGGTCTGCTCAGACTATTTTGGACTGACTGATTTGTATAAAATATTGAAATATAGTTTAACTTTTAAGGGTAATTGTCACAGAAATAACATAATAAGCATATTGTTACTATATAAAAGTAAGCCAGTCGTAATACGAACCAACGAAAACGTTCACCGCAACGTATTTCAATGAGAGAGGCTGATGAGTCGCAGCGGTCAAGTAATCCTATCACATCTATTATATTTCACCGTAAATAATTTCTCTAAAATGACCTTCACTCGGACGCAGGACCATAAATTCACGTGTAATGGCTCTAAATGGGAATGGCATAATAAAGTAATGAGATAGCATCTAATGCGATCTTTAAGTTCCTCGGATGTTTAGAAAAAATTCGGCAGTGCCATATGTCAGCACGCGTCGGAAGTCGTAACTCACAGTTATGAAGCGAGCGACACCAGTTTCATAAACATTGTTTTTCTTCGTTTCGCCCCTAATATTTATATTTATCAATCCATCTGCACATTTATTTACAGTCGAAAATAGTGCGTTTCTGAGGGAGGCGCGAGCCCAGGGGGCGCTCTGTCATTCTGATTTATTGTTTTCGCTGGTCATACTTTGAGACCCTATTATGTTTTCGGGATATAGATTTCACGGGAATCAAAAGTTTTTTTTTGACATTGAATTTTACGTTTCTAAATTTAAGAGTCAACACTGTGTCAATGACTTTAACGACCCATTTCGACTGTACGATAAAATCGAATACATCTAAACAATCATCAGCAATTCTAAACCGAGATTAAAAGACAATATATAAAATTAAATATCAAAATACAATATTATAAAAAACGCTCACTAGACAAAACAAGTAAGCACATGTTATCTATCACAAGTATATGTTTAAATAAAATTACACTGAAAATTGATGTGAAATAAACTTACAAATAGACTCTACACTGGCTAGTAACCATTTATCCGAATACATTTTATACGTTTGGTCTCGCATACGAACGATGATCAGGTCAAGGTTGCTAGTTGAGGGCGTTAAGGGACCGATTTTTGCAGCGAGCCTTGGCAGATGCTTAAGCTCAGCGGCGACGGCTCTCACCGTGCGATGATCATTATGTATAATGCAAACCTAGAGCCAGCGCGAGCTAGAGAGCGGCTATGAAGACAGATTTAGCTACAAAGTTTTATCATTCAGCATTACTTGTAAGTTCTCATTGATTCTTTCCATTTGTTTAAATATTTTTACCAATAAACGAACATTTTTTTACAATGAAAACGCGAACACTCGCCATCAAATTAATCAGTTGTTAATTTTCTAGTTTTTATTTTCGTATACGACGCGGTGAGTGATCGGTATTTTTAGACGTTCGCACACATGGCTGCGATAGCGCCCGAGATCCGAGAATCATCGCTGGAGGAATTCGCTTTGAGTAGGTGGAAACCAATTAGTTAAGCTATTGTGAAGATTATTTACTGCACGAATATTTTGATCTTCAAAGTGATCACTAATTCGATCGTCAATTACTACATCAATTGAAAAGTTTTTATTGTGAATCAGTCTTACACTTCTATATGAATAGTACCTGCAGATTATAATGCGATGCTATGGTAAATTTCAAATAAAAATGCTACTAAAAATAAACAGTATTTTTCTCTTTGACAATACAAAATAGGTACATATTATTAAGAATTAAATAATTCAAATTTTAGCTCTGAATTACGCTCTAGATGTCAATGTATCTTGTACTTTTGATCGACTGATCCAAAAGGAGTGTATGTTTCTCTTGGGTATGTATATGTATATGTGTGTTGCTATGAACGTTCCCCATCCATGGCCGATTTTGAAGAGTGCGGTTTCATTAGATTTGTTTATTTTATTCGGAGTGTCATTGGGCATATGCACATACGTTAAGTTCGGATGGCAGTGAAAAATTTTATAATTTGATATTGATAGTCTGAACAGAACAATAAAACCGTGGAATTCTCTCACTTGTGTTGACAACTCGACTTCAGGAACCTTTAATTTTTTCAACTGAAATGTGTATGAGCACTATTAATGTTTTTTTATTGTATTCTATTTATTTCAGATACAACATGCGCATTGTTAGCATTATCAACATAACGGACCGTTATGGTTATTTCGGTTTCAACGCTAAATAATTGCTAATGAATAAAAAAACATTTTGGTATTCCCGCGAGTGCAATACTTAAAATATAAATAGGTGTAATTGTTTAGAAGTTTTATTTTTATCCGCGTACTAACAAATCTCCGGAAACGCAAAATTGTAGGTGTCAAAAATACTATTTGACTCGCGCGCTCTAAGTTACAACGACCAAGACTTTGTGATACTTTTACTCAAATCAATAAACTACGGTCCTATTACTTTTTTATTATTTAACACAAAGTGGTTTTTTCAATTAAGAAAATGACAAGTAATTCTTTTCAATAGGTCAAGTCTACAAATAAGTATTTTTAAAGCTTTATATAAATATTTTTTAAAAGAACCTGGTCATCGGGATTATGGTAGGAAAGTAGGTAGTACCAATGATGGCCACTTTGTACCAATAACAATAAATAACGAGATTTCCATTCTATTTATTGTGCAAAGAAAACTCCAGTTAAAATTGTTGTCTTTGTATAGACATTAATTTGTTTTTAAATATCTCATTAAGGAGCAGCAGAGTTAGAACTACTAATTAATTTAGTAAAAAGACTGATTGTTTGTCGGTAAGGATCAAGAAATACGGTCGGTCAAATAATACAGCAGCAGTCTCCTCAATACATGACATATTTATGCACACAGTAGGTGCAACGCACGGGGCACGAGGACATATGGCGCGGCAATTTATGAACACGAGAGCCCATTACCATTTTAAATATTATTTTTAGGGAATTTCGTGTCAGATCTCACTCGTCGTCTGGCCGTATATTAAGAGATGCGATCCTCTGATTAAGTCGCCCTGATGTTTGTGAGGCGGAGTGCTTTGGAGTATTCCGTTAATTAAACGCTGGCTTAGTGTGAAACATGGCTTCATTTAGATATAATAAGGGCACTATGTTAGTGTTGTGATGGGCATTAAATTCTTATCTCCTCTACATCTATTTAATCTGTTGAGGGCATAGACGCGATGACTGACACTGAAACTTTTTGAAGCTGAACGAAGGCACAAATAAAATATCAGCTCTACTAGAAAGAATACCTTGTTATAGAATAGTTTTAGTAAATTAGGCAGTGCTTAGAATGGGTTCGCTTGATACTTGATCTGAGTCTTTCTTTTGACCTGCTTGCGCATACGTTACAACGATCGAGCAAAAGATGAGAACGAATTTACATAGATTTTGTAGTACGCCATGCGATCGGATATAACCTAAAATTGTTAATTAGTGAATACACGTACGAATGGTTTTAGATTGTCTTTGAATAGTTTCATACGCTGTGTGACAAAACCCGGCGCCAAGTAGATAAACATATTTTATAGATAGATATATTTTGGTTTCATGTCTAACATTTAGTGTTTGTTACGTGTACCTAAAATAAACTATCTACGCGTCAGTCAGTCACAACACAAATGAGTAATACAGAAAAAAGTCTCATCTATTTAATCAGTTGTAGACATAGCTAGCTAGCTATAATAGGTTGTTTACCTCTCACCTTCTTATTAGGTTGAGATATCTGACATGCGCCGTATATCAGGAACGAACTACATCAAAAATGAAACTTCTACTCGTATCGAATCCGTGACCCGTCCCATGACAACTAGTCAATCAAAGCTAGCGTACGAGTGCCATAAAATGTAGGTATTCCTTCCATATACATTTTTATATTTAACTTCAAGATTAGCGCTGATGCTGATATTCTCAGATGATAATTTTCTATTTGAATTTAGATTGCGGCAAATAAAAATATCTGTTTTACTTAAAAAATCTAAAAAGTTAATCTTATTGAAATGATATTCCACCGACCGGTTCTTAAGTGTATTGTGGGCTAATGTTTGCCACGAGCCGTTAATAGTTTACCAGAAAGTAATGAACGGTGTTGTTGTGATTCGTCTAAACAAACAAAGCTGGGTCAACCGCGCGGTTAAACTTCATGAAACGGAAGCCGGCGGCGGCATGTGCGCGCGTCCTTCGCCTTGTCAATAACAAGCGCGTGCGCAGACCCGCTGTCTGAACGCGCCCGCGCAGACTCATACACTCTAACCCTTATAACGCATACGATAAAATTTAATTTACTCCTCCGTCGACAAATTTATTGTTCCCCGAACACTAAGCTCTGCTGTAGTTCAACACATGCCACTGTTTTAAAATCAAACAGTGAAGGGATGTTGATTGAAAGTGGGGTTCTCTGTGAACTAAACAAATACCGTCATAACCGCAATATGACAAATAGGAAATCAATTAACGTTTTAAGGTATATTACATTGACACTCTGGAGTATGTTTAAATCTAAATACTTCTTAATACTACTAATAAGACTTTGAGATCAGTGCCATTAGCTATTTGTAATTCTCGTAACAAATGGAGTTGTGACCAACTTTAGATCGTTACATAACATGAAACTTCATGTGATGGTTAACGAAACGATTAGCAAACAGGAAAAAAAAACAGTTACTGTATCCTGTTTTCACTTTTGTATACGCACAATAAAGATAAAAAGCGTGAAAGATTTTATAATTTATTTACATACATACATTTTATATACATACCTTTGTATCTGACCGAGTGCAAATCTAATCTGAAGGTTACAGCGCAGCTTACGACAAACTTTTACGAGACTTCGAAATATTTCTCACATTAGAAGGATTCCTCTTGAAAACTTCAAGCCTGGGGCAAATATATTCCTATGATGTTTAAGTCAATAAGATTTGTAAAAGAGGCTTAATTACTAATATTGTTTTTTACTGTTCTAGCCAGCCTTATGCCTGTGCTTGAAGAAGGTTCACGCTCGAAACCAAATGGTGGATTCGAAACATCAACGTCATGTTTAGTACATTAAGCCATTGCATTATTGCAACTTCGCGCTATGCAAATTCTTGTGAGGTCAATGAAACACAATGTCTTATTTTATGATTTTATATAACGTAGTATGTAGTAAGTTTGTCACAAGGCATTCTTCGTTACTCATGACATGCATGTTAACCTTTTGATCCTTAATTTTTCTACAATCAGTGTTACTTTCGGGCTTCCCCTAATAATATTCGTTTCGTAACTTATCCATTCGTTTTGCTACTGCCTCCACACATCCATCTCAACATTAGCATTTCTGCCGCATGCGCTCTCTTTTCAATCGTTCCTTTAGCAGCCCAACACTCAGATCCATACAATATCACAGGTCTTTGATGGCTTTGTAAATTTTCCCATTTACATTTTTGGCCTACCACACATATCAAATTAATTTGTTCAACGTTGATAATATGTTACTTGTCTTATTGTATCACTACACGCATAACATCCAAACGGCTTGTTGATCAACTTTCAAATGTACAGAAGAATAATATAAGCATATTAGATTATATTTTTGTTAAGGAACTAACAAAATGTTACTAGGGTAAAAATTTATATTTTAATTTAATATGCTGCATCAGGCTTCATATGAAAATAAAGGTGTAATCTATTTGATATTTAACACATTTCGTGTAGACATATTGCAATGAACTTTTACATTTTTTTGTTTTCCTAAAAATAAAAGTATTAGCTGCGATCAACAAACCTATTTTACTTGTGTGGAAGATGATAAAACATGTTTTTAATTATGTCAATAATATTTTATCTACGGTCCCATCTAATTTTATTTGAATCTTTGTTTTAAAATATTTAGATTAGTTTATTCTGTATGGATTAGTTGTAAATCAAATTTTAATGCCGGCTTTAGTGAAACCGAATAATAGCAGTTTATATTTTATAAGAGTTATCTAAATAACATATCGTATGTTATTTATTCCATAATGATCGGAAATACTTTATGACTGTTAGGAATATTCTTAGAAATTAATATTTTGACATTTAATTGGTGAATAATATGACGTTTTATAATATTACGCAATCTTAGAAATTATATCAATTAAAGCTCAACATGTGAATCAAATATTATTTTATAGGATAATAGGCAAACCGGTATGCGGCTCTTTATATGTGATTATAATAAAAGTTATGCAAATATTTATAACAAAGGTGAGCGGCAACAACCGGCTATCCTGCTCACATATTCGTTCCGAACGCGTCTCGGTCTGAAAGTATAGGGTGAAAACAATTAGGCATCACTTGTAACATTTTTTCCTTGCTTCGACACTGAACTATGCCGAATAAAGTTTGGACTATCCTGCGCGTGGCTTGAACTAGTCGATGTTCATTCAGGATCAACTAGTCGTGCATCACCATTTTATTGCAATAGCGTTCAACACAGATTCCTGTTGCCGCTTAATAATCCAACACTTCTCGGTACATAATATTTCAAACCTTACAGTTTCACAGTACCATTATGTATTTTATATATATCATACTTACAGCATCCGTCATCATCTACTATGCGAAGTGGATCCACAGTTTCACATTTTCTACACAAGCAATACTAAGATACCTTTTAGAAGACTTCCCACATCGTCTCATCTTCCCTACTGCGTATCCATGGTTTATTTTTCCAAAACTTTGTTACTAGGAATAGCACAATATGGTCAGTACGTTCTTTATATAAGAAAAGGCTTGCATCTATAATATAATATGCAATAAAATGTGCTACATATAAATAAATCTATATTATGTATAAATATTTTAAAAGTCCAATTATCATAGTTTATTTAATGTATTTAATGCAGTTTTAAATATTTAAAGCGATTTCTATGAACTGTTCAGTCAATTCCAAAACCTGTTTCGTCATGGTCATAGGTCATCAACTTTTATGACATAGGTAAGCACCACATACGACTGTGGAGATAACGTACAAGGCCAAGTTCATTTCGTCATTACAGCTTACATCGTAAAGGTTCGTATTCGTTATATATTTGTATTAGACTCGACCTCACCTGACAAATATTTCAATATAAGATTGATTGATTGTACAAGCTGCTAATCTGTAGACATATTAACTACCATTGTGTACCATTGACTTCCTACCCATCTGCTACTGTGTGCATTTATTGCTTACTTAGTTAAAGTGTATCGAATAAAATTGAAATCAACATTTAGAATAAAAATTATTAGGTTGTAAATAATAGCTTCTTTATAACATCGACACAACAACTAAAACTAATGATTAAAAACATTCGATACATCACTTATTAAAATTATTTCAACTGTATAAGACTAGTGTCGGTATCTAGAAATATCAATATTTTTTGTTGCACTGGGACGTATACTGAGGTCCAGGGTACTTCCGAAATTAATCCACGTACAGAATATATCCTCGTGTAAATTATATAAAATAACTCCTTTCAATTTTCCTAAAATACATAAAATGTGCAGGAGCAGTGGTGGCTCAGCGGCTTAGGTCCCAACTTACGTACTCGGTCGCGGGTTCGAGCCCAGGCAGGCGCTTTACTTTGTGTAATTTATTTCATCACCGCTGCTGCAAAAACGGTGAAGGAAAACATCATGAGGAAACCGGCATGTTCTTAAAACCACCAAATTCGAAAACATGTGACATCCACCTACCTGCACTGAGCCACCGTGGTGAATTACGGCTCATTCCCTCCCTCGGCCTGTGTCCCTGCAATGGAAACATTCTATAAAAGGCTGATTTATTATATTATATTATTATATAAAATGTACTAAACAACATACAGAGTAAATTTTCTTCAATAGTTCATTTCTATATTGGCGGGAATAAGTAGATTAATATGGGGAACGAATCTAACCTAGTTTTTAACGATGTTACGAAATTTCTGAACCGCACTTAATCATGATTACCGGTTGAACTAGCATTAGCCTCTCCAACATAAATCGGCATGTCCATATTGTCTACGAGTGGATTGAATTCATGAATCACTGACGATAATACTATTTTTTTGACTTGCGATTGACGATTCCCTAACTGGTTGAAGAAAACGTAGTCGATCTTAACTCAAACAGTCCCTTTACCATATTTATTTGCCGCGCTGGTATGATAATGTTAATGGATTCGTGGTCAATGCATATTCTGTACACAAAACGTATGGATTGCAAAAGTATTTTTAGTAACATGACTATAATAACCCGTTTTCCACAGTTTATTTTTCCGTACTTAGTTGATATACTGTAAACTAGGTTGTTTTATTCTATTTTTGGATTCGGTGCCAGCCAGGGTAAGTCTATAACTACCACTGGGGCACTGTCAACGCGAGTTCCCGGAGTTCCTGTGTTTGGTAGCCATCGGATCAACATAATTAGTGGTACCCGGGCGAAGCCGGGGACAGTTTTCTTAGTATATTAGTATTTCCTTAGCTGACGCCGACTGCAAAAATAAATATGATTAAGAATTGATTGTTATGTTTACTTGCGTAAAATTATTTTATACTTTTTAGTGCAATATTTGTTATTGAATAAATTTATTTGAAGTCGGTTTATTTTTGTTAAAAATTTTGTTTATTAACCTAACTGATTCGTAATGCAAATAGAACGCTGCTATTTTCTTCACAAATCGTAATCGCTGTGTTCCGTCCGTCGGCGGGCTTCGACTACACTTCTGATGATATCTCGCACTGGTTGTAGCCTAATATTCTCACTACACAATAGAGTCTACACACTATATAATATACGACTACTAATGACAATTAGTCAAGGCTCGGGCCTCAAGAGTTATTGTCATGACAGGAGTAAAAACTGAGTCTCGGTCCTTTGACATATTCTTATAATGACTCTTGCTGTCTAAAGTCAGCCACGCAACTTTACTTGTCAGTGCCGTACTTATGCATTCGGCAAACCGGAAATGAGAGCGACAACACTAAAAAGTATAGTATTAAAAAGAGCAATCTGATTTTTCTGTGCACTTATTGTTGTTTTTGATGCAACTTTATTTTAATTTACCCTCATCCAATTATTTTGTGATCAATAACTTATCGATTCCTTCTGATTTAGCATGGAATGATTTTGATGACATTTGGAATAAAAATAACATTTTTAAAAACCGTACGTTACGTATAGGTTGCCCGAATTGGCTGTATACCTAAAATTAATTGTGAAAGTGTTGATAACATTCTTATCTTCCTTCTTAGAAAGTCTAGTTAAGAATCACTTAAGGAATTATTTATGTAATACCAAATAATACTTGTATTAAATTGTTGCACAGCCAGTTCCTCAAAAACAGGAATATTTATCAACTACAACCTATTTACTACTACAATCTATTTATAGAGGTTTTTATTACATTTTTGAAAGTTAAATATTAAAATACAATGCTATATAAAAAGCTATACTAATATTGCACAAATAATATAAACAGTTGACAATAGTTCGATAATTTTCTATGTAATTAGACGGAACCATAAAAGCAACAGAATATTTCTACAAATTCTAACTAGAAAAACATATTCCTTCTCTGTTCTATCGATAATTTTACTAAAAACCAGAACAAAATACAAATATAATTAAAATAAGATATACATTAATGAAGAATTGAGGTTCCAAAGCAGTGTCCAGTTTTATCTCATTGAATAAGGAAAGATTCAATATGTCAAGGCTGACAAAATAATAATGTAATCAGACGTTTATAACAGTGCATCTATTATGACGGCAAAGACAATTTGAAGTTTTGGTGCCTTCTCGTGCACACCTCCTAACATACAAGTCCCTCACTAACATACATTTTAGACCGAGTATTATCTTCTAAAGTCGGAAAGAATATCTGGTCATTTTACTTTGTCTTACATTATTATTGAAGTGAAAACTTCTTTCGTCCCATAAGACGATATTTGATAGGGAAAAATCTTATAGGTTCGCGTAAATAATATGCCACATGCTTCTTTACGTGTAAATACGGAACCGTTTGGACCAACTTTTTTTCAATTTCTTGTATTCAATTTTGAATTTTATCGTTAAGATACAAGTATTTATTTTAGTTGATTATTTATTTATTTTTGAACTATTGTATCTTCCCACCTGTTCACTTATGTTGGCAGTCGTTGTGACTCCCTGTGTTTTTATTTATTAAAATCGTTGGCTACTTAATTTCCGCTACGTTTATAATAATAATAATAATAATAATAATAATAATAATAATAATAATAATAATATTTATTTATCCCATAACAATAATACATTATGTATAGTCGTTACAACTTTATTAAGCAGGGGACTGGTGTCTATACTAGGGATAACCCTGTGTTATGGATCACCAGGCCCTCGCCTCGCGAATCTTATCTAACTAATATAATCTTACAACATTTAGGTTACAAGGGGATCAAAACATTATACATATCTTTAATTTTATAAGAATGTGTATGTGAGCATGTGTTTGTGTGTGTGAGTGTGTGTCTGTGTGTGTTAGTTCGTGGGTATATTCAAATATAAAACAAAAATACGAATTCTACATTATTATATGAAGTACGTTTTCAGTATGTTCATAATCTAAGCTGTCTAGCCATTTTGAAACTTTGGTTGTACATAATCGTTTAGTTAGCGGATATAAATTTAAAATTTTATTCAATTTATTGTATAAATAGTCCCCTAGAAAGGAGTATGACTTTTGTGAGAATCGAGAGTGAGTTTTTATGTGACAAACTGCAAATTTGCGCCTTTTCTCTGTTAGGGCACTTGGATCGAAATATAACTCGGAGTGTTTTCTTGTTACCGTGTTCAGAATATATAGTTGGCGTACGGTTTTTACTCCACATATTGTATATAGATCCTTAGTTGGATATCTGTATGGAAGGAAATAGGCAGTTTTGAGTACAGCACGTTGGGCTCTTTCAAGTTTTAAAAGTATAGTTTTTGAGGTCCCACCCCAGGTTGTTATGCAATAAGATAATAGAGACTGACATAACGCTTGGTATATCATTTTTATGGTACGCTGGTCAGCTACACTGCGCAAGCTCTTAAATATATACATCAATTTGCGTAGCCTGGATGTTAGCATATCTACATGATTGCTGAAGGTGAGTTTGTAATCTATTTGTACTCCAAGGTACTTAATTGTGTCAACTAGCTGAAGCTTCGGACAATCACAGTTTATAGACTCATTAGATTGTAGGCAATTATGTGAGTCTATAGAGTAAAGAAGATTGGGTATTTTGCCTTTCTTTTTAAATATAATGTATTTTGTTTTGTCAACGTTGAGTGTTAGCAAGTTATCTAGAAGCCATTCAGTAACCGAGTTGAGACCAGATTGGGCGTATCTGAACAAATCCTCGTAATTATCCGCGTAGAACACAAGAGCTGTATCGTCTGCAAAAGAAACTACGTGACCGTTTAGTAACTGTAGGTGGCATAAGTCATTAATATATATGAGAAAGAGGGTAGGACCCAATATACTGCCCTGGGGTACGCCGCAACTAACAGGAAGTCCCTCACTTATAGTGTTTCCAACCTTAACACATTGAGTTCTGTTATTTAAGAAATCATGGAAAAGCTTGAGCTGTGTTCCCCTCACTCCGATATATTCGAGTTTTTGAATTAAAACCGGGATGGGGACCGTGTCAAATGCCTTGGCTAGGTCCAGAAAAATTGTAAGACACTTTTTATTTTTGTCGAGACTTTGAAACACATAATCGGTTAACTTATGAACCGCATCTGCTGTTGATAAGCCTGACTGAAAGCCAAATTGTGTTTGTGATATCAATGAGTTTCTGTTTACAAAATTTGTTAACCGAGCGTTCATAATTTTTTCCAAAATCTTAGACATCGAGGGAAGTATAGATATTGGCCGATAATTATTGATACAGTCCTTAGCTCCATTCTTATGGACAGGAATTATAAGCGACCTTTTAAATACAGACGGAAATATTCCGTTTTCTATTGCTAGGTTGCACACGTGTGTCAAGGGTGGTACTAAAATATTTTTATGTAGCTTTAATAAATTGGCGCTTATGTTGTCCCAACCTAATGCATTACTTTTTAAGGACATTATAAGTCTTTCGACTTCCATTTCGTCAGTAGGCAACATCACAAAAGATTTTGGATTATTTAATAGTTTGCATGAGATATTAGCATCCTTTGACCTAGGTGTTTTTAATATTTTATCTGCGAGGTTTTTACCCACATTCGCGAAGTGCCTGTTTATATCATTAACTACATCTTTAGGATGTACATGCTGAGGAATTAGTTCAGTTACAGGTAATTTATTTTCTTTTCTATTAGTCATTTTATTAATTGTTTTCCACAATAATTTCGGATTATCTCTAGCTTTTTCTAACTCATTCTTTTCGTACTCCCTTTTTAGATTCTTTAAAAGATTGTTACAAAAGTTACGGTATCGTATATATGTGACTTTGAGAATTTCGTTATTTGGGTTCTTTTTTTGCTTTATATGGAGTCTATCCCTATTTCGCATGCATTTTAGTAAACCGTTTGTTATCCATGGCTTAATGACTTGTTTACGTTTTGAAATATCGATACATTTTGAGTTCAATTCAATGGCCTTGGTAACAGAAGAGATAATATAATTCGCTGCAAAGTTAGCATCATTCGAATCAAATACTGGCTTAAAATCAATTGTACTTAAACTTTGGGACAGCCCTTCCTGGTCAGTGCGACTTGTGAGACTGTTTTTGTTATTACTACAAGGTTTAATGTGAACATTACTCATATGTTTGTTTTTAGATCTGTGTGTGTCTTGTATAGTATTGACATTCATTTCGAAACTTATCTTTGATGACTTTGCACATTTCTTTGACATTCCCAAAGGATAAGATGAGAGAGGAAACACTCGGAGGAATATTTAGTGCAAGTGAAGATTGCACGTGAAAAAATTAAAAAGGAAGATATTACGCTAGGTTTTTTCAACTAATTTAGTTGTAGTCTATTTATTCTATTTTAAATAGTTTTAAAATTACACGAAGTTGATTTTATCATAATCAATTAAAATATTCGTGTAAACGCTTATGTTAAACAAATATGTTTGGTCGCACTACTCAGAAAAAAATGTTACGCCGCTTTGTGACGAGCCGGGCCAGTGGGTCGTGACGCTAGGGCCGGACATTGCGGTAGGTGCCAGCACCTTGTTCACTGGCTCTGTACAGCCCGGTGCTAAAAGCATAAGTTTTGATAACTTGCCATATGAGACTATATCTCTCTACGATTATTATTCCTAACTAAGTATTTACGATAAGTATTAGTGGGAAACGTTAGCATACGCGGATATGTCCTGAAACTGCGACCAAAATCACTGAAGGACGAGCAGGGTCAACTAGTCTGCCAAGTTCAATGATAACGGCACAACCCTCATAAGAATGACTACTACAAAGCAATGCCCTCGGTGCCTCGCCTTCCTTGTTCCTGGCTTCGGTATCGGCAAGGGTGGCAGTCGGGTGGGGTTGGCAACAAACCAAACGTAACAAGTATTTGTTACTGTAGTACAGATGACTGAGACGGCAAACAACTCATGTCAGGATCGTTTAATGTAAAAAACACTTGTCTACTGAGCCACTTTGACTAAAAACGGCGGTGTGTTATCTGTTTACTTGTTCCGTAGTTATCCGGAAACATGCTCCATTTTCCGAAGGTCTCTTATAAGTCTTATTTACATAAATTTAATAAAACATAAAAAATCTTATCTCATTTTTCGACAGCTCAATGATTCTGTCAGTGAATGTACTTAAAAGAATAATAAACAGGCACAATATCAAACGGAAATATCGGGTTCGTCAACGCCATTATATTCATACAACAAAGGTCGCATCGTTTATTTTACTCGAGGAAGTTGTATTAGGTGGGGTGTACCTACTTAACGATTAACGCGCATTAAAAAATTACGTATTCAGCGGGAGTGAACATAGACGTAGCCCAGCATCGACCTATATATACTCTTTATCTTTATTTAGGAAGAAACTTACGGAAAATGTCGTTGGAAAAATCTTTCTCGATTGGCAACTAGTATCACTATTATAGTACCTTAGAATTGTGCGCTATATCCTGAGATATATTTCTGAGCTATCCAATCGGCAAAGCTTAAACTCTAATGGTTGATCACAATTCTTGTACTGGGACTTCAACAACTTTTAACTTTCATAAATTCACAATAATATTTATATTCCTAATACTTATAATTAATGTAATGTGTGTAAGTATAACGTAAATAACGATTCTTATACGAAACTGAATTAGAAGAGATACAGTGTAATGTCAATTAAATACGGATAGTAATGCGAGCTCTATGTGTTATCTTAACGGTTGTTACTTACTACTTCATTGTCAAATCATTGATGCAAAATAATCAAAGAAAAAAATTAAATTCGACGAATCTGTAGAATGTGTTAGTGGTAATGTACCCATAACTCGGTAACAGGTCGTCCTTCTTGAAAATTAAGGTCATAAAAATTTCAAAGTAGAAAGCTCTTGATGGAAAGCGTATATCTCGCGTATCAAAGGAAATATAAATGCTGTCCAAAGGCGAATATGCGGCAATCCCTCACACAAGTGGGTAAGACGGCCTGAATTTTTAATGTTACACTCAGACCACTGCAAGCCGTAACAGTTTTCTTGTCATTGGTGGAGTGGAGATGCGAGATAAATTTTGCAGAGTAGCCCCATCTTTTCGTTTCGGATAAATTTTTAATGCAAACACGCTGTATAAGGACTTCAAACATTACACTTATAACACAATTTGTCGATAAAAACATGCAATAGAAACAATATTCTAAACACAAAAAAGCAAAGATACAATAAACGTCGAAATCAATCCATTATTCACCTTGAGTTTACGAGTCGACTTCCTCATAGGCGTCGATAATAATGAAGTCTAAAACAATAACGAAACAATTACTTTATACTTTTTTGTTTTCATTGCAATCGAAGGCCGCATCGACAATACACAAAACAAAGTTGAGGTAATTCGTCTTGCCATATAATTTCAGTTAATCAAACGCCACGTCACCGCGAGGCGTGGTCCGGAATCGATTAAAGCATTCCATTTCCTGTCTTTTTATGAAGCATAATTAATGGAAAACTGATTAAAAAATTATAAGTATAAGTTTTCGTCATCGCGATCCAATTATAATAAAGAAATCAAGCGATTCTTAGAGCTATTAGCGATCTGCACAGTCAACTGTGACAGCTTCCTCGAATGTTTATTTCTTCATGAACAATTGGTTTTTACGCGGGAGCGCGGTGACAGAGGACGTTTTTTCTACGTCGGCCGGCATGATGCTCTTGTTGGGGCGCGCGTCGCGGGCAGGCAGCTGCCCGCAGCCGCTAAGAAAGCACCGGTGCTTTTAATTATTAAAGATGCTTTTTTTCACGATATAATATCGCGATTAGGAAGTAGATCACCGTTGATTACGATAGTCTTTTTGCGACAGTTTTTAGTCTTCAGGCATGCAGCGGAGCGTTGCTGCATTTTTTGAGCAGTTATTTGAGATTGTCTCCGCGACAATGGATTTATAAATGCGCATTGTGAAATATAGTCGTTCAACACAACTCAAGATATTTTAACGGTAAATTTTATAAACACATTAAAATGAAAATACGTAACATTAGTTTGGAAATAGCTGACAAGTTGTCATACATTAAAATGTTAATATACTCATCTCAAACCCGTTAACTGGTTGTTACTGATTCTTAATATTTATTTTTTATTAAGTGATTCAGTGAAAAATTAATGCCCACCTTCCGGTTGCCTTAACAGCGCTAATAGTTACGATATTACTACGGTAGTGTCAAGTGAAATGTCCGCGAGTCTTCTTCTGTACTTTGTGAACATATAGCATAGAATCAAATGTGAAGAATATATGTTTAGAATTAGTAACATTTATATAGCAACAGAAATTAACACATAACTACGATATTAATGTACAATAGTAAGTAGTATGTGAGACCGTACTCCGTGGTTAGAGGCCAGATACACATCTGCAACTCCATCGGTGTTCCATACACTTTTCGTTTTTCATTTATATGGTTTATGAGTGGTGATGACCTCATATCAGGTGACCCATTGATATTTTTTTACTTTTCTCAAAAATGTGAGCACTACTGATTAATTTGAAGTCCAAAAAAATATTACTCTACGTATTTTCACCGGTTACAGTTGCGTTTCTCATAAGACCTAGGCTGTCAACGCCAATTTAACAAATATATACGTTCGTTTAACCCATATTCCACTAAAAGTGCTGACCTCTTGTAGACTATTGATCTGATAAATATTATTTCTTTATAGTATTACATCCCAGAGCCACTCAGCTATTCTCATTTCTCTTTTGTGAAATGTTCCTCTATTATATTTAAATTAAATACCATAATAACGTATTAAATTATGATTAATTCAAGTAATTGTGTACAAAATCATCTGATATATGTACAAGTTAAGTGATTTTTAATATTCGTAATAAAATTTGTCAATTAATGTATGTAAATTATTATACGTCTTGACAGATATAATTGGATGATGTGTTTAAATATCACAACATCGTTAACTAATTGAATATCACGGCGGAAAGCAGGACTTTAATGTGAATTTTAGTATAATCTCACGTCCGTGTCACTCGCGACAGACAGTTATAGGATCGTCTTACAAAGTAATCTTTCAAAATTATCCAGAACGTCAAACATGAGGACGGTTCTCGCCAACTGCTCATTGCACTGCTTTGACACGTGTCAGCACCGATATGGCTCTTATGAAACACAAAAGAATCTTTATATGACAATATCCTTTAGCACCGTTTCCAACACTAGCTCCGACGTTACTTGTTACTTTTACAAATACAAATCACTTTGTCATAAGCTGTCCAAGAACTTAGGTTGACATGTAAATAAAATATTTTAGCCCCTCCGCGTCTGACTTATGAACTATTTTCGTTTAACATGCCACCTCGTTACTTTAACAACGGAAGCTGTAGCCCAGTGTGTGGTTCCACGCTTATGTTATTAAATGATTAATGGTACAGGATTACTTTGAGCAAGATTTCAAGCGACTTTAATGGCTGTGTTTAGGACCATAAGGTACACATTTGTTGCGAAAGTATACGTACTGAAATATTAACGGGAGCGGACGAGTGTTGATCCAGAAGTAATTGGTGTAACAAACAATTTGAGTGATATGGTATAGTGATTTACCTATTCTACAATAAACCGGATACCCACTTCGAAATTTATAGTTTTGATAATTGATAAAATAATATCTTTTATTCAAATCACCCACGCTATTAGATTAAATGTTGCCATATTGTTTGAATTATGGATTTATGTGCTACATAACTGCCTTGTTTTTAACTTCCAATAAGATGATTAAATTTTAATGATCAATATATTTATCTTGTCATTAGCATACGATTTGGTTGAAATAAATAGAACATGGAATCCGTCTGTTGAAAGGGTTAGATTCTATCTAATTATACGGGAAATTTATACTTGGAACAGATAGAAATGTATTAAATGATTCGACGAATAATCCATTTTATCAAGAAAATAATATCACGGCTTGAGTCATCCTGTCCTTACATTCTCCGAACTAAAGCTTCAATACCTTAGGGAATACTAGAGGCGAAAGCAATGCTATTACTTCTTAGTAAACATCATCATTATGGCGGTCTCGTTACCGTTATAGAAATCATCATTTCATAGTCATTTATTTTCATTAAAACACGAAGAACTTTCTTACTACGTTTACCAATAATCAGTCATTCTCTTTCTTCCGCGCTGGTTGTTAGATATACCAGTCTCGAGCTTATACTTTTGCCCCGCTGCACCGTGTTGTTGATTGCTGGACTATGAGACATGCTATTTCATGCGACCGATTATCGACCGAAACGACGACGAAATGTATCTATATTTCGTCGTCGTCAGAATGCTATTTGGCAAAATATGTATATATGCCGATAACGTCTTTGTCAATTATTTCTAACTTAAAAGTCTAACGTGCATATCGTAACATCAAATATTAAAAAGTATCGATGAAAATACACACATAAAATTATATAATGTATATATGACGATCGCTGCAAAAAACTTGACTTTTATCATTTTTACGATTAGTTACGAGTTCGTTGGTATAGTCAGTTCGCATCGTTGCTCTTAGTATCAAATTCTTAATACTATTGGCATGACACTATTTTTGTAATTGTAATCGTGTATAAAATGTTGAGTTAGGGTGTTTTCTCTAATGGTTTTTGGTTTTTATTCTTGTAGTGAGCGTATTAAGCCGCAATTTTTCTACATAAATAAAACACATGAAAGAGGACTTAGTGAAATAGACAAGATAGTACATTCGGTTCGTCAATCGATCGCGTGGTTCGGTAGTGGCATTATTTTTCCAGATCGCGATATCAAATTGATAAGTGAGGCACATTCGCAGCGGGCGGGCGAGGCATTATGAAATTGGCCGTACGTTAGACGCCGTTACTTCAGATAAAATATAACCGGCTCCGGCGAACTGGCTCATATCTGTCGGACGGGCGGCGTGTTCCTAGCACCCGACTCACGTACCCGCTACACCCGTCATATTGTATATCACTTAATTAATAATGTATCAACAGATTATTGCCATTAGCGACCGCTTGATATATTATGCGACGCACGTCCATAAAACTAATAATTCAAGTCGACGATATAAAATAACTATAAAAATGTTTACCAAGAAAATGGAACTGATATGATATTTTAAAATAATAATTGGCCTAGATTAAGCGAAATGCTTAATGTCAAAATATGCTAATTAAACATTTGATTTAAAAACTAAAATGGTCATTTGAATTTATGAATACGTAATAGCTAATGTAACAAAAGAAATAGACGAGTTCCGGCAGGTGACGAAATAACAATAAAATATGATGTTACAAGCCTACAGAGAGACCATTAATGGTTTATACCATAATGTTATAGTTATAAGTTGGACGAATGTACATATTGAGAATGGATCCACAATTCACATGTTGGGACAAAACAGATAAGCAAGACTATTCATCAATAGAAGAGCTTGTTTGTATCTTGTAAGTAGATCTTATGTCAATAAATCCTACTAAAAATGTATTAGGTACTTAGGTAGGTAAATAAAGTCTTGGTTTGTTTAGTTCCGTAAGACAAAGAGAAAATTATTTTTTCTTTTTTATCCAAGTTGTTTCTATTTGACATGAAAAAAAAATAATGCCGATTCATATTTAGGTAAGGGCACGTCAGGGAAGCCGGCCGGGGCAACGTTTGCGATTTATGTTCTAATAACTTTAACATTTTCCTTTGCCGTTCGCTACTACTGAATTCATTTTGTCATGCATTATTGAGCGAAATAGTTTACCGGGAAGTGATAAAACTATATGAGATGATCAATATTGCCCGATTGATTGCAACGTTGCAGTTGTTTTGGTTATTTAATATATTCGGTTTCAAGTAGAAGCAACGAGGATCTTCCTAACTGTAATTCCCGGCTGTGTAATGGCTATAATGATGATGTCTTCATTCAGTTATGGCTTAGGTCTTCTGCCCTCTCATGTGCTCTTTGGTGGCTGGCGTACCCGAGCTTGTTGCTAAAAGCACGAGAGCACAACAAAGACAAGACATAGTCAAAGTTCCACCAACATAATTGTAATGTATGGTCACTGGTTGGCGGGTCTTCAGTTCATCTCGCTTTGTGTCGAGTTCCTTACGCCGCTCAACTTCGAAATTATCAACCTGTTGGTGGATAAGTCGCCTCCATTCGCGACGTAGGGCCGCTTTTGTCTCCTACTGCGAGGGCTCTATACTGCATCTCTTCATATACCTTAATAAAGGGATAATCTGTATCATCATATATATATGTTTGAAGCAATTGCTATTGATCGAATTCTATTTGGACTAGTTTTGTTCTAACATAATTTTTAGCTTAGATACCAGGCTTACAGTGGGACACACTTTTGAAACGTGATTAAGCACTAATTACAGATGGCTTAAAGAATTCTTCGGTACATTAAAGTGCACGACGCTAAATTCCGGGGCGCGGGTAGACCGCACAAGAGCCATCGACTTCGGAATGCTTTGTTTAGAAACGATCCGAATCGCGCCTATCGCGAGTAACTAAAAAGGTGTCGTTAGTAATGGATTTTGAAACATCATAAAGATGTCAGGGCGGCTGTTACTCGATTGCAGCTATCTGTGCGCTGCGGACAGCCGCCGAGTACCGTGCGGTGCTTCATCGTACGCCATAACCTAGCATACTTCGAAAATATTTTGTATATTAAATATAAAAGAAACTATTATTTTTTTAAACAATTGGTGGAAATATAATTACTGCAATTACTATTGCCTTTCACTGAGATATATGTTAGATGAAACATTTTTGTGGTAATAAAAATTGAGTAGCAACACTAAAGTTAGGGAAATATAAGATTTCGATCAGTAAGACAACATTGCCATTCTAGCGCAAATATATTGGTATAAAAATTAAATACGCATTTAAGTCCATCAATCCAATTGAAATTATACAGGAATAGCAATCGCTATTAGGTTTCCATCGTGCCAACTTTGTATCTCTTTGTGCGCGTAAGAATAAAAAAAAATTCTTCTGCTTCTAGGAACTCAAGTTGTCCTCGGATTTTAGTTAATGCCCCTTGAGATATCACCGTTTATTAATATTGTGCTCAAAATATAATTTTGGAAAGAAATCCCTCATAAAAATGTTGTATTCCGAGAGTTTATACGTACAAGATTAAATTAACATTACCAAGTTTAACTTTCTAATATATTGCAAAAGCGTATAATTAAAAAGCAAATTTATAAAAAAGTTGGTTATGATAAAAACATCCTCGTTTCAAAAGGCACAGTCAGGAGAATAAGCAAATGTTGAAATATTAATATTAAGAAACTGGTTTATTTCTCAACAAAATAATACCAGTTTACGTTTGCTTTTTAAAGCAGGGTGATATTTTAAAATTTATACATAAACTATCATAAGCAATCAATCGACGCGTCTTTCTAACGAACACCATTTTTTTGTAATTAAAACTGATGACGGTTATATTAAGCTAGTTTTGATAGATCTACTAGTACGTATAACATTTGGTTTGAAGCCGTTTGGAATGGAGCACAGCAATAGGCATCTACAACTAATCGATTAGAAATGTATAAGTGTTTTGTTACTATACAATTGTTAATCTATGACCAGTACAACATCTTCATCTTACTCTTTGATAGAGTTTTCATCTTCTTAGCGCGCTTTTTTATGCCCTCGTCACCGCCATCTTTCGCCACAATATATAATGCTCTCCACATCTTACATATCCAGGCGTCTTCGCGAAGCTATCCGTCGATCATGGGGCGTGTTAAATTACTTCTACTCTTTGCTATATTTTTGATTTTTGTTAAATTATCATTAAAGTGATTGGTTTTAATCCTGTGTGGAAAAATCATTGAACAAAATTTGTATACTTTGTATATAATGAAGATGGCGTCTCCTACCTTAGTGCCAATAAGCTTAATTAAGTTAATTGTTCACCTCAGTCTACATAAGTTCTAATGTAGATAAATAACTAAGTTTTCTCCTTCTGATCATTCCGTTAGAATATCTTGGTCGTGAAAGTAGTTTTTTCATTAAATCTATTTTCGAAGTCAAATGGCTTAGAGTAAACCCTGCGTTATAGATGCTTTTAAGGAATTAATACCGTAACACTGCTATAAAAACATTTTAAAAAGTAAATCAGTTAAACATAGCTGTTCAAAATGTGACATTCATAAAAATAGATTTTAGATATAAAATAAGTAATAAAGATTACTTGACACGACGGAAGATATTTTATAATGTTATTTTCTAAAAGAAACATGATTACCATACCGTACCACGCACACGCATTATATTTTTTGAATCCCTTGATAAACATTAAGTAGTTATCTTTTTGTTTCGTTTCATTGTTATGTATCAATAGTCAGTACAAAAATAATGGAACTTGATAAAAAATATAGTTTTCATATGAAATGTTCAAATAGTCGTACTTGATATTCTGTACGAAATAAATAATACTATTTGTGCTGACCGTAGTTTCTTTTAATCACTTCATAAGTCACCAGCCGAGCATTGTCGCCGCTTATCTTGTAATTTTTGATAGCCACCAGTCACTTAACACTTCAAATTGTTTCGGATAGTTGTTTATTTTAATGGCACTTTGTCCCTTAAAGAGCATTCCACTAATCAAAGCGAATGCACTGTGGAATGAATATGACGTGATATAAAGTAATTGATGCGACTGCGACTGGGGCTTTACAAATTCACGTGTTATCGTATATCTAATTAAATCATTCCATGGCGCAATGTAACGGTAATAAACTTTATAAACTATTAAACTGTTACGCTTTGAATTGCCGTGTAGGTTGTAAATTTTGTTCATGATAATTTCGTGTGAGTTTTTTTATGATTATGTACTACCGCTTATATAAAAATCATTGATCTCTCTGAATCGTCCTAGAACAGATCGATAAGGCGATATCCATAAACTTTTCACATATAATATTAGGTGACAATTGTACTAGATGGTATATATGCCCCAATTATCCAACAGGTACACAGTAGGCCACATGCATCGTTTACAGCCCTCGTGTTTGCCCGGGGAAGCTCTTTTAGGACAAATAGCTAATGCCAAGCGACCGGTGGGCCTCCCACTGTTGGTTCAAGGACAGCGTGAAACGTGATATGACCTCTTTTGGTATTGATTTCTTGGCTGGGAAAGCTTAGCTGAACACCGCGTTCAGTGGAGAGAAATCACTGCAGACGGCCTCAAAACTCACGATGAAGCTTGGCTGGGGGTGCTGACCCAAAAACGCATACGGAGGCATAATACTGACAACCCACTTGTCGGTGCGGTCGTCGATGCAGTTCTGTTCTCGTTCTCGTTATCTCGATATACTTCCATAAAGCCGCATAAAGCACCTGACAAAGATGGAAGAAGACCTATGATGTTGATACTTGACAGGTACATTTTTAAAATTAGTTAAACGAAAGGTGCGTTTTTACTTTTCTATGAAAGGATTTGGTAAAATTTATACTTTTTTTTAATTTACTATAAAATTATATTCTAAAGAATAAATATGACATAGCATAAATTTTCAAAAATACGCATACGCTTACGATTGACATGACCCATCAATGTGGCACCTATAAGAATATTAATTACATCCCTACACTAATGTCGCCCATTTATCTGTTATTTGAACAAAACTTTAATCGAACGCGAGCTTAACATTCTGTACGTCAACATAATCTTGACCCCTAGAATTTTCAACGACGAGTTTCGCAAGGGTTCAATCTAATTTGGTTTTTACACTTTAGTAGTGTGGGCCCAGATTTAGCTCGGGAACCCAGGTGGTATTTATCAATGTACATATTATATCTATCATATGCTCTAGGTCCTGATCAAATAACAGATGAGGGTGTACGTTTTGTGCTGTATCTTATACTATAAAATAAATATTGTGTAGATTTGATAAACAAAAAGCGATCGTTCCACGGTCATAATTATAGTTGATTTGCCTCAGTCGCTGGTCACCGGAAACGTTTACGCACGAGATATCGTTTTTATGACTTTTCTACATTTTTTGTTTAATAAAAAACAGCTTCATTCGATTTCCGCAATTGAGTTACGGCGAATGATTCCGACGGTTTACGTTCAAATGATTCAGATGCAGTAAGTTATAGTCACTGCTAGCTTTTATTTGGAAATAACTGTAATTATAAAAAACTGATAGAAATATTTTAAAGAAAGGAATAGATGCAGGTCGTTCCCACGAATTTTACGGTTTTTTATAAGTATTTTACCCGTAATGTGTGATTTTACAATATTACTGCGGTGTGGAAATAAAAGTTCTTGTTTCTAGATTTAAACTTCTGAAGTCATTTAAGTCTCATAATTTGCTACCAGAGTTGTTTTTAATGTATAGAAAGTACCAATAAACAGAAATTCATTGGTACAAACAATACAATTATTTTGTCATTATTAGCCATAATTCTGTTAAATAATTCGCAAAACGCAAGTTGCAGGTACCGCAATTTATTTCGACACGTCCTTATATTTAAATTGTAATTAATGGTTTTGGTTCTGCTGATTTTGTGCATAAAAATAAGCAAAAGAGTTTGAACCCATACCATTCTTGTATTGCTTCCAAATATACTGAGGTTACCTACTCATGTGAAAACTCGGAACGTATGTGTGTTTTGTTTTGTTTTTTTGTACATGTAATCAATGATGATTCACCAATATCCTGGATGGCATTCTACATGCTGTACTCTGCGTTGCGTCTGCAGTGTACTGTATATATACAGGTGTTCCACAAAGTCATGTCCTGTCCTCTACTAGTTTTTCTGTATTATTATATCAAAGGCATGTAGCAAGTCGCTAGCCTGGGTTGTGTAAAATCAGGCCACATTAATATTTCTTGGCAAAGTGTCGGTATCTTAATATTTTTTTGTGTGAAGTTAAGAAACTGTCGAACAATCTCTCAGGTTAGTGTAACACTCGTTTTTCTGATTTCTGTATCTTAAGCGACGATGTAATAAGAGACGTTACATTTCTTGGTCACTTGGAAGGTAGGGCAACAAGTTTGTTTTCAAAAAGCTTATTGTGCTCATTGCAACGAAGGTTGATCGAATACCACCATTTAAACTGATTAGGGATCATATGGTACTTTTTTTTCATTTCTTGGTACGCACTTCAAAGCTGGTAATGTTTCTGTATTTGACCACGTTTTTCTCTTTTCTTTGCCAAAAAACTGTGTTCTGTTCTGTTCAATGCTTATCATGCTCGAATACTAATTAAATGATTTAATAGTTTGAACCGTTGTCCATGTCAAATTCAAAGATGTTAAAAAACTACAAGCTGTAGCTACCAAATGAAATGACACTCAATTTTTTTTAAATAGAAAAAAGTTGTTAACCAATATCTTAACAGTCTTCTTTCTGATTGAAATTTAAAATTAATGAAATATCGAACCCAGGGGAGAAATAAAAAATAAGAGACCGAATTAAAGCCAATTAGCCGAGCGGATACTTGGTGGCAATAATAATTTAATGCCCATAACAATTTGGTACGCTTGAAGCTCTAATCTACAGAGAGTGACTTTGCAAGTCTTGGTAGTCCTACTATGATTTCACTTTCAATTAGGACCCA
This sequence comes from Papilio elwesi, assembly GCA_029849275.1. NCBI lineage: Eukaryota > Metazoa > Arthropoda > Insecta > Lepidoptera > Papilionidae > Papilio > Papilio elwesi. The sequence continues at coordinate 8,039,538 of CM056687.1, read as the reverse complement.
TTATCTTCAGGATGATTTACGACATTATATAATTTAATTTACTGCTCTACGTTATGGAATCTTCGGAATATTTTGTAATCAAGGAATGCTGGCTGATTTTTTATATTATAATGTTTGAAAGAGAGAAAATTTATAGTTTTTACTGAAGGAAGTTAAGAACTAAAGCAACAACGCCAAGTCTCTGACCGAGACTAATCCCACAAATACTGGCAACGCATAATGAAGTTCCATTGTTCTTTTTGTCACATTTCGATTACCTTGGATTATAACATATTTATGAGGAAGGATCTTATATTACCTCATCTGGGTGTAGACCTCTACATAACTGTTGGTTTCTCCTACTACAGACGAAACTACATAGATAAGTTATTATTAGGGATAGGACTACAGGCACGGCTGTAGTAATTGTTAGTAAATAGTCTTCAGATACGCACAAAAACTTATCCAAAGGTATTGCTGACTATTCAGTTGCCTGTGTCGATATTTTCTAAAGATCAGAACTATACGTATCTTTCATAGTATTTGACAAAATCTCTGTGATATGGGATTATTCGTATTCTCTAATATTACTGGGATCGAACTGCTTTTATCTTTAGCAATTACTGAGGAGCAAACACAGCGGTTGCTACTTTATTGGTAAAACGTTTCATAGCAAGGTTATTTTAATGCCTTCATCATTAAAATAACACCCATTGGTGTCGTCAGGATAAGCCGCCTTAACCAAGGAATTACTCGACCGAATATTTCGTAAACGTGTGGAGAGGTGCATGCTTGCAGTAGTCTAGTACTTAAGTGATGTAGTTAATGATACGCATTTCTTACCTATGATTGTGATAGTCTAAGAAGTATATGGAGTGTAGTGATAACTTAATGACAAATTAGCCACTTGGTAGTATTCCCGTACTGGCATAAAAATATAAACTGTGAGCCAAAAAAGACCAAGCAAAATCTAACGCCAGAATGGTATGCGCACACAATAATGCTTAACCTAAAAAGCAGAAAGTACCGTGATAAGCACGGCTTAACTATTGGACCAGCATGACAGCTACGTTTTGTAGTTCACTCTTGGAAGAACAAAAAGCCACAAGCGTGTCTTACAACATTTATCTAGATCGCTGCATTCCGAGAACAGGGGATCAGCCACCAAATATCATGACTACCGTCTTACAAATGAGAAAATTTCGCTCTAATTATTTATGAATGTGTTATCGTCATATCTCGTGAGCTCACGACCCGGCGTCTGTGCACGACGCGAGCTAACCGCGGGTAATTAGCAAATGTGGCTTTCTTTGTTCTCTTGGCACGTTTCGCTTCGGTATCCCATCTATTGCAGTATGTAAATATCGCGCTCGTAAGAAGCCGTCAGGGTATCGTTAATAAACCTCCATTACTTTCATTAAGGCTATCGCGGACAGCGGTCGTATCGCGACGTCGGCCGTCATGCCGGCGACACATAACGAAATTGGACGCGATGACGCTATCAAAGCGCGCGCATCGCCGCGCCGCCGCCCCGCCTTGGCTGCTATCCGGGGGTTTACTTAATTGCAAAATACGAACAAACCTCGATAATGCCTTTAATCTCAACGTCGCGCACAGAGCCCCGGATCATTCTCAGTAATCCTAAATCTTGTTATGGAAATCATCGGCATACCTAAGCATCTACAATAAATTACGATTCAGATTATCGTATGATCCAATCGTAAATTAAGACAAGATACATAATTAAGGCGAATAAATAAAATGTCTGGCATTTCGACGGGAGCACGTTCGATTCGTTCGAGCGAAATACACGTTAGCCATTCTCAGCTATCGGACCCTATTAATAAAGTATAGTTTGATTCGTTAAATTTAATTGCGATTCAATCGCCAACAATATTGAAAGAGGCAGAAGAGTGCGGAGGCGGGAAGAGGCCCTGAATGTCACGACAAGATTTTTAATTACGCCGAAGATATCATCGCAGGAGTGCACTCTCTGCAATAAGTTGGGCGACACATCGCAAAATTACAATTCAATAATTATCTCCCGGGCGCGCCGCTCAGCCCGCGGGAACCTTTTTAATTGGTGACAGTTTTAATACTTGTTAACATGCGATCGGTGACCGAAAGTACCTCGAAGCATTCGAGAGCTTAGTTACAATGGCCGGCGTACCTACGAGCTCCACCGTGTGTCGAATATGATCCGGGGTTTATTTTCGTTCTTCCAATGCGTCTTTTCTGTCGCGTGGAGGACAATTAAAAATACAAAAAGTGAAACGTTCGTTTCAGACGTTCATTGTCTCCGTTATTAATAAATTCATTTTACAGAGTCGAAGTGGACGTGTATTTTATTCGCTTTAAGTGGTTTCACATTGTTTTATATTTATGTGCGGTTATTTTGGGCGAGGACATTATAATGCAGTTCGTGGGGGAAGCTGCGAACGTCTCACTCTTGCTCCATTAGAGATATTTGAAACCTCGAGAGTGCACTCGTAAATTGACTTCTCTAATAGTATAATATACGCTTTAAAAATATCTTAGGTTATTGTTTCCCATATCAACACCCACGGGAATTTTACTTATATTTCTCAAAGCTGTTGTAAATAGTCTTACATTTTGTTGTCCATATAATTTCTTAGCAAGGGTGCTGTACAATTGTATGGAAATAACATAAGTCAGTGTTTTTGTTTTCCTTTGGACCTCTGCCGTTGGAGGCACGTCCTCACGGCTTTCTACTGCATTTACTTTACTGCTCTGATATTTTACAGGTAGTGCTCTTAAGTTCCATATGTCCGTTTTTATAGTGTACTCCGCGCGTTATGGCCTAGCGTCACGTGACTCCCTGACTTTATTTCTTAGCCTTTAAGAAAATGTATTTTACAGATAAATTCTTTAATAAAACTAACTACACTATCAACTTCAAGTTACCTGAGACGGTTACATCAAATTTAATTTGTAAAATTATATGATACCGTGTAGCTAAGCTTGTATTGAATTTATTTATAGGCATAAATTAAAGTAAAGGGTATATCTCACAGCGATTTCCGGTTTTACAATAAGATAGCGGAGTCTTCGCAACAAAGTGAAACAAGATCCACTCTACTAATCCGACAAAAGCGAGCCTTGTTACCCTTCAAATTTATTTATAAGAAAAGTCTCGGACAAGTCGTTAATACCTATAAAGTAGGGGCGAGAGAGGCTCGGGCGAGTTTATAACTCACGTACCGAACTTTACTTGCCGACACATAAAATAATAGGTGTAAAGACGTACACGGGAATGTACTCAGTGAGCGAGCGGCGCGAGATGGACGGCGCCGCGCGCGCAGCTACTACCCCGCACGGCTACACATTACCCGCCATCTCGCCAATACAACCTGCAACAAATTCAACCCGGCAAAGTCCAATTATATCGCCGAATCGACCTCTAGTTAATTAGTTAACCGGCTGCGACCTCAAGAATTATTTTCTTGCATAAATCATGGTAATGAACACCTTTTGAGAATTTTATGCGGCCATTAATTCAGATATCACTGCGGAAACAAACGTCCGCTTATCCCGCCATCTGTAGCGCAAGCGCGCACCGGCAATCGTTAACCCCGAGGTGATATCGTTTTGAATACTCATTTCCTTCGAATTATTATTCAAACCCTCGCACAAGGGTCCTAGAGTACACTTTATTAAATTCTTTGTTTCTTAAACGTAAAGGTATATGACACACATTTAAATTCGGTGAGGATATAGTGGGTATCGCCGGCGGCGGGCACGTGCTCTCGCGCACCTTGCACTTGCAGCGCTCCGCCCGGCCGCGGACTTATCCGCTATTTTATTTATAAGGCATTGTATTTTAATTTAATGAGTATTGAACATATTTGAATTAACTCGTCTTGTTTTTAATTTTTAATATATTTTGGCAAATTGGAAGATAAACTTAAAAAAACGCATTCTGCGTTCGTTGTATAAGTATGTCAATTGTCGTGGGTCCGCTACAAACGTTTAAATATATTAAAAATTAAGTACCTAGATTATTTTGTTTTAAATTATACGACCGCTTATCTGCTATAGCCCCCACCTATATAGTAGCATACTCGTATATTTACTCTGAAACATTATTCACATGAGATTATTTTTCATTATGAATCCTATTGCTATTAGATGAGTAGACCAAAACCTACTCGTATTCTTAAAACTTACATGTAATAACTTGAAATCACAGCGCATTCCTGATGTCTTAATTATTTTTGTCAGTCCGTCACAGTGGCCCGTCAGTTACGATATGTACTAGAAATATAAATGTTGAATAAAACAATTGTATTTACGTTTTATATAAAAGCATTAAATTATACTTACGTTACTCGCTAGTACAGTATAATTTTCGCTCGTCGCGGAGCGCTACCGGGCCCGGCTTCGTACGGGTTTCCCTATACAAACGTTCATCCCCTACTTAAGGTAATCGTGCCAACTGTTAAGCTCCTTACGGTTATGCCAAAAGCGCTAAGGTTACCTAGATTGGAAAAGTTAATACGGTTGTTAAGTTTTTTTAATTTTCTAATCTTCCACGCATCTTTCTTAGTTTTTCTTTTTAAGAACCTTCTCCAGACAAGAATTAGCGAAACCGAATAGTGTACGTATGTGTGTATTACAATTAATAGCTATATCAGTTTTATAAAAAAAAACAATTTGTATGTCTATTGCAATTAAGCGATAAATAATATATATACAAAATACATACAATAAATAATAAAAGTAAAATAAGTGATGAAGCTCTGACGTCAATGGCGTATTTTTGCACGAATACCAACCAGATACCCCTCTAGAGGCCGAGGTCAATCAGCCACTATGTTCCAACTATAAATTTATTTTAATAAGACACAAATGCAACGTTCTGCTCGTTTTTGAGCCGCCCGCTTAGAAATTTAAATGAAACACTTTTATCAGATTCGACAGGTGGAGGCGAGCTCTTGTTCGTTTTGACTTCGCTGTAGGTTACGGAGTAGTCGGCCACTAATCGGCCCTCGCTACGGAAGGGTACTTCTCCGTTACTGTCACGGTTATTCTTTGCTTGTTCTAGATAACATTGCACATGTGGAATTAACTAATGGATGAAGAAACGACGATATTACGTATTGCTCAGTGTTTTTAACTTTTTTGTATTTTTTTCCGTGCATAATTATATCAACGAAAGTGCTGGATACAATTAACTAGTAATTATTTTAACTCTTTTTCAAAAATGGATTCGTTTGTTATTATGATTAATTTTTAAAAAGGTTACTAATTATTGCATGAATTAATCACCACCACTTCATTAGGGTTACTGGTTCAACGCTTAAATACTCTCAATGTCAATTCGAGTTCGACCTTGATATCAGTAGTATATATATTTTTTTTTTTTCAACAAGAATATGGAGTAATCATTTGATATCACATACATACAAGACTAAGCTGTCGCCGCTTAGCTGTAATACATTATTATTCATCGCGGTTTAATCAAGCACCAGTAGCCCACCCACGTTTGTGATTACTGACAGTATTCCTCACCATCAGCGCAGTAATCGTAATACTAATTCAGTACAGAGACGTTTGCCAATACACTGTGTGCAATAAATATTTAAGATATATCTGATTGGGGGCTGGGAGATGAGCTGTGAATACTAACGATCATTAGGAACATCACGTCTGTACTGCAGACAACGATGTCTCTATTGACATTAGCGCAGTTGAATTTATATTTGTTATCTGCATATATAATTCAAAGAACACCATAAAAACGTTAAGCTATTAATTAATAGAGTATACAATAACATTAAACGGTGGTACAACCGGTAGCGTCGCAGTTGTTGCACGAATGAGCAGACTTCTTACTTCTTAGCTCTTCCTTTCGTCCGATGAGAGAAGTGCTGTAAGTTATGGTTGACCTTGTTTATGTATTTTTTCAACTGCACCATTTATACCTTCCTTTTAAAAAAGGCTCCACAATTTATTTTGAAGAGCTAATTTGTCACATTCTTCAATGTAAATAGAAATCGTTAGAGATAATAAACAAATTTTTAACAAAAATAAACCGATTTCAAAAAAACTATATCCAATAACAAATAACGCACTAAAAAGTATAAAATAATTTTACGCAAGTAAACATAAGAATCAATTCTTAATCATATTTATTTTTGCAGTCGGCGTCTACTTTTTAACCGACTTCAAAAAAGAGGAAGTCGAAGTTTTTGAAGTCGGATAAAAAGTAGCAACCGTCTTATAGAAGCCGCTAATAGTTATAAGCCATAGAATTCGACAACATGAGCACTCAACATACACAAGCCTCCTGGGATGTTATACCACGATGTGGCACTTACATTTTATAGTTACGATAGACAAGGTTTTAATGAGTTGTGTTTTCACTTGCGAGCGTTTTAAAAATTGCAGTTGCAGCAGACGGTCGCGGCGACAGATTAGTTCTGCTCCGGGTAGCTATCGAGTTACAAATTGTGTATCTTAGATCGATGCCAGCGTAATGAAGAGGGCTCAGCATTTAAATACATTTGCATATTAGAATGCGCCCAGCCTGCCGCCGCATGACGCTGTGGCTCTAACGGAGATGGTCGAAGTTAGCACGGGTCCTACTTGCACTTTTAATCGTCATGTATCAAAAGTGAAATATTTGATAAATGACTTGATACTTTATTATCTCGTACCTTTAATCTAAATGTTACACACCAGAGACCTATAATATTTAATTTTAACAGTGGTAGAGCCCGCATCAACAACATCTGTTGCACGAATAGGCCGGCTCGACCGATGAAATACCACGACCTCACAGAAAATAGGCGTGAAAAAATTTTTCTGCGCGTTACGTCTGATGAGTGAGGTGCCGAAGTCCTATTTTCAGTCAGGAATTGAACGGAAAAGGAAATATTATTTTTCCTGTCTATCCCTCCTCTGTCCAATAATGGTAGGCAACACATCTACAATATATTTGTGCCTGTTGTGGATGTCTACGGGTAGCGCTCACTGAACATCAGGTGATCCGCTTGCTCGTTTGTCACCTTCTTCCATTAACAAAAAAAAATTTGTGAGATTAGAACAAACTAGTATACAGCTACTTATACTTCTAGATTTGAGTATTCATACATCTGTACTACAAACATTTGCTTATGATTGTGCAAGGATTAGGATCCGACGGTTCTCACTTAACATTTGATGAGTTTGTTTACTTATTTGACCAAGTATGAGCGCTAGATGGTTTTAAATTATTTAGATCCAATGAGCTATTTTTGGATTGACTCTAACTAAAAGAAATTTTATTCAAAATAACCTTTTTTTAAATTCAATTTTACATTAAAGTAAGGAAGCATAAACGAAACGAGTTCACGTACATTTAAGCTTAATAAAGTAACGATACGATACAAGCGAATAATTAAATTTATTGCTTAAAATTTATTGATACACAGCGGATATCCACGCGCTATCAAACGCGTAGCGCATCGCCTGACGTTATCAATGTTTAATACGTTTCAAACAAGCATTCCCTTTGCAAGCTGATATATCATCACAACGCCTGTACCTATCACGCCGGGTGCCTGGGTGTGTAGTGTAGTGTAGGGGTGGTGGGCTTGTAGGGGGGATGGGTGCACACACACACACCTGGCCACCGGCTCGGCGCCCGTGGACATTGCGCCTGTGTTCTGTGGGCATGTAGTCGGTGTGGAAGCTAGGTCGGAGCCGATGCGCGGTTCGATAGCGACACCAATTAATATGCAATGTCGTAGCACTCGTAAACTAGTCACGAACATATGCCAATACGTTGGTGCCGTTAGGCACTGGCCATTTGTATAATTCGGATGGATTACTTCTCTAACTGCGGCCATTGCCTATTGATGCTATTCTAGAATCTTCGCTTTACTATTTTGTTAGCTTAATGATTCTTATAGCAATTTATATTTTATACTGACTTAAGAATATTTACGAGGCCATGGTAGGTTATGATACAGCTATCCAAGACAAGATATCTGAAAATTTTAAGGAATTGGTATATATGAGAGCACAAATTGGCAGGGCGAAGAGACAATGTTCATTATTCACATTTCTTTGATGGCTGAGGTAGTCGGTAGGCCAACTTAAATTCTCTTGATAATTATCACATTTAAATGGATTTGGAGGATTCATACCGAACGTGAATAATAGCGTAGTAAGCGGCGTTTGCGTTTTAATTAATGTTTCTTAAAAATAAAAATGGTTATTGTGAGACTCCCATAGAATATAGATATATGTCGTCGCGGACTTTTATGGTGTACATAAGAAGCACTACATGTGGAATAGAAAAATCATCAAAATAAATCAAAACGGCAAATCAGGAGTGTTGTTAATGCTCCACTAATAGCTCCACTAGCTAAGCATTGACAACACACCCTCCGCGCGTCCGTGACGCTTTTCCGTGAAAGAAACATCCTTATAACCCCCCCCCCCCCCCCCCCCTATATATAAAAAAGTTCACATCAATATTTAGTTAGTTACATTAGTAACATCTGTGGTAACATTGTTAATCGCAGATAATGAGCGAGCGCGGTGCGAACACTATGGTAATGTGGCGGTATCGCAAATCGGCGGCCGCGCCGGCGCCCTCTATCGGCGACATCGCGCACCGCGGCGCCACCGCGCCCGCCCCCCATAGACTCTCAACTTTTCTCTTCAGCTTCTTAACCGCACTCTAATATATGTATATCATTACTCTAAGTATTATTTAAATGAACCGAAAAAAATGAACATAAAGATTACTTACTGTGTCGTATTTAATTCTGATAAGCACGCATAAATGTAGATTTTACAAAATTAAAGAATGTGATGCCGTTGAAAAATGTGAAGCTTACTTGAATAGGAATTAAGCGTGCGTTGCGAAAAAAACATATTTTTGAGGCATATATACAATTATACAAATCTCACCTTTTCCTTCTTTCCATTGTAACAGTTGCGAAAGATAAAGGGTAGCATTGATCGCACACCATGTGGTAAACCTCTTGCTCGTTCGCCTTTTCCTACCATCAAAAAATGTGGTGATTAAGGCGGCTGACGAATGTTAGCAGAAACGACGACGATCACCATATTTAAAATTGTGCCGCCATCTTCAACATTTTATGTAATAAAAATTAAATATTCATTGCTAAGTATACACTTGAAGCTGAGGATTCAGCGAACCCTTTTAAAATAAATTCACTAAATTATATAAGAAGCTACGATGTATTCCTTATAAATTGTTTTCTTAAATGTGTGAATTCATAAGATACCGAGTTTCCATTTATCCTTATAAGGAAAGAAGCCACTGGGTGCCTTTCGATACAGATGTTTATTAATTCCGGCCCTTTGTGCTAAGCTGTGATGAAGTCTCGTCAACTGTTCTCTTCGTTACAAATCAGTACAGATTATCGTCATTTAATACATATAATGTGTGAGCCGCTATCAGCGAGTCGATCGTGGCATTATGCTTAATATAAAAATTAAAGGAAACCAAGTAGCCCGGGTAAAGATGTCCAACCTGATAAGAAACTTGTTGTTAATTATGATCTCATTAGAAAAGGGACGGAAGGATAAAAATAACTATTTTAGGAACATACACATCGCTATTGACAGCGGCAATCTAGGCTTGAACATACAAAAATCGCCTTAACACTTTTAAGTAATGCTATTGATAGGTATGTTATGACGTTGATAAAAATAACCTACACAATCCAAGAAAATAAAACAATTCTTAAAAAACTGCATTTCCGTGGTTAAACGGAAATTAACTTGAACCGTAACCATGGGGTAAAAAGATATTGTTCAAAATGTACGTGCAGTTCATTGTGAACGCATGTCTCTATCATAGACCGCATGTGACTACCGTCTGTGTAAATATATATATATTTCTTCACAACTTAACTTATCAAAGGAAATGTAGTGTACAAAGAACTGGGTTAGTACCATACCATTACCATAAGTACCATTCGTCAGAAGTTTTAATTACACTTGCAACTAACCAGGCTTCAGTTAGCCGCATTAGTAATATTAGTGTGGACACACTAGGTTTTTGAATAGGTTTGATATATACCAGTAATATGTATTTCCATTAGTACTTCTACTAGTACTAGGTTTTTACGAGCACTAGTGTCTACCCTGTCGCATATGTTGTGTGATGAAAATTAAATATAACATATTTTATTGTTACAAAGAAAGTAGCAAAACGTAATGTCCCATAGATTGCTGTCGTACTACATAATGGAAATGGGAATGAACAGGTAATATAGGCCCGACTGGAGTGGCTGATGTTAAAGCTCCGAGCGCACAGCATAATAATTAGTCATTAGAAAGTAGGCAGCGAGGGGGAAACGGTAGGTGGAGGGGTTATGCGAGGGGGCCAGGGGGCGGAGCTCGTCTGTTTCAGCTTATCTGAAATTACATCTTTTATGGGTATCCGCGATTATTCCGCGCTGCAGCGACTTGCGGCGCGTTAGTGCCGCCTGGAAAACAACTCCACATTACCATCGCTGTTCAACATAATCCCTACTATTGCCTTTTATGAGATTGCCCCCCCCCCTTTCGCTCCTCACTTGTATCTTTTCATACGCATTATATTTAACCCTAATGTCATTCACATCTTGAACAGACGGAACTACTGAATCAAAAATTAATCGCATGCGGCTAAGAAAGGATTTTTAGAATTTTAACCCCTAAAGAGATGTAAAGCGAACCGTAAACCGTATTAAATTTCATTATTTTTAGTAGGAATTATGAAATGGACATAATGTTAGCAAAACTGGCAGTAATTGAAACAATTGTAATGAACATTGAAGACGGAATGATATAAATCTAATACCTTTGTTTGTTACACAAAAGCGCGGGCTACAAGCGACGAATAATTTAGTGGAGTTCACTTGAATTCATAATCAAGTAATTTATGTGCACGGCGAATAAATTAGCCGCGCCAGCCGCGCCACCCATAACTTACCCCAATAAATTGCCCAAAGCGAGCCAACTTCATTTTATCTCCAAATACTAATATGTATTACTACTACCACGTACGTGCTAAACCGTATTTTTATTTTCAATTTAATTTTTACCTACAAGTTTCCACCCCGTGTGACCGTTTTATGATAGCGTAACGCGATTATTAGGTGATAAATTTTGTTTAAATTTTAAAAAGACTCAAGTGCATCATAAAGGTTATTCAAATATAACCTACTGCGTTATTTCCTTGTTCAATTTGAATGTTTGAAATGAATAAGTGTTACTTATAGATGTCGTAAATTTATTTCGACGTCAAAATTATATGGTTTTCGAATCAATTAAGGTTGAAATTTGTTTCAATTTATAGAAGGTACATACAATTTTGCGTGTTAACTTCGTCCTTACGTATCAGGTGGCACCTGCTTTGCATAAGACGTCATGTCGAGGACCCCACGTTTAAAGTGTAAATTTTGCGATTAAAAGTATAAAATTGTGCATAAATGCGTAAAACAAAGTGACGTAGCGATAAGAATAATAAGTGAACCACATAATGCTTACATGACATAGGAAGGTCACTTCAAGGTGTCTTTATTACCGACTTCATAATTAGAGTATATTGTTTCGCTACTGACGTATGCGCGAAAACAATAGTAGCATCGTATACTCGTACACAGACAGCGACGTTATAATTTTTATGAACCTTTGATAGTAGTAGAGTAGAGATTATAAAAACATGTTACTCGTAAGTAGATATCGTCGTTAAGCGTTTCAGAAAGCGGCTCTTCCCCATGGAGACGAAAAGCCAAAGCCAACCCGTGTCTAAAGGTTTATTCGCTCACGCGATAAAAAACGATATTTGGTTACGCAATGAGTTATTTAATAAACTTTAACGAGTTATATATATAGTAATATTGAACCAAGATCTCCTTCTTAGTAATTTACACTTTTTCTTGTGTAATTCTACATTTTACTAGAGCTCAACAACATAGGATTTGCGATACCTTCACTAACACTGACCTAAAAATTAAAAAGGTTTTTTCCTACTTTTTAACGATAAGAAGTAACCGATACATTTTAGTATATAAAATATCATTTCTTCTTATGTTAATTACTTTGTTAAATGATTTTTTTTTCTCCTTATATAACCTTCCTTATAACTCGAATATTTCTTCAAAGTGTATCTATTTCATTGTCATTATTGTATTACAAAAACAAGTTTTTTAATAAAACAAAATCAAAAAATTAATTCATTCTGCAGCAATGAAGGTTAACTTTTATGTTACGAAAATTTTCCATTGCTCTGAAAATAACAAATGCCTCTTGGTATGAAATCTATTACTTATTTTTTTGTCACCAGTTCCTTCAACATTGTAAAATACAATCGAAGCGATTTATCTGTCAGAGTGGGTACTGCATAAATAAATTTGTTATATTTAATTTATACTTATATGTCTTTATAAAGCAGAATAAATTTTGTTTACATATCAGCTACAACAGAAACCCGGTATACGAGTATATTCCAAGTGTTATTTTTATATTATTATATGATTTAATTCCTTATTTTTGTAGTTTTAATAAAAAATGATATAATTGCTTAAATTTTCTTTTTATGTGAACCAAAACTTCTGCCATATCATCAACTATTTATGACGTCATAAAGCAAGGCTTTTTTTTAAATGGAAAGTGACCGCTATCCATAGACAAAAAGCAAATGCAAAACGGGAAAGACAGAAAAGAGAATGTTTCCTTTTCCTATCCATCCCGACTAATCCTCTTTCCCTTCCCATCATATCCTTATTAAGAAAGATAGATGAGAAAAAGAGGATGTGTGAAATTAAGCCCCCGGCATCACACTCATCAAATGAATCGCAGAAGCATACTTCTACTTCATGCCTGTCTTCTGTAAAGTCGTGGTATATCACCGGTCGAGCCGGCACTTTCGTGCAACATATAGTATAGTATATAGTAAAAATATTTATACAATCGGGCTATACCAACGAATCAACACTTCCACTGCCGTGCCTATACTAATGAATAATTGAGAGTAATTTTACAAGTCGACTTATGCAATTACTCTCGCGCCATTTATTTCTTAATAGTTGTCAGGATAAGCAGCCTTGTCATAATGAAATCAAAGCTGGGCATTGAGAGGTGATTTCTTTTATTTTATTATACTCTACGATTATCTGGCACTGTTTCAGTTATTGATACTTAATAAAATTACCTTATGTTAATAGGGAAAAATGAAACAGAAAAAGAAAAGATATTAGAATAGCTGGCCCGGGAAACTTCGTTCCGCCCTATAATTAATAGATGGTTCACCATTTTTGCGATAATGGCTTACACATTAAATATAGATATATACTGTCGCGGTCTTTTTTGTAGAACTATTTAAGGTAAACATTTCCATTATACATTATATATTATGGTCAAGTTTTATTAAAATCTATTCAGCAGTTTTTGCCCGAAAGAATAACAAACGTCCATACGTCCAAATGTACAAATTTTCGATACTATTACTTTCGGACTACTTGAGTTTTTTAGAATTTAAGCAAAATTAAAAAAGAAAACTTTCGTTATATAAAAGCAACCATTAGTGTGACAAGTATAGAGACAAGTGAAACCCTTATAGTTGTCCAAGTAGTCCAATAGAGCCGACAATAAAATTAACATACTACGAAGTTAGGTGTCACGGTGCAGGAAGTGTGTTGTAATTTGTAACCTTTGTGATTAATAAAGTGTACTAAGTGTGACCCGAATAGGACAGATTAGCGGCCACTTTATCACTTCTATACCGAGTTAACGTCGCGTGACGGATCTCGTTTGAAACTCATAAAGAGTCCAAAGCAAAATATACTCGTAGATAACGTTTAGTTTAGGTCTCGCCCGAGCCGCCAAGTTTGGAGCGAGTCACGCGGGAGGGTCAACTTTAACAAGTTTATTTAACTTAAGCATTATTTATAATTGGGTTTCTACTTTACAATTAGATTTATGAGCCCGCTTCAAACAATGTTATTGTAACGTTGAAAGTTATAACTCTTAATAGCTCGTTTAATGCACGTCGTCCCCTGATTCAAATAAGTTTTACGTTTACTATTAAATACTGAGATATTTAAATAGAATTACTTGTTCATTTCTCAGTTTTATATTATCGAAATTTACTAACATGGTCATTTTTCATGATTACTAACTATTAAGTAATCAACAACATTTCGATAAAGGAACTTCATCGATACAACTGTGTTCTATTTGTACTGAGCAACTATTACAGATACCTGCATCCGATGCAAGACACGTATAACTGCACTGCACTTCATGGAGCTGGTACAAAAACAATTAAGAGTCTTCTAAAATGCAAAAGAAAAATGTCAATCAGTCAAATTTTTAGTGAAATCATTGACTTTGTCATTTAGTATACGAAATACGAAAATTTAACCTCGTAACTTAGGCAAGCTTATGGCGATAACTCATGCTTCCGTCATTAACCGTCGTCTCACATTATGGCGCTGTTTGCCAAGGATTATAGGCGCTTTGAATTTACATAACATTTTCCGTCATTCGCTTATCGCTCACATGACAAACGCCGCGCATTATCCATGAATATATTTGACAAGTTTTAGCAAGATCGTCGGCGCGAAATATTCAAGAATGTGAGCAGGCAAGCCGGGTGTAAGCCGCATGCGACGGAGCTGGGCTAGGAGTATTTGAATAATCGCACTGCGTTCAAAGCCCGGGGTATTATATGATAATAACTTCACGCGCGAGCGCCTCGCGCCAGGAACCCGCGCCCTCCTCCGCCTGCTGCCGAGGAATGTGTCAAAAAGTTTAACCGAACCGCACGTAATAAATGAATATTAGTCATCGGCGATCCACCGCCGCCGCAAGCAGCTCCTTTCACGCCGATATCGATATTTGTAACGCGGGCTATCAGCGCGATTAACTATTCAAAAGTCCTCCCCCAAATTTTCCTTAATTAATTGACACTACAAACGTTAAAAATCCCTGAAGTGTTAAACACGCCACTGAGGGTTGCAGTCAAGGGGAAACGCTACACTTTCTCACTTCTCAATAATTACTTTAAAGACTTAAAGTTCTGATTCTTGATTTCGAATAGTTTAAAGTAATAAATTGTTTACAATACATATAATACATAATTGGGCATAATGCAGGTAAAGTATTTTATGCAACATTTCTAAATACATATTAAAAATCCAACAAGAAAAATGAATTACTCCATTCCATACAAATGCATATTCGACTAGTAGGTAGTAGGTACCAAATGAAACTATAAGCTGAATTAAAATTTATAAATAATAAAATGTAAATGTACCTGAGGTTAACGTGTGAAGATGTTAAACTAACAAGTTATAAATGTATAGCGCATAATTACACTAAACGGTGGGTGTTATAAAATTAGTAATTCATAATAGTGTTGTTTTTAGATCGCATATCGGCCACGGCGGCGGCGGCGGTCGTTTTGGTATTGTTGAGTTCTTCATAAAGTTAAATGACACCAGCGTTACAAGACATGTCACGGTAATTTTTATTCTTACATACTACGATTATATATTCATGAGACTTAATTATACTACAATTATAATTTAAATTGAAAAAAGTATAGTTAATAGTTGAAATATTCATTATATCATTCTTAAAGCTTTTTTATTATTTTTGATATAGCAATAGTTTTATTAATATTTTCACTTTCGATCCCCTTTTACGTCTCTTTTCGTCGTCTATTCGCCTCTACAATAACACAGAAGGAAACCTCTGCTTCACGTCGG
Source organism: Papilio elwesi (assembly GCA_029849275.1). Lineage (NCBI taxonomy): Eukaryota > Metazoa > Arthropoda > Insecta > Lepidoptera > Papilionidae > Papilio > Papilio elwesi. The sequence goes on along the minus strand of CM056687.1, from coordinate 8,023,813 downwards.
TTTCTAATAAACGTTTAGTATTTCCCCATTGGAACCGACTGCCGGTGCAGATTCTGCGATAGTTGAGGACATTTCTTGTAACATCACCCACCGCCATGTGAAATAGTCCGATGAACCCATCGAAATGTGTTAAAATTAACACTTTAAAAAAATAGAAACATATCGACAATATAAAAAGTAATAGCACCTGGCAATTTAAGTGAGAAAAGGAGATTAGTGACATGTTTGCTGGTACAGAGAAAAATATTTTGGTTAGTTACCTAACTACGTTAATTGTTCTGTAACTTTAGTAGTTGCATTTCATCTCATCTTAGATGACAGAGTTAAGAGTTATATTCGCATCTCTCTTCTCTTCTCTTAAAACAGATCTATTCAAATAGATTTAATGGTCCCTCCGTTTGGCAGATTTTTTAAAATAAGTGTTTTTTATTGTAATTAAATCTTACACATGCATATACTAAGTTGCTGTGACGAATACCCCACTACATAAATATATAAAATAACATATTATAATTTAACGATTGTAACAAATAACAAAAGCTTTTGTATTTAAAGCGATAATGCAAATGATTAACGACCAAAAATGCTAGCCGCGGGGTGCAACCGATCAGAAAAGTTTTAACCTAAAATTACATTTTATTGATAACACTGGCCCCTATAAAAAGCTGGAAATACATAATTGAGACTATACAAATAATTTCATGGCTCATAGATATGTCTCCCTTCTAATGATAAATGTCTTGATACGGCCTGCAATATGTTTGTAGCGGGTACATATACATTTCCTTTGAAGCTGATAGTGGCTACCCTTTGTGATACTAATGTGCATTTAAAAATGTGAATAACTATAAACCTATAATTAAGTACGCGCTTCATGCACCAGTAAATGTAGACATTAATTTCCACACTAGTTTATCTATTTGGGCGCACACAACCCGCCTTTATCTGTCATCGTTCTAAACAATTTAAACGATAAATAAGACTATGATTAAGAAATTGATAAATTAATTTATGATTTACCCAGATTAAAATAAAGTTCATTTTGCTACAGCAAAATATATACGCTTATGCTTATAAAGAAACGTACTGATGGAAGGATGGAAGTCGACTTTACGTATTGCGCTTACTCGAAATTATTTTAATATGCAAATAAGAAATTTGTGAAGGAGAATTGTGTTTTCGACGACGTCGGTTACGCAGACGTATTCTTTAAATTAATGGCGTTGTGAGATTAGAGTACTGCTAACTGCTTTACATGGAGCGGGCTCGCGCGGCGGGGCCCGCTCGTTTGTTCCGAGAAACAGACAAATGAAAGCACATAATTACTAGGCCGCCCCGTTCTAAATGCAACAAGGATTAGAATTTACATGAACGCGTTAACAAGCACGCGTATGGCATTTATGACTGCGATATTTAAATGTGCCCATACATCTACGCGCCGCAACAGGATGTGCGGAGCCACATTAGCAAGCCTGGCTCCCGCACAACAACGCACGTATACTTTTACCAAATTACCTTGTTATAGATCCGTTAACATATCTTGGATCTTAGCTTCATATAGACTCAAGTGTGAATGTTAATTTCAAAAAGACACTGCCAGAATTTAACCAGGTAAACCAGTTAAACTAAAACAATATCTACTAATATACACTTTTCATGGAACGACTAAAACAAGAATGAATTACTTAGTACTATGGACTATGTACTATACCTTATTCGACTGTTCAGCCATTGATTAGCAAATTTTTATGACATGTCAACGCGAGCTATTTAACGAAAACAAATTCTGTTGTTTGCATTGATATTTTGCCTTACTGAGTTATTAGCTCAAATTATGTAGCGGACATTAACCTTCTTCGCATTTTTACCGCATGTACCATGGAGATTGTGGAATGATCTGGCACCAACGATATTTCCACACCAATGTGCCTTAGGCTACTTCAAGAAGTGAGCGTACTCCGTCCTTAACGGCTGGCAACGCGTCTGCAGTTCCTCTGGTGTTGCGGAGGTGATAACTTAATAACTAGGAGACCCGCTGCTCGTTTGCCCTTTATGTTAAATAAAAAACGTGCATATAATTTACTTGAACGCAGTCTCCAATCTAGATGCATCATAAATCCTAGAGTAGTGCATTAATTAGAGGTCTAGAATGCTGAGCTCCATTTAGTCTCGACACATTTGTTTTTTATAAAGTTTATGGCAATTAGCGAGTGTATGAGCGGCTGGGCGGCGCGGATGGGGGTGCTACGGTCGACAAGACGAGAATATGAAGTGATGGATGAATCCCACCGCTGTTTTACATACAATGGACACGAAAAAAAACAAACTCTACTAACAGACACGTTTCTATAAACGCTAATTAAGACCGTTAAATCTGTTTATACCGTTTTGTTCTTTTACACCAGCGGCGTGTTAACTTCACATTGTTATGACTTCGCTATCATAAAAAAACAGTTTTTCTCCGCCAGGTAATTGACGCACATTGCGCTACTTGTTCTTACACTTTCTTATAACTTCAGGTCTTTCAGTGTAATTTTTACTGTATTATTATTTTGAATAGGTTTTTGCAACTGACATGACAACAAACCATGGATGTTTTTTCTTATATATTTAATAGCTAAATAGCGTATAATATTCGGTGGTATGGTATTAAATTGAATATCTTAGAAAATTTCTTATTTTGTGGGTGAATTTTATTTATATTATCATATGTGTATTATGGTCTAAGAGACGATGTAAGATGGACCTTCGCCGATCTGATAATCAGATGAGATACATTTTTTATCATTTTCTTTAATTAAAAAACACAAACACAGACCTATGTTAGCTGGCCAATCAAGCCTGGCCATAAAAGTATTCATGGCTTTGTTATTTCATAACCTTCGCTCATTTCATAACCGAACAAATATAGTTTCAACTGATAATTTTAACAAAATAACCGTTCATGACATATTCTTGATATGAATTACATATTTTTAAAAATGTTCAATTTTCATTGGTTATCATGAACAGAAACAAGGAAAGTCTTCTTGGGCACACTCTCCATGTTAAAAGCTATCAGTTGGAACTAAATTAGTTCGGTTATCAAACGAGCGAAGGTTATGAAAAAAAATGATATGATTTTACTTAATAAAATATAGCCGTGAACACTTTTAAATTGACAAGCTAACATAGGCGTGTGCAAACATAAATAAAATTTTATAAAAAATGTCTCTTATCAGATGGGCGAAGGTAGACCTTACGACGGCTCTTCTAAGAAAAATAACAAATTACATGAAAAACGTAAGGTATAGTTATTAAGAGATATATATTTTATGCTTCTCATATAAATATATTTACATGAAGTACAAAGCATTTCTTTCATTCAGTTAATACAATAATAGTTAATTCATTTACACAATTACAAAGAACAGCAATTAAAGGTATTAACTACTATGTAAGGCTGGACTAAAATATTTAATACGATTGCTGTAAATTGGTTTAATTCGATGTATCCAGCTAGACGGCAGCGTTAGCGTTTTTCTCGTCACAAATCGAAGCCTAATTATAGCCGGCGCACCGATTAACATCTGTCGACTATTAAATAAATTCAAATTATAAGGGTTCAATCATTGCGAGTAATTATTCTTTTCCGTCGGACACGACGGGCAGCTCGGAGCGCGGCGGGCGCGCGTCTCGACATCAGCTCCGGCATAATTCTCTCAAGATTCGCGAGGGAATTTACCAACCCCCATATTAAGCATTCACATGACTGACTGCCTAATGTTATCCTATATCCTGTTCGGTATTAATTATACTATATTACCTACACTTTTCTTTAACAATATAAATTATTAATTCAAGTAAGTATTGTAGAAAAAGCAAATGAGAAACCATTAACTTACACTTAGAACAAGCATATTTGCTACTTGTATTCTTAAAACCTTATTTTAATTAAAGCTTACATAATTAAATACAACGGCGTCATAGCTTTATATGACACGGTGGGTTCGCAGAAGAACCGCATAATCATGTCGATCAAGCGGCTCCAATCACAAGGGGTGTTACGTACAAGCAATGCGAACGCGAGCAAAGCGCGCCGCGTCGGCTCTTTCGCTGTGGCAAAAACTACTGTTGCTAACACGACGATTATAATATATTAGTTGGGTTTTAATTGCGCCGATATAATTACGCGGCTTCGCGGCGCATACGTGACGATATCCCCGCCTTCCGAGCCACGCAGGAGAGATATTAAGAGGAATAACTCGAGGGAACCGATCGAATGTTTTGCGATAATGAGCGGCGACCACGTCCGATGTGTCATTAGGAAGTCGTAACCAATAATATACGCCCTTAAGTAATCATCGTCTTTGGTCCCACGAGATTAGTACACATAATAACACAGACAGGTCTATGTTGGTGTTGCAAACTCCGCTATTTTTTAATTCAATATCGTTTTTTTTTCTATTTAATAATGAAAGATCAATTCATAGAAAAAATAGTCTTGTTTTGTGGTTAATCTTAGCTGGTACTTAAATAGAAGAGGTCGCCTATAAAAGGCGATCTTGCGGTGTCGATTGAAAGGACAAGGTAATCCCAATGCTTTAATGATGTGTTAGGTATAGGACGTGGGAATCGAACTATAATAGGAATAAATAAGTTTAAATTAAAGTGATACGTAGGTACTACTGGTACTGGTACTTAAAGCCATTATATTAATACATTTATGGTAATATCGCGCGCTTAACATCGGTTAAACAATTGGAGCTGATGCAGGAGGATATTTACTTTTGTCCTTCAGCGTTCAAGAATATTTATGTTTGTTGATAAAATTCCAATAACTAAATGTAAAAATACTACAAGGATAAAAATTATGAATTAATTTGGATAGGGCGGCACATCTCAGACGCGCGACGCGACATACTTGGTAAAGATAAGGGAAAAGCGTCGCTGGCTTATAAATGACTCTTTATTAAACGTGAAAGCAGCGACGTCGGCTAATGGGCCGATCATGCGCTCCCATTAAACATTATTTAATATTCAAAAGCGGCCGGCGATAAATCACGATCGCCCGCCACGCTTCTTCGACTACGCTCTGCACTTTTGCCGGACGAAGCCGCACTAACTCGTTCTTTTAATGCAGTAATATTAAATCTTCAGCGGACGACTGCAACTGATACCAAGCTTTGAACACAAGTAAAGGATGAAAATGTATTTGCATTCCATTTCATTTAATTTTTAATTGTAATTTAAACGCCCTGTTATTTCCATTTAAAGGACATTGCGATTGGCTGTTGATCCAAGGTGTCAACTAGTTAAATGAGCTTGCGGTGTTCGCGGGATGTTCCGCGTGTGGTCGTTAGCGATAAGCATCTGAATATGTTCGCGGAGGCGCACTTCAATCGGCGAAGTACTATAACACTTGTACTGATATCGCAGAAGATACCGTTGTTAAACGGCTGCTTCACGCTTTAACGGGACTATTATCCCAATAAACGGCATCGCTCCCTATTACGTTTGAATGGTGGTAACGAATGTTTGGATTGTTTCACAAAGTACTCAATCTTGAATAGTTTAGCAGGACCCCTAGATAACGGTCTGTAGAATACAATAGGGATTTGGAATAGGGACTTTGAGCAGCATTTTTAATTTTTAAGGCTAATTATTTTGCCAATAAAATTCATACAAACAATTAAATAAGAGAAGTTTCTTACTCGCGTTCATTTCAGTTTCACATTTCGTAATGACTCCGTAAATGTAACTATCTACCTTTATTCTTCTCTGTATTTCTCTAATATTTCGTCTCGTGCGTCGCAAATTTATGAAACATTCACATAATCCTTACATATATAGGGTAAACATTTTACCCCCTTAAGGGTAAAATTTTCACAAACTTTGAATGTGATATTTATTAATATCTAATCAAAAGCCTAAAAAATAATTTTCATTGTTCAACACCTTAAGACCCTTTTTTTCGCATTAAAAAGTAGCGTATGTCCTTTCTCAGGCTCTAGACTATATACATATCTGTACCGAATTTCAAAAGAAAATCAGAAAATTTAGTAGTTTTGGCGTGAAAGCATAACAGACTGACCGAGTTACTTTCGCATTAGGGATTAACTATCGCTCGAAATTGGTTTACTGCGATTACAAGGCATTCACTAATTTCATTTATATTCTGCATAAGTTTTTTTATGGAACAAGGTGGCAAACGAGCAAGCAGTTCACCATATTAAGTGACCGATGCCCATAGTAGGCACCGCATCTGCAACAATCCAATGGTAGCAGATACGGTGCCTATCTTTAAGTTACAGAGGAGGGGATTAACAGGAAAAAATATATTTTTCTTCCCCATTCCCTTTTCCGTCAAATCTTTTTCGCCCTGCCATACAATCCTAATTAGAAGAGGATAGAATGGGAAGAGGACAAGAACAAGGCATGCGGCACCTCACTCATCAGAAGAAACCAGGTCTTGCTATCCGACCGGACAAACCGGCCCAGTCGTGCAATATATTTTGTTGTTGCGGGCTCTGCCACTGTCAATTATCTTAATTATGTTTAGAAAACTGTTTATAACAATAGAGATAGAGAGAAAAAGAAGTTTCTTTCCCTTGTTACGTTTGAAGATAAATTACAATAATTGTTATCTAAGTATATGTAGTGTATAAGTCCTGAGGCGAGAAATGAGACAACGTATCGGTAGCACAGTTTATTCCGGACTGAATCAAAATGTACAATTAGTTACGGTAGTCTTAAAATATTTAGATGTACCTTAATACATTACATCTTTCCTCACTTAAATTGCCTATCCTTATTTCTACACTTAACTAACCCCTAGTCTAATCTATCCTTAGAACTACACTTAAGCCTACATTTTCGAATCGGACGTGACCGAGGCGGCACAAGTGCAGCAGGCGGCGTGCTAACGTCCTCACTCTGTTCTGTCACCTCCGCGCCCGCTGGAGTCACCACACCGAGCTGCGGCCCCACCGGCGACGGCGCCGGCGAGCCCGTCGCCACCGACGGCCCCGACGAATCCTCGCCAGTATCCTCCGAATCCACCTTACCAGGCTGGATCTCCCTAGAAGTAGTTGGAACCACAAACTTCCCTATCGACCTCCGCTTTAACTGATCAATGTGTCTATGTATTTCCTGGCCCTCGCGATCGAAAGTCCCGTGCCCCAGCCGCCTTTACGATAGTACCTGGAGCCCACTTTTCCGCTTTTAAATGTTGGCGGTACCACACATCTTCCCCAACTCGCACACTCCTGCTCTCTCCCCTCGCGTCCTCTACCTGACGCTGCTGCGGTCGACGCACGTTACGCTCCCTGTCAGGCTTAATGGCATCGAAAGGAGTTCGCAAACGCCTATTCATAAGAAGCATAGCCGGACTTTCGTTGGTAGACGAGTGTTCTACGTTACGATAATGTAACAAGAATGCATTCAAGGCCTGCTCCACGTTCTTATGTTCTAGAATAGCTTTCTTAATTACTTTTTTAAGCGTCTTTACCGCGTTTTTAGCAGCACCATTGGACGCAGGATGATAAGGCGCCGTAAAGATATGCTCAGTTCCACAAACCCGAAGAAAATCCGCAAACTCGTTGCTTGTGAACGGAGGTCCATTATCAGACACTATCTGCTTGGGAACACCGAACCGACTCCACAGCTCCCTCAACCTAGCTATAGTACTGCTCGCCGCCGTACTAGAGACGTGAAAAACTTCGAGCCATTTAGACATAGCGTCGATCACACTAAGTACAATTTCCCTGCTATTGGCCCCATAAACGATTCGACATGAAGCCGAACCCAAGGTCTGGCCGGCCAGGGCCAAGGGCTCGGCGTGGCACGAGGTGGGGCGTCCGCGTGCGCCTCGCACGTTGCACACGCACGACACTTGCGCTCCACCGCCTCGTCGATGCCCGGCCACCACACGTAGCTACGAGCAAGCGCCTTTGATTTCACGATGCCCATGTGAGGCTCGTGGATTACTTTTAATACCCTTTCGCGATACCCCGCCGGTACTACCACCCTGTGACCCCACATGACACAACCCAATTCCTCATACAACTCCAGCTTTCTATTGAAGTAGGGTTGCATGCCATCTATATCACACGTTTCAGGCCAACCGTCGCATATAAAACTCAGTATCCTAGCTAAATTGGGATCTCTTAATGTTTGTCTTTTGACCTCCTTGCAACTATCTGTCTAACAACAAAGCATCCTGTGTGAAATGCAAGAAGGTCTGTTCCGGAATCGTTTCTGTTGACGTTAGGGACTCACTACAATCGTTCGGTAATCGCGACAACCCTTCTGCACAATTGCCTGTTGTTTTAATATATTCTATTTTAAAATCATATGCAGAAAGAATCACTGCCCAGCGTTGCATTCGACTTGCAGTCATTGTCGGTATACCGTTGTTAGGACCCAAAATGGACACTAGTGGCTTGTGATCTGTTCGCAAGATGAATTTACGCCCGTATAAGTATTGGTGAAACTTTTTCACTGGAAAAATTATTGCTTACGCCTCGCGGTGTATTTGAGAATAATTCCTCTCGGCCGCGTTGAGAGTACGTGACGCATAGGCGACCGGGCGCTCCCCGCCGCGCCCCGGCTGCGCCAGCACAGCGCCGACACCGCGCGCGCTCGCGTCGCACGTCACTATAACCGGCGCGCTCGGCTCGTAGTGCGCCAGCACCTCCGCTCCTGTCAACTTACGCTTAATATTCTTAAAAGCTTGCTCGCACTCGTCACCCCAGGACCATGCAATACCCTTTCTTAACAGCCTATGTAACGGACAGAGTAATGCACTAAAATTCTTAATGAACTTTGCGTAAAAATTAATCATACCTAAAAATGATCTAAGCTCGGTAATATTTTTAGGACGTCTTAACTTTATGATAGCGTCAATTTTGGCCCTGTCCGCCTTAATACCAAATTTAGTTACTACGAACCCTAAATATGTAACCTCATCTACGAGGAAAACATTTTTTTTTTACCTTTAAACCGTGATTGGACAACCGCTTAAAAACTTCCTCCAGTGCCGTGAGATGCTCGGCTTTTGTTTTCCCGCCAATGATGACGTCATCGAGGAACACCTGTACGTTTGGTATCCCTTGCAAAAGGTTGGTCATGATACGCTGAAACACCCCTACGCTTGAAGATAATCCGTAAACAAGCCTATTGTAGCGAAATAACCCTCGATGCGTGTTAATTACGGTATATTTACTTGTTTCGTCTAGTTCTACCTGGTTATACGCCTGCGATAAGTCAATTTTACTATAAAATTGAGCCCCATTTAACCCTACCAGAACATCCTCGATCTTCGGAAGGGGGTAACGATCGATCAGCAAAGCGGGATTTAGGGTCATCTTGTAATCAGCACAGATTCTAAGGGTACCGTCAGCCTTATGTACCGGAACCAGCGGCGAGGCCCAGTCGGAGCAGTCGACGGGCTCGATGACGCCGTCGGTCAGCATGCGATCCAGCTCGGCATCCACGCGCTCGCGCAATGCATATGGCGGCGGCCGAGCGCGGTGGAACACAGGCACTGCCCCCTCCCGCACGCGCAACGTCGCTTTGCCGCCCGTGTACCGCCCCAGCCCGCCACTGAACACGTCCTTATATCTGTCGATAATTGCGGAAATTTGTGTATTAATTTGTAACTCATCAGTTTCTCGAATGTGATTACAAGTAAATTTAGGTACATTTATTTTTAGTTCCGCCAACCACTGACGACCTAGCAAAGAGGTCATTGTCCCCTCAATCACAAATAAGTCCAAATGTTTTCTAATATTTCTATATATTACCATAGGTTTAATGATGCCCAAAGGCTTTATTCTAGAACCATCAATAAATCTTAATACGGTGTCTCCCGTTTCGATGGTTAAATGACGAAAATATTTCTTATAAGTCACTTCACTTACGCATGATATTGCTGTACCTGTATCTATTTCCATATGTATTGTAGTATTTTCGATGCAAATTGATAAACTTACAGGCTTATAATTATTTAATGAAACGAGATTTAACTGTTGCTCGAAATTTGCGCCGCCGTCCGCCGCGCCGCCGCTCGGACTGGTCTCTGCGCGGGGCACACCCGCCGCAAGTGACCGACACGGCGGCACTTGCTGCAGGTGTACTGCTGGAACCGGCAGCTGCTTGCCCCATGGTCTGATGCCCCACAGGCCGTGCAGCTCCGCCACCGTTGACTCCTCCCTGGCTGCTGCAGCGCTGTCGAGCGCTGACCGCGCTCGCCACCGCGCCTTCCGCCTCCGTTTTCGAACTTCCGTCCACCGTAACTACCGCTCTGACGCATGGTATGCACAGGTTCATTTCCGCCGATGACCTCTACGATTGCTGCGTCACGCTCTGCCGCTTCTAATGACTGCGCTGTCTTCACCGCCTCCGTAAAAGAAATGACGTCATCCTCCGCAAATAACCGCTGCCTAATGACGTCGCTCTTAAGACCGCATATAAATTGGTCGCGTAAATTTTCGTTGAGATTGGTCTTAAGTTTACAATCTCGCGACAGTTTTTTCAATTCTGCAACGAATGTCGATATGTCCTCTGCCAATCCTTGTCGCCTCTGACGAAATCGATATCGCTCCGCTAGAGAAGAAGGCGTCGGCTGTAGATGCTGACGCATAATTTCGCACGCTTGTCGATATGTTAACTCCGCCGGTTTATTCGGGCTAGCTAGATTAACAAGTAGCTCATACGCCTCATCACCAATTACAGCGATCAAAGAAGGCAACTTTAAATCGTCCGTTACACTGTTCACTTTTAAATACATGTCGAACCGATCTATGTATGAACCCCACACTCCCGATCGCAAGTCAAATTCGCTTAATTTGCCGATCGACATTGTCTATTAAACTTGTTGGATACTCACACGCGAATCACAAATTTTGTTTTTTTAGTCCTCGTCGCCAATGTAGTGTATAAGTCCTGAGGCGAGAAATGAGACAACGTATCGGTAGCACAGTTTATTCGGGACTGAATCAAAATGTACAATTAGTTACGGTAGTCTTAAAATATTTAGATGTACCTTAATACATTACAGTATATAATGATTTAATGATTGTTGCGGGATTTATTCATTTGAATATTACAGTAAATGGTTACGTAAGCTCAAAACCTAAGTCCATCTGGTGGCTACATGGCCCAAAGCATTGTTATAAAACATTGTCTTGCCAGCTGACCAGTATCTATATGTCTATTATCATCTAATGGAAACACCAAGCTGACTGATAATTTTTGAAATTCAATAGAAATTCGAATCAACTCAGACTAAAGAATCTACATGGTAAGATTACGTGCGCAGGGAAACAACAAAGCAATGTATGTTTTAAACAAATGGCAAAACAATACATGGCACCCTTACGCAACAGAGCTAATAACAATAAAATAGAAAGTCGATCATGGGCCACGGGGGCGACTGCTTCAATCAGCGCAAGTCGGATTTATTTTTATGAAAATTGGCATAAAACCGGGCGGCATCGGGCGGGTCAGCGCGCCCCGGCCCCGCGAGACCGCACGCCCGACCGTTTACTGCATATCGTTTCCTCCGCCGCCGCCTCTCGGAAATATTGCCAGTGGTCATAACTTTTTATATGCACACATGACATTGCAGAAAGTGGCTACAGGCTCTTGGATTCTTTGAGCTGTTAACCCCTCTCTTAGGTTTAGGAAATATTAAAACGGTTTAGGTAATTTCGAAGTCTGCAAGGCCTCAAATTTTTGTCATCTCACATTTACTTGTAAACAAGTATCCATTTTAAACATACTTAAAAGTATCAGGATTAAGATTACATGACAAAAACTTGTAAGTCTATAGGTGCTGTTATTAGGGCGTGACTTAAACTTTCACTATATAGAACATAGTTCGTATACTATAATTAAAAACCAATAAGAATCGAATTTTCGAATCGAATCGAAGTTTCGAATCGAATCGAAGTTTCGTGTGATGAGTGAGATGCCGGGGGCCTAATTTCAGTTCTTTTTCCCTTTCCACCCTTTTCTCATAAGGCTAGGATGGGAACGGGGAGGGACGAACGGTGAAAGGGGATCCCTTTTCCTGTCTATGCCCTCCTCTTTCCAATGAAGGTAGGCAACGCATTTGCTTGTTGCGGATGTCTATGGGTACCGCTCACTTAACATCATGTGATCAGCTTGCTCGTTTGCCACCTTATTCCATAAAAAAAAATGTGGCCCCGAAGACTTTATAAAGCTAAATGAATATATCATTTAGTAAAAATAGAAATATTTGTATAAGACAATTATGTTATGATGTAATTCTTAAAATTTTAAAAAGTATCTAATTTAAATTTTAAATACTGTCTGTTGCAACTTCACTAGCATACAGGTTGTGTCAGCTCTCGGACTTCCTGGTCGGAAAGCGATGTAGTGTTGATGTGCTGAGCGGGTGTCGCGTCGTAAAGGCGTTTCTCTATTATCGCGCGGGCGACTGGCGGGTCCTTACCTCGGGTTCGTCAGAATGTTACACCATAGCATATTTTACATCTCCCAGACGATTCGACGTTCTTTGTATACATCAATTTGAAACAAATCCGTCGTAAGATGATTTGGCGATCAAGTTTTTTTCAAGGAATTGATTTATTATAAATTTCATGTTGGATTAAAGATTTTTAAATCTACAATAATGTCGGCCATTAGATCATTAAGATAAGATGAGCTCACAGTCTAGCGTTCAAAGTCCTTAACTGGGACGGGGTCCTATTAACAGTCGAGGTTAAAATAAAAAAAAAACACTTAAAACGTTTGTTTAGTGTATAGCGATCGTATTTTTTTCGTTTCGTTAAAAAGTCGAACTTGTATGATATCCAAAAACTCCATCCTTCGAATCTCTCGTCCCACGTCTCTCTGCACAAATAGTGGCAATGAGTCTATAACTCTTCGTACTGTTGCGGACTTTGATAAGTGGTGGTCACAATTAGGTGAGCCACTTACTCGTTCTCGTATGGTCCCTTCATTAAAAAAGAATTTGAAGTAAATTATGTCTAAATAGATAGATATCAAAACTATGCATGTATTAAGATTATTATTACATACCAGATACTATTACTTGAATAATATTTTAAAAGCTCAAGAAAGCATTACAATGAATAAACTGCGAGCGATGTAGAATAACTTATCTATCGGCACATCGATCTCGCCGGAGCCGGCCGCTCGGCATCGAGAGAATAGTATTTTCATAAGTCGCATACAGGGAAACAAAAGTACGACATAAAGTTTTACGTGGAATATAAATCTTGGAGTTATTCTCGCGGGATGATAAGCCGGGGGTCGGCTGCAAACTTCACTTCGATGTTCGCTCACAAGCAAAAGACTACAACCGCGATACTTATTGCTATTTTGTGAAGGTAGTGTACTCCATACGTGGATTAAGCCGTTATTATTAGATTATTAAAAATGACTCATGAAAGCTTAAAAAAAATCTATCTATGTATCTTCATATGATGCATATGTATATGGAAGTGTCGAAATAAAAAGCCGATTGTGTTGCTCGTAAAGATAAGTTTTATTTAATACTAACACATTTAAGAAACTTATATAAAAATTTACAACTAAATTACTTACCTGAAAAGAGAAACAACATTAATGTTATTATTCCACCATTAGTTAACTAAATTTTATAGTCTTGCGACTTTTATACTTGTCATGTATCGAAGACAGTAAATTAAACTACCCATTTACAAAAAAAATACTTTTTAAGAAAAAGCTTTTATTATTTTCTTGTTAACAACAACCATCTAAATAAAAATAAAGTACTCGCCAATATGAATCAAACGAGCCGAAAGTCGATGGGGTTGCGTCTTTTCATTACAGAGTTCCTATACCTTCCAGCTCCATCATCAAACCCTGGCTACCATTGAAAGAATAACTACTCGTCAAGACTATTTACATGAACTCAAACTCGATGAGGTTGTGTCGTTTCATCGCGAAGTTCCTTTGGCCACCGTCCAGCTTCATCATCATATCAGCACCTTGTCATCGTAATGTTGCATTGTCACGCAATTTATACATGTATGCAAAATTTCAGCTCAACCGGGAAGTAGATCAAATTTAATTTTCAAGATTTGATGACGAACACCGAACAGGTGAAACTAAATAAAAGCTTGTAAAAACCAGCCATGTGCTAGTCGGACTCGCGCACGAAGGGTTCCTTACAATTATATCTCTACAAAAAATCAGGCTTGTTTTATGGGAGCCCCTTCAATATTTATTTTATTCCTATATTCCTATTTTTTGTATCTGTTGTTATAGCGACGACAGAAATACATTATCTGTTAAAATGTTAACTGTGTCGGTTCATTAGACTGGAGATTCATCAGCCTGGTGACAGATGGACAGACAGACAGACAGATGGACAGCGGAGTCTTAGTAATAAGGTCCCGTTTTCCCTTAGGTGCGGAACCCTAAAAAGAAACATAATAAACCTACATGAAGTTCCTTGACTTCATTTACATCTATTTAAATTTTGATTACCGTGGTAGAGGAATGCTGACATTGCAAGTATAGGGACCTGAATTCGAATCCTACCGATTTCACATGTATGTATAGCATATATGTGCATTGTTCACTCAGGAATAGCTAAATCTGTTCATCGCAACTTCGGTTGTATTCCTAAAACGTTCATAGTTTATTTACCTCAGCGCACCTTTTTTGTTATTAAATAGGCATTCCGAATTGCTTTAGATATCATCTCATTTTAAACTCAACGAAGATCCCAAATTACCATCGTATTCGCTAACTCTTTACAAATGTTGAGGGAAAAATATTATTTATATAAGCGAAAAATTCAACTACTTATTGCTGGAATTCAATAGTCGCCGACACTATCCCCTTACCCGCGGCTAAATCCGTATTTCAATCTATGCGGTTATCATTTTACCGAAGCAAACTCTTATAATATTTGCTCGGTGGAGACGCTCGTCTTCGAATTTCATATTTATTCGCGAGGGCAAACATCGGAACCCGCACCCGCGCCGCCGCACCGCCGCACCGCCGCGCCGGAACTGATATTATTGTGCATTCCGTATAATATTGTTTGCTATTTGGCACATTCTGTTTGTTTTCGTCTTTCATATGAAAGGGGAGCTATGGGTGTGTAAACAAACTGGTGAGAAGTTTGCAGCACTTTTCAAGCATTCCTATTTGAAAATGATGTTAGCAATAAAATGTAAATTTTATTTCTAGGCTTAGTCTTTGACATGTTGCGTCTGTTATTCCAGCGGTACGGGAGTGAGACACAAAGCGTTAAATCACTATACGTGATCATAGAAGCGCAAATATTGTGTACATTTGGGAATATGAAAGCGAGCAATCCATTAAATTGGAACGGGACGTGAATAGCGGGCGAAGTCTCGGAGACGCGACTTTGCTTCTGATAACCTATAATACGCGGATATTTTTGCGTTGCTCATATGTTGGAAGTAATGGTTCGTGCATGCTTGCTTTGCGTTGATGTAAGAGAGATATGCCGTTATTGGTATCAAATCCTCACGTGACAGACTCGGGTTAGTGTAAGGATTATATATTACTAGCTGTTCCCGCGACTTCGTCTGCCTTGATTCCCATAAATATGTGTTTTCATCGCGCAAAATTAATAAAAACTTTATATTTATTTAATTGTTACAAGCATGTGCAATATTGCTTGTTTTTATTCACAACACAAGCCGTGGGTTATTTGCTTGATTTTGTTGAACCTTGGTTCTTTTGTGCTAATTAAATTAGTCTTAGTTTTTTCTTCTAACATCAGGTAATTAACCAGTAAAAGTTTTATCAAAATTCAGAGAGAGATTAGCCAGAACAGACACCTGCCCTGTTCCCAGTTTATATGCGCTCGGTACAAGCGGTTTTCGTCTCCTAAGGCGATCTATCATCCGTCATTTTCATCGTCACTCTCTTCTGTATCATGCCACCGTTCATACAATCCATCCACCTCTTCTTAGGCCTGCGCCTACCGACATACCGCACCATACTTTTCGGACACACGTTTCGGCGTGAAATAGTAACAAACATCCATGCAACCAAACATTTGCATTTATAATATTAATAAGATAAGGTTTATTGGTGATCATTTTGAGAGTTAGGTATTTGTGCATAGTTTTGCATTTAAAATTACGTTTGTAAATAACTATTCGTATCGAAAATTTGCATTTTTTTTAAAATTAAATTATATTATGACAACAAACTATTTTATTTCATATATTGCTGCATACATCATAAAATCTGATTGCTCACATTTTTATATCAGTAGTGGTGTCAATGAGTCATGTCCACGTTATGCTTTAGACAGAAATGTAAGCCATAATATATTATATTTGGCATATAAAAGGCTCGCTTATCTAAGGGGTTTGACTGGAAACGAACATAAAGGGTGATCCTCTGTGACAAATACCGTGATATACAGAGCGACATTCGTAAGGGAAATATTTTTATAAGACGAAACATTATTATTTTTGGGGGAGCGCGGATCAGAAGTCACCGTTATGAATTTTACGACTCCATTTCCAGCTTGTTACGAGTGAATAGAACGACGTGATGTAATAATCTGTTGCTATCTGTTTTACGAATTAGGTACACGCATCGCCAAAAAAATTGAATGCAGCGATATATTTAATTTGAGCTCGCTTTCAAACGACGCTAATGAAAGAGGCGTCACGAAACAAAAATAGCAGACAATCGAAATGGCGCAGCACAGAACAGGGCAGGAAGCCGTGCACCGATAAACCGTTAATAAAACAAATTAATGCGCGTTAACCCTAAAATTGGACAAGTTCAATGCAGAGGTCGTTACCACTATAGGAAAGTTATCCCGAGCGGGTATTAAACATCGAAATCTGTTCGCTGTATTCGGTGTCATTAAAGTCGTTCGATATTTTGACGGGAAATTGTATTTTATCTATTGGTTTGTTAGGGTTAGTTTGTGTTGGCGTCGCTCGCTCCGGCCAATCAAAACATACAAGGAGCGTATTGATTCCGAGAAGTGTCGCTGTTAACGTGGAGGCTGAAGCTGAATACATTAGCCAGCGGCGTAATGAAGTCTCGCTGCTTGTAAACAAACAGGCGGGGCGCGTGCCCCGGGGCGCGAGCGCACTGCGCCCCCGCTCTTACAGGAATTCTATTTCCACTGCGACGTCATGTGTTAATTAACCGCTCGCACCTACGATATTGAGATATCACCGGAGATGCTACTGTTGTTATTAGCTGACGAGAGGGCTTATTGCTCGCTGTAGCTGCTCGCTGCGGCGCACGCCTCTCTCTCGCCCCGTCTGTTTCAATTGCTCCAGTTGTACACGAGCAGTGTAAACATTACATGTCATGTATGAGGCAACACTAACACTAAATTCTTTACTATTCATTTAAGTCAACTAACCTAACCTAATTTCCAAGTGATTTCTGACATCTACTTTTAACCCCTGTAAAAATACGGAGGTGACCATTATAAACCCAATGCTTCTAAGATAGCAGGTATACCGCATTTATTTTTGTACGATTTTGATATCTGAGGTGAGATTTTTATAATCTATCAATTTTCAATTTACCCGTTAGCGCATTTGTTTAAAGTACAGTTAGGCCACGGTTTAATTCACAACTAAGGAATATAATATGGTATACAACAGCACAAAATTTGTGTACGAGACTGGTCGGTGTTTGTAGAGCTAGGATTTGATTTTAGAAAACATTAACGTACATAATAAGTATAGATCTAATGCTATCATCACTCTTACTCTTACTCTTACATTTATGTAAAGTTGTAGCCATACGAACGACTTATTGTGATAATATTCAAACGGCTACCTCCATTAAACGACACACTGTGATACGCGTTCAGGTTATGGGTGTTCCAGCTGGGAAAATAAACGATTTATTAAAGAGGAGTTTGGAAACCACACAAAGCGGGGGCAGCTGCCGCCGCCGCGCTGTTATGATGAAAGAGATGACCCTTAAGAAGCCGCCGGCCACCGTATCACGTTTCCTGTTATGACTTTACATCTTAATGGGCCTTTGTTGAAAACCTTTTATTATGAAGTAGCGCTTACAGCTCTAAATCCGTCTCTAAAGAATTTTGTAAATACATCGCGCGTTATGCGTTTTATTGTCTTCTGTTTATTGCCTTCTCATTTAAAATAGTGTTTTTGGTGTGTGGAAATAAATTTGACTATTATTATTAAGTGGTATTATTTTGTTCATTTTGTGTTGGATTCCTAAATCCTTATAAAGTATGTTAAGATATGAAAGAAATACGTACCTCCAAGAGTTCCACTTGTCATGTAAAATGGAGATTTGTTGTATCTGCGCACCATTCTTCGGTTATTTATGGTCTGTTACCAAACAACGGTGGTGTGTCTAACTAGCCTTTCAATCGCTGTACTATTCGCTCACGTATCGTATTATGCAAGAAATTTTATACATATTCCGTGCGCTTCCAAAAGTTTATGAATTATTGAAATAACGACACGGTAGGTATACGCGTGGCGACAAGACAGTACCATGTAAATGGAAAACCGCGACGAATGGCTCATAAACTTAGCTATTTGTTCTGTTTACGATAACCGCAGTTTTATAAAATTTTATTGCGTGTCGGTGGAATTCCAGGAACGTTATGTGTTGGTACAGCTGTCGTCAAACCTCGCTCGGTTGGAAACCAATGGCTACGTCGATGAACAACCGCATGATTTATTAACACTGTATTCTGTGGATACCGATAGGGAAATCTTATATTTTAAGTTTGTTACTATCAGGCTTAATAAAAAAAATTGGTGCTAGTTAGGTTAGCTTTTAACACCTCGATGTACACTCGTCGATTACGCTACTACAAGAGTTCTACTAATCATTTAAATCCTCACGATTTGTTTTATCGGCGCACTCTTCTTAGGTTTTTTGTTATTAATTTTGAAGAAGTTGAAGTTAAAGTTTTTATTAATTACTGTAGTTGTAATATGTAATTTTATTTTTAATTTGCTTAACATTACTTTAAATTTAATATTGTTCTTGTTGGGATGCGTTTTATTAAGTGTAGGCGGCTCGAATATGTAGAGCGGTAATAAGCAACGAGCATGTATGCATGTCTGCCAGGACTGTACCGAATGGAAATCCGTAATCTCTGCCTTCACCTCTAAATCAAGGGCTTGAGTGCTTGTTTATTAATTAATGATGCTTGAAACCGGCGAAACAGCTCGGTACTGATAACAACCATAAGTAAAATATTTAAAAGATTCTTCTTGCGAGAATAGTACGACCCCATAATATCATCATATATACAACGTGGTCTATATACGAGTATTATGACATTTTTTTATTCCTTTTATTTCCTTTTCAGTCATTAGTTTTATTTACTTTTGTCCTCCATGCAAAGTTTGATCGGAATTTTAATAATAATAATAATAAGCCTTTTCTATAATGTTTTTCTCACTGCAGGGACACAGACCTCCTCTCCGAAAGAGGAAACGAGCCGTAATCCACCACGCTGGCTCAGTGCGGGTTGGTGGATGTCACATTTTATACAGTGGTAGAGCCCGCAACAACAACATCTGTTGCACGAATGGGCCGGCTCGACCGGTGAAATACCACGACCTCACAGAAGAGAGACGTGAAGCAGAGTATTCTGCGCTTCGTCTGATGAGTGCCGGAGGCCTAATACTAGTTCTCACCCCCTTCCTACCCTTTTCTTATAAGGACAGGATGGGAAGAGGATAAAAACTTGACGGTGGAGAGGATGTATAGGAATTGGAAACAGCCATTTTCTATTTGTCCCCTCCTCTGTCCATTAAAGAGCAAGGCATCTAGGCAACGCATCTGCAACTCACTAGTTACTTGCAGATGTGTATGGGTAGCGATCGCTTCACAGATGAACCGCTTGCTCGTTTGCCACCTGGTACTATAAAAAAAACATGTCTTCGAATTTGGTGGTTTCTAAGAACATGCAGGTTTCCTCACGATGTTTTCTTTCACCGTTATTATGATCGGAACTATTAGCAGTAAATATTAAATTTTACCACATTCTAATCATTTTATAAATACATCTTAGAATTGTAAAAAATGCAGAGTCCTTCTTTTACAATATTACTTACGCTCAGCATCATCTTTTGCGTCAACCGAACATTCATTAAACAATAAAAGTAGAATAAATCACAGTAATACATTTCCTTAATAGTTGCCAGTATCAACTTTAATACTGAAATTTAGAAAAATGTAATGAAATGAAAATCACGACACCTTAGCGCGAATTAGTCATTCTGGCATGAAGTCAAAACTAGTCAAATCACTGCTGCGCCGTAACATTTCGGCTATCGTTTTAAGAGGGGTTATCAGAATCACTAATGCGTCGTAATGAATTTAAATTAGTTACCTAGTCTCTTTTGTCCGAGCATCATTAAATATTTTCAATTTCAACAATTTGTTGAGGTTAAGATCTGGTTGAAGAATATCGTGTTATTTACATTCCGTTCCAGATGATGTTGATTTTTGGCACAGAAAAAATAAAGTGCGGCAATTTTACAGGCGTCAAGACAAAAGTCGTATGACAGGTTGTTATTGATTAGTAAAACAGCTGTTGGCAATATTTCCGACGGCTTGACGAGCTTCCAAAACATTTACATATTAACCATTTATGACACTCAAGCATTTTTCGCTTTAAGATAATAGAATGATTTACAGGCAATAGGTAAAAGAAAATGGTTACATACGCTAAGAATGTCGCAACAACGCATCGTAGAAACTTTTTCCATACCCTTCTTACGAACCATTAACCCAAGCCCTGATTACCTTCGATTTGCATCAATATAGGCAATATTGTTGCTTCTAGTGAGACCGATAAATTTTTTATCTGTCACAACAACCAAGACATATTTAGGATCTTTTTTGTTTATTCAACAAACTTTTCTAATAACAGTAAAACTTTATTTAAATATAATTCACTATACCAATATAAGTTACCCATAATATTGTTCTCTATTTTTCTTTAAATGGGATATACCATTTTATTACAATCACCTTTTCTCTTGTAATATTTGTGTAAAGTTTTGCGAGTTCCGCAGCGTCGCACGGACGGGCCGGGCCAACTTGATCTAATAGAAGACAGGCAGGCAGGAGGGAGAGATATTTTACGCTTCCGGGTTTGACCGATGAGTAGGGTGCTGGGCTGCTAATTCCCTTCCATTTCCCAACTCTTCCTCCTAGCTTTACTTATCTATCCCCAACTCTGTCCAAGATTCGGTAAAACATCTATAACTCCTCGTTGGTGCGGATGTCCTTAGGTAGCGATGTTCACTTAACATCAGGCAAACCGTTTGTTTCTTTATTTTGTTCTTGTATAATGAAAAAAATACTTGGCCTGATTCTAGTTCATCCACTTTTAAATCTTCAGAGGTAAAAGAGGACGGAACAAATCATGAAAAGAAGATCCAATTCTGCCTAAGTCTATATTCTAACTATTTTCTTAAAATTAAAAATATATTAAAAACTTAATATCAAAAAATAAAAACTTAATGCAAGCACTAGTAAGAAAGTTAACATGAATACAGATTTATGACGCCCGAGGAGCAGAGATACTTATGAAGGGACGACTTGTATGTATTACGAGTGTTCAGTTAATAAACACGTCTTAATTCCTCGTTGAATAGTGGGCTATAAAAATAAAGTTTTAAAATATGAAACGCTAGTTTTTATTTACGTTTCTACGATTTATGGCGTATGGCTGCGTGACGTGGCGGCAGCGGGCGGGGCGCGGAGGGCGCGGGATGCGTGCTGCGCGTACGCAGCGACCGACGCGCGTATGACGGAGCGCTGATGGTTATATTTCCCAGACGATTTATTACATTATAAGAGCTCAGTGCGAGACATTTTTAGATACATAAATAGTAGTGATTTCATTTTAATGTCCTACACGACATGCGACGACATGTTTAATTGTAAAGCCGTGCCTCTTAATACCATAATCTATTCTCGGTCAAAACAATTTCCTATAGCCATCGCTCATGATATTCCTTTCAACGAAGCACTCGACTTGCACCACTGTGACATATGCTTGTTCATTTTTAAAATGAAGCATAACGTATCCATTTGGCGAGCGTTAAGAATAAGTTCATTTTGTTTATTGAAGCGGTGCTCGATCTTGAATCAGATTTAAGCTCGCTCATGATCGCACATATCAGACGTTTCATTGCGCATTATTTCTCGGGGCCATTGTCGACACCTCATTGTTTTGCGTTTTTCCGACGCGACTAAATCACACTCTTAATTGATATAATATCGCTTTAGTGGCCACATAAAGACATTACCGCGATTCGGGAACAAAAACCGCATTTCGTGTTGAAACAACGAAATATTGTACTGCAGCAGTCAACATCATATCCGTAGGTACATTGGGACGAGTACTTGTCGACTCGAGTTGTAAACAGGTCATCGGTTCTCGAGCGCCTACATTAAATTCAACCTAAATTCACCCGTCGAAATATTTAGTTCATCGTGATCTGTAGTGATCAATTCAAAGTGAAAAGAATCGAGTAATAAAGAGCATTTTCGTTTCATCAAAAGTCATAGTTGCGCGCAGTAAGAGTGCGCGCGGCGGCCGGGCATATCTCATATCGCGTAATGGAGAATTTACAAGCTGTCGGAGCGAAATGGCTCCCCGAGGTGGGCGCGATTCCTCGCCGCGCGATACCCGACGAGCAATATGCCGCTACTGAGATAGTGGATTTTCGGCAATATCTTATCAAGTTAGCCATTGTAGTAATCAGAATGATGACTTCAACTTTTTGAAACCAAAATATTTGTATTACTCAGTTCTGACTCAATTCATAAAATTTTAAACAAGATTTTGTTTATTAAAATTGACTTAATAAAATATTTGGCTTACGTTGTTGATGACAGCTCCGCATAAATTTGCGAACAAATCAAATATCAACCAGCATGTTTAATTAACCACGTTCATAACTTTTTTTTAATTTACCTCCAAGGGTTTCAATTTGTGTATTTAATATATCAATGTTTAGGTTTAAATCAGTTACTATATTAAAATTTTCAACTTCTAATCAATTCATAAGCCCTCAAAATATACCTTTTCGACAATTCAAATTAAAATGTACAGTTAGAAAATATTTCCGACCAATAGGAATTTAAGAAAGAAATGACAAAAAAGTGAAGTTCCGTCGTTGTACATTTACAGCGTGCAACAGATATGCCCTCGGCGGCCGGCGGCCGGCGGCGTCCGGCGGCCGCGCGGCGAACATTATTATTTATGCTCTAGGAAAGGTACATTTATAACAATATTACGCCGGACCGCGCCCGCCCTCGGAAAATGATTTTCCCATTTTCCGAAGATTGCAGGTGTATTATATTTCATGATCGTTATTTATAGTGTGACTTTTATTGCAAATGCGTGCAATGTCTCTATTCCTTTTTATTGCTCATCCATTATCTGATAGATTTACATTGTTTTGTGATATTCCACAACGTGTGATTTACTGATGTTATTTATTTGAATAAATGTTTGGTAATTTGGATATACCAATAATAAGTAGGTGATAATTTATCGATATTCAAAGTTATTTTTAGTATGTTTGGCATTTTATAGAACTCGTGTATAATAATAAAGTAGATGTATAGAGAGAAAAGAGTACATGAGTTGTTCTTCTAGAAACTAGTGAATTCCCAAAAGATGGATATATACGTCAGAGTCACCACCCTTCGCGACTGCGGGCGAAGTCCGAGGCGTTACGAGGCTCGCGGGAGCGCAGCCGTCGCTCAACTCTGGCCATAACCAATAATCGTAAATAAATGCAGGACCGCGTTGAGCGCCGAGCCGTCTATCTTTGCTACTATGCCGAAATTATAAACGGTACACTCCGTGATAGCTTTCTATTCCTCGGGGAACCGTCTACACGCAGCAGTCTACACGCAAAGGGTTCTAGATCTCCTGACATTCGTCAAGTGCACGACAAACTACAATTTCCGAGTGTTATCTGAGGCTGTAGAATGCAGCGACAAAATAATCACAAGCGGTCGACTATCGTTTATTTTTACCTGGAGCCCGCGATCCCGCGCATCTCTCCCTATTAAATTTTGTTTGCATTTATTTTAAAGGTGCGACGCTCGAGGAGACTTGGTATGTGAAAAATTACACCTCAGTCCAATATTTATGGGTGATATTCGGCAGCGGTTCCTTTGTGAGATGAGGGTGTATAAATAACACCTCTTATCGCGTGGGAGCCTACCCTTAAATTGGATTTATTTTAATTGTATATTGACAAAGTTTTATGTTCTATTCGTTTTATTAAATATTTCACTTATTTATGTCTGTCAGACATTTTATCTCTATCTGTACCATTACTTAAGTAGTTTTTTAAAATAATAATTGGAGAACCATATAGAAGAGACCAAAAGAAATAAGCCGTATTTTTTAATTCGTCCATTTAATTGTTGATAACAGAACTTGGTCGACTTGTTCTATTTAATTAAATGTAATTGTAAATGTAGCATAACTGTATTCTGTTTATCCCTTCCTTTGTCAATTAAAGGTAGGCAACGCATCTGCAACTTTTGTTGCGGATGCTTATGGGTAGCGATCACTTGATATCAGGTGAACCGGGCTCGTTTGCCACCTCCTACTATAAAAAAATGAAATGTATCATCACTACCTACCACACTGAAGTAATAGTTAAATGTACATAGACAGATAGATTAGTTAATTAGTTGTTAGTCTTAGTAAATTAGTTGATAATAGTCTCAAAAACATATTTCATTTCTCAACTGTTACACAATCAAACAAGATGCTGATCATTATAAATTAACATATTTTTTATTGAAAAACATTACTTTAGAAATAGCCGTCTCTATTAACGTACATACTTTATTTAGACAGATAGTGCGAGGTGAGAGTAAGTCAGTTATTTCTATCTGTAATCGCGCGGTATGACCATAAATTAGTTCTATATTTAAAAGCGAGTTGTTTTGCATACAGACAGGCCGTCTGCACATGCGTGCGACATCTATCTCAATTCTGAAATATTTTTCCGTCTGGGATAGCATTCGGAGCGATGCGAGCCGCGGCATTTGCGCCCTCAGCCAAAACGTTGTGACGTCATTGCGCTCCCCGTATATCCATGACATTCAAATGTACCTTTATGTGGGTATGTACCTCAATAGAGACCAATCATACAAATCTGACTTCGATATCCATGCTTCTACTCGTATATCTTTCTTTTTGTTGGTTCACTATAAATTAATTGTGTAAATTAATAATATGTTTTATCATTCCAATTTGCTTAAAGATTCGCGAAATTCGTCGAATGGTGAATTCGAACCTACGAAGTTCCCTAAGCCTAGACTATTGGAGTTTTAATGCATAGACTTATCGGTCGATTACAGGTATTCTTAGTATTTGATAAAAAAATATTTGATTTCACAAAAGTGCCACTTCGACCGGGGAACTATCTTGGCCTTATAGAATGCAGGCGCGAGATAGATGTATATATTTATATCTCTGCATTTCATCTCATGAGTTCGGTACCGTCGGCACCAACCCCTTCAAACCCTGTCTCATCTCTTGATCTTGGTAGCTATGGATGTTCAAATTGCATTTGAGGAGTCGCCGTAAGATAACAGACCTCATGCTGCTGTTTAAGATCCTACGTAGCGTAGTTAACTGTCGTGACCTTCTTAACCAAATTTCCATATCTGTCCCGCGGACAAGCCCCAGATATCCAATCAAAAATATTTTTCACATTAAGTTTGCCAGAACTAATCTTGGTCGCAATAGTCCTCTAACCCGCATATGTAACGAGGATAACGTCATCAACAACGCTGACATCGATATATTTAGTGACACATTGAACGTATTTAGAAATAAGATTTAAAGTTGTTACATTAGCCGGATGCATTATTTAATAAGTTAAGCTCTAAGTTAAAAAACCTTAAAAATTTAGTTAAACCACATGCTTTAAAAACCATCATCATAATGCAATTTGTACTTGCCTTTTATTGGCGAACATATTAGAACAATTACTGTATATTTTTTTATATATGTGTATTTAAGTATGTATGCTGTTGGCTTGTCTTAAATAAATAAATAAATAAATTGCAACAGGCGACTGCTGACGCTGATTGCGTGTCCGCTCGGTCTGTTCGCCTGCCAGTTTTTTAATGTGTATGTAATTATTTTCTAAGGTTATTTAAGAAATATATGTCGAACCAAGAAGTTAGTAGATGTCATATATCCTAGAATCCTCTAACGAAGCGTACAAATAAATTTTTAGCACGTTCGCAATACGCACCTACTCGTTTGTTATGTGGCAATTTTGTGCACATATTCAAAGAAATCTCTTTCTTTCGTAGAGTACAATGCGTTGGAAAGACAGCGCTTACGATCAGAATGATGCCTTGATTACGTTATAGCGCGGTCCAAGATAAAAAAGCAGAGCGGTTGTGATTGTTTAAAAAAATGTACTAAAATAAAATGATTAGGATTTATAATCTGGGTAATACGATATTCGTGAGTGACATTTAATAGTCGTATCTTGTAGTGGCATTTAATATAAAATAATTATAAAAAAACTACGATAAAATAGTTGACATTTTTATACCGTACTTAAGTACGTTTCCATGCTTAAGCATGTTTCTCTTCTTTAACTTACAACGTAGGTACATATCTCTCAGTAAGGTCAGGAAAGCAACTATCACTGTAATAAAATTATTATAAGTTATCAGTTTTGTTACTATTTATACACATTTGTGTAACTATATAAACAATATAACACAGAAAATCCAAAGATATAAATTCACCTAACTACGTTTTTTCCTGCGTTATAAAAGTCAATATTAAAAGAAAACGCTTTTCTTTAAGCTACTTATACCTATCAGTAGACGTCAGGGCGATTGTGCCGAGGGGAAAATGATTGACGTAGTCGAGAAATTTCATTTTGCGGCTTGTTGAGGACATGTCGATAACGTATTGAGGCCTTCACTGTGCCGCATGATTACCTCCTCGATGGGGCTTTGTGTTGTTGCTCTTAAGTCACATGCCGTTTGATTCATTACGGACCCTCGCTCATAATTGGTTGATAATTCAAGGACCACAATCGTATGGAATCATTGTCGTATTCAACAAAACGGAATCGCATTAGCCACCAAGTGAACGTCAAATTTACTAATAAATGTGTTACAATAGCGAGTACGGCTGGGTGTCCTAATGCTTAGAGTATGTCAAAGACTCTCATCGAAGCCACAATTATTTTGTTCAGACAGCAATCTTGTAACTAGTGATAATGCGCATAAGAACTATCCGTAGCATCAAATGGGTAGTGGCATCAACTCATATATATCTATAAATAAATATATATATATAGATAAAGATGAGATTAATCGTTCAAATTGTAATCTGTAAACAAGGATGCCAGCATTAGAATTGGAATGAATGTACTGTATGAACTTAAGGCGAGCGGTCGTGGACAGAGCTACGTCGTACGTACGGATTCTCCAGCTTATCAACAATCGCTCAAACATTCTTCGCAATGCGAGAGAAGCATTCTTTGAATCACCGCAAAACAAATCTCAATACGAGCTTTTTACGTGTATTCAAATGTCATATAATTTTGCATACAATATTTTCTCGGGAGAAATGAAAACGGCCGGTGACAGGGGAATTTAATAATGACAAAATAATACAAGGTAAGTTTAAGGCCAGCCCTTTCTGCTGTCCGTCATACGGGCTCTCTATTCATGCACATAATATTTCTGAGATGTTCGCCGACCGCCTAACGACTGACTAATTTATTCGCCCGGGGTAGGTAGCTCTTCGTTTAATTTGTTGTCTTATTTTTGTAAACAATACGATAAATAATTTACATGCGTTTACAGGAAATGAAATGACATATTGATACATTTAATCTTTTTATTTCGGTTATTATATTTTACTTGCCTCAGTATGGAAAGAAATTAGTTAAGAAACAATCGTAACATCGGCAGTTATCCGTATGTATAGCCGTTTTATTTCCATAATTCTTTTGAATATCGAATAAAACAATATTGGACAAAAGCACCAGCACGGCATGTTTAGATCAGTGGTAGACAATTAATTATTTAACATAAGAATTGTTCCGGCCGTCGACACTTACTTGTTTGACGTAGCACTCTAGTAAAATGATTATCTGTAAGCACCCTATTATTATTATTAGCAATTTAATAGTGACTTTTCAGACTTCGTTTGGATTTCATTTTCAGGAACGTTTGCACTGAAAAGAAAGTAAACAAATGATACTTATGATATCTTATGTTAATCCCTAGTCCTTGTCTTTTCATGTACGGAAAAAATATTTCAGAGGAATTGCCAGTACATAGTCTGAGAGCTGTAATATGTAGGTAGAGAAAAAGTAGAGAACAGTATTGTGTGTTAGCTAACTTTTCACTTAATTAATTTTAAATACACTAATTAATGACCATCCAATGCGATCCTTCGCGTTCACGCATAGATGTAGATTTTTTTCTAACTTGATACATATTTAAAGATAAATACAATGTTAATTTAATGGTTAATCAACGGACGAGATGACAAATGAACATCGTTTCATCTCAAGCGCAGAGATTAATGCACTCTGCTAGACAAAACCCGCCGCACGCCCGCACAATCGGCCCGCGACTCTGCCATAGACGGGCTCGCGACATCTACCCACTGTCGTCCCGTAAGCGATGCCGCTTATTATTTATCTGCTCCACATCCAACACTTCGCAAGCCATGTTCCACACATTCCACACGGTGCCAAAACAAAATGTAACCTGCAGCTTCTCTCTTAGAGCATTATTCTCTTTAACTCGGCAACCTCTTATAACCGATCGGAACGAACATTTCTATTTAACTGAGACAATAATGACGTGAACTCAATGTATGAACTATAGTTTGATCTAAAATTAAATGAGATGAAAGGGAATATAATGCAATACAAAAAAATGGTGGGGAGGTACACTAGCATTGTCTGGGCGCGGCGCTTTGTCACAGACAAAACTGTTAATATGAGAACATTCTGCTCGATTAATGTCATAAATGAGAGAAATGCCGGATCAAAAGAATAGCAGGTGTCCTGGCGCTGTAAGCGTTTATCATTAGTCCACAGACTTTCATGTCCTTTTACATTTCGTTGAGCCGAGATTAATATTTAATAGTCGTAATAAATGACGAGCCCAGAACAAACGAGACAGACTTTTAGTATTTTTATGAAAAAAAAACTGAATAATCTCGTGATAGTTATTATTCTTTTGGTGATTTTTTGTTTTTAAAAAGTTTGACTCACCATTTTTTACGGTAGTTCTAAAATTATGTGCAATTATACCTTGATCGTAATAATGTGACAAATAGCGATTTAGAAAAGTGTATATTATTATTAGCGACACAATTTTGGGTCACCGAATATTGAGTGATCACCGACGGCCGTATTTACATCTATTAAATATAATTGATATATTACGGATCGATTGTGAACTTCGTCAATTTATAATAGGACTAACCATATTATAAACTTTTTTTATATATATAATAAGGTAGCAATCGGGTCATCTGATGTTAAGTAACCGCTACCCATAGGCATTCGCAACAAGCAAAGTAGTTGCAGACGCTTTGCTCAACTTTAATAGGCAGAGCACAGTTAGCCATGAAAAGGGATTTTTCCTTCTCCTATTCATCCCCTCGCCCGTCCAGTTCTCTTCCCCTTCCGATCCTTTTCTCAGATATTCTCCTTTTGCGGCCGATTCAAGCAACATATGTTGCAGGCTCTACACCAGTGTCTGTTGCGTTTGACGCGATGCGTCCAATTATCAATGATTCGTTCAGTTCACAATTTGTTGACAGTTTATATTAGTCCTAGTCTGATCGTAAACTGACTAAGTTCACAAAGGGTCCGTGACAGGTATATCACATACCTAACGATCAGAGTGGTAAGATAAAAAAGAAGGCGATTTAAGGGTATCTAGACGACGAGCATATATGCGAAAAAAATTGAGCAATAGGAAAGCTGTTTTTCGTGAGACTGTGACACGGACGTGATATTTTTTTGTAACAATCATTTGCATTGTTTTTACTTATTTTATTGTTAGACCAGGATGCTCACGACCTCACCATCGCATATGCGCACGATTATCTAAACTACATATCGATATCAATTTATAAAGTGTTCCATATAGTTTCCAAATTGATGCCAGCATAACATGCTGAATGACAATGACCGAACATAATCCAAATTTAAACGCCACAACAAACCTGACGGAATATAAATGTGTGGCTCGCTCCCGACGGCTTGTGAACCGAGGACGTGATGTGTCGTTATTAACAAGCCTGCATTAATGACACATAAATACTTAGCCGCGGTGCGCCGTACCTACACTTTCACATACGAGTACGTCTCTAAGTCCCGACGCCATCGTTTGATCCGTTAACCGGGTCTTCGACACGATCACGTATTCGCATAATGTACATAATTTTGAGACAATAATTCTTTAAACGGCTTTTATATTTTTATATCCGAGACGAATGGAAGTTCACGACGAACACAGCGGTAGTTTAATACCCTATTAGAAGCGGTTTATCCACTAAAATTATACGAGTTCATCCATATGGTATATATGTATTATTGAAAGTGAGATAACTAATTGGCGATCACGGCGCAGGACGTTACACCGCGGGGGTACCGCTGTGAGCGCGGCCGGTGCCGAGCGTCGTGTGTAAATCGAGGCTCTGCCGCCGAGCGCGGCCGCAGCGACGGATAAATATTGTCATTTATGCACATATTGCTCCATATACGTTTTTTATTGTTGTAAAATATGAAGCTAAAGCCCGACGTTTGTTTAGCTTTTGAGTCAATACACTACAATACAATATCCATAAAAATTAGCATAATTGAATGTTCCTCCATTGTATATACGGATTATTCGAGCGTGTAAGTCTCCGACGCCTTTGTTTTATGTCCCTTAATTTATTTCGTAACACGAAAAAGGTATACGAATTATGCGCGCGAGATTGTTTTGGATTTGATGGCAATGAAATTAAACATAATGAAGTAAGCCTGAATTGAAAATTTCCCGGTGGGTACTACGCCGACTTCCCACATGGTGGGCGGCGTGTGGCGACGGCGACGCGCCGATCTGATAACGCGGCCGCTAGACAACATCCAGCTGTTTTATCTGTAGAAGTGAAATCAATTGAGCTCGCGGAATTATCGCATTACGTTGCCTATGCATTGGCTAATTGGACATTTCCTCGAACTGTTCTGGACTCTTAAATCATGAATGCACTATTTCGATCTCATTGCGCATTCGATGCCTGCGTGTGGATGTCCCCTTTTTACTGACGTGCAAGTAACAACTGTTTATACTATTTTTAACACATCTAAAACGACTATGAAAATAGCACTTAATGTCAACCTTATGGTAACATTTAGTTACGCTTTTTTAAAATGACTAGACAGAGAAGAACAACAGAAATATAAAGGTCTTTGTATAACAATTAATCACCACTTTACTGAAGCCCAACAAGTCGCCACACAGTTAGCTATTATCTACTTTAAGACAACATATATTAGATTTAATATTGTAGTTAAGCATTTGAACCGTGCGGGAGCAGGAAATGCCGAAGCGGTAACGTGTCAAACAAAAAATCTAAAAGCGCGCATTATGCTGTTAACTGCGATTTAACTCATTTCATATTTGAAGCGACGTTTGTTGTCCGACGCCACTTCATTTTATCACGCTATTTATGACATTCGCAAGATTTTTTCGTTTTCAGTTCTTGAGATGGATTAAAGTTAACTTCCTCTTGTTTACCAACTGATAATTAGTTCCGTAGCTAAAATCGTGATCGATTGAAGATCATTGTTTTATTAAATAAACTTAAATATTTTATAAATTAATATCTAACTTTTATATTAATATTATTGCAAGAACTAATCCTTAACGCCTTACAATATTTGTATCTGTACGTTCAAGTAATTTGTCCAAATCCTCTCTTCACGATACTTATTTGGGTTTAGATGGTCAGCCCTTATTAGCATTTATCAAGAATACATATATATGTAATTATATATATTTATCGTCAAATCCTGTCTCTCCCTATATATCGTCCACACACAAAAATAAGAAATAACTGTTTTATTATCACAGAAAGTGATGGGTAGCTCACGTAGGTCGCTTGCTCGTCTGGCTCACATCAAAAATGTTATAACTTGATTTTATGTGCAAGTGTCGCGCATCGCGCTAAACAAATACCGACAATTTATTACCACTAAACAGGAGCTAGTTTTGTTTATAAGCTGAATGGATAATGTTGCAATGTTTGACTGGACCCACATTAAAAATGTATAAGCCTACCTCTTTTAATATTAATAGCTAGCCAACACGAAGATTGGTCGAGTAAATATGACAGTTGAACATCTCAGACCGACCACTATTTCAATTTTAAGCGATTAACACAAAATCTCCGACAATGAATTATAACTTTTAACGATTATTTAATGTTCTTGTTCCCGACTCTATAACTCGATATCTTAGTCCCTAAGTTAAGTTAATAATGCTTTTCAAGCATCTCTGAAGTTATTGAAACACCAGTACGATGAAGTTATTTGTGAAATAACAATTGTTATTTGTAAAATAAATAAAAAGTATTTATTATAAATACCTTAGGTATACGAACAGATAAAATTATCAGGCATTATATTTGTATTATTTCAGTAAACAAACCATTTATGAATATTTAAATTCCTTTCAAATTACACTTGGTCGCATAATTTATTGAGGGAAGAATTTAAAATACAACTTGTTTGTTTATCATTTTTTGTGTTGGGTTAAAACTTCTAGATGCTTATACTTAGGTTAGCTGAGAACATTGTTGTACATTCCATCAAGTAGACGAAGTTACTCAATAAAGTTGAGACATGCGCAAGTGATCGGAGTGGAATTCTGTATGCGGCCGGAATATGATTCGTCTTAATCCAAGGAATACATTTTCGTTAATTTGAGTAAAATAAGAAAACTTTCTAAATTAGATGTTTAATGTAAATTTCAGGGTTAAAAAGTTGTAAAACAGGCAAGTTAGTAATTCTTTACACAGGACAAAGTCGCTACCGCTGTCTGTTCCCTTGGTTCTTACAAACTAAGCAACGGACTTTACTGCATTTTCATTAATAGACAAAGTGATTCAAGAGGAAGGTTAATATGTTTAGTGCAGGCATATTAGAGAACAGCAGATAAATTGAAAGATTTATAATATATTTTTTTTAAAATAAAAAGCATATTTTTGTGCGCTTTCGTTCAAAACGCTGGATAACCTTAAGGGGTAAATCAAATTATGTACTACGGAATATAAATCTTTAAAAGATATACAAAAACAGTCGGCAGTGGCATATTTCTATCCCTTACGGATATCTTGCTATACCCATTTTATCTTCCAAAAAATTAGGTATGTACACTGCAATAATTGGAAAGGTTAATATTACTAGACGGATAAAGTTATAATCATTGTCAACTTAAATACATGATAATCATGTACACCCTAATGTTAATATCTTAGTAGCGATTGCAAAATAAAAAACTAACGCGTCCGAAAACGACCCCAACGCCGCGCTTCTCGCTTCGCCCACTGTGCCTGTGCTCATAGTGCTGCAATGAAGGTGCTTCATTTAGTTCTGTACATCGTCCATCGTCTTGAGAGATCATTTTCATTTTGTTAAAGAAGGAAATATGAATTTACTTGTCATTGTTCAAACATTTAGTTTGCGTTCTGCTTTAATCGTCCACGTGTCATGCGCGAGCCCCCACTTGTCTCTAATGATGATAAATTATATTGTTTTAAAACTTAGCAATTCAAGGTGTCTTAATAAATTACTCTCACCGCTGTCTGAATACAGTCAAATGGCAATTAAATGTCCGAGTAAAATTACCACACAATGTGGCGTGTATATCACAAGATGACATCTGTCTGCCACACAGAAAACGCAGCCCTAGCCGCTCGTCATACACAACTTATTAACTTGTTGCTACAGGATGTTTAATATTGCCGAATCTCAGTTTATTTTATATACATATTGCGTTTTTAATTCTTTAGTAAATCATCTACCCGCACATTTCTTATGTAATGAAATGACAAGTGAATAACTTTAAGCTATTTTGAGGAATATTTGGAAATATAATCAGTCAAATATTATGTACTGGATTAAACAACCCGCGTAATATTTCGTGTCTATAATAATAATTTAAAAAGAATAATAAAATATATATATGACTATTTGCAAACATGCTATAGCTATCAGCGGACGGCGTCTATTGACTCTACAGGGTGCTTATGAGACCGTGTCAGGAATGTATTTAATGAGCATCGCGATAAGTTATACACTACACGTTCATTTACGCTTTTTGGAATTTCATTCACTCCCTCTTGTTAACTATGGAAAAGAAAGCGTTAAATTAATTAGACGCAGAATGCGCACGCAATGATCTGTGACACCAGGAAGATTTATACAGGGCACGACCAGCCGCCTAAATTAATTACATACAAATTCAATGTAACAATGAGTTCACTCCAATTCCTTTGCAATGCAGCGTTGAGAAATTTTCTTTTTTATTGCAAACTAATATAAGAATTCATTTACACTATAATAAATTGGAATTCACTGCAAAGCGATAAGTTTACCACCATTAACTTTCTAAAAAGTTTGACATTAATTAATTCATTTTTTTAATTAAAAATGTACAACTGTTATATAATTTCGATGACTGTATCGAGGAAAAAAACATTGTTTGTTGATTTAAATAAGGACTCAAAACTTATTTCTAATGCTATCGGTACAGTATCGAGATTTGAAAACAATTACCGTTATCGGCGTCGATGGACGCAAAGTGTCATGATAATGCCCCTTCGGATCGCTCACAGATTCATAATAAAATGATGCCTATGCATTTATAAAATATTGACGTGATATTGCTTATGGCGGTCACGCGGCGTGCAACGTGGCCTAGCTCCTTGGCAGAAATTCATATCGATCTAATTTCAATTTCATTCGAACCATAAATTTATTCTAGTAGTCGTATTTCGTAACATTTCCTTTAATATTAAAGACTCTGCTACTGAATCTTTAAACAGAATTACAAATTAGATATACTTACTACTTATTTGTTTGAATTTTTAGGGACTATTTTAACTAAATGAACTATTTTAAATTTCCTATTTAATTCGTGGAACACATTTTTTTGCGGGTTCAACCACTGTTGAGAGCTGCTAGTTGTGAGATGCTTACGAAATTAATATCTCAGGAAACGATCAGTTTCGAGAGGAATTCTGTAAAGTTGTTAAGACATGACAGACCGCCAGGTACCATCCACACCACCTGGATGGCTGGCATTCATCAGCAGTGCGATTCTCTCAAAATTTCCTGCAACGCACAGCCGCATTGTGGAATGGTCTATCCT
Source organism: Papilio elwesi (assembly GCA_029849275.1). Lineage (NCBI taxonomy): Eukaryota > Metazoa > Arthropoda > Insecta > Lepidoptera > Papilionidae > Papilio > Papilio elwesi. The sequence goes on along the minus strand of CM056687.1, from coordinate 7,988,368 downwards.
CGGCGGTATTTCCAAGCCAGTACGACTTGGGGTCGTTCAAGAAGCGAGCTTACCTATTCATCAAAGGCCGGCAGCACATCTGCAGTTCCTCTGGTGTTGCGGGTGTCCATTGGCGTCGTTGATCACCTCGACGCTCACACTGCTCGTTTGCCCCCTTCTCTTATAAAAAAAGTTTTAGGAATTTCAAAAATCAGAAAGAATCGTGGGAGTTAAATTGGCAAATTGGATACAAAAGAATCTCATATATTATTTGAGAGTGTGAACATATACACATACAACATATATCACAATTATACTCAAACATACCACGTATGAGTATAATTGTGATACTGAAACGATTGCTATTGGTGCAAGGTGACGTCATTAAAATGATACCAAGACATAAGAGTTAGTAGATGTTTTAGAAAGGAGAAGAATAAATGTAGCTTGTTTGCAAGAGACGAAGTGGAAGGGTATGAAAGCAAAACAAATTGCAGCGGGTTATAAATTTTATTACTGTGGGAGTGATGGAAAAAGGAATGGAGTGGGAGTAGTACTTGATTGTGAAATGAAAAAGAGCGTGATAGATGTAAAAAGAATAAATGATAGAATAATAATTGTAAAATTATTGTTAGAAAGTATAGTTCTAAATGTTGTTAGTGTATATGCACCGCAGTCTGGCTGTGATGTTGTAGTTAAAGATAAGTTTTGGGAGGATTTTGATACGATGATGATCGGAATACCAGGTGAAGATGAAGTTCTAATTGGAGGAGACTTTAATGGACACGTGGGAAGAAGAAATTATGGATATGAAAGAGTACACGGTGGTTGGGGCTTTGGAAATCGCAACCGCGAAGGAGAAAGTCTTCTACAAGCAGCTTCGGCATTTGACCTTGCCGTAGCAAATACTTTTTTTCAAAAATTAGACCCACATCTTATAACATATCAAAGCGGAATGTACAACACCCAAATTGACTACTTTTTACTTAAACGTAATAAAATTGGTATGGTTAAAAATTGTAAAGTCATACCTAGCGAGGTCCTAGCCCCACAGCATAAACTGCTTGCATTAGACTTAAAGATTGAGCTCCGAGCTGTGATAAAAAAGAAAAAGCCTCTACCCAAAATTAAATGGCATATGTTAGAGAAGGATGAATGTGCGAAAAAATTTAGAGAGAGAGTGGTACATAAAATGATTGAAATGCATGAGGATATGGCGGGTAAATCAATAGATGAATGTTGGAATAAGATGGCCACCTCTATACGATATACCGCTAAGGATGTGTTAGGAGAAACGAAAGGGAAAGGAATGATAGACAAAGAAACATGGTGGTGGAATGAAAAAGTGCAAAAGGCTATAAAAGAAAAGACGAACGCGTTTAAAGAATGGGAGAATGCTGAAAATATGAATTCAGATATGATAGAGAGTAAAAAGAGAATGTATGCGGAGTGTAAGAAAATTGCTAGAAGAGCTGTCGCGGTGGCAAGGGCTGAAGTACATGAAAACCTTTGAAAGGCTTTGGAAACCCCCCACGGACAGAAGGATCTCTACAGACTGGCGAAAGAAAGAGAGAGGAACGCAAGGGATATAGTACACACAAAGTGTGTAAAAGATGACCAAGGGAAGATCCTAACGAATGAAGAAGGAATAAAAGATCGTTGGAAAAGTTATTTTCAAAAATTGATGAACGAAGAGAATGATTGGAATGGTGTTCTACCAAGAACATCAGTTAATGTGGCTATGGTGAAGGAGATCAGTATGGATGAAGTCAAAATGGCTGTGCAAGGAATGAAGAATGGAAGAGCAGTGGGACCAGATAACATACCTGCTGAAGTATGGAAGATCTTGAAAGAGGATGGATTGTTGTGGCTTGCTTTATTTTTCGATAAGTTGTTCCAGGAGGAGGTAATCCCTACAGAATGGTGCAACAGTACACTGGTGCCCGTTTTTAAGAATAAAGGTGATGTACAAAACTGCAACAACTATCGAGGAATAAAGCTTACGTCACATTGCTTGAAAATATGGGAGAAAGTCATAGATAGACGAATAAGAGGAGAGTGTGAGGTATCGCAGAACCAGTTTGGGTTTATGCCTGGTCGGGGAACAACGGACGCCATATTCTCATTACGCCAACTGTGTGAAAAATACAGACGGGCACACAAGAACTTGCATATGGTGTTCATTGACCTCGAGAAAGCATATGACAGGGTGCCCCGTGAGGTTCTGTGGTGGGCTATGAAAGAGAAACGAGTGCCTGGAAAGTACGTACGACTCGTACGTGCTATGTATGAAAGTGCGAATACTCAAGTCAGGTCTGAAGCCGGAGTAACCGACAAGTTCAGTGTGGCTGTGGGTATGCACCAAGGATCGGCATTAAGCCCTTATTTGTTCCTCCTGGTAATTGATGCATTAACATCGGATATACAGGAGGAGGCACCTTGGTGTATGCTGTTTGCCGACGACATTGTTCTTGTTGGGGAAAATGCGCTTGAGGTCCAGAGTAGACTTGAAAAATGGCAGGACAAACTGGAGAGGGTCGGACTAAAGATAAGCAGAACAAAAACAGAACACCTGTTCTGCGACTTCGGTGGTCCATCCAGGTATGTCCCCGTTGCCTTAGACAATGTATCTCTTCAAGTCTGCTCCGACTACCGGTACCTCGGGTCATTGATCCAAAACGATGGTGATATTGATCGTGACGTGAAAAATAGAATAAATGCGGCATGGATGAAATGGCGACAGGTCACGGGCTTGACATGCGACCCACGAGTTCCCCTTAAGATAAAGGGGAAAATTTACAAGACCACCATAAGACCTGTCATAATGTATGGATCGGAATGTTGGGCTATTAAAGGAACAGATGAAAAGAGAGTGCATGCGGCAGAAATGCGAATGTTGAGATGGATGTGTGGCGTAACACGAATGGATAAGGTACGAAACGAGTATATTAGAGGAAGCCTGAAAGTATCACCGATAGTGGAAAAGTTAAGAAGCAAAAGGTTAGCATGGTACGGGCATGTTATGAGGAGGGAAGAATGGCATGTGACAAAGAAAGTTTTAGAAATGAATGTAGAGGGATATGTCGGTAGGGGTAGGCCTAAGAAAAGATGGATGGATTGCGTGAAAGATGACATGATCAAGAAGGGAGTGACGACTGAAATGACGGATGATAGATTGACATGGAAGTCGAAAACTAATGCCGACCCCACATAAAGCGGGAAAAAGGGCAGGATGATGATGATGATAATAGTAGTAGAGAGTTTAGGTAAATAACTATTCGAAATATTGAATTCCGCACTGTCTCGAATCCTGGCTAACATTTATTTTAGAGAACTGAGAGTAGAAAGAAATTCTAAAGAGGTTTAAAGGGGATACCTCGTCTTTGCTCTCTATACGTCACATAGCTAGCCTGAAGACGCAGTGCGTCACGTCACAATGGAAAGGTTCTCAGTATCATTTGACCGTGTGAATAAGCTACAATACTTTTAAGTTTATTCTTGATATCAAAATATCAATTTGAACAAATATGAGGGCAACGATACCGCTAGCGGTAGCCACACATATGAGTGTTGCCCGCAGCGCACGTACGCTCATCTAGATATCGTTCAGAATGTTAATTTCATACGTAGTTACGTTTCGCTTCGTCCGCCGATATCGACAAACTTATCCTTGCCATTACACTCATTGTTACGAGATACTCCTCGCCCCGTACGGCTAACGCGTACAGACCAAAATAAGGAGTTATCTAAGAAAGCCTACGGCTCACGTAACGCTGGACGCGCCATTCGTAGGCCTGCGACCGAGTTTACACAGCACGCACTAGTTTTATTACCCTCATGTTTCTAAATGGCCCTCATTTCGTTACAACCAAATTATTTATATTTTACTACACGGACAGATCATTTCCCAATCGCCCGCTGACCTAAAAAAAGGCATTTGTGTAACGCAGTGAAGCGTTTACAAAATAATTTTGATGGTATCAATGCGACGCAATTTGTATTACGTCTGCCGCCGGTGCCTACATGTATTTGATTGTAATAAAAGCGTACGTGGATGTACCGCAAGCGCCCGCATATAAAACATTATTCAAATATTACACAGACAATTAAAATGTTAGCCAATAATACATTAAGAAATATCTACTTTATATATGTTAACTGGTATTTGTGATTGTATAATTTACTTCAAAGGGCTTATTTTGACACTATTGTGGATGCTGTGCAAATATTTTGTTGCAACTTTCAGTTACAGACACGTGCCACGGCCATGCATGAATCCCAGTCACATCAGTTGATTGCTGTACTTTGTTTCACTGCCATCGCTTTGATTTTTTTATTCCTAAACATAGTAGTATTATGTTAACTAGTGGAACCTTGGCAAAAGGCAATATATTTATATTTTATTCTTCTACTAGTGCGATAACATGTCGCGGCCAAGAACTCTTTCTATTCTGTATTCTAAAGGGACAAATATACAAAGACACAATTGCCTTGGATTGAACTTAAAACGGGGCCGACCATTGCTTTTGTGCAGTCATTTCAAAAGTTAACACCTTCTCCCATAAATATTGATATAATGACATTACAGAAATTGCTCTTTTTTTAACTCAAATGAGAATAGTCTATTGGTCTAACTAAAAGTAATGTCTTGTGTATAATTACATACAATAACGTATTTAAAATATTCTGCTGAACTGGCGAGCCCACGCATTCACCAATGAGGCCCATTTGTATCAATTAAATAAGTAAAACGGTTATAAATGTTCCAATGACAATATATTCCCTCTATTACCGCTCCAACTGTAATTTAATCGAAATTGATCGTTTTCCTTAAATCGATACAAAACTAAAACAATGAAGTGAATCATGCAACTTAAATAGAGCTGAATCATCTCCATTTGTTTTATACACATACATACACGAATATTTCGAACAAAGGTTGTTAAAACTGCAGGACAACACTTGGCAATGTCTAGTAAAGGTTATATAAGTCTTAAATTAATCATATTGTATAGTCTAATTACATTTAATGTGAATATTGTAAACGCATTCCTAAATTTTTATGTCCCATCTATAGTGTACACTACATACAGGTAATAGTCCAATGGCTAATTAGCCCCCACGGGCTTATGTTTCGCAGGCCATATCCGTAATTTAGTAAAAACCTTCGAGCGCCGCAAATAATGCAATACTCAAGGAAAACTTTTTGCTTAAATATATAAGGATGCAATTTCACAAATACAAATGTACTTACGATAACTTTGATTTAACATTGAGTTGAATAACATTAATCGTAGACTGGACATTATGAGTTGTTTCCATACAGTCGTAACATTTTATAAATTAAGTGTACAAAGCCGTTTTATTTGTATTTTATTACACTTAGCTGTTACAGAAACCGCAAATGTAAGCGCTACTGCAGTACATTTTTATTTATAACAATAACGTACCTATGTGCATAAATCTTGATCAAAATACAATAGCAAACGAAGTTTACTTATTACTCAAGAGTTGGAACTGTCCCACATAGCTATTAAGATGTTGATTTACGATTGCGTTCGTTACGAGCTCGCCCAATTATATTATTGGCGGTCGCCAAATTATCCTTCATTGCATTTGAATTGTTCATGTCGCAACGAGACAATATTACAAGTGTTTTTGAAACTTTAATCAGAATATAATTCTATGGATGATTAGTACAGCATATTGTTCGTAAATCACATTACCGCGTGTACAGGTTAAGATTTTATATTTCACCATAAATATGTTGTCGTCTGAACAGAAGTACTAAAATATTTTTTACGGTGTTTTTGCTTATGGCCATCTGAAGAATTTTATGACTTTAAATGTTTGATACTATTATGTGATAGATGTCAGAAGCTGACTTGTTCCTTTTGGTTGCGAACGTCACCAATAACTCGCTTATTCCGCTATCAACGGGTCAATATTTTCTCATGAAGCGAGACGTTTTGTCACACAAAATAGCGTGTTTTATTGCTCAGCGCTGCCCGCTAAATGTTTTACGGCAATAACAATAAAGAAAAACAAAAGTATATTGTCACTGCACCCCGGCCAGTATTTTCTCACGAAAAAGAAAGACAATCGCGCTGTTTTATTAATATTTATTCCTCGTGTCCAAAATACTTCAGTGGCCGCGCTTATTCAGGTTCCAATTACTAACGGGTTATCCGTGACACAAGCTCGGAGCCACTTGCCACAGATTATTTACCTTTAAAAACTGACCACTTGAATACCTGTTGCCGACCACAATTTTTGAAGTGAAAACTTCTTTAGCCTGGTTAGACGATATTTGGTAGGGGATAATCTTATAGGTTCGCGTGAACAACTTGCAGCACGCGTTAGTAACATGGTTATTTGAATTGGAAACAGTTTGGACAAACTTTTTTCATTTAGTTTTCTCAAATTCAATTTAGAATTTTATTGTTAACAGGGGTATAGTATATAGTATAGGGGGTTGAGTATTCATTTATTATTGAACCTATGTCGCGTCTGTTTTGATTGTTCCCTTCTGTTGGCAGTTCTTATATCTGCCTGTGTTTTTTAAATTTTTAATTAAAAATATTCAATTATATTTCCATACTTAGCCCCTTGAGTAGGCGTTACTCGGTCAACAGCTAAAGTTAACTAACAAAGACTATCGACAAAACAAAGACAGATATATTCTGTTCCCAAGTTCCATTATATGTATGCTTAAAACAAAATTCGTTTAGAAGCATCCATCCATTAATAAATTGAATTATAAGATGTATGTCAATGAAAAGAAAACTTAACTCTAAAAATAACACACGTATATGTTAGTTTTAGAGTACAGTCGCTGGCCACTGCATCATCGAGCCGTCCGATGATAGATTAAAACAAACGCGGTTTATTGAAACAAGTACACAACAAACTTAAGAGTCGGCAAACCCATGTGTTTCTAATAATAATTTCATATCGGCAGAGCGCAGTCACCGTGCTGAGTCAGACAAATCGCCCTCTGTGTGGTTCTCTGAACGTTCCGATACCATCGCCCAAACAACGAGATGTTTCAATTCCTTGTATTCTTTCAATCATAAATAAGAAAACAACTGTACCCATTGACTCATCATTTATTAATACACATATATTTTTAATCCGTTATTTACACCATATTATATTGTATGAACCCATAGATCTTGTTTTGGTAACAAGACCAATGTCTAGGTCATATTTAAAAACGCTAGACTCGCTGAGTTTCCATTCGTATTATATTTGTTGTGTTAGCCCGTCCATATTTGTTTTAAAAGATTTTTGTAGCCTGTACATATTAACACTATATATATATGATTGTAAAAGGTTTTCATTACACTAACACGTAGTTAGTTTTTTTTTTATTATTACCTATTCTTTTTTTTATTTACACAATGCATTGTTTATGCACCAAAAAGCTTTAAGTTAAGATGTTTATCTAGGAAAATGTAAATATTTTGTTAGCATTAAATACACGTATCTGTAATAAAAATGTAAAGGAAGAATATCATAACTGTTTCAATGAATTATAACCGAAATATGTTTGTTATTCTAATAGCAGAGGGGGCTTCCGCTGGGAACGCAGCGCCGCGGGCCCGCCCGGCGCATCGCCGACGCACTCTCTCGGACACAAACACTCGTATTTTACGGCTACGAGCAATCTGAATAATAACACGCTACATTAGTTTCCCATTATGTCTTCGAGACAATAAAATTTGCCCAATTTTACGATCGCATTAATAATTTTATGAATGGAAGCAAAGGCTCGAGCCCTTAAAATACGATGAAATGTTATAAATCGTGCGCTCGGAGAGCGAGGTCGTTTCGTTATTGCAAGGTGTTACTGTAATAAGACGCGGCCTCATTGTGGGTGCTCCCGATGCGTAGTGCCGACGGCTGGTGCGGCGAGCCGGCGGAAGGCGACCGCCAGTGTTCCCAGCGTATCGCTTGCACTTACACCGGACGTCGCCTCCTCTTGTGCCGTCCGCATAATTACTCATATTTTTGTTAACAAACTATTGACAATCTATTGTTACTTCTGTTTCATAAGATATTTTAGTTTAGCTATATTAAAAAAAACTCCCAGTCCATGAACCTAGAAGAATTATCGTCGTTACTCTTTATTATATTCCAAACCGACAAGCGGCTGCTTATTATTCGTCATTGAATGATTCACTGTTATTTACATCTGTAAGGCGGCACTAAACACATTTGTGCCATCATTTTGTTTGTGTAAATTATTAAGAAATAAAAATATTTTACACTTACAAAATTTCATTGTATGCACTGTAGGGAAGTGACGTGCGTCTATCAGGTTACGGAAAATGTAACCACAAAATCAGCGCCGGCCGCAGAACAGCGGAAGCCACTAGCTGCCTGTCGCTCTCGTGTGTCATATATTCTGCGACTTATTAAACTTTCCTACAATTTAAGCGTTTATTCTGTACATTATGCCTTTGCATTAAAAACAAATGGTCAAATTGAAGTTTATTTATTATAAATGTTTATTGTCATCAATTGTATAGAAACTTTGGACATGATACAAATATTTAAGTGCTTTTTCGAGGTGACAACAATAATACTTTTAACTAGCTTTCAAATGACGAAAGATTGATAAACATCGAGTCCTGAGAACCCATTGCGGTGAATCAAATGTTCTCTATATAATATTATTATAGATACAAGTGTCCTGCCTATGTTGGACGTTTTGTAAGAATATTATAAACATAAAAACGTGTGCCTAAAGTTTGCATTAATATATATTTTATTAATTCCTTAAATTTGTATTAAATTCGTTCTTGCATAAAACAAACACTTAATTCCGTTTCGTAGCCAAATTGCAGTCATAAAATTGACGATCATTTATGGCATTATTCGGAGGCATATCGAATCTCGTCCTTTCTGTACAGAGTTACACTTCGAGCAATAAAACATGCACAAACCAAATGAGGGGAATCGTGTTTAAATATTTATCTCATTTTGCTTTAAAGTAATTTACATGTAATAGTTTTAGATTTTTCGTATATTAAATCATACAAGTAGTAAATATATAAATCGATATTGCCCCAGATAAAAATATTCCTCAATGGTTTTGATCCACTGTACATTTAAAAACCAGCACATTGTCGTCGCTGAATACAATATAGCAACATTTAAAACATAGGGATTTTCCTTCGAACTTGTAAGCATATCAGCGAATTAAATTAACAAAACAGAATGAATAATTAGAACTACACTGTAAACAGAACTCCGCTAAACGTGTCCCGAAGTGTATGTGAAGAGTTATAGGTTTCATTTGCGGGCGATAGACGACAATTTTCAATTTTCTTGCGCGTGCGTCCCATTTGAATATTTTAATTTGGGGGGCGGCGCGACTATTTCAATTTATTTTATGAGTCCGGGACCAGAAGGGTTCGCGCCGCGCTCTCGCCGCTTAGATTAGTAAATATTTGATAGCTTTATAGCTGTCCTGATATATTTATGCAGGAGTTTAAAATGAACCCTACTTCGATACGCTCGCCTATTATCACACATACCTATTTATAATCAAATAAACAGCCAAGTCCATTTCAATTATCAATTTTGTAAATATTTATAATACGACAACATTCAATGTAATGATATTCAGTCATTACAAATTTAGTAAAACAATTGTATTATTAATCATTACATGTTCATTGTATGTATGTATATATAAACAAATTACCAATTATGATTCCTTTGAATACAACGTTAATTAAAAATATAATTACATGCATAATTGAACGCGTATTCTTAAATTTCTTATATAAAATTAAAATGTATGATAAATAAGTTGAACACAGATATAAAGTGACGTAGTGCGTATGGTTTGATGTGTAAAGTGGCAATGATAGTCGGCGGGGAAGCGAACGGCGCTTGCATCGGGGGCGCAGTCACTCAGGCCGTGTTTAACCTCGCATAGCTGTTTCATCTAATAGAATTGCGAGCTCGTTATCTGCTCAGATTAAAATATTCAGTATTTGAGTGATTTCACGAGCGAGTGAGCGGCAAAGGGTTGAATAGTCGTTTCACCCGCTTTGAACACTCGTGGGGAGGGCGTTCTCTCGGTTAGGTGGTCGCCTACCTATTTTACATACGAGGAAGTGTCGTTCTAAATTACCAAAGTTATAAGTATGGCTTTACTCGTTTAAATAATGTATTCAGTGGCGGGTCGATTCAGCCTTTCGAATGCGAATTGAAAATGAAACAATTAGCGTCCGTCGCTCCACCGCTACTCCAATTATCAAAACTGAAGATCATTTGAAATATTAACAGCGCGCTCGCAATCAAACGCCATTGAAGCTGCACCGGACGTGTAAACAAATGAAACGTCCAGTTTCACTGCCTTTTTCCGGCGTCTGGCAACATGAATAATTCCGTTTATATAAAACAAATATGAGTACTGACCGCACAGAATATTTCATTCTGTGTTCTTCATATTTAAGATTAACAAAAACAACGATTCAGAATAATTGACACTGAAGACGAGTTCATATTTAAGCTCTTTTGATTTTATATTTTTGCGTCAAAATCTAAGTATATAATACAAAATGCTTTCGTAAGCACACACATAATAACAGCCGAGCCGATTATGTTCGCAATCGCAATCGAATAGCAATTCGATTGAATCGGTAAGCCGTATTCAATTCATTGTGAAGTGAAGCAACCCGTCACACTAATATTCGATATAAATAGGCGGATGTTGTCGACAGTTAAATATTGCACTGCACCCATGAAGAGCTAATTTTATGAGTGAAATTAGTAATTCACCTGTTGTTGCCATTTATTTATAGTGGGCACAATGCGGCGGGCAGCGGAGCGCCGCGGCCGCTCCCACTATTAATCGCGTACGCATCAGAATCAAATTATCGATTTCAATTCGAATTTATCTGTATTACAATATAATAAATAATGAGTGATGGCTTTCATAATTCGAGCCGAACATAAAATTTGATAGTTTTTGTGACTTTGAAATGATCCGCAGTGCCAGCACAGAACACGAGTAATTTAGGTATCGAATGATAATCGTGTCGAAACTAAAGAGTCATCTCACGTTCGCGCTCAAATATTCGTTTTTAACGAAGACGGAACATTTTTTATAATTTTTGTACTTAGTTTTTGTTTAGGTTGTCCATATAATTCGTGGGGTACGTGACTAACATTTTTTTGTGTAAAGCTTAGTATGAGATACGAGCAGTGATTCGGCGCCATGATGACTACACAGACTGTCATCATATTTGTAAAAGTAATCTGAAAGTATTTAAAAAAATCAAGCCTTTGAAAATAGATACTGTCATATAATCCCTTAGATCTTTAATGTTATGGACGGAGACATCGTATATTGTGTATACTTGATTCTTTAGGTGATATCGTACTTGCACCGTCTAAAACACCACGGTGGTGTCCAATGCTGGTCATGGATCTCCGGTTAAGATACAACTACTATCACGCAAAAGCTTTGCCATACCACATTCAGTAAACCTCCAGTTGTCGTCCTCCTCGGTTCTACCGTGTACATGCTCAAGGGAAAGGGGATAAGCCTATCGGTCTACACCGGGTTGCAACCAGATCCGAACATACACTTTACTCGCGCTTTCTTTAAAAATATCTTATAATAACGGAGTTCAGAGTCGTCATTTCGATCTAAGTACTCTAAAGTCAGAAGCTCCTATGAATGTGATAATACAGTAACAAACCATATTAGGGATTTAATTCTATTGCTTTTTAATTAAATATCTGTAAATAAAGTATATATTTAAATTAAAAATGTATATTTCGGTTGATCATACGAGTTGGAATAACGGCCCCGCGCGAGCAGCGTCCGTGTCCGATTGATTGCACAGCACTACCGTGCCCATCGGACGATCGCACCTACATCATCACTTTGAAAAAAAACAATTCATTATGTCAAATCAACAAGCCTACAAACAATGTTTCCTTTTTGCTAAAGTTCAAGTTCAAGCTATTTGAACCGACGGTGCATTTCATTCTGCACTCTAAGGGCGCCTCTTAAACGCCGTTTTCTCCACTATCATCTACGAAAAATTTATCGTAAAACGTGAGTACCCGTATTTGTATAAAGTCTACGAAACTACATATACAATTATAAATAATAATATCATACATTTATTTAAATAAAGTAATATCATACATTTATTTATTTGTAAAGAAACTTACAATTTGTAGCCAGTGGCGATTCAAGGTTAATGATTTGATAATTTTTTGAATCATCCCTGACTTGGCTATAGATTTCTATGGCCTGAAGGAATCTCTACACTCAGAAAACCATGGGTTCACTCGTTAATTACAACATTTGGACGATGCCTTCCAGCAGAAATAACCAGTCAGTAATCACCGTGAATATAAAAATGAGTCTTTTCTTGTATAAGTGTGTCAAACGGAGGCACGTCGCTGGAACGAAGGACGCTTGATGGACGGATCGAAAGCAGTCAATAACATCGTTACAATAAAGTTAAATGCCAAACTGACGCGACGCGTCGCAACGCACCGTGTCCGATGCCCCGTGGACACCGACATTTTGATCCTAGCGTCTAAATAAATGTGGTATACTAATTTATTTATCTAATGTTCTATTAGCGAAGCATGTTTTAACAAGAAAATTTAAAAACATAACAGTAGGCCGAAGGAAAATAAAATTAGTAAAAAGAAATTTTAAGTCAAGCGGTTTAGAACGACTTAGAACTAAAGATTTGTACCAAATACCAGAACAATCTGGCATCAGGAAAGGGGTAAAATTTCAACTAGTAAATTTGACCCAAACAAACAAACAAACAGGGAAAGCTAAAGGAGGGGATAAAAGTTTATACAGAGAAATTACGCGTGCGAAGCCAGGGCCCGTCGCTTGTATATAAAAATTAAATGTTGTTCATAACTTTTACATATATTAAAACCACGGACTCAGTCTGCGTTTGCTGCATCTCCGTTATAATTTCGTAAAGATGACTCCTTAACGAGTAGCGCAATAATTGTAGTTTCTTGTACCCATATCATTCAATTTTATTGTATCGCCATTGAACGACTATTGAACAAACAACGCCAATAACATTCTATGGGCGCAGATAAATTTATATTATAAGTACAGAATTTACTACAAAAGTACTAAGAGTGTTTTATCTTACATCTTACACCATTAAGTTAGCTTAGCAAATGAAATGATAATAACAAGTAAATATTGATGTCATGAGGTCAAAAAAATGTCACTGATAGGAATTTATATAAAGTATTAAGATTATTGAAACAAGAATATCTATTGGTAAGTGTTATTATTTTCTGAACTATGGTCATTAAAATTTTTGATTAACTACGTTTGATCCGTGTCGATAAGGATGACGCGGCAAGTAGCTGATATTGTCCTTTTTCTTCGAGCCATAACTAAATGTTTCGGAGGATAGTTTTTGTGCGACCTGAGGCTGTGTATTAAAATATCATCTTTGAGGCGTTTTTTTATATTTTACGCTGATTACCGAGATGTTTTCATGACCGTGTTTTTTTTGTTTTCATCACAATGTTTCTTTAAGGTTTGAGGTTAAGAACCAAGAACTATAAAAAACTTAAGTCAGTCGTGTGTGTTCAATGTCGATTAGAATAGGTAGAGATGTTCTGAAGAAAATAATATTATATTTTATAATAATAATCAAATAAGGGTAACATTATATAATACTAGTGACCCGCCCCGGCTTCACCCGGGTACCACTAATTAGGTGGATCCGATCGCTAGCAAACACAGGAATGTGCCAATCTGGACAATCCCTGTAAACATCGAAACCGGTCCAGCCGTTTCGGAGTCTATAGGTCTACAGGGAACATACATACTTCGCTTTTTATATACTATTTTTTTTTCATAAAAAGTATCCTATGTTACTTCTAATACCTCTCAGAATATCTATACAAGGTTTCATGATGATCGGTTGAGTAGTTTTCGCGTGAAAAGCGTAACAAACAAACTTACATTCACATTTATAATATTAGTAGGGATAGGGTAAACAAAATAGATCGTTTGCGTCATGGAACTATCATTAAAACCAAGATATGGGATATATATGGGTTCGTCGTATGCTTAAGCGTTATACTTTGATTGCTATGAAACAGAACATAACATTGTTTAAATAATATAATTGCCCGCGACTACGATGTATATGTTACTGGTGTTATTTTCTATAATTGCATTATTCTGTTTTTATTTGTTTTAAAATAAATTTATGTATCTAAGTATGAATTGAGACAATGAAAGCATCGTCCCAGTTAGCTCACGGTGACCGGGGCGAGTGCAGCCCCGCTTCGGCTGCACGAACACGGCACAGACACAACACAAAACCATTCGTCATCCATTATTCACGGCCTAAATTGCACAACTTTAGAGACCGCCATTTCTAAATGACGTCTAAATCTGTTAGTGTATTAACATTGTGAATAAAATTTATACAATCAATCTACATAAATGTCCGTGAGCGTCTGTCCATTAGTCAGCCGGAGTACAAAGGGCACACGCTCGTCTCGTAAATCAATCGCACGTACTCTCATTGAGACGGTTTGCCCAAATCGCTCTCAATAACCAATGCGTACGCCGCTGTGTTGTCGCTCGTGCGCGGCTACAGAACTTTCCAGCCATTAGCGACCCTTGCAACCGACATTTGTCATTAGACGCCTGACGCCATATTCAAATCTTGAATTCGGTCTAATTCATTCATATACCGTAGGCTCTAAATACTAACTATAATAAATAGGGGCCTCGGTATCGTGGACAGTTAAGGTGGGCTTAAGCTCGAGTAAAGAGTCTATATACCTCGAGGCTCGCACCTCATCAATCTTTCTTTCGGGAATATTGGTAAGATGACGTTAAGGAGGGCGCTCTCATTGCCTTGCAAAGTGATCCCGGATTGATGGCATCATGATGTGGCCTAGGTTTCCGTTCCATAAAAAAAGCATTGGAAAAGTACAAGGGAAGCGCTGATCCCCTTGGGTCGCGCGTAAGCTCAGTGCATAGGTGCACTTAGCTGGTCTGTTACAGATCCCATTTAGTGAGTAAAATCTCATATAGGACTGTCTACTCCTACAAGCAGGATATCTTTTGAAGACGCCCCTCCCGCTTCAGCAACGCTAACTTTTACTTTTACCTTTTACTTTTTATTGTAAGTTTTCTAAGTTATTAGACCTTCGTGTGAGCGGTGCACGTCGCGTGATCTATATCATATAGATTGTGGTTTTGTCTGTAGAATAGAGATGAGAACCCAGTGCAGCCACATAGGACCAAGTTTTAGAAGTCAACAACAACATTGCATTGTAATAGACTTTAGTAACTGGGCTACAGTGCAAAGAACTAAAGTCCGGAACACCACGACTCAAGTTATATTGTTTCGAACATTGCATCGACTTTTTACATAAAAATCAAACATTATGCTTTGCAGTAAATTCTAATGCAATCAGAATGCATAATTTGCCTTTGCTACAATACCTTGACCAGCCGATAGCATATTTTTCACCTTGAATTGTAGGACAAGTTTGTTTTGGACGCTTAAATTAGATAAGCAGTCCTATTTTGCTAGACACAAATTGGTTAATTATTCAAAGTGCTGCCTTAACACGCCCTAAATGGTTATTAAGATATTAAATATTACGGGTACGAGTGTACGGGGCGACGGCGACGGGGCAACGGGGCGTCGGCGCCGCGGGGGGCACAGCGGGAAGCGCTACTGGACCGCGCGCGCTCGCTAATTGTTACCGGCCTTCTCTCTTATTTAACTATGGATAAAGTAATATATTTAACACGATCTTAATACTTTATTTTAATTTAAGTACCAAGACGACATGTTAATGTGTACAAATTTTTGTTAAAAGATTTCTCAATGATTTTTTTATCCATATAAGCTCAATCAAATCTTCAGACGAATTATTATCCTTTTTAATTTTATCGCATTGTATAGTATCTAGAAGGGGCGCTAACTTAAGCTCTTGTTACAAGTATTAAACTTAACATCATTTTCATATAATAAACAGTAACTCAATGTGACCACTGCAGAGTACCTATCCATTTCAATGTCCAAGGTCAGTACGGTACCGTCAGATGCTTATGTGTATTAGTCCTGTTTTGTTGATGGATGGATACCAAGGGATAACATCGTAGGATTATAGTAGAGACAGATCCCAATAGATGCAAATATCCCATAAAAATGAGTTGTGAACAATTTCTCTTGTATATTTTGGATCGGTCAAGATTTAAAGCAATTTTACTTAATAAAAAATGAAAATGTTTTGTCTTACGAAGGTATAAGTCATAAACTATAATATAATGTATAATGGTAAAGCATCGAGTTACATCAAACTGCTTTAAAGAGTCCTTATCTTTGTATCTTTTAAATATTGTCGCCACATCTGTGAGCGGCGAGCGCGCAGGTACGGCCCGAGGTGACGAACTCAAATTTGAAACTTAACGTATTAAAATAACGATAGGAATAAAGTAAACGGGCACTTATATATGCATTATAATGCTTTCGGTTGAATAAAAATGAGGGGATCCGGACAAATATCTAAATAAAAAGAGTGTAGTGTAGTCATAAAGCCGTCTAGCGCGTCCGATGCCGCGGACTGATTGCGGCCTCGCGCTCGCCGCTCGTTGCTCGCCGCTTGCCTATCATTTATACCATTTCATTGCGTGTCATTACATGTCATTCATAACCCTTGATTTAAGTTTTACTTACACTTTTTCATCAAAGGGGTTTTACCAATGAACGAATAAGACATAGAAGAGTAACGTCAAACAAAATTCTCTTTAAAAACGGCACGTGCGACAATTTGATAGGCTGCAAGAGTTGTCATAGTGGACGAGTTATGCAAAAGGTAGCAATCAAAGATTTGAATAATTTTTTTTACTTACATTTCTGGCATATTTTTTTTCAATTGACATTTTGTCACACATATATATTTTTTTTATTTACATTTTTAGGATGTATTTTAGTCCCTTTATTTCTTTTTGATTATTATAACTAATTTATTTACAGTTTATTTAAAAAAATTGACATCCACAGATATTGTATAAAGCATCATATATAAATAGTGTTTAACCGACTGCAGAGTCCTATATGTATGAAACCAGTGGCTAGGTTCACAGAGAGAGTAAATTTCCAACAATCACGATTTATTATAGTGACTGCCATTTGTATCGAAGCTTTTAAAGCCGCTTAGCGAGAGCTTGTTGATTGTAGTTATTGTGCATATTTTAGACATCGTGCTAGTCATCCGATCACTTTCGTTTGGCTCTAATAGAATAGCTTTCCTCGTTCAATTTTTGAAGCACAAATTTCGAAGTCAATTAATCGATATGGCATAATGCCACCCCTATATTTGTTCTAGATTTAAACGAAATTCTCGTCGCGTGGAACGTTATTCCTCTCTGACTGATGATCTGTATGAATCCTGCACTACTTAACAACACTTGACGGCATTTAGAGTTAATTTTTTGAATTGATAATGTATGTCATGTAAGAATTAAAATCGCGCGCGGTTAAGGTCATAAGTGCCGTACAACAGTCGTGCAGTACGATGAAATAAGTCGTCGATATGAGCTCTACAACTAGTCATAATTTCTTCTGTAATAGTATAAAAATTAAGCATCGTATAAAAAAATTAATAGCGTATCTATTAGGTCGTTAATGTACCGAGTATTTTTTGACCTGTGAACTTTAAAACGTCTACAAGCGTCAGGTAATATTATGACCAGCCATAATCATTTACCAACCGACCTTTAATAAGCCCTCGGCGCATGTGTCGCCGATGGTCGGAGCTCGCACGTTGCTCTTTATTTATTGACCTATTAGAGATAACATTAAGATCGAGACGCACGGCTAAGGACCTTTGTTATAAAAACCTTTGCCTCATTATTCTTAAAAAATTTGTATCGCCTAATATGGATATTCCAGTCGGTTAAAATAATCAATATTTTTTTTGTTAATCTTTTTATAAAATTTTAAATGTTTTGAAGAAAGTATTTTGTGTATTAGATAAATATAATGAAAAAATAATTTGCACAATATATTTCGTAAGTTATGAGACTATGAGAACGATGATGTTACCGTGGGTTTCCACTGTCGTAAAATCGTGTCGCGATACAAGCTTTCTCTCTATCGTTCTCTCTGAAAAAACTGAGATGACAATATGTTTTGTGTCAATGTTTTCGGCAGTGGAAAGACGCGGTTTTCTAAGATTTTCAATAATAAAATGTCTGCCTGCAATGTCGGCGCGTCTTTTTATTTTAAAAAGTTGAAAGAATCAAATTCTAACATGTATTACTATAAGTGTGCACAATATAATAGTAATCACATCCACACACACAAACGCGCGGTTTCACTCTGGCAGATACCGACCCATACTCGTTATAATAATTCTCAGATATTTTATCTTAGCCATTTAAATCAATATTCATTATACATTTTCTAAGGACTGTCTTTTCCAAACCATCTTTTATATTTCATTTTATGATCTGATTATTAAATGTTAAAAGGAATTTAAAGTTTATGACTCTTTGGTCTTGATAAATGGATATAAATATTGATATAAGACGAAACAAAACTGACGCAAAACTGGTTCTCCGACTTTCTGGATTGTGGTGTTTTATAACTGCTAAAAGTATTTCATCAGACCAAATCGAAGCAGAAAAAATTAACATTAATCGTTCCATTTCTTTTCACTTAACAAACACGACCAATTACTCAAATTATTAAAGAAAATCTTAAACTATTGTATTCAACGTTATTATAACACAGACCTACACAATCTCTTATGCTTGTGAATGCATAAGAGATTGTGTCTCTCTTTTTATCTGTCTGCCTGCTCGTTAACGCAAAACGCACAATCGCACAAACACTCGATGACATTTAATATATTTACGGTGTTTATTGTTTTATTTCACATAAAAAGAACGAGTTATCGACACATTAAGTTGAACTTGAACTTACCCCAAATCAAAATTCAAACAAGACGAAGTAGCGAGTGGCAACAGATAGTACTCGTGATGAAATACGCAAGAGAAATAGTTAAAAAGTAGGTGGCAGTCTTACATAATCCGCAATTTCTCGTGCAACCCGCAAAGGTGGTTAATGCTCATGTTTTTTCCAGCATAAAAAATACGTATAAGATGGATTGACCCTTAATCAATAGACGTAACGTTGTAGAAGTATACGACGAAAACACATTATTGGATACTTATTCCGTAATTGACTTTAGAGATATTTCTTATAATTATATTGATGCGTCGGAGGCGAGCTTGGGTTATTTGTTACAGCACAATACGAAATGTTCTATTTCTCTATAATCATTACTAGTCTATATCCACTACTGTAAAGTCTAGTCCTTTTCCCAATGCCATCTATAGTGCGGTCGTCCGCTCGCCGCATCCGACCGTTTCCAGCCATCTTCAATCGGCTCAAAAAACTGTAAAAAAGCGTGGAGTAAAATCGAAAACATATACAAGAATCTAATTTTTTTTAATTTTTTTTTCGCCAACACACTGTGCTTAAATTAAATTAAAAAAAATATACTCAAATAAATATAACACAGTTTTGATTTCGTGGACGCTATACATAAAAGTCTAAAATAGTGTTGTCAGCGCCCATTAATAAATTAAATAAATTGCAAACATCCTGAAATAAAAATAATTATATTATTGATAAATAAAATTTGTATACGCTCTCATTTACAAACACGCTTAATGAATTAACACACGACAATGAAACATGATATATTTCAGTTCATTTTTAAATGCGCGTTATTCGAATCCCATTTGCAATTCCGTAGCGACATAATACAGCGCTGTCGTAATTATAATTAATTAACTTTGGGCCCGTCCATAAACAGTGCACTTCTTTTTATTAAGTAGAATACGATACAATGCGCTTTAATTATTACCATTTTATAAAAAACAACAAATTCCTAATTGATTCGCCCCACTCCTCCGTACCGTACTCCACTTGAATATGATCCGTCTCGGAGGTAAGACTGGCTATTATTTAAATTCATTCTACGAAGACAATATAAGTAGCGCAATAAATATTCAAGGAACTTATTTTAATTTCTTCTTTGCCCAGCGCAGCGGACTCGATCGTGGAAACTTTCTTGTTTCTAATTTTCTTTACAACATTCGTTTGTTTTCTATATTTTTTTCAGCGAATACTCGGAAGGCTTCCTTAACTTCAAAACGCTTATCTTTCTCGAAGGATAAGTGCCTAAAGTGTGAATTGTATTGCACTACTTTGAACTTTAAAACGTCCGCGATAAGTTTCAATGTTTAACAGATATATTTTAAACTTGTTTAATTGCTAAGTAGAAGGCTAACTTCACCGAGTGTTTTATTGTTTTTCCTTTTGTTTTCGACTGCGATTTCCCTCTTATTTAAAGTAACACGACCTTAGTTGAATTTAAATCGATTCCAACTCGGACTACATGTGAGAAATATAACTTGTCTGAACAAATTAATTCACATATTATATGTTCTACCATTGTTCGAATAAAGTAAAAAACTTCTCTTACTCATAAATGACATTACAAGCACAACATGAATAAATGACGGTAACTAATTTTATTTTACAAAAATGTTTTTCATTATACAATTTTTGCTGAAATGCAAAAGTTTTATTTCAGTATGACATCCATATTAAAAAAAAGAAATATCGACTACGCCTTGGAAATCCAAACAAAGAAAATAAATTGCTTAATAGGACTTGCGATCATGGGAATATCACTAATATAGTAGTAGCATCTTCCGAACGTCATGGTAAGCGGGTCGGTTGAGCTGCGCGCACAGCTTATCGAGGCAGCTCGTCCATTGTATTACCAGCGAACTGCGCCATTCCACCAGCGCTAGATTACAGCCTTCCGATATCGATGTCCCGCGTTTCCGAAGCTCGACAAAAATATTTTGCTATTCCTCCGCAAGGGGCAACATTCGTACCGTTATTATATATTCCCGCTAAGAATTCGCGGTCGGTGGAACACAAAGCGGTCACAAAACGAACGAGAGTTTAGCGATAACGGGCGGTCCATTTATCATCGCGAGGAGTTATGACGGGGGATAAAAAAAAGGTGAAACGATCTCTGCTGGGATTCTTCGGAAACTACGTCCGATGGGTATGCAATAAAAAGTGACCCTGTTATAGTTTGCAAAACCGATTAAACTATAAAACTAATTGGTCTCCACTCACTGTCTTAATGAAATATTCCGCTCTGATTATTATTAATGTCCGCCATTAATAACGTGCAAATATGGCGCGCGCGCGGGAAATGAGCCTGGCGTCATTATATTGTGGCTGAGGCAAGGTTTTGTCGACGCGAAATGCTAAATTATAACTAAATCATTTGTAATTAAGTTCTAACCATTGTCCTACGTTTCTCGATAAAAACAAAAACTGAACATTAAAAATGATCATCCGATGGTATACAACCCCCGAAAGGTTTTGCGTAACATCGAATGATAAAACTTTATTTGTGTTTCATAATGTTATGTACAAATGACGGCTGCAAGCATGTTTTTTGTTCTATAATATTATTCAGTTTGGGTTTCCTTGACAATGGGTAAACCTAATCCCGTCGTCAGCCAGAGTTTCAGTATCAAAATGTTACAACTAACTCTTCCCTTTCATTGATCATTCAATCTATATATTTCAGTTCTCTAAAAGTAATGATCCAAAATAATAAAATAGATAAAAAATCACGAATGAATCCAGTAGGTACACAATATTAATGTTGAGCTATGAATGAATATATAATAAACTATACTTTGTGCAGCGTGACCACATATTAGAGATTGTAAAATTACTCTACACAGTGCTGAGGTCCCCGAGAAAGGCTATCATATTACTAGTTGCGGGGAATAAGACGATCATGAATATTAATTAGCAGCTCTAAACATATAAAAACGAATTCTTGGCGGTGGTCCCAAATATTTTTATAACGAACAATGATCATTTTCATTGGATTGTTAAAACTAAATTCCCCAATAATAAAAAGAGGAGAGGTTTATTGAGGTATTGTAGGTATACGAGTTTGTGTAGAGAACGTTTTATTATATAATAATACAAAAACACAGCAAGCTTTACACGTGGTGACGTCACAAATAGTGAAGTTTTGTTTGTTTTTTTAATTTAAAATAATATTAATCAGTATTAGTAGTAGTAGCGACAATTTAAATTAAATATGTACAGCAAAATGATAAGATACGAAACTAAAGACATGTAAAACTTATTAAGTAAACTATTAGATGTACTGGGTTGTAGATTCGGCCCTAGTTTTTGTACCGGTTGCTTGTTGGTGAGCCTCCGTATTATTATACTCGTAATGCTAGAACCGTACCTGATCAATTGTCGGCGATCCAAGTACTAGATATTAAATATTTATAAAAGTCATAACAAGGCTAATTACGAAGCACGAACGCGTTTGAGCGCTCAGTCCACCCGCGGGCGGTCGCCCCGCTTTGCGATGCTCGCTCCATAAAAACATAATAATTGTACTGCCTTCATTCGTCTGTTTTTTATCAATTACCCCATGTCCTGCCCGCGCACCACTCATAAATAGAAATTATAATTTGCCAATTAATCGCTTCCACATTGTTGTTGGAATAGTTTAATTTATTCATTTAAAAAAAATAACAACACATCATCACTATCCATCCCCAGCGGGGTGGTCAGAAATAAGGTGAAATAAAAATATTTTAAGTTTTTAAAATATTAACGTGATGTTATTTGGAATGACTGAACAACAAACGTGCAAAAATAATATTAAATATTCAATACAATTATAGAAAGAAAAAAGTTTGGATATGAAGGATAAGACGTATGATGTTTGTTATAATTTTATTTTTGGCAGTTTCATTATTCTCCAAAACGTATGCCCCCTTCAAATTTATTTACAAGAACAAGTATTGATTGTGTGACAATATCTAACCGTGTCCATATCTAATAAAGGATTTTAGTTACTGCTTCATAGAGGAATATTATCGAAATATTTTAAAACTCAAACATTAAAACTTACTGTATCTGTAGTACCTGGAGAAATATATTTTAAATTTATGACCAATCTTTTAAATTTTCCGCAGCATTTGTGTTGGATGTATATTTTTATCGACACTGTACCGCTGTAACAAAAAACTAAGTGTCGTCGCGTGCCGGGTCGGCTCGACCAAAAAAAAAACATTTTAATCTTCAGTTCAAGTAAAGACAATTTTTACCGTTTACTGAACTAAATTCTAATTATTTGCTTTTAAAAATGTCATATAGTTTCATTATAAATAACTGATGAATGTTGCATACATTCAATTTATACCTATTAAATAAATAAATATGCGCTCACGACCGTAACCCATAGGGTAGGCAGAGATCATGGATTTCCATTTGTCGCGATCTTGGCCCACCTCTCTCGCTTCTTCTACATCCATACATCTACGCATACTTGCTCATCGGGTACGTGCGCTTCTTATATCGCGCTTGTTTAGTATGTCACTACAAGTTCTCCTGGGACATGCCAACAATGCCTCTCACTTTTGCCATATGAATTTGTTTCGTTATTCTCTGTTCATTCATCCTTTCAACTTGCGAGAAATCCCGAAGCATGCTTTCTCAATTCTAGTCACAACATCCAGTCTTAAGCTGCACTTTTCCCTTATAATATAACCATAACTACGAGTATTAGTGTAAACATAACACTTCAGTATACACATTCGTTTAATAAGCGACAATAACCTTATAGGTCTAATGGCCTAGGATGGTTTTCGGGACACTGCGAAACGTAATGTTGTTGCTTTGATTCCACTACTGTCCTGAATCTTAATCATAGCTTAAGTTTTGCTTATTTAATATCGTTGACAATAATGTTACATTGAATATAATTAAACGTTACTCTCTTTAATCACCGAATACGCCATGCAAACCTGACCTTAAGTCACAAGTATGTCACGTTTGTTCAGTGTTCATATGGCCTGTGTCTAATTGTCTTTATAAAAAAATGTTACTCGCCATGTTTTTTAACAAGCCATCCATCCCGCAGAAATTACGGCGCATCTTCTGGATTCGATATATACATATAATATTTTAAAAAATCACACATCTTCACATTTGGGACCTAAGGTCTAGATCTAATTCTAAATTAGATTTTTTTTAAATTTCTTAATTCTAAATTAGACATGATAAAAGATATACCGCATATGGAAGCATCGTAAGGATAAAATACGTTCGAACTAAAAACACTAATTTCTAACATCATCATCATATCCGTGCCCTTTTCTCCCTCATGTAGTGTCGGCACAGTATGATTGTAGACCATACCACCTGTATATGTTTTGGCTACAATTTTTTACGGCCGGCCGCCTGCCTGACGCCAACCCATTTCTAACATACCTATTTTGTTATTTAACGTAAAGGTTTTTCATCGAAATAAATATGTACCTACTTTTTTGCAGAATTGTACCTAAAAAAAATCTTTGTTTTATTTCGTTACAAACTCGAATCGTTCTAAGCCTGTTGCACTGAAGGAATACATCGAAAACATTCAAAGCGAAGTACCAGCGCAACGACAAGTGCAAACAAATCCAGGACAGTTCGGTAATACAAGGCAAGAGTTTTGCATAGTGGCCAGTGGACGCCTTACATCAAAACCGGCGAGGAGGCAAGGTGGTGGCGCGGGGGAGGCGCGGGAGGCGTGGGGCGGGCCCGGGGCGTACAGTGCAGCCTGCAGCCTCCCGCCTTGCACTCGCCACTCCGCCGGAGCCTCGCAAACCCCCGAGATACATCCTTACCCGCTAATATCTCCCGGCACCTATTAAATCTATCGGAGAATATCCTTCCTTACTAATGACTTATATTATCTACAGTATTTTATCCACTTAAATTAAAATATATTGGGCAACAATAAATAAATCGTGAATATGTGTTAGTACATGTATAAACAACGCACTATTTTTAATACAGAATAAAATCGTTGTTCAGTTAACCACGTTTTAATTTTTTCAGGCTACGTAGCGCCATCTCTTGATCAATAGCAAAAACTATAAAATAATGCCACTGGGCCAAATATCACAATGTATCGTAAGTGTCAAACCATGTTGTTGGTTTGGAACAATGTGTTGGTAGGTGCTAAATTCGCGAACGGACGCATCGGGCAGTCGGAATCCTACTATCATTGTATTATTTCTTAGATTTTTTTTCAAAAACATATTTTATTTATAAAGTGGATTACGCAATCAATCACTTAATTAAATACAATAATGATGTCTCCGTCATTAACAACCGTCACAATAAAAATATCCGTGGCTAATTAAGCCACAATATTGTTTTATATTTATAAAATAAGTTGATACACCCGTGGCAAGCGTTTCCTGTGCAATATCATTGGACCGCCGCGGCGAGGTCGAGCGTCCCGTATTTTATAACTATAAAGACACGAATTACAATTTACATCCGCGGTAACAATTAATTTACATGCAAATACATCGACATTATTACAAAAATGAACATCCTGTAGCGGTGCGATCGATTTGCATATTTTTTAATAATATCGGGGAAATATAACAAAAGGGTCGCTTATAAAACGCTGCGCGGACTATTGTCAACGCTTCCGGTGCGAAGGTACAATATACATAAAATTAAATCAACGCATCCTCATAATCTACGCTAGATGATAATTGCTACATGCATTCACGGCCGTCACAATCACATTTGTAAACTTCAACCAAAGCCGACTGTGTAAATAACAAATATCCGAAAATTATTTCCTATCGTGTAGTGGTCGATACTTAGTAATCGACGTTTAATAATACTACTATTAGCATTAGATCAATAATTTGGTTTCGGCAATGTTCTTATGAATCCTTTTTGTTTTGTTTGATTAAATGTTGTATCGCATACTTAACTTAAGTATCTTTTTACAACCTATTTATCCCCCTTGATTATCCCATCTGCTCTACTTTAAATACAAATTATTAATACTGATTTAAAGCAATAAAAACTTTTTTTAAATTAATTATTAGATAAGCAGTTCAGGACGTTTTTGTGAAATAAAAAAGTTCTTACATTAAGCATTAATATAATTCTATCCAAGTAATACGTCGCGTATCCCTTAGATAAGATAAAATGCAACAAATTCATTTGTTCAAGAAGAGTGAGTGACGCGACGGGCGTAGTTTTTATGTTAATACCCACAAGCGAACTGATGACGGGCGAGCTTAAACAAAAATAACAGCCGCTATCTATCGGGCTATTAATTTGTAAGGCATAAGAACATGACATAACGAGCGTATGTCAACACGACGAATGCCGGTGTAGATATTTTGTGTATTGAAATACAACGTCGGGCGAGTGACAAAGTGTGTAGCCGACGACCTCAGATGGTATCGCGGCTCACCTGAACGGAAGCGGCCCGGCCTCGCGCTACACAAAAACCACATTAGCCCAATAACTTTAATTATTCTATTTGCTATTAATCTAACAAATTTTAAAACAAACTTGATAACGATCAAATTGTAAGCTTTACGATGAGGGGAACATAATGGAAAATATATTTTTGTTTAAATACAACATTTATTAAAGTTTAAGTAAAAGAACAACGCGGTTCAACTGATGGTTATAATGGAAATTATAGTTCAAGCTGATTTTGTGGTAACTTGAGCTTGATAGTAGGTCCTTACCTACCTACCTTGTTACCTTGGTCCTTGCTACCTTAGCAATCGCCAATGCTAATTAATGATTTCAATTCTTTCAGAAGCTTCCACTTTAATTTACATGCCTCCAATATCTATTAAAGCATGGGAACTAGATACTGAAGAAATTAGAGGAGTAGTCTCGTATGAATCAGTTCCATCTACGGAACTTATGAAACTATAAATTATAAGATTAACTACAGCTACTCTAATACACCTACCACTACTACTGGAAAGATTTAATATGATCCAGCTTCAATCACTGTCATACGATACGTTACATTGAACAGTGTTATTATTAAAAAGATTCGGATAACGAAATAAGCAGACCACGGCCAGATGTTTCAACGCCAGATTATTTCCTACGCAGTACCTAAATCTTATTTGAAATAAAGTATTGGTGTATTATAAACAACTGGGTCTGAATAAACATACATCCCGGTAAATCAGAATGCTAAATGACTAACTGTAATATAAATATAAGAAATAGATAAACTAGCAAAACATTCTGGATTCAAACAATCTTTCAGCCAGTTCTACAAAGCATAGCATTTTAAAATGAATCCGGTGAGGATCGTAAAATATTCGATAAACAGGGCGGGTGTGTTTGCTTTCGCCGAGCTTAACATTGCTATTAAACAGTCGTGAAATGAACAGAAATAATCGGGTCGATCCGTTACATCGCGTCATTCGCATTATGCCGGCGTCTGCATACGTCGCGAGCAACTCACGGCCCATTGCGATGCTATCCGCGCGCTGCTACTGCGCCCTTCACTACATCGTTAATTCATATAACATTACTTCATTACATTTGGTGAAATAGGTAGGTATTTTAAATTAATTACCATGTCGATGGCTATTCGCCTGGTAGCATATTCCGCATGCCGGCTGCGCGCGCGCGGGCGGCCGGCACCGTGGCGGCGCGGCCGGCGCGACGCGCGCCCTGCCACCGGACCGCGGCGTTTTTGCGAGTCGCGACGCGCGTCGACCGGCCCTCGCCTCATTTCGCCCTCGTCGCCGGCTCCTCAAATTCACTCGTACAATACTGAGAACTAGAACGATTCGTCTGCACCGCATTTATTTTAAAATATTTACATGTACCTGTCACGTCACTTCTGCCGTGATCGATCGTTCTCTACAGACATTTAAATTTAATACTTGTCACGAGATTACAACATCGAGTTCGATAGGGAGGATACGCGTATCGTTTTAAGTAATGAACATTTTAATTCGGAGGCTCTCAGCGCGTACGCCGGCCAGTCGGCAGCGCAGCCTCCCGCGGCGCGCTCCCGGCCCCGCCGCTTTTTGCCCGTGCGCGCCCGGCTCGTGTCTTTTTCGCTCTTTCCGATTGGAATTTGCCGAGAGATCGCCGCTGCCGGTGGCTGACGTCCTGTGACATGTCGGCGTCGATACGTGCGCTGCGTATACGACAATTAGGCAGTCATCCGCGCCGTTGCACCAGTCGGAAGGAATCTTTCGCCCCGATGGATGCTTCTGAGGACGGAAACTTTATTCAGGGAACGAGCGTGAAGTATAGTGTCTGCTCAAAATGTGAATTAAAGTCTTTAATTGCACTTTCCAAGAAGACCATTTTATTTGACACTCGAAAAACTTCTGGTAATTTCCTTTTTTTGCTTTGCGTGCAAAATGTACTTACCGCACGCACATACCGATTTGATTGCAAAGTGCATTGCATGTCAGCCTTAACAATTTTAGAACCAAAGAGGTGATAAGATCAACACGTTCACAATAAGATTACTATTATATGTTGCAAGATAAACCTGTTTCATTATTTTTAATAAATTTGTATATTTATCATATAAGCATTACACACATTACACTATACATTATATTTAAATGCTTCAGAGTATTGCTAATTTTCCACCAATAAATATATAACTAGTATTACCTATTATTATCTTAAAGTATTTAAATTAATAAACAATAAACTTAACCTTTTTTGACTCAGGCAAAAACGTACCTAACTACTATTTTTTTATAAATTTCTTATGGCAACTATGAATTTGGTCGTATTGAAGGCGTTAACTATAACGAATGGAGAAGTATGAATAAAAACCGCATTATCTTTCCTACGGTACACGTATATACATACTGCTATTATGTCGGTACTATGCTGGGTAGGAGCAGGTAGCTGGTAAGGAGCAGTGGTGGCTCAGCGGTTTAGGCCCCAACTTACGTACTGTAGGTCGCGGGTTCGAACCCAGGCAGGCGCTTTACTTTGTCTAATTTATTTCATCACCACTGCTCCAAAAACGGTAAGGGAAAACATCGTGAGGAAATGGATGAATGGAACGGCATGTTTTTAGAACCATCAAATTCGGAGACATGTGACATCCACCAACCCGCACTGGGCCAGCGTGGTGGATTACGGCTCATTCCCTCTCCCCTTCCCAGAGGAGGCCTGTGTCCCAGCAGGGGGAAACATTCTAGAAAAAGGCCAATTTATTATTATTATTATTTTATATATGCTGGGAAGAAATTTTGTTTTCCAAAAAGATTTAATTTTTAGGCATCTCTGTGCCATCTTCCATTTTTCTGAGCTCTGTATTAAGCGACCGGTTATGATGAGGCTCGCCGACGTGAAATGTCTATTATTGACTCGATCGACTGGTCGGCTTTACCTCATTCAATAAGTTAATCATATTTTTCATACCATGATTGGAGACAAAGATATTTTTTGCTATAACTTGAGTCAATATCTACATTTTATGTGTGATTCATTTTAGCATATTTAGGGAGAAAACTAAAAAGTCCTATTGCAATGGGTTTTACAAAATGGTTACAAAACGTATAATATATTTCACGCCCCTAAACAAGCGGAGTAGGTAGAGATAGATACTCATTTCTAACGACCCTGGCACACTTCTCTCGCTTCTTCTATACATACATCTATGCATAAATGCTCGTCGGTTATGGGTGCTCTTCATACCGCCATTCTTTAGTTTGTCTCCAAACTGGTCGGTACAAGTACGTTTAGGTCGACCCGGGCCTACACTGCAACTCAACATAACATCACAACATATATTAAATACGCAACATAAATTTCTCTTGCCGATCTTCTTTCATTCATCTTCTTAACGTGACCGAACTACGGAAGCATACCTTTTTCAATTTTAGTCACAACGTCCTCTTTTAAGCCAAACTTTTCCTTAGCAATGCTATTTCTAATCCTTTTGTTTAACTTTACAATATTTGTAGTACAAAAATCTGGGAGTTCAAAATACAAATTCCTTTAAGACAAAAGAGATAAGATATTATATCGTAAATTACCGTGGAGCGAAAGAGTAATATTTAAAATCTCGGTAAAATCTGTACGTACAATTTTTGCGTTTGTATTATTAGTAGGATAGGATTAATAAAATTATTAACGTTAATAAATTATATGAATAAAATAAATGTTATGACATTTTTGCTAGAGCAAAATGGTGTTTCATTGCAATAGTTACCAAGAAAAATGACATCGTCAAAAAAAGACGTACGTTATGCAAGGTAAACGGTTAAAGCAAACCGTAAACAATCCATAAATAATCCAATGTAATTCATCAAGTTTAAAATTGTATCTATCTTCAGATTCTTACGGGCGTGTAATTAGTTCGTACGTGTCTTGCTTCATCCCCGTATGGTATAAAACTCCTGCACGGTTCACTATGTTGGATGATAATAATAAATATATTTTATATACGTGACTGACCATTTCCTTAAAGTAAATACATATTGCACTTTTTAACAAGGAAAATACCTAGACGAAGTTATATCGACCAGGGTAGGGACATACTATAGACCGGCAAAATTAAGTATCCGAGTACGTACGCATCTTGTTTCACAGCAATATGTCATTTTTACCTCACTCGTCAGACGAAACGCAGAGTTCTTTTACTTCACGCCTGTCTTATGTGAGGTCTCGGTATTTCACCGGTAGAGTCGGCTCATTCGTGCAACAGATTTTTTTGTTGCGGGTTCTACCACTGTTAACATCTATTAACCTTTAACGTCATTTAATTTTATATTTCAACAATCGAAAATAGATCTTCTATACCCAGAAATGAACACTAGTAACTACACTAGTCTTTACTGTTTATTTGATAAACTATTTGTACTAGACATGTACGTGCTGAACTCAGAACTATAAATAGTAGATATAACATCGAGACAATTATGGAGAAGAGCAGCGAAGGTGTCGTGAGTAGCGCGGTAGCCGACGACACGTGTTAGCCGCCACTTGCATAATGCTGTCCAGGGCTTTGCGATTGCACAGATTAAATAACAACTAACGACAGTCTAGAATATGACAGACTCTAGCATTTTAATAGAATTTTAAATAAAAATTAAACATTATTAAATTTAAACAACCCGATAACTTAAATGATCTCATCAATATTTACGATAAAGCAAAGCGATAGCAAATCGACTTTACTTAAAATTCGTATTATTTATAGATGAAAAGGGCTTCTGCCCAATTTTGCATAATGCAACCATTTGGAATATTGGAAACAAAATAAAAATAATATCGAATGCTCCGGTGGCAGCCCTTTGGGACAACAGAAAGAGAAGCCGCTTGCCTTTCCATTGAATCAAATTCATATATTTTGAGATTCAGTCGCCAATTTCATTCGTACGGTCAGCAAAAACCAATCATGTTAGTAAACTATTGCAAGTTAATTGAACACATTAAAATTATTAACCTCTTACAAAACATGCAATTGTAAACATTAGCATTGAAAACTTACTGCTAGACACTAAATCAGATTATTTAGACATAACAAAAGGGATATCTCTTGCCGATACGGTATAGATTTGATAATTGGGGGATTGAAGTGACAATTGATAGTCTAAATATATCGGTATAAGGGTTCATTTACAATGCTAATAAGTAGGTACGCCACTTATGCAAATACAATAATAATATGATGTGAAGAGTCTATGCTGCAAGTCAAGTCAAACCTAACGAGCATTACTCTGCCCTACTATAACAGTTGATCGATGAAGAATTATTTAGCTTTAATGAAAGCATCTTTAAATCTTCTCGGTATTTCTGATTGATCATGTTCTTACACAAGTCTGTACATGCCAATTATTAATCGGCGGTCAATTTACTAAGAATATTGAGACCACAGAATATCAACCAATGGGTAAAGCTGTTCCATACTTCTTTCTACGTTTATTTTTTGAGATAGGCAGCCTAGTCTGCTTTCCGTTCCACCACCTCTTTCTTTTCTTGTCTTCCCCTTCTTCCGGCCTGTCTAACTTTGTCGTTGTAATGATTATTATCTAAGATTAGGCTTTTTTCTATTAAAAAAAATTCTTCCTGCATTTTTTGTCATAAACGTAACGTTAGGAAAGTAAACTTTTGTAACTTGATTTGCTTATTGCGGTGCCCACTCTTGTTTAAATAGAAGTGCCACATAGATGAGCGCGATAAAAAAATATTCACTTCTTGCTTAGATAGGTTTTGTGGTCGAGCGCAAGTTTGAATTAAAAAAGGATTAACAAAAAGGTTATTATGAATTAAAAGTTCATTAGCACAGAAACCTTACGCGTTGTAGCTAAGCGCTTGAAATTAGTGCAACAATGAAATAGACACGTGTTCTTCTGGCTGTACCTACATTCCGTGGATTGTTTTATTGGATTATGCGGCGAGGCCGAAGCAGCTATAACTATTCAGCGTCGTCTTTTGTGTTATGGAAAAACTTGTTCTTGAGCCATGTAGTGTGAAAGTATCGTTTATTTTTGCAGTTTAATGTTACATATGTACACATATTATCGCCTGCGCTGGCGACTGTCATCTCGCTGCACGCCGCCCGCCGCTCGCTCCGCCGGGCCCTACTTCTTAGAGGACAATGCACACTTCTCTTCAACTTTCAGCGTTTTATTATGATTGCAATAGATAATGTTGCAATATAATTTCTTAAAACCATGTTTTGAAAATTGTTTCAGTATAACAATGCAACACCTTTTATAACATTCTTTTGTTTCTGTTCTTTTCTTTGTTTGTTTCTTATTTCACGGACATATGACCATTGGTAATTATCAATTATGCTACCTAGTCGAAGGACCCAGTCTATTCTTCTATTAAAACGCCTGTTTATTCTAGATCGCTTCGTTGTGAGAATTTGATTGTTCCGACGACATTTGTACATCGTTCTTTACTTAACCCTTTCACAAAGGATACCTATCGCTGTCGAGCAGGCCATCACATAACACCACTACTGCACGGATGCGGTACAACTAAACAGAACATTATAGAAGATGGGTAACAGAGCTATCTCGAGTTATTAAAAAGCTTACTGCAGCCCCTTGTCCTATATTAAGTCATCAAAATGTACCAGCCAAATGCGAGAGCAATAACTTATCTAAGAGCTGATGGGGCGGTTTAATAACCAATACCAGCTTAAAGCTATTAGGAGTTTTATTGCCGAGAATAAGGATTCTTACATTTAAGTTAGCATATTCACGTACAGAACCCTTCTAATTCCCGAAGAGTCCCGTGGCGACTAATGTTTATTTGGACATATTTATGGCTATAGTTCCGCTTTTTGTGCGGACGGAAATATGTGTGGCGGATCGCACGTCTGCGTGAGATTTCGGACACCTCGCCGCTTACTAAATTTAATATCGGCGGCCTTAACGGCGAGCGCGAACCAAAAAAACTATAAAACCGCCATTGTGTCGGCGACACGAACGGCAGTTCGCGCCTGCCGCCACTCATGAAAATTATTTTGTTTTTATTTCAAAATGTATGTTTATGATAACACCTGTTTCGCCGATGCCTCCGCTATCGGTGTCAGTCGAAGCTTGTCTCGGTTTTTTGCCAATTTAAAGGCTATAAAGACGCCCGCATGGCGTGCTAATTCAACCACTGTTCACAGAATTACGCATTCGTTTACTCTTGTGTAGACGAGAAGACAGGCTTTTTTATTTCGTTAGAATTTCCTACACGAAATGTACGCCGTTTTATTGACTCGGGCATTAAAATAAACGACAGTTTTATCAGTGTTTATATTCTCAAAACAACTCCTTGATGCTTATTATGGGTCACTCGTTACATTGCTTGAAGGAATTAAACCGTCATGTTTTTATGGATCATACCTAAATTATATAGTCCATTTTAATTATGTTTTGTCAACTTTTTATACGTTTTATTTTATCGTCATATACCTAAACTTGTTATGTTTAAAAAATATTTTAATATGTTTTTTTTAATTATTGAGAGACTAAAAGAGTGTTCACCTGATGTTGAACAATACGGTATGGATCACAACAGAGCAGTATCATTTACTATTTCTGCCCATTTATTTTCTTTTGGCTTCATTGAAATTGGAATACTGTTTCGCTTGCTTACTTCTCCGTGCCAATAATACGATATTCGTAGTAGTCGCTGCAGTGGCACCTGCTCCACCTCTGATAGTTGTTGGTTAAGTTAACTACCACTGGTTTAAATATTTCGCAATATCTACCAAACTTGACGCTTACACTTAAGCTTCAATTACGTAAGAATAGCCATTCCCTGAAATTTCTTTCATTGTATTAACGTATAAGTTTTGCAAAAAATCATCTTATTTTTATTACAGTTACATTAAAAACTTAATCACTACATAAGAATAAAGATGTCTCAGGCAAATCAATTAATCATTCAGGAACCTTAATTCAAATACGATCTAAGGCTCTTGGATTTGGCTCTAACCACTGCGTCACCTGCCTTGCTACTAGTTTGAATTGTGGACAATGAAGAAAAGTAGATTTCTTAATTCCCTCTCTGCGTGACTTCGTCATATCGCAGACGGCGGGGAACGGCCCCAGGGTCCACGAAATAACTTAATTTCTCTAATCAAAACTTACTAGTAAATATCTTTAAAATTAACTTTTGCAATACTTTGAACAGTAAAAAGTGGGTTTGCTTAATTGAATATGATAATTTCCCAAGCTTTCTTATAGGCATTTTTTTGTTACAAAAGTGGAAAAAGATGTATAAAGATTAAGAAGAAGTGTATTTATGCACCACAAAACTTTAATGCTAAACTTCATTTAAGCTTATAATAAAATATTCCTAGGTTATCTAGGGCCTTATATATACTTTAACTACGGGGCTTTCGACGAAATAAATGATTAACTAATAAATGGCGGCAGTCCCTTCCATTGTAATGTCTGAACATCAGGCCTATTTCATATTTACGTTCTAATAAATCAATGACATAAATCTTAGCTTATGTCAACTATAATGATGCGGCCGACAAGGGCCATCGGCCGCGGACACGGTCCAGCTTTTTGCATAATCAAATCCACGGAATGTCGCCGTAATATGATAACAAAGAAAGATGATCAACTGTATGATTGCAGTAATTTATTGCCCTCCCGAGAGGTGGCTGCCGCTGCCGGCCGCTGCCTGTGAGAACTATGAGGCCTTCGAATGATACAAGTTTTTAGCTCTAACTTAATTGATCAATAAATCAAACAAATTAACGCTACAGAATATTCTTATAAATGTACTCTTATTCTATTGTTTGATCGTCTGTTTTAGGCTAGCGTCTTGTGAATTTACAAGGAAGGTTAAAAATATACCTAATTAAATTAAGTAGTATGTATTTGGAATGCCATGATATATAAGGCATATGCTACATATGGATAATGCCGTTCACTTATGTAGATTTATAAAAAAAATAAGTAGTGTCAGCGTTCGTCTATTATAAAAATAAAACTTTTCACTTTATACTAGTAGTAAAAAAGATATAGTCATAGTTCTAGTCGATGTTGCTGTATGACCTTAAAACAGGCAAATGGAGTGGAATAACGTTTCGTGTAACACCAGATTGCTTTGTTGTTCTTAAAAATAATGAAATAATATTACCAGGCAAAACAAAGTAAAGATATTTGACGATCCCATTGCGTCTTGGTCATCATTCGGCCGCGACCCACATAGTATATCCATGTGTGTAACAGAGCAAATCTTGCAGTGTGGCTGTGTGAGTGTTTGATGAACATTAGGTACTCCATAAGATATGTATCACGTATGCTCCAGAAAGATTTGTGAAGCGGGCTCACCCTTGAAAATGTATTATTTATTATTGTTACAATTGTTTACTCGGTCATCAATAATTTATTGCATAGTAACTGTCCTTTGTAGATTCGATTTGCATTTTATATTGGATTGCTAAATCGTTGCATGTGAGAAATCGACTTTATCTAGCATAACATACCGCAAACAGTCCACGAGAAAACCAATATGTCTGCCAGCCCGTTCGAATTGATAAACCACATGAAATCACAGATAGCGAAACCTCCTTAACGCGCATCGAGTTGTATATTATCGTAACACAATCCATAAGAAAACGCTACAATAATCGTACATTTCTCTTGACAATGTTCCTTTGAATAAAGAGAGTTAATGCGAAGAGATACAATGTCGAAGATTTGTTAGCTCGAGCTTAGAGCCTAGCATTGCATGATTACCTCTTGCGCTGTAGCTGCTTGAAAAATGGGCTTTCCAATGAACAAATATAAGGAGAAACTCGTGGCGTTGTATACGCGACCATATTATCTCCAGCAAAGATAGCGCGGTCTTGCGACCGCTTCGCAAATGCTAAATTAGTACGAAGTCAAATGTCATCGTCCACTATGATATTACAATCAAAACTGGCGTGGGAAACACGCTCGTTTGTGATTGTACAACTTGCTCCTATAAATTGTACAATGAATTGACTGATGATGACTTCGCATAATTCAATCATATTTACCGTATTGCATGAACAGATACAACAAATTAAATTAACGGCCATATTTTATATACGTTTATATGTTGTGCCTACAAAAATCGGTATATCTTAGATTTTATCATCCTCGTACAAAAATTATTACGATCAATATATCCACAGACTCGCTATTCCAAATCAGATAAATAACTAAAACAACGACCATAGCTGAGCTTCGTACATTCAGACAGATCAACCACTAGGTGAAGATGGGTATGTCTTTTTAAAATATGAGTTTACTTTTCGAAATTACGTACGATAATGTGTATCATCCTTTATGACTTAATACGGCATATTTTACGAGATATCTCGAATGTACTTTTAAAAATTAAGAATTAATAATACTGTTAAATTAAATTGCAAGTTTTCATTGTTTTCACTATGTGGCTGGTATAAATCTAAATTTAATATGATCAGTTTCTATATTAGAGAGTAATAAAACAAATGTCAACAACTCGATAGCGAAACACAGTAACAGGTAATGTTGGGTGTCCGGGTACGCAAACGGGATGTAAACCGTATGAGCTGGCGCAAGTTTCCTGTTTTAAGTCCCACTTTTTATAAACTGCGTGAGGTCGCATGCATTAGATGAATGCAGAAACGACTGGAATATTTTAACATAGATATAAATCTACACTATTTTTCCTGAGGATATTGATCCTATCTCGTTATACCATATTCAAATTTAATACCAACAAAAATATCGGTGTAGCCACCGATACGAAAACGACGGAGGCAGGCAGAAAATTTACATTCTTCTTTCAAAGGAAGATGAACGACTAAGCCATCATTTTTAATAAGACAAAATGATGAACGCATAAATCTTTGTTTCCTTAACGATTGCGTCCGGAGCTAAAAATAAAAATAAAACAACGCTCGCATCGCACGCACAAGCACACAGCCATACGCCTTAATGTTATAATATATTCGTTATTATGCACCGAGCCCAGAATACATAAAGCCTCAAACGATACATGAGTGTATTTTCTTAAAAGAGCCTGCACTTTGCTTGCAAAATTGACATCCAAATCAGATTAATCCAATCAATGGAAATTTATGACGCACCCGAGAAACGAGCGGCCCCATGCCATTGAGAGATCTGCCCGGCCTCGCTAATCAGTGCCCGACCAGCAGACTGTGACACACCTCCTTACTCCTTTCTTACTTTGTATTTTTATTATTTGCTTAGAATTATAACTACAGAAATAGTGTTTGCAAACTATATTTTAGAATTTAATTTAATTTTGCGACTCACAGTTTAACTAATATGCAATGTGAATAAGAAAACGTTTCATACGTTAAGGAACTATACGATTTCCTCGCCGAGGCAATGCATCGATTCAACGAAATTATACTGAAATTTGCCAATGTCCTCAAAAATCGCACACCAAGTGTTTTTGCAGCAATTACCGAGACGTGCGGAGCGGCAGTCGCGGCACCGACGTGTCTTTGATTTATTTGTCTGCTTTCGGCGCACGGGATGAGAGTAAAATATGACCTGAACCATCAAATGTTCAACCTTATTAGGACACTGAAGCGACTCTTGATGTTCATTATAATAAAAATACGATAGTTCATGTTGATATATAAATACAGATAACGAATGATGATAGCTAAGTTGCAATAAGTACGAATTCGGAAGGCATCTGACTGTAACCGGTGGCGACTTAATGTTCTTGATATGTTGCTATAAAATATTAATTTTATTAAATGTTATTTATATTATTACATATAACTTAAGCCGATCTATCAGTTGCAATAATTGTATTAAGATAAATACAATTTATATGCAAAACATTGCACAAAGACACTCAGAACCTGTTAAATAAGTGAATACTTATTTTTTAATTTTAAGTCACATCGTTAAAAATAAATATTTACGTTCCAGACCCAAACAATAGGTTGGTAAAGTTCTCTCTCTGCGTTTAAGAACTCGCAGGATGAAAATACGCAATTTCATCACCATTATCTCAAACAACTAACCTCTACCAAAGTAACAATCACACAACATGAACTAAATAGGATACGACTCATTAGGAAAAGCAAAAGAAATAAAATTGAATTCAGTTTTTCCATTAATAAAAATATAAGTAAATAGAGGTAAAAAAATATATAAAAATGCGAATGCGAACTTTAAGTAACAAAATCCATTAACAATGACATGAACAAGACGAAGTGACAGACAATGTACATACTCATTGAAGATACTTGTCATCGAGTACTTGAAACGATAAGATTTGATTGAAGCAAGTTTTTGTCAATGTGATTATTTGAAACTATTTGCTACTATTACATGCTACGAAGAGTGAAGCTCATTTAAGAGCAATGAGTGATTCGAGGTCGCTCTTCGTAGCATTCTAAAATAGAAGAAAGAACCATCCCTAGGCTTGAAAATTATCAAAAACTACTACTTGCGTACAATAACATGGGACCTGAGTCTGGTGACGTTACAGTGGTGTGTTTGTACAGTGCACAAAAAGCTTACGTATAGTAAGTTATTTACGTGTAGTTTAAGTATAGAACTATGAAGATGTAAGGCAGTTGACGTGAGTACCATATTGCCTTGTACAATCACAACTTTGTCAAGAAAAACTATTTTGTAGTATCTATATTATTCATGTATCTAAATTTAGTGATGTAACGCACTTGAGATTTGCAGATTATACAGTTTGCTGAAACATTAGAAGACATAACGAGAAAGATAAATCAGCTAACAAATGAAGCGAAAAAGCAGGCCTAAGACTGAACCCGGAAAAAACGAAAGTAATGACAAATGGAAAGGAAAAGATGATAAATATGGTAAACATGCAAATACTCTTTTTCCTACTCTACTAATGCCTCACAGCTACACAAAACTGTGAGGCATTAGTAGAGTAGGAAAAAGAGTTGCTCCTGAAATACATGAATGGATAAGGCTGGAGAAGACCATTGCCAACTGGTAAACATATCTGAAGAAAATAAGCAAAAAACCATTTCCTAGATTAACATTTAACTTTCACTGTATTACTTTTATTTTATATGCTATTTTCTAAGATCTGAATAAAATGCTATTTTTTTTATTGATAAATAAGAAAAAGGCATAGAACATTAAAAATATTTCGAAACATTCAATTCTAAAGTAACAAGTATCTTTGGACTCGTTCGAACATACGTCTGTTATATTTCTCCAGGACTTGTCACATGATCCGACCGAGATACATCTTTAATTGGGTGAACCGGACTCGACCTCGGGCTGCCTTTGTCTCTTTACTTTTATTAGAAAGCATAATATAGTAAGATGGATATCTAGGTACTTCTAAATACTGATATTGGTAATATAGCCATTTGTGTAGCAACTAGTTTTATAGTTGGCGGGTCGTTGTAGAAAATATATGTCTTTTGCATGTATTATTTTTTTATATCATCAAAAGCGTTCCATAATATTCCGATTCCGATGTGTTTACTTAAATTCAACTTGTGTATTTAAAAAAGGTTCTGAATTTATTAAACTTTATTGCGAAATAGTGTTTCATCGTATAATTATTTTCTTTCACGTTTATAAAAAAAAACAATGACTTATGGTGATATTATAAAAACAAAATATTTTATTTTTGTTCCGGATAAACTGAAAAACTACTGAACCGATTTTTTAAATTCTTTCACCAATAGAAAGCTCTTCTATCGGTGGTAATCGAGACTTTTTTTTATTTGTCTAGTCTGGCGAAGCTGGGCGGATTAAACTTGTCCGTAAAACTATGGAAATCAACTTCCATCAAATATGTCATCATGGAGATTGCATATTATAGTTTCTGATTCAAGTTATACCTGACAGAAGAACGCTGTCGCAGAGACAACAAACGGCTCAATAAAATAGCGAAACATAGACAAAACTCTACAATAACATCAGAATGAGAACGAATCGCCAGTTTACGACACGAGCGCAACGAACGACTGCTCTACAAATGAATAAGCCATCTGTTCTAATAGCTACAATTAAACATGGTCGCCGGAGCATCGGCCCGAAACCCTATTTGCTCAACATTTGGCTTTAAGAATCGATATTAACTACACCTTGTAGTGCCCGACTGCACATCCCGCAATCATGATATTTCACTTTAAACGGAATACCAATCGATTTATATTTATAAATGATAGAAGGTATTAAAAATATATCAGTTTACAAACAAAAGAACTTACATTTTTACTTTCTAAAACAGGCGCTTGTTGTATGAAAAACAATAGAAGTGTAATTTTGAAAATCTTCGTTGTAGATATCTTTATTCTTAATTTAAATTACAATTAATTCTTATTGTCTTGTCATAACGTTAAATAAAAGGCATTTTTAAATGTGTCATTGATTGAAAGTTTAGGAACCGCTGTCTTGAGTAATACTCAATAAACAAGTTTGTTTCACAACAATTATATTGTGGTATTATTATAACAGGACGTGTCCCCGCCTTGTTTGAATAGTAAAAATGTTAATAACTCGCGACGCCATAAGTCGTTAATATCACATAACATCTAAGATGGTACTCCATAAGATTTTTTTTGTCAAATATCAAGTTGCTCCGTATAGGAAAGCTCTTCACGGGAGTTGGCTGCTTTTTGCGCTCACCGGGACGCGATCGAGTAAAGCATTCATATATGGTGAACTGTCATAATTAAAGTTCATAATGAACAGCATTCGATGCTCTTTACGGATGCTGGGTAGCTTCACAAATTGTTTGTGTACACGTACTGCAATATTTTTCTGTTCATTTACATAAAAACAAAAATTTATTCTGAGTATTGTATGATACATACACCAGCCGATATACGAAAGCAAAAATATTATCGTTAATATTAAAGACCAACATTATTATTGATCATAAATAAATTTTAAAAAAAGTCAAGAATTATGAAGCTGTGGTAGTCAACATTTTTTTTTCTGATAAAGGAAATCATACATGAAGTAAAAAGAGTACATCAGTCAATGCATAAAAATTCACTGTTTTTTAAAAAAAAAAACAAATTTTCACTTCACTGAATATAGAGATAACACCATACTGAGCTATGTGGATTTTTTCCTTTGACTCTTAATAACTACCTGGATAGGCACTCGCCGGTTCCAGAGCCTCCGCCGCTCAGGCCTGTAGGTAATTGCCCAAGTATTTTATTGCAGTCGCTCACAAGTTTTATGTCATTCAATTCACCGACTCTTAATTGAATAAGTGACAGGAAATTTACAACCGCCATACGTTTAATTTGTCCTATTTAAGAAAATGATGAATCTTCAGTGTTTCCGCCTTTCTCATAATAAGTCTCTGGTTATCTCAATAAGTAATAACAAACGTGCATGCTAATGAACAGTCCAATTAAATCAAATAAAAGAATGTACCCCAGGGTCACGCGACACTCACTTAAAGCTTAGCCGAGCCACTGCACTATAGAATTCATTCAACGTCCACGCAATTGGGATACAGAATGACAAACATCGCTTGTCTCCGAAATCAAGAAGAGAACTTACGAGCAGTATATCAATATGTATATTAAGTACAACTGTTTGGTCATACTATTAAAATTGTATTCACTCACTTTCAAAAATATTCAGATAGGACACCGATAACCTCTAAAAATGTTTTTTATAATTTCCGAGCAACATGTAATGTCTTGTACTACTTTTTATCATTAAAGAACGGTCAATTAGTGTTGTTATCACCCCCCGATTGAATTGATAGCGGGGTTGTCAGACACTGTCAGCTTGTGAGCCGCGCCGTCGCCGGTGCAATGTGAAAGGATCCCTCGGGCCAAAACAAAATGCTCATTCCATATCAATATATTATTTAAAGTTATTTGGCTACGTTAAGTCATCACATTAATGTTGATTGTCGATTTGGTGGCGATAACTCGTGTTTA
The DNA here is from genome assembly GCA_029849275.1 of Papilio elwesi. Classification (NCBI taxonomy): domain Eukaryota; kingdom Metazoa; phylum Arthropoda; class Insecta; order Lepidoptera; family Papilionidae; genus Papilio; species Papilio elwesi. Next base: position 7,946,029 of record CM056687.1, on the reverse strand, counting down.
ACGGTGGTAGAGCCCGTGACAACAACAGAAGAACCGGTAATAAGGTACCGGTGCTCAACGAGATAGGCCTCGGTCTGAAATTAGGCCTCCGGCACCTCACTCATCAGACGAGACGCAGAATACTCTACTTCACGCCTGTCTTCTGTGCGGTCGTGGTATATCACCGGCCGAGCCGGCTAATTCGTGCAACAGATGGCTCTACCACGGTTGAATCTGTTGAATAAGTGGACAAATCATACTCTTCTACTTCATTAATAGTGTCGCACAGTTGATAACCTATTCTAATACCTATATAAGTATAACAAGTAATGGTTAGTTTTAAGGAAGCAAAATATCCGACTGACCGTGCGATTATTGACATTTTAATGATTTACTTCCGCTATATGTGTTTTACTGTTACATACGACAATCCGTGGAAGAATACGATTCGAATGATACCTCACTCTTCAGTATCGGTCAAGACGCTTAGACTACAGGAGGTCACGATGAAACGAACATATGTATGTACATACATATATTACATACTATACATCATCAACATCTGAGGTTGTACAGCCGCGGGTGGGCCTGGGCCTGGTTAAGTAAATGTTACCATGTAGGTCTACTTTGGGATTTATGTCGCCAGCTCTTGTCGCCGATATTTTTTAGATCTCGCTCGACGTCGTCCAGCCATCTTATTTTCGGCCTACCCCGTGTTCTACGTCCATTTGACTGACTTTCCAATCTTTATCTGGATTTTACATTAAGTACGTTTGATTTATTCTTGTTAGAGGTAGATGGGAGTCGGCAGTTTTATATCCGGTACTAATATTGTTTTACCCTCGATATGTTTGAACTTAATTTTGCTCACGTGAGTGTAGAAAATAAATAAAAGCAGGTTAAGCTATGATACGATGCGGGTTGCGAGTTATTGGTCCCCGTACGCCGCCGCGGCCGCTCAATTTCTCTAATTAATTAGCGATCCCTTAGATAACACTCGCTGACAACGTTATTTGTGGCAAACAAATCTTTGAGGCATAAATTACACCGTACATGTTCTAAACTCGTTACGTCCATGTACGGCACTAACCGCCTCCTTATGTAATTATATCGTCGCACAACACGACCAGACAATCCTTCATTATATTCTATTACGCGTATTATTTGTATTGTAATGGTATTGATTACTTAACCCCTAATTGTAGTTCAATATCTTAATATGATTGAGTAATACTATATAGTCACACAGTCGTATTAAGATATTTATTTATATTTACTATTTATATATGTATTTATTTCAAATACATATACATACTATATCTGTCGTTCGAAGAACATGCACAAAACGACGTTGAAGTATTCGAACATATATTGAAGCCATCCAATCTTCTATGACATTTTTATTGAGTATCCACATCAATACGTCTAAATTAAGAAAAATGTCTAATTGAGAATTCACGCAGCGTGTACCTGCATGTCCTGCCATTAAATATTCGTGAAAGATTTAATCCAAACAGAGACCCAACAATTTACATTTATCCCATAAATATAAGAAACAGGCGCCCCCACTCGGCGTCACCGTGATGACACGCAGCGTTGTCGCTGCCGATACGCGGCGGTGTAAACTAAAATAAATTAAATTGTGCATCGACGATGTACTCTTATCTTTCTAGCGAATGAGAAAACGGTCGAATAAAAAACAAAGACTCCAATAGATCAAATATTCATTCTTATTTGTATATTATTTCAAAGAGGCAGGTCCTCGGCCAGAACTTCGGTGGCATCAGCGAAAGTGTAAGAGGCCTCTAGCGTTTTATAGTACCTAAATGATACGCTTAATTATGACAACACTGAGGAGCCCTCTTACATTTTTTTTACAAAATTGGTTGGGGACTCGTACAAGACAGACGGACAAGTCTATAGAGCCAATATATAAAAGGTCCTTTAAAATATGTACATTTCCGCGATATAAACTCTGTTATCTTTAGTACACTCGTTATGGTGAGCGCTAAACGAAAACTTTTTAAAAACCTATTGAAGTGCATAATGTATTACAGCGTAGCTCTCAGTCCGCGGGCCGCAGCGGCCGCCGCTCTCGCGCCCTGTATAAGCATTTGGTCAAGTTGTCTTCCCTCTGTCTCCTATGCTATCCTTTATTAACATTTTTTGTCCTCCCTATATTTCACCGGGATAAAAGTTATGAGGTTTTGTGAAGGTATACTTTTATTGCAGTAATTAAGATAGGAAAGTTATGGTCTGGCTTTTAACGTTGCTTCATTTGATATTTAAAAAATGTATGTGGTGTATTAATTTTTATTTTAGATCGATAATCAATAAAGATTTAAATAAGATATATATTTATATGTTTATTATCAAGAAACAAAGTTTAGGATGATACTATACTACTCGCAACTTAGATCTTGAGTTGATACAGATTGCGTTTCTTGACCATCGACATATTACAACTATTGACAAATAGTCATAGATGTTCAGACCCGACACAAGTGAAATGATTCCTCCGTTTTTTATTTACCAAGATATATCAATTATTACTGAATAGACATATCAATCATAACTTTTATTGCGATGCTCTTAACATGTATCTTAATCACTTGGTTATGTATGATAACATTCGCTTAGCTTATTTATCGGTTACAGTAGATAACAACGTGTCAGTCATTAACATTTCTGTGTGATGAATCATATTCAATAGATAATAACAAAACGCTGTCTACACCACTTTTTTTAAGTAGATGCCAAAGCTAATAAATATTCATCGTTAACACGCCCAAAGTTCGCCATCGAGAATATGTCAAATACGTCTTAATTAACCATTACTCCAATGGTAGCTCAAGAAAACGTTGAGTAACGTACATCGTGCAACATTCGTTTTTATAGCATATTTGACCTAAGTCCAACGCGGCCCAATGAGTTCTGAGTACCACTGAGCTAGTGGGCATCCCGCATCAGGCATTCATTTCATACATTGACAGCTATTCGCATAACATCGACATGTCAGAGCCGCGCCAAGCAGGTTGCGCGTACTGAGAAAATATTATTCATCGACTTACAGAAAACAAGCTATAGATTTTAAACTTCAAATTCAGACATTTGCATATAAAATTCGGCTCTTTTTCAAATTTAAAGTTAAAAACTGTATGTAAATGCGAAGCATTTCATACTTAATAAATGATCATAATAAATCAGCCTTTTCTAGAATGTTTCCCGCTGCAGGGACACAGGCCTCCTCTCCGAGAGAGGGATGGGATTTCATACTTGCAATAAATCAATTCCTATAGAAAAAATAAAACATTGCAGATTTGTGTTTGCAGTTATTTTTTTGTGTAAACAATATTCGTAGTCGCCTGTGTATATATGATACAGAAGCGATTACGATAATTGTATATACTAGAGTTTTTCTCCCTCGGCAAAGCATATATTAGAAGTACATTATTTTGTGTTATGGATACAACAATGTATTAAATAAATATATTTGTTACTGAAAATATTATATACTCATACAAAATCACCGAACAAAAGTGTTCCAAAGACAGTGACAGCAACCTTCACACATGGCAAATGGTGTAAAAAAGATAGCGTAATTAAAATAATAAGAAAAAAGGACAGCTAGTGTTTGTCGCTTAAGCGTAAATGTAAACACATGACGAAAACAAAAGAAAAAGCGTTCCAATTGGGAGGTCTTCGAGTCTTCACTTTTCAACCGTTAACGGTATAACATATATGTGCTACTTTTTTATTATAATATGATTGGTATTAAAGTGATTCCTAAACGTGTTCAAGCACTAGTAGCCTAAAATAAACCTCAATTCGTGTCGACATACTTGACAAAAAGAACGTCAACATGTAACAAATTTAACACTTAAAAGCTGCCGCGTACTTCAAACCTTGAAAGACAATCATTTCTTCGAGATTTGGTGCAAACGACATTTGAATAAAAATAACTCGTCGAGTGCGCGCCGTAAGAACAGCGGACGGGTCATCGCTTAAATAAATCAAGCAGTAACAACTAATAAAATATTCTTTATACACGGTAACGGTCGCGCAATACAGACGCCGGCTACCAATTCTCTGAAGTCGTTTGGAAAGCAGGCTGTGATTTGCAAGGTCACGCGTATAACACGGATGTTCCCGATATTGAAATGTACAGACGTGCTTTATTCACCTACTTATCAACGCATGCAATTTGAAAAGATCCCACCGATGCTGGTGGTACCTTATCGAATTAGACCTTACGCGGCGGTCGCAAGCCAGCATTTGTGTTGAGCAAATGCCTCTATTTGATTGTTGCCCAATGCGACAGTAGTATGAGAAACAAATACTCATATTGAATACAAAATAGACGAACGGTACGACACTTCGTATGGTAAATTCCGTATTGCGAATTATTAAATTATTTATGCCGCATATCGCTGCGTGCGACCGCCGATCGCTGAACCACAATATCGGGAATCCCAGTTTGCTACTAATGCAATAATTTGGCGTATTTTGCAATCGCGTATTGAATATTGAATGGTCGGTAAATAGTTTATGTTCCCGACGTGGATTTCAGAGTACGTGATCCGGCGCGGCGGCTCGTTGTGAAATTGCACAACACGCGGATAACATTCGTTAACAAGTGGTCGTCTCGAATAAAATTTAATGTTCTCGTTGTGTTTAGATTAGTATCGCGCGATGGATCACTTCGGCTATTTCGTTGGTGACGTTTACCCACTAGAGAGCGTCGTCCTCACGTAGGAACTCGCAAGATACTGTGTTTACATGTACTTACTAGGCTCAGAAACTAGTACAGGTAAATTTGTCTTATAGCTGTCGAAACATACAAGACACTATGATATTTTCTTGTATGTTTAGACAACATACCGGCTAACAAAGTTAAAGCGCTGGTATTTAGAATCGTTAGTACCATATGAGTTATTAGTTGACACGAAAACTTTCGTACCGCCTTAGAATTAATTTATATTGTGCTACCTAATCAGCTGTAATAATTATGTGTTAATTGTTGGATGGGATATACCCGGGTCGATCCTTTTATTGAAAGCACATTGATTCCTTTATTGCATTTAAACTAAGGAGCTATTTTTATACGAGTAGCTACTTCTATTTTAGGACGGTTTCGCTCTTTTCCAGTTTAACCCCCAGTAGAGCCCGCAACATCTGTTGCGCGAATTGGCCGGCTCAACCTGTGAAATAGCGCGACCTTACAGATGACAGGCGTGAAGTAAATGTACTCTGCGTTTCGTCTGACGGTTGAGGTGCCGGAGGCCAAATTTAAGGATATTACATTATAGACAATTATAGGATGGGAACGGGAAGAGGATTAAACGAGTATGGGAATGATGGCGGGGAAAAGGAAATATCCTATTACCTTTCTATGAAAGGTAGGCAACGCATCTGCAACACATTTGCTTGTTGCGGATGCCTATGGGAAGTGCCCACCTAACATCGGATGATCCGCGTGCTCGTTTGCTACCTACTTCCATAAAAAAAGGTTATGGTAATCTATTTTCGGGTTTCCTTGTTTTTAAGTTTAGAAAAACACTTCTTTCAACTGCAGTTGATTGTGTGAGTAAAAAAAATGATTATATACATATTAAATATACGTATAATATATACATACATACAATCATTATAAATCAAAAAGTTCTACATATGTTCAGCTAAAACGGTTTTTATGCTATAAATCAGATAACATCTTTTAGGATAAAGTAACGCACAAACATAAGAGGTGGCCCCTATTAATACTTCTTTTTCGTTGGAGTGCATACCTCAAGCCGAAAAACGTGTCGTTAGGCATGAAGGAGAGGAGATAAAGCTCGCGCACTTAACGGTACGTGATTGCTAGAACAAATAATTTCGCAACACGTATTTCCGCCCAGAGCTAATATGTCAACATTTAATAGCTCCATGTCTAAAACACTAAAGTTTGCTAAATCTTCTAACTATAAATCTTGGGAAGGTTACTCAATTAGTTTGGAATAAAAATAATTTTACGGATTTTATCACGCTTATTTTAAGATTTTTGATTCCCGACGTTTTGAGTACTTTACATCGCTCATGGTCACGGGGGGACTGATATGTGTCAGACGTTCCAATGTCAAAAGTTGCTGGCGAAGTACCCACTTATCTACTTAATTATTTCTGCTCCGATCTATGCAGAATGTGTTCACTGTATCTTGAGGTCTTGTAGTTGTATGCTTGGTTTGAGATTTTATTTTATTAATCACGGGAACCCAAGCCGGTGGTAGTATCCAACCATCTTCCCTAATCCATCTTCCTAAACAATCATGCTGTTGTTTTTGTCCCCGGTACTGAGTCACCATATAGCAAAATGGAAACCACAACAGCAGCAGTACCCTTAGCCCTAGTAAAAATTATCGCCACCTCTTGGATGTCAGTAACTGTTAAAATTGTAGCCTGCCCCAATCGTGCTTCGTTTACAATTGAATATTTTGTCTGCATACCAACTATAAATCTGAAAAACAAAACTTCTTTATATAACATACATTCTCTCATATCGTCGTCGTCGTTTCAGCCGATATCTGTCCACTGCTGAACGTAGGCCTCCCCCATTGATCGCCACAAAGATCGGTCCTCTGCCACCCTCATCCAGTGGGCTCCCGCAACTTTGACCAGATCATCGGTCCATCGTGTGGGAGGCCTACCTACGCTGCGTCGACCTGTACGTGGCCGCCACTCTAGGACCTTTCGGCCCCATCGGCCATCCGTTCTGCGAGCAATGTGTCCGGCCCATTGCCACTTAAGGTTTGCAATTCTTCGGGCAATGTCGGTTACATTGGTTCTACTGCAGATCACATCATTTCTGATGCGATCACGCAGAGAGACTCCGAGCATTGCCCTCTCCATTGCCCTTTGGGTGACCTTGAGCCGTCTAATGGTACTCGCTTTGAGGAGCCACGTCTCAGTACCATAAGTCATCGCTGGCAACACACACTGGTCATAGACTTTCGTCTTGAGACACTGCGGTAGACGTTGGGACGTGAGGATTTCTCGCAGCTTCCCGAACGCTGCCCATCCGAGTCGGATTCGGCGATTGACCTCCTTCTCGAAGTTGGACCTACCTAACTGGACAGTTTGTCCTAGATAGACATAATCGTCAACAACTTCGAGAGTATGGCCTCCGATCGTTATAGGAGTGGGTAGAACATGGATGTTTGACAGAACTTTCGTCTTATCCATGTTCATTTTGAGACCCACTCGTTCGGAGGCCCTATTGAGGTCGTCGAGCATTGTACCGAGTTCCTCCATGGTCTCAGCCATGACTACAATGTCATCAGCAAATCGTAAATGGGTGATGTACTCGCCGTTTATGTTGATGCCAAGTCCTTTCCAGTCCAGGACCTAAACTTCTCTCATATACGACATAATAAATTATTTTTTTTTATAATGCTTAATTAGTCCGGCGTGCGGTATTACTGATTAACGCAAAATTAAGTAATTGCAAATTCTGTTCTATTAATATTAAGTCGTATAGTTCCGGCAACAAGTTACAACAAATTATTATTCCGAATGTAAAAATCGATTACCAGTTTTATTGCGAACGAGCACGACATCGCACCTCGATGCGTTAGACACAAGAATCGTGATAACGCATGATTGGCATATTTATAAAAACGTATTGGCTTTCTAGTTGAGTTTCATGACAGTAAGGAATATTAAACTCTGTTGAATTCTACAAACTATTTTCATTAACGTTAATGGAGATAGTGCCTCTAATTCGATTTATAAGACATTGAGTGTTTATATAGAACGTAGAATTATTAATGTGAAAGTATAGTTGCCACGAAAATTATGAGCAATTACCATTAAACTTTGTCATTTTTATTAAAAAATAAAGAATGAATAGTCACACATTTGATAATTTATTATGCTTTATTCATTTAATATTCATAAAAATTGCACTAAATTAAACGAAGTAACGAACTGCTATTAAGATTAAGTATACCATACCAACTTGATCCCTTATTGTAGAGATTGCCGTTATGTGACCACCGCTTTCCATTGATTAAACACACGAGCTACGTATGCTTTAGCACATTATTTATAGGAAAGAAGAGACAGTGGAATGAGTTGTGCGGCACCTTCTTACTCATCATACGAAAGCGAAAGTTCATATCAGTAGTCTGTGAGATAGTTGAAAATACTTCTTTAATAGATTAGGCCCAATCGCGCAAAAGTTGCTGCTGGTTTTACAGTTTTGGTTGCAGTTACAGGACGTACCAGGTTTCGATCGTTTTCTTATTAAAACTATGGAAGTTTCTTAAAAATATTATAACGCTATAATCAGTTACCAAGATATATCCATGTTAGGCTGACGTGTATCACATGTAATTTGAATCGCAGGTAAAATAGAAATGATTTAATTTGTCGGGTCGAGTGTTGTCGGGGGCGGTCTAACTGCGGTTATGAACGCCGCGCTGCAGGCACTCTGTCATCGCAACATCGCGTGACCTCCGACACTGTTGACTTAATGGAGTGAGCGTGAACGAATTTCAAATGCAACCTTGTTATAACTTAACTAGCTTTTGCTCATAACTTAGATTAATTACAACACACGTTTTATATATTTATCCATGTTAAAGTAACGCTTTGGTAGACATAAGTATTGCGTAAACTATTTAGGTATATGTCCGGTGACATAGGTCGGTACCTAATGTAAGGGCAGGCACTTTATAATCGGGCTAGGCAAATTCTAATCAGTCGGCACTTTTTCAATTGAACCAATCATTGATATTATGACGTTTCATTGCCAGTCACTTTATAATGGGGCGAAGGCATATTGTGAATATGATAAAAATGTCGTTCGACAAAACGAAACGTCCGCGCCGATTGGCCGAAACTCGTATACTGTGCCACTTTTTATGGCTGGCTTTTTTTAAGCAACAGCTTAAGCGTAAAGAGGAGCAGTAGTGGCTCAGCGGCTTAGGCCCCGACTTATCTACTGTACGTTGCGGGTTCGAACCGAAGCAGGCGCTTTACTTTGTGTGATTTATTTTCAACACCATTGCTCCAAAAACGGTGAATGAAAACAGCGTGAGGAAACCGGCATGTCCTAGATCCACCAAATTCAAAAACATGTGACATCCACCAACCCGCATCGGGCCAGCGTGGTGGATTACGGCCCATTCCCTCCCTCAGAGAGAAGGCCTGTGTCCCTGCAGTGGGGAACATTATAAGAAAGGTTTATTATTTATTATCAAACGTAAAATAACAAAATGTTCTTGAGATATTTTTCAATTATTTTCGTACCATTAGTAACTAAAATTATAAATTACATTTACATACTGAAGTAGAATTAAACCTGTTATTTATTTTGATAAGAGTGGGAATTGAAGACAGTGAAAGATAATTCTTAGTGAATTAAACGATATGTCTTTTGTTTAAATAACTTTTAAATGTTTAAAAAATATGCATAATATGTGTAATAGGCGTTTGTAACGTCTATATCCAGTTGGTAAAGGTGACAATTATTTTGGTTATTTTGACTGTCCATAACTAGTTGGAAAATAAATAACTTGTGTAATTGTAGATTTGCAACATAAATTTGTTTTGTTATTATCTCTTCATTCATCCTTTCAACATGCGCGATCTACCGAAGCATACCTTCTCAATTCGAGTCACAATTTCCACTTTTAAGCCACACTTTTCCCTTATAAAACTATTTTTTACCATATCAATCAACGTCACTCCTAACATACTTTTCAAGGATCGCATCTCAACGGCATTAACTCGACTAGCATGCTTTACCTGCCAAACTCAGCTCTCAGTTCCATATGTTAAAGTGGGGACTAGTACTAGTACAGCATTGTGTATTGCTAGACGAGACTACATAGACACATTCTGACCCCTCACTACTGTACCAATGACTCCATTCATGTTATTTCCTGCATCTACTCATCGTTCAAAATCTTTAACATGCATACCATCTCTACTAAACATACACCCCAAACACACGAACTCTTCCACTTCTTTACCGTTAACATTTATTTCAATTATTGTCTCACTTTTTTCTCTTTCCACCAAAACTTTCGTCTTATATATATATACCTTATACTTATATATATTATACCTTCTAATGAATCATACACTACATTCAGCATAAGTAATAAGTCCTCCGTCGATGACGCAAGCACGACCTGGTCATCGGCGTACAAGAGAAATTTTTCATTTCATTTCGTCTTTCAAAGCTTTCAATCAATCATCCATAAAGAGATTGAACAGCCACTGAGATGCTACACAGCCCTGTCTTACACCTTTATGGATGCTAAACCAGTCTGAGTAAGCCCCGTCAATCCTAACACAAGCAGTAGAATCTTTATAAAGAGACTTTAACGCTTTTATTAGATGACTGTTCAATCCAAACTCAACCAAGGTTGACCACAGATCATCTCTTTTAACTTTATCATAGGCCTTTTCTAGATCTACGAAGGCGCAGAAAACTTTTTGGTTTAGAGCCAAAAACTTTTCTATGATCATACGTAAAGAAAAGATCTGATCCATGCAACCCATTCCTTTCCTTAAACCAGCTTGCACATCCCACATTCTTTCTTCTGCTCCTTTCATGACTCTTTCAATCTTAATTAGCAATTAAATCCTTAGCATACAGTTTTCCCACAATGCTCAGAAGGCTTATTCCTCGTAATTCTTACAATCATGCTGTGAACCTTTTTCCTTATATAAAGTGACGATGACGGCTTTACACCAATCTTCCATGCCATCATCAATCATCTTCTAAGCGATGTCTCCAACATTTATTGAAAAAAGACCCACAGCAGACTTGCAACTAAACCTTCTCCAGCTCTCAGCATTTCAAGGGAAATCCTGTCAGTTTCGGGTGCTTTACCCAATTTCATTCTTTTCATTGCAACACAATCTCGTTCGAACTTATCTCACTTCCCAACTGACTAATGCTACGAAAATAATTGAAATAAAACTCACATATATTTGTTACCGGTTAGCGCCTGACTAAAGGATGACTCGCAACGAATCGATCTCAAGTTTCGACCAATCAGCGCTCAAAGTTCATTTTGTAGACTATATTTTCCTGCCTTATTTCGCCTTTTTGTAAAGTGCCTAGAAAAGAAACGGCACATTCTCAACAACTCGTTAAACCGACAATGTGCCGACAGTTTAGAAGTTGCCTAGCCCGATTATAAAGTGCTTGCCTTATAAATTACTGTAAACATATAGCTGGAAAAGTAATAGGAAGAAATAAAGTATAATAAAAGTAGAAATAAGAAGTAAATCAATCTAGTCATAAAGCCGCCCAAAAAAAAGTACCTGCCTTTAAAATCGGTCGGCGACATTTATAAGAACTGCCGTATTTGTAAGATACATAATTAATGAAATTGTCAAATAAAAACAGCCATTTAATCAATTACTTTAAAATAAATATCATAAAATATTGAATTGTGGTACGTGGTATTCTTGATCTGTGAAAAACGAGTTTTTATTTTTCTACAGGTCAAGATGTAATCCTAAAGCTTTTTGCGTAGGCTCCGTTAGGCCGATAAACATAATATGATATGCATAAAGCATAATTGATTGAACGTTATCGCGTTTGTTACTTCACAAAAATAGTAAATCAATTTGCATTTCTTTAATATTTTTTTCAGTAAAAATTACGACTCGATGCAAATTTTCTTATCAACATTTAATAACATTTTGTCCGTTAGAGGCTATTTGGGGATCAACAATCTGTGCTCGTTCATTCATAGATTTTCTTTTTCGATTATTTATGCACTTAACATAATGTATAATTTAAGTAAAGCAATAAAATAACATTAATAAAGAACGCATTAAAGTGATATCACTGACAATCATAAGCTTTTAACCCGCCGGAATAAGCAGAGATTACAATCACAATTACCAACTTTTCCTCGATCCGACCGCCACGACAAAGCTAGATCATAGCATAACAAACGCGGTGTGCCCGCAGTTCGCGAACGGGATGCGAGTTGCACATGTGCCAGATCTTGACGCTCCCTTACGTTAAAGTAGAAACATAAGTTCATATTGAAATTGGGTGAATGTCGACAGGAAACGCTCTTGGTGAAGTTAGTGGATGACAGCGTACAAAATTAAGAGAGGATTCTTATGCCGGCGTTAGTATTTTTATCTTCATTATTTCAAGTGCCATCACCATCAGCGCCGTCGTCAATAAAAAAAGACAGCGATGTAATGAAAGTGATGAGTAAATATAATCGTAATTCATACAGTCAATTAATTATACATTCTGTTTAAAATTACAATAGAGCTTCGCCTAAACCATGCACAATTGTTAAACTGCTCGAAATCCCCGGGTGATAGGTGGCGCGATAGCACAATACAAAGTGTTTATCTCGCATACACACACAAGATGTTTCCGAGACACGTTACAAAATGAAAACACACATAACACGGGATGAATAAAAAAAGAAAACATCGCAACGGCCTCGCGAAGTTAACCCCGAGGCGGCCGCCGGGGACTGGGGGCTCGTAATTGAAAAATAAAAGGCCGTAATAATAGAATTTACATTACGTGCTTTTCAATGATAAATTTTGCCGGCTGTCTGTTTTTGTCACAAAGCGAAATTGACTTACATGTACCTACTGTGACGAACGCCGTCGCTGCACGCCCTCTAATTATATTAAATGTCTACTTCCCACTTTTTTGCCTCGTCTAAACTTATCAGTCTTAAAATATAAAAACCCGATCGTTCCTCAATGAATCAGACAAAGATATTTGATACCGATGGTGTGACTTTACTCAGTGTACCCAGCACAGCAAACATGGGTAATTGTTATGATAGACTTCCATATCATTGTCACCGGATCACACCGCCGTTTTGAGGAACAAATTTTAGCTAATCGTTTTCGCGGCTGCAAACGGAAACTCATTGACACAAGCTGGCTGATTATTAACTCCGAACCATCATATTACAACTTGGACGCCACTAATCTATCGTCAATATTCATCAAGGTCGAAACATGAATTTGTTCATACTACAATATCATTTCAATGCGATTTTATTCCAATTTTTTTTCTGATTTTTATCTTTTATGCCACTATTTCTGGTCACTGATGGAGGCCAGAAGTGTGAGGGGGTCCCTCCATTCAAATGGAGCGATAACCTCATGAGATGTGCAGCAAGTCGCTGGTTGCGGTGCGGTGGGCCGCATACTGTGGAAGGCATTGGGGAAGGCCGATCTGCAGCATTGAAGGGACAAACTGATCAGGAAGATGATGACTACGTCTTTGTGATCTTCATTTGTTAACAGCACAATGCATTTTATAGTAGAACATAAATATATGTCCAGAACTCTAGGTGTATTCTCATGGTAAATGCGCTCGGAACTACAATGTTCCACAATAAACAATTGTATATACATTTACGCTATTAAACAAACGTTCCCGTATTAATACACATTTAAGCCGTATTACTAGGAGCGCATAAATTATACATATATACAATCACATACCAAAACGAAATTCCCAAACATTTGTATGCAGATATTACGGTAAACGGTAGAATTGTTTCGTGTTCCGTACGACATTTCCGTACAATACGTTGGGCGAGGCGGCGCGGTGGCGCGGCGGCGGCTAACTAGCCGCAAGTGAGATGTAAATGTGCGAGGCAGGCGCGCAGGGTCGCAGGATCTGCCGCATTGTGCACCGCCACCAGCGCTCCTGCGAATTTAAAACTCCTTGCATATAATTTACCACATTTTAATCGAATCGCTTTAATTGAACCATATATGAAGTAGATCGGAACCTTAAGATCCTCGATTACCCCTGAACATTATATGTCTGGAAACATTCTTCGCGGGCTTCTCAATTCATATATCGACAGAAATTTTTGTAACAACAACATCTGTTGCACAAATCGGCCAAGTGAAATATTACGACCTCGCAGAAGTCAGGCGTTAAGGAGAATCATTCTGCGTTTCATTTCATTTCACTCACCAGGAGTTAGGTACTCGAGGCCCAAATCTAGTCCTCTTAACATCCCCATCTTTTTCTCATAGGAAATGGAAGAGAATGTGAGCGAGGAGGGTATGGATAGGAAAAGGAAATATCCTTATTTCAGCCTGTTTCCTCCCCGTTTCATAAAAGGTAGACAGCGCATCTGCAACTCATTAAATTATTTCTGATCCCTATGGGTAGCGGTTACTTAATATCAGGCGACCTGCTTGCCCGTCTGCCACCTGCTTCCAGAAAAATAAATAAATATGACAGTATAAGTAATTCCACATAAAGTTGATGACATATAATAACGTCAGTTCGAATACTCATTACTAAAAAAATGTAATATAAAAAAGATATTATTTAAATGAATAATGATATCCATCGAAGTAAGCATCAGGCAGTGTCATAAGTCTATGTAAATCATTACTGTACTCAAGTTGTAATTGCTCTTATATCGTGAAATGGGTAAGGTTCTAATGACGCTTGAACCAAATAATATCAATTCAAAAGAAAAGCACGCCTGTCCGAAGACATTCGACGGCCTTTAAGTTGGCTACATAGTTTTTATGATGGCATCGTGTGAACCGGGACGCACGATTCGCTGCGCCGACGCACGCTGCATATCTATTACATTGCTCGGCGATTAGAACGCAATATTAAAACGCATTCGATCATCGGCTATTGCATTCGAATGTTTTGGTACCAACTATGTACCGTAAGTTACTTTGGTGCACGATTTTAATTACTGAGAATTCCTCCCCATATTATCTCCAATAATTCTTCTTTTCGACTTATCTTTTAGATTGATGTTATTAAATTCAAAAGTTACGATTGTTAATGAAAAATCCTTAAAGAGTATGCAAAACAAAATTTCTAAAATTCAAATTAACAAGTAGGCACGTTTCGTAGTTGTTGGGATTCAAAGCATTTCATAATTCTGACGTAGCAACAAAAGCATCTTACTATCCAACCGAATCATCAATGATTGTAAATTAAGTACAACTGAGAAGTGATTCGGTAGTCCACCTGAAAATATGGAAAACCCAGGTTCGCGTTACTTTAAACCCGTATGCACGGTTAGTTTGTAGAAACGACTTGAACATTCCTTGTTCATATGTAACGTATATGTTCAGTTTTGACTATAAACAACACGATGAACAAGCGCGGATCCACCGTTGTGGGCACGATGGGCATACCCACGCCCCTAACAGACTTGTAACGTCACTGTTGCGGTCTATTGAGTTCAATAGGCTGATATTATATTCGATGTGTTAATAAAATAAAAACAATGAATCCTGCATGACTCGGATCGCATCATAGAAGCAAGTATGCATGTACTTCTTTATCATTGATATTTTATCTAGATAGAGATTAGAGATATCATTTTCAGTTATAAAAATGGCACCAAATCGGTTCAGTAGTTTAGGATATGTAACACAGTGATCTCAATAAAATAAGCACACAAACATTTGTAGGAATGCACTACATGGATCATGGATTTCGGCTGCTGAACCCTTATTCGCTGGTACCACGCTGACAGTGAAATGTAAAATATAATCAATATTTTGGTTTACTGGTAGCGCTAACCCAGAATATATAAGAAATAAGTCCGATTACAATATTATCATACGGCCACTAATTAAAGAATACGTACACAACAAATACAGAAACGCGCCCGGTTAGCAATTAATTTGAGTTCTACGCGGTCGGTCATCCCACATATGAACCGTCCTGTGTATAAACCGCAGCCTAACAGGTTCAGTAAAATCATCTGACGAGACAACTATGCCGCTTCTATAACAAAAGTATAGCATTGTTTCTATAAATATTTAATGCTAATGAAATGACTGACTGACAATAAAAACAAATGAACTCTCTTCCGTCCGCAAACGATGAATCATGACCTTATGGCGAACTTTACATTTAGCATACCCCAACCAAGCTATTTACTACAGGCTGTTCTACATTTCAGTTACATTTACACCTAAAGTCATAGTATTACTTTCATCCAGCAGTGTATTTCCAAAGCTGGGTGGATATTAGGACGAATAATAAATAATTATAAGTCAGCTATAAAATGACAAGCAAACATTTTTTAAGTACTCAGGTTTTTGATAGTTTTTGTAAACAAAACGATGGTAAAAGTGGTGTTAGATACAATATTAAACGACATCATTTTTGCGAGTCGCTTTTTCGATCTAAATATATTTTTAAAATTTGATATAAAAAACAACGTCTGGTTACTAAAATAACTAAGGAAACCAAATTTTAACAGGAGTTGGCAAGTAGTGCCTTTTCATGTATACATATTTTATATACTTATCATCGCCATATTAGTACGGGAACTATTTAAATAATTTAACATTTTAATTTAAACTCAGTAGCAAATATCAAAGAAATAAGTATCAGCCTGTATCAAAGCAAGAAAGTTGCACGACGACCGTAGTAGCAGCTACCGATCATCGAGCGAAATATATAAATCGAAGCGTTATCATCTTCGGCGATCACCGCGGACGGCTGGCAGGCTGGCAGGCTGGCAGGCGGGATGCGAAATAAATAAGCATTTCCATACTAAGCCTCAAGCAGCAGTACGAAGCGTCGCTGCCGCGTCAGGTACGTGCACAGCGCTCCCTGACAGCCGCGCAACGCTGATCTATAACGCCTTGTTATTATTTGAACGAGATCTATTGATCCTAAAGGTGTGGAAGTCGCGATCCGATCCGACGAAGATCATTTTGTTCGACTGGAGCGACCGCTTTTGAACTAACCTGACGTTACAATGGTCTCTAGTGACGGCAATGATTTAAAATCTGTTAACAGGACGGTTCTCTTTTTAACGATCGGTATACAATTTCCATAAATGGTTCCTCCTCAGAAGATCTCAGTATTCCGAATGCATTACACATTTATATGGAATAACGTGAAACTAAAGGACATAAATATAGGTTTATTATTAAGTTTCCCTTCGCTCACTCATCCCTAGCGTAGTGCAGACGTAAACAATGACCGGAGGATAATACCTGGTAGGAAGAATGAAACTGAAATCCCCGCCGTAATGAACTCCCGGTTCATTGCTCCCCATATTATCTCGAGTAATTATCTCCTAGTCTCGTGCCCGTAGACTGCGGCACTTCATCAAGATATCGACTAATACAGTACTTATATTAAATCGTGTTGTGATTTATTGCAGCACCTTATAATGCTTATACGGCGATATTTTAATTAAAGAAATGTTTTGCAAATGATACTCGATTAAAAATGTTTACAATAAGTTAAGTAACGTCTTAGCAATTTAGATAAGGATACAGAAAATTTATAGGTATTAACGATTTTAACCAAATTAAACTAGAAAAAAATTAATTGGCTAATGATTGCTGATAACTTAATCTTTTGTATTTAATTCTGTCTGAAAGTACTAAACTGGTATTCATAATTATTTTTTCAAATACGATTTAAAACTTCAGAGTTAAGATAATATAAATAAGGGACATTTTTACGACACCAATCACAACAGTAAATAAAATTTAATATAATTGTAACTTGAAAAAATATTTAAATTATCGTGTATCAAACCAAACTAACTAAATGTTGCTTAGCCCTTTGCATTCAATTCAGGTCTCCTACCACACAAGCTTACCAATAAAGTCATTTAAAATATTAATGTGAGATTCATGTCTAATTTTAGAGCTGCAAATAGTTCATAGAGCAGCAAGTTAATCGCAAGTAGCGGTTACGACACTCGAGTGTGACTAGTGACAATCATCGTTGACAAAATAATGGCGGCGAGGCAGGAAGCGCAGTAAGCAGTTATTCGCAAGCCGCCGCCCGCGCATAGGGGCTTTTAATCAACACTTTATTGTTTAATGACCCCCTCGGCCGACTCGTAAATTAAAAGGGTGACGGCTCGAACCCTATTGACGAATGCGTTATATGTGAACGGATTTAGACTGAATACTTGATAGAGATAATATCGACCCATGCACGATACGGCGTTCGTACCTACCGAGAACGCATGTAGATCATATCTGCCAGCATGTGAATACTTGTTATGAGTGGCGGATCCTGTTTCATAGAAAACTTGGAGCCGCAACGGGCTACTGGTGTATATCCAAGTACATTTCTTACCTTGCTGTATAATCATGTAAATACGTATGTTTTAAACCTGAAGTGATCTCTTACGGAATTCTTGATCAGATATTTGCGTGGAAGTTAATTTCTTTTTGCCAAGCACGCTACGTATCATAAAACATTTAATTCCACACGTGTTTGTTTTTGATAACATTCATTATCTATTTAATTTTTTAATTGTCTCATTTCATTACAAATGAATTATATTTTTTTCGATGTTTTTAGAAATTTAAACCAAGCTAATGCAATGAATTAAGCAAACAATAAACATATTATTCGCCAGATTTATATAAGTAAACTCAAGGTCAATCATGAGTTCCATACACAAAAATAATTAAATAATTATTTTTAAAAATTGCTGCCATTTAAACCTTCTATCGTTAAAATGTATCCAATATGTTAAAGCTATGAATTATTTAAAAAATATATTTTCATGTCTAGCCGATAAAATCATGTAAAGCGTGTAATTACAAAGAAAGTGAAAGCAATCGAGCGACATGATGCTACACGATTACGTCGTATTAGACAATCGATGCCCCAAGTCGCCGCGTGTAAGACGAGTAAGGTTAAACAAGCGTTAATAACAAATATGAGTTAAGATTAAAGGTAAGTAGAGGAGGCGTTGTAACGAGCCGGCCGGGGCGTCGCGTGCGCCCCGCGCGTTGCCTTCCACTTGTCCGCTGCGGAAGCGTTGGAGCCGACCTAACATTGTAACTGAACATTTTATAATTCACTTATAGCTTAAATTTTATATCTGACAAGTAAATCGCAACGCACAATTCCTGGGAAGTATATTAAGTTTCCTATTGGGTTTATTATTAAGTGTTGCTATGCCGCATTCATTACTTTGTTTTGAATTGATATAAACACTAGCGAGGCCGCGTAATCGCATATCCATAAAGTTGTTTCAACCTTCTGTAATACTTAGTCCCAATGATCAAAACCAATGCTTTTACAATAAGCTTTTAAAAGAACAGCTGATACTGAGAGCGTAAATTTAAAAACGTGACAATTAACGCTTAAGTGACAAACACTAGGTCTCCTCTTTTTTTACGCTATCCTTCTAACACCATTTGACATGTGTGAATATTGCTGTCACTGTCTTTGGAATACTTTTGACCGGTGATTTTGTATGAGTATGACATACTATAGACTAAAATATAATTGTGTATATTTGAAATAAATAACAATACGCTCGCTACTCCATGGATTTCCGTGATAGTATTAAAGGCATTTGATCCCTGACTTTTAATGCTTCACCCCCGGCATTAAAATTATGTGTATATTTGTATCACGATCGCGATTGTAGGGCCTCGACGGCTCGTACGGGCAACGAATCGAACACCGCTCGTCAAGGTCTTCATCGCCATAATTGTAGGTACAGCTAGGGACGACTACCGACAATGTAGCTACCTACTCGTTTTGCTAAAGGCTTAATACAACGACTGCTGAAGAACGCTTTATGATCTTCTACTTTCGTTTTATTTAGCAGTTCTCATGATTGTGCTGAAAACAAAAAGTTGTTCTTAAAAAAAATACCGAGTTTTGGTTTCTGGAACATTAGATTTTTATACATTTGGCGAAATATCTGTATTTAATTAATAAAAATAACAACCCGCCCCTGGCTCTAATTACTTGAAACTTGATATCATTCATTAGAAGGGCCCTAAATTATTGTGTGAAGCAAAATTCTTAATTATATCTCTTAAATTTCTAAGCAAAATGTAGCCTTAAGCGCCGGCAAGGCAGCAAAATGATATGTTTGTAAACAACCGAAAATTTTACCGTTAAGCGCTAATTATACTTTATGATAACAATCCGCCGGGGCGAAGGTAATAACGCTCTGATTTGTTAATTTGATACTATCTTATAACTGGCCAGTGTTTACAGAACAGCGCTACTGTTTAAATTTATTTTTTAACAATTGTACTATTTACAGTTATATCAACGCACAAAGCCTTTTTGATCTCTGTAAATACCTACGAGTGTACACGTCAGACTTGGCAAAACAGTTGCGCAAACATGTAGATCAAACTATTAAATTGGAATATCACCCTCTACTCCTCTCCACTGGCTTCACATGCACGGTATAGTTCCAATGTATATCATGATAAAATACTGATTAAAATTATTCGCAACCCATTCGCACCCTAGCGATAATATGTCTTATAATACAACTTTGACGTAATCAAAGTCAGAAATATTATCTTCGTTAGGGTAATTATCCAGCTCATAAAACCGATGTTAAACGTTTTAGTAATGTGTTAAAAGACCTCATCGCCCTTCCAATTAGACGGGTAATTACGGTGTTCAGTTCAGAGTTATTAATTTAATAAGTGGGGGAGGTCGGGTGACATCGTCAGGTGCGCAGTTATGGGTACGAAGCGTGTCGCGTGTCACCTGTCGCGTGCGCTCAACGTGTTTCGACGCTATGACCATGACAACTGATTAATTACCACAATTCATCATAATATTATGAATTCATACAGGTTTGAGGAACAGCTGTTACGAGGGAGGCACAATGACACCATAATCTCTTAAAGGGTCTGGAGTGAACATTTATTTAATAAAGAAAGGTTAATTATAAAACCCGATTCGTGACATGGGTTCATAAATTGTAGCAGTTTGCTTAACACACTTCATTTAAATACCTTTATGTGGTGCTGTTAGTTTCGGAACCACGCAGCAGCTTTTGATAACGTAAGCCTGGTTCGATTTATTACCACTGCTCCATTAATCATTGGGTTGCAGTAAAATTATGGGTACTGCCGCGCATTACTTGGTAAATGTGTTAGACGTATTGTAGTCCTAAATATCGTGACCTGCTCTTTTTGTTTTCTAGCTCGCCTTTACTTTCATAAAACTTGGATATACCCGCAAGTTGCCGTAGCACAAAGATGAGTGACTGAAAACTCTTTAGTATTTATTATTAGTTTGATTGTTGGTGGAGATACAATTCGAATTAATTATAAATTTACCGCGGACTAGAATTAATTATCCATTTGCGGTATGACTAGTTTTTATTTGTGGTATGGTGCACGTTTTAATGACTTATAGCAAGTGGCTCATAATTAAAATTAAACTGCCTGTACTGTTGGACTTTAATTAAATAAAATTTAATTGTTTAATTTTAGTGTCGCAATGTAGATCATTTATTAGCAGAATAGTTATGATACTCGTAGAAATCCTTAATTTTTTTAATTTTAATTAACCTTTTGAATAAACATAAAACTAGGGATCTATGATCAACTATAATAGTTAATCTGAGGGCCTCTTAAAAGTTATGAGATAATCTCATCGGTCATATTTCTTTCAGAAGTCATATCAAATCAGTGCCTATACATTTTTATAATTAAATTAATTTATTTTGATTAACTATTCACTTTGTATTATGAAACGCTACGGAAGTAAAGGGCCGGTACAAAGTATAATGTAGATAAATTGAGATGTAAGAAGCAACCAAGATTTCTTTCATAAAATTTTAATTCTCTAATTCACCCGCAGCCGGGACGCAGCAGTCGAGTAATTACTGTAAAAGGTCTTAAGCATGAATGTTATGACGGTGTTTATGAAAAGTATTTGAGTGTAAATATAGCGGTGCTTCCGCTCTGCCTTTCTCAGCGTCTGAATGCTTACCGCACAATAAAACGAAACATCTTTTATAAGTTCAAAGCTTTCTGCGCTTTACTATGCCACATTTTTCTTTCTCTTTGCGATAATATTCTAAAGTTAGAATAGATTCTCGCAGTTCTTCTAAAAAAATAATGTGTACGGAAACAAAAAGCCCTTACAACTGTTACTACGAGTATACAGGGATGGTCGAAGGGAGAAAACATCTCATTTAAAAAGTTTATTTCGAACGCTGTGACAACTCAACCCTAACTTTTTTTCTGTGTATCACCTTGTATGTTACTGTAACTTAATAGTATGCCAGGAATATTAAATGGCCTTCTGCTTTAGGTAGAGATTATCCAATAATTTTCAGATACTTTAAAGAAAAATATAACCGTAAATATAAATTGAAATTATGTGGAATTATAAATTGTACAGACGTTTATATACAAGTTCATAGAATTTATAATTTACTCCTCGTAAATTAAACTTATAAAAAATTGAACTCTTATAAAGCTCTTTGACATCGTTATTGGAATCTTATATAGTGTTGTTTAGTCTAGCTTTTTTTCTATACATTTCTATGCATTCCATTTTTATTGCTATCCTGATAGTAATGTTAATTATACTGATTTAATAAAAACTTTGTCATTAGTACAATGACTGGCAAAGACTAAACACAAATATAAGCGAATTATTTAAAGAACATAATAAACTAAATTTAATAAAAACAACCCCATGGAAATTATAAGCATTTGATGAATAACAGACTCACAAGGCAGCGTCTCGACATTTGACATGATAATAATTCGAAGGGAAGAAGTCGAATTTAATAGCAAGTTAAATGATACGTGCCCTGATTGGAAAATGTATGCTTATTCAGGTCGAGCGAGGCCGCGCGAGGCGTCCCTCCCTGGCCCTCCGCGGCCCTCCCCGGCGCTCCGCACGCCTGATTTGAAATGAATGGTAATAATGGCTGGGCATCCCGCTCGCATCGTTTTGTATGATTATTCCAGATTAATTATTTGTTGGAATTTCGTTGGCTAATTTTTCGGAACAGGATTTTTCCGCTTTGACTGACGGCTTAATTTCAACTCGTCTTAGGGTGATGTTGTATAGACTCGATGGTAAAAGGTAGACGGGCTCGTTTTATAATTGTTAACAGGGCTATCATTTTCTAGACTTATTTTAGAAGTTAACCCAAAACTCATTTTGGAAAAACATATAAGCTGTTAAATTAATTAATTTAATCCACTCTCAAACATGACACCACGGATCAAATTTTTCGTTGAAATTTGTTTGACTCAATTATTGTATATACCAAAAACCTGCCATGAAAAATGGTACGGACAAAAGTATACGGCTTCTGTGCACTCTGAAAAGAGTTTTCTCGTTTCATTAAATAATCAATTCTTAAGAGACACGGAATTTATATGGTTCCCCCTATACAAATTACTATCTTAACATAGAAAATTGCTTACATTTTTCCCTTCTCACTTATTCTTCACCACGATTATGTCTCTCATGATCGACATCGGAATAAATTTTCCGTATTCGAAATGTTTAAAAATTACTATGGATAAGGTTTGGTACTACATTACGCGAGGACGGTCCCTAGGGCCGGTGGCTGATGCGAATATCAAATCGCAGCCGCCCCTAGACTCCATAACGCTCATCCATTAGACGGGCGGGGAAAGCGACACCTATGTCCGTCATGTGCCATTCACACGACCCGTCAAAACTTTTCACGCTTATACTTATTGATTGTTACCACGGCACGTATAATACACAGAAAACTAAATGATATCTCATTAACCATGGTATTTTCTTTATTCGCCATTCACTTCGCTTTATTGTAATATCAACAATTAAAATTAGATTTTAATAGTACTTGCAAAAGGTCGTTTTTGTTTGGCGAGCGACGGACGTTTGTTCTCTCGACTGGACCGTCCCAGGGGGCCCGAGCTGGCACATTCTGACGACTGAACTAAGTAGAAAGATAGAACAGAATTAAGCGGGCCAATTATCCCGTATTGGATTTATTGGTAATCTCTGCACGAATTGGCGCGAGGGTGCGAAGCGAACCAACTTTTGATGATGCCTCCATCGGTATTATGAACAAAGTTGTTGCAATTTTTATGTAGGTGGATTTATTGTTCGTCGTCCTCTTGTTTTGCCCTCCATTGTGTGCAGGCAGATAAAAGAAAGCTGGCAACCGTTACGTTACAAACAGATCAATCTTTTATTAATATACTTGTCTTGAATCACCTATTATACCAACTATAATGTTTATACAAATGTTTCTTTACTTCTTATAATATATTTTATTGGTTTATTATATTGCACATTTAGCTTTGCACTCGCCCGTTCCATGTTTCGCATATTATTAGATATAGATTAATATCCTGAAGATTTCATTTCTATTAAATTCATAAAAGAAGAATCCAAATAGCCAGCTGATCGTTGGTTAAGCATTATAAAAAACTGATTAAAACTTATTCACAATCCTCTTACAAAACTCGTCCTAAATATTCAATACAAATTTCAACGTAATCTATACATATAAATAAAATTGAAGTGTCTGTATGTAATATCAAAATAAATTTTCGGGCAATTTCCGAAACTACTGAATCGATTTTTTTTTCTTATGTTTTACCCTGCGACCAGTCGACTAGACTATAATCAGGTGTGTTGCAAGAAGTTGGCGTTTGTAGAGGTAAAGCCACTGCTCCACTTCCCCCGAGTAAGGCAGCACATCGGCTCTCTTGAGTCTTCTAATTGTATTTCGCTGAAGGAGTATACTGGTTTGGGTGAGTTGCCAAGCGGTCCTTATAGTTAGCTGAGTATCGTTTTGCTTCATCCAATGTGGGTGGGATTTCCAGATACTCATGAATTTCCGAGTCGAGAGCATACCAAGACGCCGAGGAAAGTACCCTAAGAATATTGTTTTGGGGTCTCTGCAGGCACATAATCTTGGATTTGTTGGCGGTCGACGACAGTTGGATTCCATATGTCCAAATTGGTTTTATTATGGAAGAATAAACCCTCAGCTTGTTGAATAGCGATAAGGTTTTTATATGAGTAGGTGGCAAACGAGCAAGCGGATCACCTGATGTAAAGTGAGCGCTACCCACAGACACAAGAAAATGTGTTGCAGATGCGTTGCCTACCTTAATGGACAGAGGGGGGCATAGACAGGAAAAGGGATATTGCCTTTTCCCTGTTAACCCCCTCCCCGTCCAATCCTCTTCCTATTCCCATTCTATCCCCCTTATGAGGAACGCGTGGGAAGGGGAAGAGGAGTGAAATTAGACCTCCGGCACCTCACTCATCAGACAAAACGCAGAGTACTTCTACTTCACGCCTGTATTCTGTGAGGTCGTGGTATTTCACCGGTCAAGCCGGCCAATTCGGGTAACATATGTTGTTGTTGCGGACTCTACCACTGTTAAAAGGTTAAAGGTAGACCGCCTATCGAGGAGCCAGAGTAGGTTCTTATATTGATTTCATTGCGCTTCGTTCTTTTATGCGCCACTTGATCAACCAAACATTGATGGCATTGAGCTGGCTTTGCAACAATCTGCTCAGACTCAGCTACATTTGGATCACGGTCACAACTGACGAAGGCCGCATCATCAACAGAGGTTGCTAAAGCTGTGTCAGGTGACTGGGGTAGGTCAGAAGTAAATATATTGTAAAGGACCAGACCTAGTACGGAGCCCTGGGGTACTCCAGCTGTGCAACTATAATAAAGACAAGATCTTGCATCACGGAGCTTAACTTGAAACTTTCTGTCACTGAGATAAGAGTTCATCAGCGGGTAGTAGGAGTGTGGAAGGTACATTTTAATTTTGCAGAGTAGTCCTTTGTGTCATACCCGATCAAAAGCCTGTTGTACATCGAGAAAGACAGCCGAACAGTACTCTTTCTTTTCCAAACATTGTCTTATTGTAGAATAGACTCTATGTATCTACTCTATAGTTGAGTGGTACTTTCAAAAACCAAATTGGTGGTTAGGTATGACATGGTCCATATCTACGCAAGGAGATAAACGTGTCGGGATGATCCTTTCCCATAATTTAGACAATACAGGCGTCAGGCTAATAGGGCGATAAGATTTAATTTCGTTAGGGCTTACCGGGCTTAGGAATCAAAGCTATTTGGGATATATTCCAGAGAGCAGGGACGTTGAGTTTCTCAGCCTGGCATTGATAAGGATGGTGAAGAAGACAAAGCACTTCTTAGGGAACTTTTTCAGACATTTTCAGTAATCTCTGTTTAAGCGATTAATTTGCAGTGTGAGCCAGTACATCTTTGAGTTCTTTAGTTGCTCGGTTAAATCTAGTTTTATTTGCGCTCTTATGGATCGTCTGCCAAATTCTGCAAAGGCGACGCATTTCAGCGATTTTTTCCTTGACTACAAGAGGGACCGGTACTCCGCGCAATGACTCCTTTAGCTCAGGAGTACTAGACCAAGCCGCTACTTGGATAGATTTGTGATATACAGACAAAAATCAATTCATCAACTTCCTCCTTGGTTTTGAATGGGACATTAAGGCTTATCTTTGATTCCAGGAATTCTCTAAAATATTTCCATCCCGTTTTGTGATTATGGAGATATTCTGTATGAGTGTCATTGAGTATGGCCACTGGACTAACCATTAGTAATACAGGTGAGTGATCAGAGCTACCGTCGAGACCTGACTTTAAGAGAGTGTTCAGTTCGCTGAATCCCTTTGTGATAAAGAAATCTAGGAGATCAGATGATTTGTCGCTGTCGCTGGGCCAATTCGTAGGATCCCCAGTTGACATAGGTAATAGGTGATTCGCTTCAACACTCTTTTTTAGTTCTCGGCCTCTAGTTACTGTTAGTCTTGATCCCCAGTATGAGTGTTTGGCATACCAATCGCCACCAGCGATAAATCAGTTGCCCAATAACATAAAGAAGTCAGTAAACATTTTCTCTTTTATAATTTGTCGAGGTGGACAGTATATCGCAGAGAGATTAAGGGGTCCTGAACGATTCTCCACCCTTGCCGATGTGGCTTGGAGATGGATTCCATAAGGCAATGCCTTAGCTGTTCTTGATAACTATTGCGGTGCCAGCATGAGCTCCACCATCGGGATGACAAGTGTGATACACGGAAAATCCTGGAATGCATATTCGGCTTTGGTAGTGTGGCTTAGTGTGCGACTCGGACATAAGGCAAACGTCAAGCTTGTTGCATTTGATGAGCATCTCTAGTTCGTTTTTATTAGGGGCAAAGCAAGTCATTTCGTAAGCTTGGAGACGAGAGTAGTGATAAGACTCACTAGTGGGCCTATTTGTTGTATTAAAAGATCCATTTTCTTGTTTTGTTTAAATAGGATACATTCCAGTTTGATTTTGAATTGAAATTTGAAGAAAAATTGAAGTGTCTGTATGTAATATCAAAATAAATTTTCGGGTAATTTCCGAAACTACTGAACCGATTTGGATGGGACTTTTACTGGAAGATAGGTAATATTGTAAGGATTCAAATAAGCTAATTTAATTAAAGAAAAAAAGTAGGGTTCCGCGCTAAAAGTTAAAAACCCTCGTAATTGTAAATAAAATTTGACGTCACCGTATCGAAAGCGGCGCCCTGCAATGTTAACCGTTGAATAAAAGGAATACAATCCACTAAGCTACACATCACCGTCAGTCTACTATTTTATAACGTATATACAATTGGAATAATGAAGCAGTAAAATAATAAAAACATTTGACGGTGACAGTGGTGATGGTTGTGGTGGTCTTGATGGTGGTGGTGGTGGCGGTGATGACAATGGTGTGAGAATAGTGGCGGTTGTAGTGATGGTGGTGAGAATAGTGGTGGTAGCGTTGGTCATGGTAATGATGTGGTAGTGGTGGTGATGGTAATAGTGACGGCGGGGGCGTTAATGATGGTATCGTTGGTGG
Organism: Papilio elwesi; assembly: GCA_029849275.1. Lineage (NCBI taxonomy): Eukaryota > Metazoa > Arthropoda > Insecta > Lepidoptera > Papilionidae > Papilio > Papilio elwesi. Next base: position 7,918,382 of record CM056687.1, on the reverse strand, counting down.
TGATGTGGTGGTAGTGGTGCAGGTGGTAGCATTGGTGGTGATGTGGTGGTGATGGAGACGGTGGTGCCTATGGTCGTGGTGACGGTGGTAGCGTTGGTGATAATGTCTGGTGATCGAGGTGGTGATAGTAGCGGTGTCGGTATCGATTTCGGTGTCGGTGTCGTTGTTCTTGATTAAAAATGCGCATTCGAAAAATTCATTATAAACATAAACAGTGTGTACAGTATAATACTCGTATACTAAATATTATAACAATTAAGAATATTAGTTGGAAATTCTAAAGGCTTCTTCTCGGTGCCACAGCTTATGAGATCGGTAATAGCTGTCTTTTTTGTTATTGTCAATTGCCTTAAACACTATTAATTTACCGTTTTATTTAACTTTAAAATTGAATAGCAATAACACCGGGTGTAACGTAGGTCTATACAGATATACAACATTTAATTCTTCGTATATATAATTTTAAATATCAAAATACAACTTTTAAGCTTATCTTTTATGTTTTATTTTGTATATGTATGCTACGGTAAAAACAGTGAATGTAAACAATACGATTATAAGCTTTTATTCTGCGAAGTGATTAATATTTTTTATTTCATTCCACGCGGACGAAGTCGCGGGCAGCAGCTAGTTTCAATATAAAGCCATTGGATTGTAGTAATCGATAACCGAAGCGTTGTCCATCACTAAATCAGCTGACCCAATATTATATCTATGGCGGACAGGGGAGAGTCATCGTAAGATTTATAAGTTGGACCCCTGGTGACAAAGAGCCGACTCTATAGATAGCGACACATGGATCAATCCCGAATATTGGTCTTTTGATTTTTTATTTTCTTCTGAAATTGCCCTCGCGTATACAAATTTATCATCATATCCCAAAAAAGATACGACTAGCGTAAAACAAAGGTTTTTGTTTCCTTTTTGTGAAAGTGGATTGACGTAATATTTGGATCTAGATGAGTACGCATCTCGAAGACGTATTTTAGAATTTTAGTGTTCGTATTTAACGACACCGTACGTTTCTTCAAACGTGGCATGTGAAATTCCGTATTGTTGCTTAAGCCGAATTATAAGTATGATCCGATTTAAAATCTAAAAGTCCCAATTATATTTACTACAAAATTTTCCACTATACCATAACAGGGCTATTTTGCACAAAAATAATTTCTTACTATGTTACGTCTAGCTTTATTTATAATTCTTAAAACAAACATAAACAAGGAAAGTGCTACGTGTTTGTTCCTTACTCTTGTTTTAAGTTACTCATAACAAGTCAGCTACTGACTCAACAATCGATAATATAATTTTGAACTTTCCACGTCATGAGATCGTCAATTGCAAAACAGTTTAGCGCAAACCTGTCGAATGGGACAAAAGAAATTGATATATTGATATAAAAGCAAAAATATGTTCGTGGAGTATTGGTAAAAAATCTAAGTGATACGTCATAGCCGTCAGTCTCGCATCCCGCCTCTTGGGGATTGCATAAAAAGTTTTCCCAACATTCACTTTGAAGGGACACGTGAAATATAAGCGATGAACTAGTAAACGACATGCTTAGAACTGCGTTTTCTAGTGTTTTTATTCCTGTATGCTCTTACAATGATTGCAGCAGCATTGTGGTAATTGATGAATATTTAAGGAGGTCCAAATAAGAATGTTGTAATGCTACTAATAACCCGGAATTGATATAATTTCCGCTAATTTTGTTTTAGAGAATCTTATAGAAAACAGGAATCAACTTTCATACCAATTTGGTCTTACCGGTTTATCTAGGTGAACGACAAAAGTGGCAATACGACGCGACGCGACGCAGATTGACGCATCTAGAAAGTAACAAATAGTCGTTGTATAAATATTTGTGTCTCACGAACGACGAGTAAGTGGTACAGGGTACAAGTTTTTGCAAAATATTTCTTTGCACTTAGTAAGTTAAAAAAAATTGTTCACATATTTGTTTATTTATGTATTTATCTTATCTATGGTAATACAATCTAGCAAGGAGGTTTTATATAACTCAAGCTATAGAGTTGATGGTAAATTGACTCTTGTATTTGTTGATTATAGTCAATTCGAAATCCTCGAGCAAATTATCTTTCCCACGAGTTGTTCATTAAAACTGAAAGACCTTACGCACATTAATAAAGCATTGGAACCTTGTTCTTAAGATTATATACGGTAACGTAAAATATATTGTGTTGCATCGATATACCTTAATTATAAAAGCGCTAAACAATAGCGCCACCGGTACCATGCTCAATAGGTACAAGAGACAAGACTCGTGTAATGTTGTACAAACAATTACACGTCTTCGGGTCTGGTTGGTTTCTAATATATGGGGATAGGTTTACCCCTGCCATAAACACCGTATAGCTCAGTTATAAGCGGATAGAAATTGCTACCAATTACTTACAATTTTATGAGCTAAATAGGCGTGAAACATTCGACAGTCTATGGAAGTAGCTAATTTAAATTTTAGTACTGCGGTTCATTTGTAACTCCAATAGCATACATATATGTTGTAACTTCGTTATAAAACATATAAATATATAAAGATGTCAGGGTAACACTAACGTGTCTACAGATTAATATTTTATGTCCAGGGGGAGTTATTTCCCTAATGTGGCCGTTAAGCATAATGTATTGATAATTATTTCACTTACTCTGCGTAAATATTCGACGCAGCGCTCTCTTGCTGATTTAGTGTTATGAAGTAGATGAAAAAGTATTTAGAGGCGAAGGGAATAATAAGTAAACTACCACTCCAGCCTTGACCATCAGTTTTATAATGTCACTTCACTTTTATTAAAAAAAATATTTAAACAAACTAAATTTAATTAGAAAAGTAGAGTACATATTTGAATGTTACGAATGTTTAAAAATTAAGCTCTAACAACTTTTTACGTAAACAGTACTTCTTCTTGGTTGCTTTTTTTTTGTTAGAGCGGTCATGGTTACAGCGTCATTGGATTGGGCGGCAGACAGTATCCACCGCAAGACTTCCCACCACGTTTGCCTGATGGCCGTAAATAGGACACATTCCTGTACGGCGTTAAATGGTATACAGCAAAAATATGCAATCACACCCGTAACACCGAGGATTATGCCGAGTTTACGGATGTCCATTTGAAACAATTTACAACTCTCACCTCTGGTACATAGTAGTCTTCTTATATCAAGACACTTAAGGTCCAAAATGACAAAGGTACTCCAGCTATCAGTTTTACCGAGTAATACATGTGAAGTTTCCAAAAAATACATATATCTTGAAATCAAATTCGAAAGTGTCTACGGTGTATGAATCATTTATCATCTAGAGTGATAAGGTTAACTCAAAACTGTATATAACATTCATTATCTCTAATATAATAATAGATATGTCATATGGTAATAATAATTAAAATTATTCTATAGGCGCTACTGCAGTTGTTTCTTCTATTACGGACGTATTGGAAGAAGGCATAGAAGTATTAGATATAGTATCGATGGAAGTATTAGACGCAGTATCAATAGCAGAATTATTTACATTCATTATATCTGCGACAGTGACTACAGCTGTAGAATTACTACCATCGCCTGTGCTAATTTGGTCTTTCAAGATTTCTTCGACATTAGAGCTGTTAGTACTAGTAGCATCTTTTATTTCATTGCCTTCCTCGCTACTTACTACATTATAATTTTCAGTGACGCTGTCTTCATCTGTTGGAGGTACTCCGCCTGCCCACGGGGGGACTGACGTCTTCGGAGCTCCCGATCGCCATCGAGTCCTCGTTGCGGCCGAAACAGATTTATATTTTTCTCTGTCCTTTTTTATATAGCATGTACATTTACAATTTTTATCTGCATGAGCAACATCGTAATTCAAATCGACACATTTCTGTATGCATAGAAAAGATTTCTCAAAGCTTTCACATTCTGCAACCTTATGGAAGCCGTAACGTAAATCATGTTTTCCCCCTAAAAATATATATTCACATATTACCAAACATTATACCTAAAGATTTGCTATTACATTATTGTACTCACCGGTTGCCATATTTGAAATATTGTTTACTTCGGTAGGTATATGAACTGTAAAATATAAATAAATATAAAAGTAAACCAAAAGAGTTTTTATACAAGAAGCCTTATTTACACTATTTATGTATTTTATTGCAAAGAATTTATATCAAAATGAAACACAATTGAGTTCCTGCAGGGTTTTGCAAATCTGGTCCTACGCTTCTTCAATTTATCTCGTTAATAGTCATTTATATGTAAATAATAAGACCCTTACCTACTGTTGACCTTAAATCACTTAAACAAGCTGCAAAATTAATCGATGTCCAAAGTAATAACGTAAATAATGTCCCCATTTCAGAGCTTTAACGAAAAATATACGTGTACTCTTTTCATTTAAACAGTTCAATAAAATTTGAACGCAGTGTTAAACCTATAATGAGGTACCGCGCAAACGAATGATTAATCAATTAGTAATAGGTACTAAAACTAAATGAACCATGAACGAAATCTTTAACTCAATTTGGTATCAGATAACACTATATGGACACAAAAAAAATTGTTTACAATTCGACGATAAGAAGTCGTTTATAAATTTTACCAGACAATTCTTACGTAGTTAGACAATAATATCGTTCGGTAAATGCCATGTAGTCCATATTTTATGATATTGTTTATTTTATTCCGCTTTCAAAAAATGGTATTATTTATATTAAAATGAACACACAAATACGTGAAATAGTAAAAGGATCTCTTAAGCCTTTTGTGTAGAACATTTGTACAACACAATAACTAAATTCATCAATCATGATGAAAACGTGATGAGCATCAGTATATTATTTTAATAAACCTTCGAATTTACTTATTTCGTTAGATGTATTTTTTTCAATAGCAGATGCTTCTCAAATTATTTTGAATGTATTTGTTTTGTAGGGTGTATTCTTAATATTGTTCGTTTTTTAATATTATAAATATTAACAAAAAAGTTGAATTTGACACCACCGACCAGGAGGCGTTTGAAGGCAGTGTGCATTATAAGATCGCTCATTTATTGACAAAGACTGGACGATGATACCAAAGAGGAAATAGTTCGACAGATGTGATGTAAATGCTATGTTGAATGTCTAACGCATGCGGCCTTCTCATCCTGAAATGGATTGGTTCAAAAACAACAAGAGTAAACAGGTGATGCAGCAATACGAGATAAGAGGTAGAACTCCATGCAGACGGAAGAAGAACGCAGAAGATTTGAGTGCCGGTCAGCGATACGTAGTGCACAGCGAGCCTGACGAGAAGAGATGCACCCGACTAATAACGGTCCTCGCGACATTTTTGGAATTGTTCTTGACACACTGGTAGAATAAGACATAAGTAACATCTATTATTTCTAAGGAGGGTTGGCGTTAGGCAGACGGCCGGCGGTAAATACTGTAGCCAAAACATGTATACCGGATAGACAACGGTAATACTGTGCCGACCCCACATAAGTGGGAAATTGAATTGCCGGATTACTTTTCGTATTTTAAACTGTTCCAAATGAAATTGAAGTCTGGTGACTGGTACTATTGCAGATGTTATGTCTCATGAAATTTTTGCCTTGATCACTAAAACGAAGATTTACTGAGAAGCGCCTAAATTGTTATTTTTAATAAAATTAACTAAAGAAAGGTAAAACTGGCCATACTTTACTATCGGTCTAATATTGTACTGATATTTTATAGCTTGTTTTATTTACAATTTTTTTTGCAACACCACGACAGAATTAAAAATAATATATTTTTATGATTTATTAAAAGATAATAATGTGTACTAAATTAATACAGTATTATATTAAACTAATACATCTTTCATTATTCCTACGTAGAATTGAATAGGAAGGTTGGATATTAGGGATCACTTTTTGTGTCATTCGCTGCTGCGGCGTCATTACCACTTAAAGTTTTATTTTCACTTGAAGTAGTATTTCCACTAGAAGTAGTAATTTCACTTCTTGCATCTGCCGCTGGCGTAGTTGGATAGTAGAAAGTCGGGCATGTAGCGTTACCCGTATACCCTTGTGTTGTTTCTGTTTCCATACCAATAATATCGTAAAGACGAGCGCTTTGTGTTTTGGGTACAGTTTTAGTGGTTCCATTAGTCCTCCATTTGAAATAAGGCACTAAAGTGGTAGTCTTCATATCGTGGCACGAGCATTTACATTTGAAATTCATTCGGAATATCTGAAAGCCCATCATTTTGCATGTCGTCATACACTTGAAACTCTTGACGTAATCCGAGCAATGATTGTGAAAACTCAGACCGTAATGTTTTCGGATCGATTCATCTACAAACACCAAAAACATGAAATTAAAATAACGACTACCAGTAAGGGCATATTCATTCTGCATTGTATACAGTCAATCAACCTCAAAAGGCGTTACGGAACCATAAAAAACCTCATAGGGAAAAGAAAAAGTGACAGGACCATGAGAAAGTAAAACAAGGAATTTTTATCGTTTAGATGATACATTTGTTGTACCTAGAATGAGCTTACAATGTTTTGAAAAATACAGCAGAAGGTAAGATCTAAATCATACACTAATACATAAAACTCACTCCTAATGTTTATTATCCCAAACATAATTATCCAATTTTAATGTCAATATAGAATTTAACATATATTTTATAGGCACGAAGCGAACGAACAGAACTTTCTTACTCTCTCCATATAAAACTAGTCTTAGTATGATCACATACTGCAGCTTCTGTACATCAAGGTTTTCGTCGTGTTATCATGTTTAGCGTAATTCGATTGCGAGTATTCGGTTCCGTTTTCATTCGATATCAAAGGTGCAAACAATGTTAATATTTAACAATTAATTTCCGATAGGTACGGTACGGTAGAGATATTACCCAGTTAAACAAAAAACTAACATAGTCCATTGTACAATAAGTCGTATACATTCGGTTTGTATTTTATACTAATTTAACACTTTTTAGATTTAATCTAAATGAATAGATACAGCAATTATATAAGTTAATGAGCAGGTAAGAACAAGGAATATTTTAAAAGCAATGGAAAAGAAATAAACTATGTAGTTATAAATAAGGTTTTAATAGAAATATGTATGTCCATACGTACCATCACTAGCATATATGAATGCAGATGTCAAGAACAACATGAAATAAATCATTGTAAATCTGAACTCTCAACCGTATCCATATCGCATTACGATGCAAAATATTAATACATTATATGCGATATTCACGCCAATTAACAGTTTCAATTAACAGTCCATAAAATATAATTAAGTTTACGCTTATCAAGTGGTAGTGCAATTGAGACAACTGACGATTACATTATATTATGAAGTGGTATTCATTGCAATCTATTGATAATAGACAACTACAAAATGTAGGCAAGAAAACCGAAAGCTCTAAATTATTATAAATTAACATAAGATTCTCAAATATATTAGATAATAATGTAGTGAATAATTTTATCCGGTGGACAGCTTATACCGTCTGATGCATACTTACAAGAGAAATAGAACCTACGATAGGTGAACTACAAAGAAGACATTTGGCAACATAAATATTCCTTTCTAATTATGCTCACAAACACGATCGTCATTGACATCAGTATTATGGGCAACGCCTAGATAAGATTAACTTGACCATACCGCTTTGTGGAGAGATCTGTTGCCAGCGGTATTTCTAAACCAATACAAATACGGGTCCAACGCCTCTGCAGATCCTCTGGTGTTACACATGTTGATGGGCATTGGAAATCACTACGGCAACCCGTTGCTCGTTTACCCCAATATTTTATAAAATAACACAAGGCACTAAAAGTACTTTAATGTTAAACTTGCCTTTTTAACGATAAATTACTATTATCGTAGCACGACAGGCACTAGTCCTACAATTCATATAAACCATCGAAATATGCATATAGTAATGGTAGTAATATATGGTCAGTAATTTTGGCCGTCTTACTACCTACCTATACAAATTTTGACAGTGGTAGAGCCCGCAACAACAACATTCGTTCCATGAATGGGCCGGCTCGACCGGTGAAATACCACGACCTCGCAGACAGAAACAGGCTAGAAGGACTCTGCGTTTCGACGAATGAGTGAGATGCCGGTAGCCTAATTTCGGTCCTCCTCCCCTTCTCGCCCTTTCTTCATAAGACTAGGATGGGTAAGGGAAGAGGTGTGGACGGGGAGGTGGTTACCGGGGAAAATAAAATATCCTTTTTCCTTTACATGCCCTTCTCTGTCCATTAAAGGTAGGCAACGCATCTGCAACACATTTTCTCTTTACGGATGCGCGCGCTCATTTAACATCTGGTGATCCGCTCGTTTGCCAACTACTTCCATAAAAAAGTATTAGTTATTATTATTAAAAATAATTATACAATTGACTTCAATTGAGTCACGCCTGCTATGTTAATTGCCTCTCCCAAAAACAAAGCAGCTCGACTCAATCAATTCATCTTAACAATAGCCTAGATAAGCCTTATGTATAACGGCATCGCAAACTCATTTATAATTATTAGAAGTATAAGTGGTCAAAATCAAATGTTTGAAAAAACTCCATCTCCTTTGAGAAGCAAACTTCATATAAGAGCTTTACCTGATGGCATTACGTTAATTCTATTCAAAACATTTGCATCGTCCGTCTCGAGAGCCTCGGCATCTAACGTCTAATTAATAAATCAGGAATGTGATAATGACGGCGGTGCACATCGGGCCGGCCAGAATTCTCCGAACGAACTTCTCTAGGGCCACCCAAATGATGATTTCATTATCAGTATGATTTTGATTGATGTAGCAAAAGAAGTTTCTGGTGGTCGAATTCTTTTCATAACTCGAATATTTTCTTTGTTTATTACTTGGAACTAATTGATCCGCGGCGCCACAGTTTTTAAGCCGATCAAAATCCTGAATAGGGATTTTTGCAGATCGCGTGGAGATCTCTGAGCCGCCTCGCAAGCTGATAATTTAATATTTAATTACTTCATCTTAATTTCACTCGTTAAAATTATTTCAATAAGAAAACAGTTACCTTTAACTACTTCAAATATTTAAATAAATGTTAGACTTTTTACAACTTTATATTTTCTTTTTTCACAACTGTCGAAGAAGAGGCGATGTTACTCTTTTTGTAATGAAAACATTATTTTTGATGCCAAAAATGAGTCCAACTCAAATTTTAATATAGTGAACATAAGCCCTCACAATTCAATGTGTCCTTCAAACGAAGCCAAGGAATTTTCACTTCTTCGCTTTTCAGTTAAGCAATTTAGTAACGTAGCAGATATGAGTCCATTACTGTCAAAGCAATGCTTATTTTACAAATAATAAACGATCTCATGAGAAGTAAAAAGTAAAATAAAATACTGCGAGCAAATATAATAAAAATATCACAATATCATTGCAAACTATTGAAATCTAATAATAAGTGGGAATACAAAAAATGTGAGTAGAAGCAGACAGGCGTCTGCTTCTGCGAAATCTATAAAATCAAATGGAATTAGAGAAATCGAGAGATACAAGTTTTTTTTCCTGAATACTAACAATATTTTAGTGATCTACAAAACTTGGACCGCCGTAAGCGTAATGAATTCGTCTCGCGTCTGTCTGTACCGACCGCAGACATGAGCGGCCGGCTTTTGCAAAAACTTCAACCTTTATGGTTGACATTCTTATGAAGAACGTTATGACAGCGACATAATTTTATTCAAACGATGGCCGACGTCGAACATCGAACTACAAACGTCGATCCATAATTACTCATACCGAACGATCGCTTTCTTTCTTTATTACTGAACAAAAGACAATAAATAAATCAGAAACTTTGTCTTTAAAAAAAACGAGATTTTAAAGTTACATAGTGATCATCAAGGTGCGCTGCAACTCTTCTTGTGTAAGAAAAGAAGACAAAAGAATGGATTGGGTCTCCGGTCTTGTCACTCACTACAAAAAATTCAAACGTATGAGTACTTTTATTGTCCACCATTTTCTCTTCTTGTTTCTCTTATTTTACACTGGTATACGACTGGGAAACGTGCAGTACAGTATAGTTCCGAACACAATTTCCTTCAAATATATAACTAACAAAAACATCTCTACACTAATTACAAATATAAACACAGAAATAAATAAATTACTAGTTCAGGACAAAATTACTTTACATCTCTGAAATAATTTAGTGAAAACTAAAACAAAAATATATACGCATAAAACATGTAAAAAGCCGACATATAATATGCAAATGGAACACACGTTTATTGTGTCCCCGTTACAATCGGTACACTTATTTTGTTCATATACACTAGCATAATCTATGTGTTTATGTAAAACTTAACGTTACTTATGTATGCGTAAGCGAGCAATAAAGCTGGTCCACAAGAGAAAGACGGAATGTCCGCGACTAAGGTGACAGGTCCCCTCGGTTTACGCCAACTACGGTACAAATTGCGATATTAAGCACAGAGCGTGATGAAAAAACACTAGCTGAATATAAATTAGGTGGGAGGAACGCTATAATCAATATAAACGATGCTAAAGAAGATTACAAAATCCTGTAAGAAAACAAATTTCACAGATCGACAGAAATAAAAGTGACGAAGCACGGTAATACGGTTTTTATTTCTATTTACAGCAATACAGGATGGTATGTTACTGGTGAGATAAAATTTTGACATCTCTAAGACATCTTTTTCCGTACAGTCTGTATATAAGAATTAAACACTTTTATACATGGACTGAGCTACACTGATATGAAAATCCTTATATTCCAGTCTGAAATTGGGCTTCCGGCACCTCACTCTTCAGCCGAAACGCAGAAGCATATTTCTGCGAATTCTTCTATTTATTGCCTAAGAATGTCCTCGCGGAATCCGAAGAGAAAGATAGAGATCTTATTGTATAAAGTGGGTAGGTAGTTACTTCAATTGCTCTCTAAATGAAAAAACATAGTTTTTTTATCATAATATTTAAATGCAATTATTTCCCGGTATGTCCACATTTTTCTTACCCTGTAAACGTTAAAATAACACGCCCGTAAAAAATCGAGTAAAAAATGCAAAGACGAAATTGAATTTGATTCCGATACATAAATTTTACTTAGACTATTTGTCTCTCTTGGATCAAGCGGGAAAATAAGCCATGTTAATTAAATTTGTTTGTACCGAACGAAGTCACCAACTTTCTTTTAATTGGCATTTTATTGTTTAGGGCTTTGGTACATATCTACTGCTTTTAGACTAATCGATTTTGGAGATTTAGACGGAATAACTTTTATGCAATTCAGTAAATATTTTTGTACGAGTATTATTTTACTGTAAAATTTCTAGTTGATATTTGTAGTAGCGTAACTTCTCTTTTAGAAGTTAAAGTCGAACTAACATCTATAATATCAAAATACTGCAGATACGGTGCATTCTAAATGACCAACTGTATAGAAGTACCTAGCTTAATAGAAACAAAGACGCAACTCATACGATTACCAAAAATAAATCAATGAATACTGTTGTCATAATATACAATGAGAGCATCATAATTGTTCTGACCATGTAGCTGCCGCCTAAATAAATTACTTAATGTTTTCAGTTCTCTTCGTTTCTTGACCCCACTTTATATATATTTAGCACATTTTCTGGTTTGACATTTGACACATCGCATTTTGCTTCCCTCAAGCAATGAAGTAGAAGAAGAGGAAAGAAAAATAAGTGCCCGGCTAAATAAAAGTGCTTACTTACATTCTTTTATTGAGAATGTTTTGGAGATCCATTGGAAACACATTGCGAATATCAGAAATTTGTAAAACAACGAGATGCAGTTGCTTTATTACCAATGAAAAATGTTATTCAGTCATTGGGTATTTCAGCTTCATTTGGTCATATAATATGGCCTTATTTTCGGAATCGATCAGTTTGTGCCACAATTAATTCTTAGCGAGTAACAGTTGTACAGCACTGAGTTGCAGATGCACAGGAAATGTCTTATTTCCATCCGTAGGCGTTCACGTATGAAACTATATTACACATCGAGGCTGGCTGGACACAATGGACACAATGCAAGCAATGCTTTGTAATTAATGACTCTCGAAATGACTTAAAACAACAGATATAACGGTTTTTATGTTTGTTATGTTTACATAAAGATTCTTTGTGTGGGGTGTTTTATGGTTTTCTGTTCAACCGATTTGTATACGAATGAAAATAGGTTATAGCCAGTTTTTCTTGTTATTAGTAGCCGTAAATCATTGCGCATCCGTAGTGCTCGATCCTTAAACAAGATCTGAAGTAGAAAGAAACCAATACGAGAAATACCAATCGCAAGAAGAGCTGCTTCCCGACGTTATATTACACAACTCTTTTACAGACCTACCGAACATGTAGCAACATACATGTGTACCGAGCTAACTAGCATACGTATTCACCTTATACGATTTAATAATACTTTTAAAACGCATCAAACCGAAATACAAATACTGATTTGTGGCACTCCATTAATAATATAAGTAAATTTTTTACAATATTAGAAATTGAAAGTGTGTAATATAACATAATGACTTGTGTACAGTCAAGGAAGAATTTACTTCGCTGTTTGGTGGTTTCTGACATACTAAGGTGACGGTGGATTTTTTTTACGAATTCGAACCTCAAAAATATGCCTTTGAACTGTACTTATACCTAGTTCGAAGGTCATCTCAAGTATTTCAGACTGGACCTAACATCAAATCTTTGACTCTATTTTCTTTGAAATATCATAAAGTAAAGTTTATGATAATTTAAGGAAAATAATACTTCATAGTACACATGAAGTATGTTTGTGTATTACGGAGCTGTATCTTTTATTTCTATGTTAATACACATTCAATTAAATAATGATATGTAACATTAATCATTTAGACATTAACTAGGTGTATTTATCCGTCGGTTTCTTCATCCTCCCCTCTCCACCGAACGTACCAATCCAAGTTAATGCTCTGAATTCAAATCTTCCGTATCGCATTAATCCGGACGAGGGTCGTGCCGTAATAAATTCCGTATTATACGCGCGACACGCGTATTAAAATAAACATATAAACATGTAACGCCCTCGCGATGCACGCCCGGAAGCAAGCTTTGCACGTCAGCGTATTCATTATTCTTTAGTATTAATTAATCCAAGTTATCTATGCATATAATAATAATAATGAAAAGCGCACTTAGTACATACAGTTCTCAAAATTTAACCGCATAGGATGAATGATTTCTTTTTGCATGACCTTGATACTCGTATTTTCCACATCCCATATACATACGTATTCGTAACCGCTCTTGGTTAGGTTAACTTCGACATTCTGAAGAAGGGTTTTTTCACTATGTTACTAATATTATTGGTATACTTTCCCGTTATGTTCCGGGGACTGGCATAATAATTTTTAATATTCTTATTTTGTTTTAATAAATGAATACATGACAAAATTTTCTAAACTATTGTAAAACCTAATTTATGAATCAGAGTGTTGGACTGTTAAAGGAACGAATGAAAAGAGAGTGCATACGGCAGAAATACCAATGTTGGGTGAATGTGAGGAGTAACACGAATGGATAAGATTCGAAACGTATATTAGTGGAAGCCTCAAAGGAGCACCGATAATTGAAAAGTTAAGGGGCAAAAGGTTAGCATGGTATGGGCATATTATAAGAAGGGAAGAATGCCATTTGACAAGGAGAGTTTTAGATATAAATGTGGACATATGTCGGTAGGGTTAGGCTTAAGAAACGATGGATGGATTGAAGGATGATAGATAACGTGGAAGTCGGAAACTTGTTGCGCCGTGCCGACCCTAACTGAAGTGTGAAAAGGCCGGGAGATGATGATGAATAATTATTTTGTCTCGCTTTATTCGTTTTCCATTTAATTATTAAATGTACTGTATATTAATGCGTAAGCATTTCTTGCTGGTGTACACTGCGCACTCTTAGATGGTATTTTATTATAACAATAGACGCAGGTCCCGACGGGAGGCGGCGTGAGCGCCGAGCGCTGGGGTGCAAGTGTATAATTTACATGACACATTGTTGCCAAATGCACTTACTCTCACTCGTAATGATAATAATCGTGTCCTCAAACAATAAAATAACGTTTGACAAAAATCAAAATAGTTTATCAATATTTGCAACCGAAGCTTGTATTACGTTAAACACGTAAACAAGAAGGTGTTATCCTTTTACAATACAATATATTTTCAGATATCTTAAAATGTTATGTTATTAAATTGTTACTTCAAAGAGTTACTCCAAAATTTTATTTATTTCAAATACGATACGAAGGAAACAGGACAGAATCTTCCATAAAATATTTAATACTGCAATAGAAAATTTATTCGTACCATAGCCCTGCCACGATTTATGCCAGTCCCAGGGACAGAAGATTTACCAACACATCATGATATGTCACTAAGACGAATAGGGATAAAAACTATGATCCCCAATCCATTGTTGACTCGTTCAAATATACTCAAATATCCTGCTGCAGATGTCTTATATTGGATATTGAGATTTTCTGTGATTTTGTAACAATAATAAAATGTTACGTTTAATGTAAGCTTCTATGTTACAATAACTCCAAATAACTCATTACAGATTAAAATGTCATATATAAGAGCAGGTACAGCTCTCTCAAGATCTTAGTAATTAGGAAGCGAGGATTGTGCCCCCAGCGACGATAATTATCTATCATGTCCTAGTATTTGTGTAGCATAAGTTTACTGTTCTACAATCCTTTCTTATACTTGTTTTATAATATGCCAGTATTTTAACCAATTTCAGTATACGCAGAACCAACTGTAGATACAAAGATAATTTCGTTAAATACCCACAAACATTACTATAACAGATATGAATCGTGCATTTCAAGAACCTTAATAAACCAAACGTTTAATTGCTGTAAAATCTCAAATCGCCCTTACAATTTATAATAACAGGGACGTCCCTTGACGAAGCGACCATTTTGTAGATAGGTATCTATCAACTGGCGACACCTCTCCCTCTGCAAGCGCCCATCGTTGTCTAACACGGGAAATATTCATTTGAATATTTACTTAACATGGATAATATTTTAATCTTCCCCTTTGAATTACACATTTTCCAACGGAGACAATTTCACGCCCAGTTTATAGGAATGGCGTAACCTTCGCTACGTATTTAATCAATTTTGCTCCTTATGACCTATTCCCTCCAACAAGTTTCGGCTGAAATTTGCGTGTACAATGTCACAATATCAATTTAACAAGATATTCCTTTTGTTAATATTCGCACACGCTTTATCAAATTCTCTAGCGGGGGTGACAATAAGCCGCTGTAAGTACTCTCTCTGACATATGGATAAAAGCTTTCATTTCACTCTTAGCTCTTTTGAGTGTTATATATAATCGTATGTGTGTGTCGAAATGGAGAGTTTGCACTACAGTTTATTAACATTATGTGAATTACTTGTGTAATAATGTTGAGAAGTTGGTTATTTTTCGTACATGTACCTAATTTACGACATTTGATAAGTCGCGATGCAATCAAAGCGGCCTTAATGAAAGTTATTGTTATTACTTTCATTAAATTTGATCTAAAAGAACCAGAAATAAAAAAAAATTGTAGGTTAGTCCGAACGTATGACTGTGAGTCGTTGAGGTTACTTAATTTTAGGTATCACTAAATATAACAAGGTCAAGTAAAACTACAAAAAAGGGTGACTTTTTTCTCTTTACTAGTTATGTCTTTACTTAAAAATCGTATTGACGCAGCTGTTGATAATTCCAATGCAGCGAAACGCTTTTGTCATGTCAAATTATATCATAATTTTATTGTGAAAACTGTTAACTGCCTTCTCGCCCTCCGGACGAAGAAATAACTCACGCGGGGCGTGCCCTCCTCTGTTTAATAACATAATAGCACAATTCCCTCGCCGCATGATTCAATTTGGATTTCCTCCAGCCTCCCCCGTGCAGGCTAAAAAATGACAACTTCATTATATTGTTCACGCTGCCGGGTCGTCGGGGGCGACTTGTTTGCTGCAAGGATTATAATGATTAATTCGGTAAAATATTAACAGCCATCGCGTCACGCCCGCGCTGTGCACTTGCAATCTGTCATATAGCTTATTGGAATTTAAATTTATTTGCTGCACATCATCCCTCGCTCGGCCTCGATACACGTGTCAATTAATTACGATAGAAGCTTATTACTCCGACGTAAAGTGATAGTACAACTTACTTAAGCTATATTACTTTAGCTAAAGAAACTTCTTAACTTTTACATTTTACTTTGTAACTAACTTTTAAAGTTATGCAAAGGGAAAAACATAAAATGATAGTCCTTCGACTAGGTTTACAGTTCAATTATGCAAAGTACAACAAAAAAAATACAACATTATTATAACATGTCGCTGAAATGCATATAAAGTTCATTCATTTCAAACTACGATAACCTATTGGTATATACAAATCGACCGTAAAGACTGATTTCCATATTATATAAGGGAATAAAATAGCCAAGTTTTACTTTTGGACTTTAGAAAACTTGCTTATAAACGTACTTAAATAATTATTTCTGTAGTTGAAAACATAAATATATGTGAATATATATAAATGAAGTTGCCTGGGCAGTTACTTCGGGGTCTTTGTCTGCGTAATATAAAAACTTCATCTCGCTCCCCGAGGAATTTAATTTGCAGTAATGGAAGTGTTATATTGACTTAACAGGCCAGAAGCTCCCCTCGCGCACTGTTACAGTTATTAAAATGGAGAAATTTATTATTAGCATTGTGCAGATCTTCTATTTACATTTTAATTTTATTTGTTACGCGAATCCATTAGTCACAAACTAAGGCGTTCGTGTATAAAGTCAGCCGTAAAGCATTGTGTTATTACGATTTATGATTGTGCTTAATGTAAAACTTCAATCAATCAGGACAAAACTTACTTATTAACGAGGTAGGTAGGAATTACAGAATTTATTCATAAATCTGACGCATAGGTCTTATCTTACTGTCATTAACAGCAACTGGTTACACATATACATTAGTTCACACGGTTTTACATGTTAAGATTATGAACAGTTGCGAGCACTCTTAACTTACGATTTTTGAATTTAGAGTAACATAAAATTACTCAAATTCGTCATTCGTTATTTATGTTTTTGATATGCAAAACAGAAAGCTATTGCTCCTCTGTCTATGTCGGATATAGTAGCATAGTAAGACAGACAGGATCGATTTAATAAATATCCGCTTGAAATATTACTTGTGTAACATTTCATATAATATGTAACATTTTTATATGGTCTGAGAATCCACTTGACAATATTGGCCACCAGCATTGCACACCCATGCAGTACCACCGGTCATCGTCATACCTTTTCGTCGTTTAGAATCCATTTTGGCAATCACCACATCTTGTTTTTTCCTTATTCATGACAATCTATTAATACATCAAAGGTGTAAATCAAAAAGATGAGAATATTATCACAATACTAAATAAGTCATGCTGATGACTAAGTTCTTACACTCCAGAGTAATTCAATTTCCTTAAGCCATTAGATAACCGGGTTGTGAAAGTTTAAGTTTTAGAAAAATAACTTATATAATAAATCAGAAACCATATTGTAAAACTAAAAAAAAACATTAGATTGTGGACAATATTGTTTTAATAAAATCGTTGAATAAATTAAATTGTTGAATGGACAAATGCGACCGCCCCTCCGCCTCGCCGGGGAATGAGATAATTTTTTAAACTCGTGTAACGAGAAGTGCGACACGCACTTGCACCGCGCGACCCTGACTATATCATTTATAGTCCTTTTGTCGCCGAAATTATATTTACAGAAGTGAGCAGACAATTTCACGCTCTCTTCCCTGCACCCTCGCGTCATGGATTCTAATCAGCGACAGTGAGAAATAACATGGACACGCACCGTTATTACATTGCTTGCAACTCTTTGGTCAACTCACTAAAATTATTGACCAACATTTAATTATATTCCCGAGAATATTATTCTTATCGACTTATCTTTAATGGTAAGCATGTTACAATCTCTTACTTTATTAAAGACATGAACATACAAACGAAGCCAACCTGTATAAGTTTACTTATAAAGTTAACTGAAAACAAATTATAAGATTTTATTATCAGAATTAAAAATACTTTCGCTGACAGAATACGGACTACATTGCAATTATCTTGACTTGACTTAATCTTGACCTAATTTCGGGTATGTTTTCATTTTTATTACAATGTATTATATTTTATTATAGCATTATATGTTCATTTTTGATAATATCTTACTGATACTAAAAGATAAAGAAATTGATAAAGACAATAATTTATATTTTTGAGACATTTACTGGTTGTTATATATGATAAAAATATTTAAACATTAGCAAACAAATAAACGTAGGAAGGTCCATAAAATTGTATCAATTTACCCTCGATCAATAAAAGGGTGAGCTCACAGATGAGCGTGAAAGATTGTCCACATGTTGTGCAGGCCGCCCCGCGCGGCCGAGCTGCAGTGTCCATCGCCTTATCAACGCGATGCATCGGACTAATAATCCTCACTTGTCCTTTCCACTATTTTGTCTCATACGTCAGTCTATTTCATGCGTCTTTATTTTATCACTAATCCACGAATCTCCTCGTGTACAAATTGAGTTATTGAGACCATAGTATAATGTACACGATTAAGATAAAAACAAACGCTACAAATATAATATCTTTTCCACTACTATTTTATATTTGCCTATCTCCATTACTTTTAAAATAGTTTGCAGCCGGTGTAGTGGATTTAAACCAAATGAGTTTAATAAACGTTAGCTGTAACTAGACATATAGTACATATTTTATTGTATAAGTTAACAAGATCAGAATCTGCTAATAATTCTATTCGTAACGTTACCCAAAACTTAATATTGAGTTGCAAGTCAGTTTAATAAGTTAAAAGCACAGATGTATTGTTCGATTAAGATTTATTACGCCCATTGAGACGTGGAACGGTGCGTCACGTGGCCTTTTCCTGAAATTGACAAGCAAATAAATTGCAAGATCAAAGCTCGATACTTAGGAAAACATCGCAAGGAAAGGGGCGGACCGTTACACTACGTCATGTACACCGACATGATCGTACGGAAACGGAAGTGACGACAGTCGGCGAGAGGAAGCGATGCATGGCGCCGGACGTGCCCACTTCCGAGCGCGCTGCCTTCACTTATCGCAGCGGGGCGCGCAAAAATTACCCTCCACTATCAATATTGCCTTATATCATTTTATTCTTCATGTCTGTTGAAGAAACAAAACAAACATTTATGATCTAGGATCTATTAGATCATAATTTTAAAGATGGCAGTTAACTATTTCGATAGCAATACTATCGGAAATAAATTGACGTTATCCAATTATTAACATCGCGTAATCGTTAAGCCAAATAAGTGGTTGCATTGCGTGCCTCAAATTGGGTTTATTATCGTTTTCGATTATTATGTCAAAATATCTTTTATTAACTTTGTTTTTTCAACAAATGGCGTAAGGTTAATCAACAGCTTATTTACTATACACTTGTTATGTCTCTTGTCTTTTGCTTCATAAGTGAAATATTTAAAAGACCTATTTAGGAATACTGTACTTCATGATACGATAGCTAATCCACTTTACTCGGATAACATAGGTCTTTCTACCAACTAAAACAGCAAATAGTGCTAATCTAATGGGTAAGTACTGACTAAACCTGAAAAACATTATCACAGCAGAAGACTCTTGGAGACTGATGGGTGAATATACTATAGACGAACGGACTCATGTATTATCTAATGATTATCCTAAATAATCGTATTGATTCAAAGTCTTTAGTATATGAAATCGATATGATGGTGTAAAAGTTTTCGCAGCGTTTCAGTCATGAGTGATAACCAAATTCCAAAAAGATAAACTTATTCAAATATCTAACCCTCAATTAATAATAGCGAAATGAATTAACTTTTTTACTAAATGGTAAATTTATACACTTAATTTGTTAAGTCTGAAATATTGCCTATATCTGATCCATTCAAATAAATGAACCAACTCAATTATAAGCGATAAGCGGCTCAATGTTATTTTCATTATCAAATAAACCTCGATAAGATCGTGGTATTAGATTGAAAGAATTTACATAATACAAAACCGGAAGTTAGAAATGATATTTCAAACAAGCGATCAATTCCAACCTAATAACTGTTACTACAGCACAACTGATAAAGTCTGTTAGAATGTGTTTTGCGGTTATTCGAGTTATTTGTAACGTGTAAAAACAAAAAAACTCTATTCATAAAAAATAATAATTTAGGCACTTTCTCGAGATGAAGCGCCGTCACCTTAACAAGAGTATTGAGTTGTAATTTTATAGCGTACTAGCTGTGCCCTGCGACTTCACCCGTCGTGCATTTAAATTAAATCGAAATCGTTTTACAAATACATGACCATTCGTTTGTTAAAAATCCTCATGAAAACTTTTAAAAAACAAAGTTCTGTGACTTATTTTTTTAACCATTAAACTGATATTCGTTCAAAAATACGCTTCAACTGTCAAACGCATGAAGTTATAATGGTCGTTAGTTTTTCCTAAAAATTCAAAATTTTCTCGCAACTTTCATAATTTTTTCCTTGATAAGAAGCTTCTCCTGACATTAACGTACACAAATAAAGAACTAGCGAAATCGGTCCTGCCGTAAACTGGTACGTGACGTGACGTGTACGTGATGACCAAGGGGAAAAAGGGTTAATTTGAATAATTAATTATTGGCCTAAGTGGCATGGTCGCTAGAGAAATTAATAAGCTAACCATCTTAAGACTCTTAATGACGAGTTATATATAAAGTTCTCCTCACAATTTCACACTCACATATTAATATGGTTGCAGCATATTGTTACGCCTTATTGTGGTGATTTATGGAAAAGTGTGTACATCTGCAGCATATCCGTGTCTCATTCTGTTCCAGTCTCATTTCAGTTCTTTCTCATTCCAGTCCAGTCTCATTTCATAAGTTAACAGTGGAGCCAGCAGCAACATCTATAATCAAATATGAAAAAATAGGAAATATCCTTTTTCTGTTTATCGCCCTCTTTTTCCATGAAAGGTAGGCAACGCATCTACGACTCATTACTCATTGCAGATGCCAATGGGTGCTGCGTGCCCCAACGTCTCGTATGCATAAAACGAGACTTCCATAGTAATCGAACGTTCCGCTACCGCGTCGAGGGAGTGTGCTTTCAAGCACACACTATTCGAGCCCGGGTGCCTCAAGGTTCGGTGTTAGGCCCAGTCCTCTTTACCCTCTACACCTAATTGGTGTAGAGGGTAAAGAGGATACTACGCGTACGCGGTGTAGGGTTAGCCCTATTTGCCGTTAACACCTGCATTTTACATCAGGCCTTCAGCCTTCATATGTTGACGCCTTCAGACCGCAGCCACCACTCTCGGTGAGTGGTTCCGGAAATGGAGAATCGAAATAAATCCAACTAAAAGCGCGGCCCTTTTCTTTTAGCGTAGACTTAGTGCTGCCCAACATAGCACAACACCGTAACTCCGCCGCTGGTCACCCTAATTCGCTAGTTGTAGGTGCCTCCACCTACCAAACAATCGCGCTCGGTAAGTTCCGCAATGACTATCGAAGACTATTCACGATACGGCCACATAGTTGTCACGGTCTTCTCCCCTATTAATGATAGAAGTGTTGTTGGTCGCCACTTCTTCTCCCAGCGCAAACGCTCTCCGAAGCGATAGTAATGTTAGCTCTAAAAATTCATGTAATCCGATAATAGCCGATCGAGCCGAGGCTCGGCCCTCTCGGGCACTCTCGAATCGGAATGCTAAACGCGTAATGAGTGACAACCAAAGCCGAGGCCCTTGAGCCGAGTCACTCCATAGATCGTCCAACGAAGTGATCTAAGAGCTCGGTGGCCTCCCAATCCGGTAATAATAATAAAGTAATGGCCCGAGCCGAGGCTCCGTCTACGGAGGGAGCCCTCGAGCTTAGTTACTCTTAAAGTGGCTTAGGCTAGGCGCCCTATGCGCCCTGCCGCCTCGATCCCGGTGTAGGTGTAAATGCCTTCTCACGGCATTGTTTGATTGCTGGTTTTTTTGTGACCTTTCAGTCACAAAAAAAAGCAATGGGGGCTCTAGCGCTCTTTCTTGATATCGGGTTGCTTGCTCGATTGCCACCTTATTCTACATACAAAAAACAGTTCTATCTCATTTCCGTCTAATCTCTATCATATTCTAACAAATTTCTTTCGTATCACATTTTCTTTATTTATCCAATGAGTAGTTTTACATCTCTAAAGCAAATACTAAATTTAGTCATATCGTTATAATGATTAGATCCTTTTAAGAACATAAATTCCACGATTGACAGTCACTTTTATGCCACATATTTAGAATATCGAAATGCCAATATCGGTCACAAGGAGCATTTGCTATATACGAATCTCGTTTGACCATAATCCATGCCGCTTGCCACCTATACCGTTATATCAAATATTTATAATAGAAAACAAATTTTATGATTTTAATCTATTACTTCTTATATTTGAAAATTGCGTGGCCATTTGCCGGAATAATTTCTTTATCGCTTATAAAGGAGACACTTATTGGCATATAGGTAATTATATTTTGCTTCGTTATTAATACAGTCTAATCTATTTTAATACAAAATCTGTTATATTTTAGTGCGATCTATAATAGCGATCAACTAATTTTCTTAATGATATAATCACCTCAAGGATATGTTCCTAAAGATCGCGTTCTGCTGTTGAGCATGCAACAACACAATTTAGAAAATAATAGATTCAACTCAGTATATGAATCTACATTAATTTACCTATCAAGAAGATTGCATCAATCAGTACACGTCTAGATTAAAGAAACACAATGATTGCGAATTGTGCAAGAGTGCAATGAGCAGAACTGACGGGCGAGCGACGTTTGGACGTGGTCTGTCCGACTGACGCGGACATCGCCGGCGGCCTGGCTTCGATTACCATTAGACAATGCATTTATAGACTCGGTGTCTTCCGCTAAGTTTATCATCAACATGATTGTTATTACCAGCTGTATTTTCATTTCCCTTCTGATATGAACATTTGACTATGAAATATTTCGTTGTTCTTGCTGTCATAACATTTTAAATTTCATAACAAAGAGTCATAGACACCACGGGAATTGTTTATCTGGTGGTAAAATGGAAAAATAGCTGATATATCTACCATCATCATCTCCCTATTCTTTTCCGACGTTATGTGGGGTCGGCACAGTATAACCGTAGTCCATACTGTAACTCTACCATCATGAGGCAAAAAATAATCTCTCTTTAAATTAAATGATTGACCTAGAAGTAATCATTTCATAAGAGAGGAGAGTTATATACTAGAGACATGAATGATTGGACGGGCAAAGAATGGAATGGTGTGTATTAAGCATACTGTAGCAAGAAATCATCCAAGTCCTCTGAACTCTATAATAAAGACCATTTGTAAGTCGAAGATAAATATTGATTCCGATAGGTGATAATTACTTCTTAAGATTAATTTTGATTATTTAATTAAGTGCACTGATGGTACTTAACTTGGCTGCCATGAAAATGCACTGATTTAAATTTACATTTTAATATTATTTAAATTTTGATTTATTAACATTAGTCGCTACTACAAGCGATACTATCATTATCACACACACGTATGTATCTTGAATATGTGACTAAAATGACTTGTGATTATTTGGAAACGATCCATATTTATCATTTAAATCACTCCGCGAATACAACTGAAACACAATAAGGAATGTACCGTGGCATGTTTTAGATTAACGCAGCTTTCCGATCGGGAAACATGAGGCGTCGGGCGCGCGCTTCACGACTCCGCTAGATAAAATTAAAGGAAACGTTATACCGGCCACTATCATTATTGTTTTATTTGCGAAATTGCTCAGTGCGCTAATACCGGGGTCCACTATTCACACGGCTCGCTATTGGCGTGTATTTAACGACGCTCCTCTGAATGACGAGCGCGGCATCTAATGCTGGTAATTGTTTACTCGGTCCTGATTGACACCAATGCACTTTAGCTGTAAATAGCCGCAAAGCCGCTTATGCAACGTTACCACATTAATCTAAACAGTAAAATACAGGTATACCTTTTATTAAACTCTATTTTAGTAGAAGACGTTGTTGTGGTGACTTATTATTAAGATAAGTTGAATCATAGACGCAGACCACCCATCAATACATGTTCATAGGTGGCCAACATGCAACCCAAAAACGTAGGCAACGTGCGCAAGAAATGTCAGGCAGGATTGTGATCAAGTAGGTACTGCAAGTAAATCCTGCTTATCGACCTAAACTAAGGCAGTTTGCCTTGATAAGGCATCAAAAGTGGACTGTTTTTGTAAGTAGGTGCCGTCGCCTTCCCCTCCCCATCCCCTACTCGATTAAAACTTCACGCATGCCTCTTGGCTAAAAATTTGCTTTTATTTTGTAGGTAAGAGAATTTAAATTGCCTTGAAATAAAGGTTTCCTTAAGCAGTTCCCGACTATTTTCCAGTAAAGTCTTCCCCACAGTCACGACGGTTAATTATATTTATACATTATTCGTGGCTACCAGCAACCATTACGGACAAGTGCAGTTGCTATCAAATTTTATTACTTTATGTACAGGATTCACTAAATTACTCGACACTGCGTAGTATTCCTATCTTAAAGAGACAAGAGTTGTTATTTATCCGCTACATTAATTAGACTGCTAACGTGTTGTAAATAATAAGTTTACTTGGCAACTAGTGGGAGATCAGAATAACATATTATTTGATGTAGCTTCAATATATATAATTAAATAGATATCATGAATCCTTTAATGAATATTGAGTACACTTAGATTATACTGAGGGCATCAAACTATAAAAATGTATACGACAAATTATACGATGACGCATTAATATAAGCACTACAACGTTTAAGCTGAAGATTTCTGTTTTATTCACCGGTATTAGCTATGGATTGATACATAAGATGCGGCGATTAAGCAACAAATTAGGCCTTTCAAACATTTTAAACTTTTCAGTTCGGCCAGAATTAAAACATTAAATAAAGATCGAAAAGTGGAAATGATTCCAGGTAAAATCGTCCGGCAAGGGCTGCTTAATAAAGCGTATTTTCGAGTCCCGCGGAATCCCTTCCGCGCAAGAAATAAAAGTCGAAAGGGAATCCCTATTTCAAAACGCATTTCACATACAAATACCTAATTTCGGGGTAAAGTACGAACATTATACAGGCGGGCTCGCATTTAAATTATTCCAGAGGATCGTTTATAGGCCATAACCGAATTTGGGAATTAGCTATAAAACAACATTTGATACGGGCAGGCGCGAGCGTTTTGCAATTTGAATGTTACGCCCGTTTCTGAACTCATTGGAGTGCTGGTCGCGTGCAGCTATCTGATATCTGCTAACCATCCATACCGCCATCATCCGAACACCGTACTGACGTCAAAGCGTCGAATTTTCCTTCCAAGCTGATTTGATTTAGAATACTTCACTTAACAATTTATATGACAAAATATATAACTCAGCTCATGAACAATACCTACCAACGCTACGTGGTGAAAACACAAATGTTATAAGCTAAGTTTTTATATAATCAATGGCAAGAGTTAGCTAGTAACAACGCGTTACGTAAAAACGATAAGTTCAAACGATGTCCACACACTACAGTGGAAATATACCTCGTATACTTTAAAGGTGCTAACAAGTCAAATACATTAGCCGCCACTTCGACGTTCCCCCTTTTACAATTTAAAACGTTTTAATATAATAAACGGCTCGCCTTTAAAGGTTTTCTCTTGTTTCCGAGCTAATTTCCAGACGGACATTTCCTTTCATTCAATATGACCGATTGTTTATTGGCCGCCCGCTTCGCAAGACAATTGAACGAAATTACGTACTTTAACTGTACTACGTGTCGTTTCGATACGACGAACTAACCTATTCTCTTTCTTTGCATAATTAACTGGTTCGTGACGGCGTTGTATTTTGCTGGAAAGTTACCTTAAAACATTTGTAATTTTGTATTTTTCTTATCATTAATTTATCTTAACATAACTTTTAAGAATATTATCAGGTTTGTTAGGAAAGTCATGTTAGTAGAGTTAATGCCGTTGACATATATATGATCCTTAAGAAGAGTGCGTGACTTTGAATGATAGATAGGGTTAAAAATTGTTATAAGGGAGAAGTGTGGCCTAAAAGTAGATGTTGTGACTAGAATTGAGAGAGATATGCATCGGTGGTTGGGGCATGTTGAAAGTATGAATGAGGAGAGAGTAACGAAACAAATTTATGTTGCAAAAGTGAGTGGCAGCGTTGGCAGGAGAGGTCTAAGGAGAACTTATATCGAGTAGTGACTAATCTAGACTAAAGAAGGGCGATATAAGAATAATCCATAAGCGACGAGCATGTATTCGTAGATGTATGGATGTACAAGAAGCGAGAAAGATGTTCTAGGATCGCGCCACATGGAAATCCAAATCTTTGCCTACCCCTCTGGGTAACGGGCGAGTGAGAATATTTACTTATCAATTTGAAAATAAGTTTTGCGGTGTTTATTAATGGATAACTGTTTATATTATCAAAATATATAAAAACGCACTAAGTTAGTAAAGTACGAAAGACGAATATTTTTAAGCCGCCAGTTACAATATGCCTTTCTTTTGTCTAACGAGATTTGTTTCTGTCCTAGAAGATATTCAGTAGCAAGTTATTCAATTTTCATCTTAATAATATCCTTATAACACAAGGCATGATCCCATGAAACACTTCAAATTACTTACACATGTGTTTGCTGACTAATTTTTAAACATGCTTCACAGTATGGCAAAGAAGGAAGAGGCTATTTCGTAGTACAAATCCAAATTTGAATGCAACATTCACACACAGAACTCTTCTTCAAAGTTCCATTGAACTAAGGTAAAGAAGCTCCGTTGTAATAAAAAATACACTTTACTTTAACCTACTTGACATAACTCCACATAAATGAGACTTACAAATAGGTTTCCTTTGAAGGTTTTGTAAATGTATATATTTTTATTTCAATTAGAATTAGAATTCGTGTACCACTTATAACTAGTCCCGCCACATTATGACTGTTTGTTGTTATTAGATAAAATAAAGTACAAAAGGAAAGGCGATATGTTTTTTATGAACAGAATCCATCAGTTAGAAGCAGCAAGATGATTGAATATTCATCCGTGGATCAACAATAACAGATCCCATCAGCGGTCGGTATGTGGCATCACATTTCATATAATAAGAGTTTCAATACATCGCACCGTGAAATGTGTCGATACAAAAACTTAACTAACTATAACTGCTAACGTGTGAATCGTATTAAAAAATCTGTTTAGTCATTCGCCTTCATAAACGGGTGGCATTCGATTTGTCGTGATTAAATTTCGTCCATTAGAAGACCGTTAGGCCGTTAGATCGATAGATGTACATGGATAATGTGTTTAATAATCCGACAAATAGAAATTCGGTCCCGAAATCTTCTCTACACGAGACACGCTTTAATTAATACAAATTGGCAATGGCTCTCGGTCTCGGCAGCGCCGTTAACTATTTAAATCTATAGATTTACGGTTACAGAGATTGTATTAACGGGTAAACAGTATTATAGTAACAACCCTTTGTTATTTCTGGATAAGAAAGCTTCGTAAAGGTAAAATATTTTTCAAAATCAGTTTAATTTATTAATTGGCTTACGAAAAACCTTTTGATCTTTATAAACATATTAATATGAACTGGAATATTAACAGAGAATAAAAAGTAAGAAATTTAAATTAAATTTTCACACGACAAGAGTTTTCAAATATTTAAAAAGATGACGGCGAGAAATAAATAGATAAGATAGAATAGAGAACCTAAACATTTGAAATAACCGCTTCTGTCAACATGAACTTGACTAATCTAGAACTCTACCATAAAAATACTAAAGTAAATTAAACGCTATCAGTGAACACGAAATGTTTAGATTATAATAAATGTGTAATTATGTCAATGTGTAGATGAAAATTAAAACACTGAATAAAAAAACAATTTGATTTATTAATGTCATGTCTAATGTATCACATTGTTTTATTTTTCAGTCAAACATTTTTGTCATACATAATACGGATTCACTCTTTTATTTATACTCCTCCTTTATTTGTTTCTCCAACTGGTTTTTTTAATCCAGTCGCAGAAAGACTTTTAAAATAAACAAAGGAATGAAATCGCTTTAATTACAAGGCGCTCTTTAAATAATCTTTGAAAACAGAATAGCAAAGTATCTCGCCAGAGTAGCCAGTGCATCCCGCACAAGATCAAATGAGTGCAAAGTGCATACAAAATCGTGATGTGGCCTTTTAATCGGTTTCACGTTCGTTCCTGCGCCAGTTTTTGTATTCGAATTTCACTGGGTCTTCCGATCTGCGCGTACCGGAGACCGTGACGGTGGGTTTTGTTGGAAAATCAACTTTAACAGAGTGTAATAAGGAGAAATTTCGCATGTTGAAAATAAAGATGAGGTACATGGACGTTCAGTACGAGTTGAAGCAATAAGATAAAGATTCGGACGCATTTCGTTTGGCAGCGAGCTCCAATTTACGCGATGCGGTGACCATTAGCATAAGTCCGGGGCCGCTAGCCGGCGGCGAGCGTGATGCGCGCGCGATGGTTGGCGGGCTGCGGCGCGGCGTGTGCGAGACGGCGCCGCGTCTGCCGCGCCCCGTAATTGCGTCCCGCGACACATTTGTTTACTATTGTAAGCCGTGAAGATGCCATCGTACACCGACACCGACTCCTTCAAATTAGCGCGCTAAACGCTTCGCCTCGTTCTATTTTACTTACGACATCCTCTTTATAAGATAGGCATTTTTAATACAATTCCCATTCGCTACTTCAACGCCTGGGACTATTTATTCAACTAATTTTATCTTTATTACAATCAAATACTCTTTTCATTCTTTTATATTGCATGGTTTTAAAATTCTTATAAATATTTTAAACACATTCTATAATATTTAGTAATAGTTAAGTATTCAACACTTACGTATTTTTTTAAAACAAAGCTTCAAAGGAAACAATCTCGAAAGTATTAAATGAAAAACTTCCCAAAAGGAAAACTAATAATTACCAGCTGACCGACAGATGGAAAAAATGTCCTGGCACTAGTTCATTTTGCTTTGTCCATACTAGTATTATAAGAGAGGAAAGATGTACAAAATATTGATAGATATTTAATTTATTAAATATGAAAAGTTTACGTAAAAAATAATTTGTGTAAAGTATAATAATTGCTTAAGATTGTGAGTCCTGGCAACCAATTTCACTGTAAATATTTTAGTAGAATTTCATTTCTTATTGATAGGCAGTTACAAAATGGTACTTGGTACATTTGATAAGTCCCACATCTTATATGTATGTCATCAGGTACACATAGTCAAAGCATTAATACGCAGACTGTACAAATATACACCCTCTCTCTATACGAGGGGATGGAGGAGGAAAGTTTCCGATTTCGTAATTCTTGCGTTAGTTATTAATTTCCAACCTCCATGCCAAATTCCAGTCATCTATGCCTTCTGGAAGGTTCTTTAAATTTTGATGGTCACCAGCGAGTGAGTGAAAGCGGCGAATTACAGATGTCAATAAATGTATTTATGATGAATCTATCGAGGACATCTCATCTTTAAAATTTCACCATCATTCCGGATCTGACGGTGCCAAATACGACGAAACCCTTCGAGAAGAAGAAACGAAACAAAAATAGAATGAATGCATGCATAAATGAATTAGGAGGTATCACGTCCTTCCTTTGACTCATCTTGGTGCGAGCTCTGCCGTGTCCCGCGAATAAATAACCATTGTCTTAGCTTTATCATCAAAACCAAAATAAAAAATCACTTAGAATATGATCAACATTTTCCATGTGAAATTTGTCCACAAGCTTGTAAGTCGCCCTGTAGTAATTGTACCAAGACGAGTTAAAAGCGGATAGGTATTAATAAAATTTACAAAACAAAAAAATGCAATTACAAGTTTTCATATGCATCGATTTTAGTTCCTTTAAAACTCGTATTACTTACAACGTGTCGTGGAACCGGTTAGGGCTGTGCCAACTTGTCATTTACAACAATTTCGCTACAAAATAGATTGAGATAAAATATATTTTTTTAGAATATCAATTTGTTTTTCCTATTAAAATGCGAACATAAATATGGTTTCATGGACGCCAGTGGAAACCCACAATTTCACAGTGGTAGAGCCCGCAACAACAACATCTGTTGCACGAGTTGGTTGGCTCGACCGGTGCAATACCACGACCTCACAGATGACAGGCATGAAGTAGATTATTCTGCGTAGCGCCTGATAGGTGAGGTGCCGGAGGCCTAATTCTGCTCCTCTTCCTTTTCCCGCCCTTTGATAATAAGGAAAGGATGGGAAGGGGAAGAGGACCTGACGGCGGAGGGGATGAATAGGAAAGCAAAATAACCACTTTCTGTTTAAACCCTCCTCTGTCCATTAAAGGAAAGCAACTCATCTGCAACTCTTGTTGCAGATGCTTATGGGTGGGTATGGGCGATCACTAGATATCGGGTGAACCACGTGCTCGTTTGCCATCTTAAAAGGTATCTTAAAATTAGTTTTACAAACTGTATTGGCAAAACTTGAGCTCATCGACTACTTTTTCTCTTAAACAAATAGCTTTCTTCGCAATTTGTTTCTTCAGCGCCGAACACGTGGTGAATCAGCATTTATTGCGATTATCAAAGAACATTTGAAATTTTTCTTTTAAATATGAGAGGTGTCTTAAAATTAGCAGACAGTTAGCACCATGAGGACTGCTAACAGAACTGAAAACTCAAAACAGGCGCGCCAATAATTCAAAAATAAATATATAACCAACAAAAATAAACCTTGTACCTTAAGAATGAAATTGAATAGAAGAAAAATACATGATAAGAAGTTCATCGAAACTGTTCCAAATTCAAATAACCATGTTGCTGACGCTCGAAGCGCACATCGTCGACGCGGCTCAACAAGTATTTCACTTCACTTAATTTCACTTCAAGACCTGAAAGGTAGGACAAAATCTTATGTACATAGTTATTATATTTTTCATTTATTTGCGATCATCTAAATAGCGTTGGTTCGAAATATTGCCATTAGACACGGCCCTACATTTTTATAATTTAATTAAAATACCTGCAATAGCTAGAAGGCGCGACAGCCCTGGCCGCGGTTGAGTAGCGGAGCACGCGCGGGCTTGCGATCCGTCATTAGAATGTAACATCTCGAGCGATTTTCCTACTTTAGATACGGTAATGGCGGTAAAAACAACCACTAAGGAAAAACGTAGCGCATAAAAATATTGTATCCTTACTGCCTATATGCCATCGCCATTTCTGAAAATCATACGGAGCGAGCAGCGAGATCGAGTCGGTGCACATATTTTGCCATACTGAGCCGCGGTTAACGAATGCACGGACGATTTTAATGTCACTAATGTGATTCTCGCAATACATACATTTATGTATTGCGTTAATACTTGCATAAGTAAGCGGACAGAACGCTTTAATAGCTAACGCGGACTTAGTTTTTAATTATATTTGCATTTCATCTATCTAACGCGCTGAGAAATTCATTTTTTTCAGACGCACCAAAAACATAATGTATGTATACATAAGGGGCTCAAATTTTTATTTTGATTTTCTAGTTTTATTTAGGTAGAACTGTACAATGTATAAAGTAAAGCAGAAAATAACTACATTTGATAAAAAATAAATATTTACATTTAAATAAGCATACTAGAGTTACGGAAATCTGTTTCATAAGGATTTCAAAAAAATATATTCCCTAAATAGCATATTAATAACTTATTAGAATAAATTATATTTAATGAAATATTCCTGTACCGTAAGCACATTACCACGTTTTAAAATATCACTGTAATAAATATGAATGACATATCCACGTCTCCGGTTCCTTTGAATCTTATGAACGATATGTTTCCTGTGGACGCCGTTATTCGCCATCCCGTTCTCGGTCAGTCAGCGGCTGCCGTCGCAAGAAAAACTGCAAAAAGCCGCAATTCAAAGTACGTCCAAACCGGGATGCGATCATTAGATCCACGCCATAATCGACACATCCTGAATAGGTAGGTGGCGAAGCGTGCTCGATCCACAGCACACCTCTTCCTCTGTCAATCGCGACGCAAACAACTTTTGTTCATTCATCACCTACCTATATAAGTTTGAAGCGAAACCTTCGGAGATAATATTTAGACTATTGCGCGCGCAGATGTGTCAAATTTGAAACCTTAGAGTAGTGGTGACAGTACACAAAATGATGATTGATATTACTCTTAAACAGATATCTAAAAGAGGAATTTGACTGACTGATCGCACAGCGAATATAATTGGACGTAGGAACATCAAATTTAACAAATAGCACCTTTTAAGATTTTGTAAATTCGAGCTGTATGGGGATGAAACATAATAAGGGAAAACATAACCGCTAATGATATAGGCGAAAAAAATATATTTTACCTCCTAGAAAAACAATGAAAAATCATGACACACATCGTTTTATTAGAATTGCGCAACAGTGAATAACATAAGAACTGAAAATTTTGTGTAGATATAAATGCATGATAAAGCCAAAGCTATTGACATCTAAATTCATATTTTAGCCACTTAACACAAATAAATAGAAGTATTTGGACTTGAATATCAAATATCCGATACATTACATACAATGTGGTGCACGAGAAATTTTAGGTGAATCTTAATTAAATGTATGTTATACGATAAGTTATTCGGAGCATATTTATCTCAAAGTAAATTATAGCACATTTTGTAGCACTTCGCACGAGTAAATCATTTACATATCGCATAAATATCAGTTCGACACACAACCAGTCTTTAGACGGGAATTAATAGTGGTAATCTACTTCTTCAAGTAGATCGGTAATTTAATGTACGTAATGATTAACCGCGCCGTACTGTCGCCGTAATGACTAACTGATATGGATAGAATTAAACTACATGTTATTATTTCATCTAATTTAAATTTAAGTTAACTAGTCCGGCTAACGGGTATCGCTGAGTACCATTCGACACATCTCAAATTACATGTGAAACTAATGGAATAAAAAAATCATCTCAAGACTTACTCTTTGATTTCTTAAGCCTACTTTATTATTACACAAACATTGAACCAGGCCAGCTTCACATACTTCAGTAGTTCACCGGTTCTGATATTCGTTTACAACGTTTTCTTTATATTTTGAAGATATTGCCGCTCTCGTGTCCATTAGTGACGTCAAACAATGCACGGAATATACATTATATACGACTATTATAGACCACCTTCAATCAAAAGAGCTTCGGCCCGATCGACCACTACAAAAAACATAATCAACTTCAGAGCACGCACTCACGAACAACAATAACATTATTCACGAAGCAAAAGCGCCGAACATATGTTAGTTGAAATAAGAAATAATAATTAAGTAAAAGTCAAAAGTGGCGTGAGAACGTATGGGGTGGCCGAGTCGCCGCTGGTTGGCATACAAATAGAAACTGTCAGATCGAGCGATGCCGGCCGATACTCTCACGGAAGCGATCACCCGCTAAGACAATGGCCGACAAGCCGTGCATCTATTACCCATCTTAAGCTTGTAACTGTTGCCCTTTAAACAGTGTTCAATGTTAAATGATCATAGTTGTTGAACGTTGCTTTGTTGGAGCGAAGCAAGAATTTCAATGATTTCTAAACCGATTCACAATTAGTGGATCAATTATATATTCGTTGAATGGAATGGACGCTTGATGAATACCTAATTAATGTATCATAAAATGTACAAGATACAGTACAACGTTGTATTTTATTTCTAATGAAGGAAAGAATGGGGAGGCACTTAAGGCATCGACTACATCATCACCAAATAGTAGTCGTTCCCTTTTGGACATATGCCTTCCCCAAGCATCACCATAAAAATAGAGCCATCATTCGACTCGGCCTAAAACAGCGGCCAGACCCCCATTCTTTAAATACGGTGGAATACTCTCAAAACACTCTAGCCCTAATGCCAAAGTCGCCATTCTGACAAATCACCTTCAAGAATGCTTGAAAAAAATAAGTACATACGCTCACATAAACAGAATCAGGAAAGATTAAATCGATGTACATTTTATATCAACAAATACTTCCTAGACACGGCGAATCAAGGCGCAACGCATTGTCGTGGATTTGATCACTAAAACAACAACATGTTGCCTTTGGACAAAATTAGCCGTCAATCAAATGAAAAGAATTCAAACGTTCTTCAAGTTGCTAAAGTCACCTAGCGATGATAAGATGTTTTAAGAATTATATTTAAAGATATCAATTTAAATTATTTATTTAATGGATACATACGCTACATTGACTACATTGTATTCATTAATTATATAATACATTGATACTAATCATTATACTGTTTTGGAAAGGAGAGATAACAACTAAACAAATATTAATTGCTGCTATTAGAGCATTAGATATATCGAATAATATCGACTTAATTAAAACATAACAAACTGTATGAATATTCTTAACATTAGTAGTTTCAATTATATTATCGTTGCGTCTTATAAACTTTACTAAGTGAATTTAAGGGTAAACGAACAAGTTCGCATTTGCTTAAGCAAACACACGAAATGTTGGTCGATCACCACCTTAGTGTTGAGACTGAATGGTCCGACTGTCCGAATGGGAGCACATCGCAGACGATTCTTATTATATTTACTTTAAAGTTCCGTTTACTTGACCCCTGCGACAACAGAAGGCTCGCCACCCGTGTCAGGTGCGTAAATAATACGATTGCTATCTACCCAGATGCTATGCACCCAATTGATAAACAATTTGATTAATATGACAACTACAGTGTTGCGTATCCGGTAGTGGCCATTTAATAACACGTGAACCGTTTGCTCTTCATAAAATGAACACTAGAGATGTATGTATATATAAATATATTTTTCCAGACAAGGAACAAGGCAATATAGACTCGAATCATATCATGACGTCAATACACCAAGGGCAGTCCCATTACTATTCTTCACCAACAAATGAAAATATTGATATACGAACATTCCATAATTTACATATAATATTTAATGTTAACCCAAATGCGTTGAACGAATCTTCACCACCGTGGGTGTAACCCTTCAAATGTCGACAAACTGGCTATGAAACAATATGTACACAATTAAAATATAATTTGATATTCTGCCAGCGCCGAGTGCAGCGCGGTGCAAGCAGGGGTGAGGGGGCGCGGGGCGAACAAATGACGAACACCGAAATGTACTCGCGCACCCCTAGGCCGCAGCCACCCGCCTCCCGTCGCCTAGCTTAACCCTATGCAAAATAAAACACCCGATTGACATCTCTTTGAAATTTATTAAAAATTCAGACAGCTTAGACTTCAAATAGAGGGTTAAACGCTTAAGGGAAAGGATTACCTTTTAAGTATTTTTATGAAGATGAGGTGTTTATAAAACATTAAATGAAAGAGGTTTTATTAGTGTACTCATCGAGTGATTCAAATCTTTTGTACATTAGATTCGAATCAATTCCTGCCGCTCCATCTCATCATCCTCCATCATTCCATCCCCACAATCTTGATGGTTGGCAATCCACTTCCACGTGGTTTTCTCGTACAACCACCTTGTGGAACGATCTGTCTCCGGCGCTGTCCCTAAAGCAATACGACTTAAGGACCTGTAAGAAAAGAGCGAACTCCTTCCTTAAAAGCTGGCAAGGCATCTGCATTTCCTCTGGTGTAGCGGAGGTTCACGGGTAGCGGCGATCATTTAGCTTTAGGCGACCCGTTGTTCATTGGCCCGCTTTTCCCATAAAAAATATTAGATTTGACTTTATAATCAATTCATCTCAGAAGTACACAATGTACATTTTGTATATTGCTTGATATAGGTATTTCTATCCTTTCATTGATATGTTTTTTTTCTTATAAATTCTTATAAATAAACTAGCACAGAAAAATATTACTAGCTCAAAGTGTAATCTCTGTAAATCTAGTATTTGGTAATATTGTGATTTAAAACAAAACGTCTGAACGGGTAAGAAAAACACAAGTGAATAACAAATACTCCTAAACTAAAAATTTAGCTACAATTACTACGCTTAGAAACCAATTTATATAATATATAAATGTATTTTTATAATAATTATAAATATAATAAATCAGCCTATTTTTTAATATATTTCCCCACTGCAGGGACACAGGACACACCTTTCTCTCCTCTCAGGACTTTTTATAAAATGTTATCATTCTTTTAATTCAATATAATATATTTTAATTTTAAAAAATTAACATCGAAACTTAAACATTTCACTCAGCAACATTCCATGTATGAATGTTTGTATATTTTAAACGTGTACATGGATGTTGGTAGAAACAATCTCAGCGGGAGGCAAAAAGCAGTTTTATAGGAATACTTCGGAAAAAGGCTAAAGGCTTGCCAATAGTTGCATAAATAATATCCAGAACAATTTTTAATGGAATTTCAAACCTGCAGGTATACATTTTGATCCAAAGATTTTTGCACAGTTTAAATATGAAAGTCTGAATAAAGAAAGAATTGATGAATTTATTTCGTATAGATTAATTACTACAAAACACATCCCTAACGAGGTACTCATACAATGCCAGTTGTGTATTATTAAGTTGTCTTGAATTTGTACTATCTACATAGTTACATTATTAGTGTTTACTCACTCACACTCACTCACTCTTGTCACCGCCATAGTGTTTCAGTCTGTGTTTGACTACAGCATTGCCATTTAAATTTGGACCACGTATTAGTGCAGGTTTCACGTTAAAATTGAAATAAATAAAATTAAATAAATTCCAAAATATTTTCGAAAAACAATGATCTTTGTAAGATTATATCTTGCAATGAAACAAAGTATAGATGAAAATATATGTGTTAGAAAATAAATAATTAAAAATGCATATGACCAAGGGAAAGTCCGCTGTACAATCAGCGTAAATGGCCGCGAATGGCTTGATACAAAGGACGCTACATTCTCCCCGCGGACCACACACCCACTCATAAGATTTACGATCCACTCAATCTAATATTCCGACGAATTATTATCTTGGGACGTGTAGATATATTTAATTTCAAGGATAAGGTTTAAAGTAAATGTATAAGTCATTGTTTTTGAAGTAAATTGA
Source organism: Papilio elwesi (assembly GCA_029849275.1). Lineage (NCBI taxonomy): Eukaryota > Metazoa > Arthropoda > Insecta > Lepidoptera > Papilionidae > Papilio > Papilio elwesi. Next base: position 7,881,048 of record CM056687.1, on the reverse strand, counting down.
TTTTCGTATACTGCATATCTTAGTCATTCCTGTATAGATTTGCATAGTTCTTTGTTTGTTGGAACAGTATATGTTGATTATTAATTATTATATTTATGTTTGGTATAATAATCATAATTTTTATAGCAACATCCAACTTCAACCGCAGAAAAGTCACACTTATAAAGGACATTTGTTATGTTTAATATTACTGCCTTTGTAAGCTTTTTTAAGCTTCTGCTGAAACCTCCCTTCGCCATTCATTTATTACATTTTTAACAGCAGGACATTATTGCTGTGGTTCCTATTTTACAGGTATTATATTCCTTGATATAATAAGTTTTTAATAAAATAAAATATTTAATAAAAAGTATTTCTGGGATCACAAAAAGGAAAAATATTTATCTTGTCGGGCTTAATAAGACGTGTTATGTGTAATTTTATTGAATTAAACATTAACATTCCTAAAATGTTTTGCAAACCCATGGTTGATGTAAAATGATTGTAAGTCCAGACTCGATATTGTTTCAACACAAAGCCCAGTTACAACTTCATTACTTGTGCATAAGCACAGAAGACATAATTTTCAGTGGTTGTCGGAGAGAGCATTATAAGATGGCGGGTCATATGTTTATGATGATTAGGTGGCGGACGGTTGCCAGGCGACGGGGGGCAGTGGTCAGCGACACGGGTCGGGCCCGTTCCTAATACTAGCACCCACACCCGCCTTCATAATTATTCTTCTCGTATGAAACCGCACTGACTCCGTAGTAACAACGACTCAGCCTTTGAGATACGTTTTGTCATAAAACACATGCTGAATTTTACACTTTGATCTATGATCTCAAGTATTTGAAATTGACGTGAGCATCTTTTAAGATACAGATTTAAATAATTAGGTATTATCCCTATCTTATCCTAGCCTGGCAAACTTAGCTCCGCCCTATAATTAATAGATGGTTCACTTTTTTGGCGATAATGGTTACACATAAAGGATAGATACCTATATACTGTCGCGGGTTTTTTTTTGTAGAACTATTTAAGGTAAAAAATCCTATTATACATTATATACATGTAACTCTAACAGTTTAGCTCGCATATGGCGGATTCACAAAATATCTTTATAAATTATAGCATATATGTTATTCTGGTGTATAATCTATATTATTATTAAGTTTCATTAAAACCCGTTCAATAGTTTTTTGCGTGAAAGAGTAACAAACATCCATACTTACAAACTTTGGCATTTATAATGTAGGATATTAGCAGAATTTATTTTCCCGCTTGGGAAAAAGTTGTGCACGATACTAGTTTAAAAATAAGTATATACAAGCTTAAAGTTGAATTTTGGGCACTTAAAGTACTTCTCTCTAAGTAATTCAGCTCATAGATCTTAATCTAACGCCGGCCAAGGGGCATCATCCGATTCTGTTCAGACGCTAAATAGCAAAAGCTTATTTTGTGGCTGAAAGCTTTTTAAAAATGGGCGTAAGTCAGAGCTCCCGGCGATGTGCGATACTTTATTTGTTTTACTCACTTTTAATTGCTTTCTCCGACACAAGTATTAAGCTTAATCACTTACATGGAACACGTTACTTTTTAATTTAGCTTTACGTTGCATTACACTGGGCTAAATAAACAAATTTCATTTTAATTAACTTAACATTTGTCAATTATTAACATTTCAGATACAAAATCCTAGAATATTTAAAATAATGACGAAAAATTGTTTGTTCATTATGGATATCCACTGACGCTACTGGATTGGATTTTAATAATTATTTAATTATAACGAAATTTACATTATATAAAAGTAACAAAGGCTACTTCAGACTATATTTTTTAGATTTGAAAGAAGAGAAAATAGATAGATTTACTGCTTTCATAGATCATGCTCGTATGTGCTTCTATTTGATTGAAGGCAATGGTCGGCAATATTGAATATTAAAGATTTCTTAGGTTGCTAACGTTATTTATGCTATGAGGGCTTCAATAGACGAAGTATTCCACTATGAGAGCGCAACAATGTCTACAATGCGATAAACTATCACACTATCAACAGTGCATTCAACTCGAACGCGCTACTATTATTAAACGGAATTCGATTTAAAACCGAACCCTCCTCGACGTTTGTGAAATTGACATTTATTCTTCGTTTTTCATTGTTGCAGTAGTCGGATTCGATCTATTGTTAATTAGCTTAAACGGGCCATGCGCTACACCACGCCAAACAAAGCCAAGTTATCGAGCTAACTGTACACTTGCATACAGATTTTTTTAACATTTATTTAAATAATTTAATGATCATTTTATCGTTATATTTGATTTGATTTATTCATTTTATCCAATAGCGCGGCGCTTTGCAATAGCGGCAAAGGCGAGAACTATTTTGTTATTCTTCAAAACTACACTCGTGCTGCCATCTAGTGGGGGATAGATGCAAGTGCAAATTTGATGTAACTTTTTAACGTTTATCAACGAAGTTACCAATTTAAAGCAAAATTATTGAATTCTTCTATAAATAAATAATAAGACATTACACGAATAAATCTTGGCTTCCTTATATAGATTAATTTTATATCATATTGAATATATTTTTCTTAAGAATAATTAAACTCTCAAAACAATGTAACTTGAAATGTAAATTGGTAAATGTGCGCACCTACATAGAAGATAGAAGTATCGACGGAGCAAGCAATGTTATTACATACGAGAGTTATTCGCTCCCCATCAGGCGGGAGTGCCTCGATTAAAGCCGTAAATACTTTGAGATTAATTATCTCGTAAACAGTCGCAGCGGAGCGACGACTCGGATCGCTCACCTAGGCCGCGCCGTGAGCGCGATACAAATTCAACTTTTCCAATTAAATTTCGTGAGGCATTAATAATTATTGGGGTACATCAATTTGTTTCGTCGCGCGAAACGCCGAGCTGCCGCCTCGCGAAGATTTGAGGCGCACACACCGCGCGAATCGACGATATATCTCAAGATACGTTTTATGTTTGGTTTAAATGTAACAAAATCAAAAGCTCATGATTTTATTTCCTTGTACAACAAATTGTTGCCCGCAGGCGTTTTTATTTAACATGAAAATGCCAAATTTTTTGTATGTTTCAAAAATAATTTAAAAAAGAAATTGATGGAATTCTGTTTTCTTGGGGTATTTATGTTTCTTCAAAAGACTTCTTGTACGCAAATAACGCGATACGAAAGTACTTTTTGATCTGATAAGAAAACCTTAATTCAAGAATATAGTCCATTTAATCGTAAGAGATATCTCATGGCGGTGGGTTCATAAATACCAGAGAACCCAACTTTAGAATTAATTAAATTAAAGTTGAAAATGAAATATTAACACTTTAACGTATAAAATTTAATACCGCTAAGTTATAACGTGATTATTCAACTCCTCGGCATTTCCCAAAAACATCTGGAAAATTAAATTCACGGAGCGGCGCGAGGCGACGGCAGCGCCGCTTTGAGCGCAACTTCCGCTTTTGTAGTAGCCGGAGCGGGGCGCGAGGCGCTCGCCACTTCGCACTGTGAAATTAATTTTCTTCGTCTTTATGTAATTTAATTATAAACATTTCAATATGGCGCTCGGGGAATTTCTACTTGGGAGAGAAGTTAAATAGAAACGTTTGATACTTATCTCCTAATACACTTCTGAGATGATTGTGCGATTTAATCCAAATTAAATACTTGATTAAATATTTTGTTTGTAAAGAAATGTAAGCGGTTCAAAGGCGTTCTACATTTTAGAATACAAGCGGTCGGCTCCGGCCTTTGGAGCGGTGCCAACTGTACCGGCCCGCGTTGCAACCTGCTGCTTGACAAACTTTGTCCTGGATCTGTTCGGTCGCTGCACATCACTCATAAAAAAAATAACCCACATATGTTAACACCGGGCATTTTATATCTTTCTTTATACTTATATTTTATAGGGCATGGTCTAAACTTTATATTTTTTTTTTCAAAAATCAATTTTAACAATAAATCAGCAATTTTAAAGACTACGTTTGTTATTATGGTACGCCATACCCACCTTTGTAATTCATACCGCTGATTGTTTAAGTCATAGGATTTCGCAAGAAGCAAAATACTATTTTATTTATATATTTGAGATCCCCGTTGTATGTACCTTTTAAACATGATATTGTATCCAAATAGGTGAAAATATTTAAGTATATTAAAATATTAAAAGTATTCGAGTGATCAACTAAATGCCCGACAGTTTTAACGATAAAACAAACATTTACATCCAAATAATCGGCAGTTGCCTTTCAAAATCAGATAGTGTCCGTTATTTAACACAAGTTCTTTAGTAAAAGAGACTCGGCTGACATTCCATCTGCAAAATTAAAACTATCCGTTTGTATGGAGTGCGCAGTTAACAGATGCCACTAGCGTCCGTGCAATTTTGCTCTTAAACCGTTCACGCTCCGGCGACGAGAGGCGACATCAAACATGCGCGTCGCTGCCAACCTTTTGCCAGCTTATCTCCCATTCACTATCTGAATCTTCCAAAATATATCTACAACTCGGCCCCATTGTGCCGTGTTTATTAAATTTCATTTTAAGTTTATACAACAACACTCTTGTCGGCTACTTTTTGTAGTGATTTGGGACATTTTACGGATGGATTAGTCCGAGTAGTCTTTTGTGAGAGCCGGCAACGATGTCTTTTTGTGTCGGAGCCGTATTATGGTTTGCTATTGCGCGTATTATGTCATAACACAAGTGCTCGGAGCTCCACGGCTTTTTTGTGATGTCATTTTATTCTAAATTGAATTCTATGTTGACAATGTCATCGCAGTAGACATCCTGCCTTTTTTTCATATTTTATTTAATAGGCAAGGTTTAAAGCGAGTACACATGAGTGTGCTTAGAAAGAAAACTACGGCAGGTAAAACATATTTTTTTTATCTTTTTACATAGCGGTTCGCATCGGTAATGGTGAATTATAGCTTCTTTAAAAATCTCAAATGCAATTAATGTAATGTTTTGTTCTTAGAGCCATGGTCCTTCAATATACCAACGTTCGAATTCAATTTGACGGTACGAGTGCGTTAGGAAATCGTATTGACCTGCAACATCCCAGGCCTCATAAAATTATAAGCTGTAATTTTATGCGTTGAGTTAGTAATGAGGAATACTTAATACGGTGTCCAATTAATAAAGTATGACTAACTTTATGCCTAGTACATTACATTAAATTGTGAGTAGAATATTACTTATATATTTGTTGAGAAGCTATTTTGTAAACCATTATGTCTACCCTCGAATGGTAAACTTTGTCAGTCTAGAAAAGTAGGTAAAGTAGGAAAAAAAGTCAAGACAAGGGCCTAAGCTAAATTGTGTCCGTCTCTGTAACTGCCTAATTATTCCTGAGAAACTCGTGGAATATTATCTTCCAAACAAATATAAAACAACACTAGAGTAATTATGGTCCAAGCGAACACCTTGGATTAAACAACCCGGCCCTACGTCGATACTAAAAGCAATAAGACTACAACTCCGCCCCTACCAAAACAATCCTGTATTTCTGTGTCTTCACTAATGGCGTAAGTTCGACAGTCAAAGTTAGTTCGAGTGTTCTACGGCTGCAATAAAGATAAATCCAGCTATAATATGTTCGGCCCGGCCTTACGTGTGGGATCGCCTGGGCACGAAATTGAATTTGCATGAAGTCTTAAGTCGACACCGATTTAATCGCGCCGCGCATTGAACTGTCTCAGGCGGTGGACAATTACGAGTTTAGTAACGGTTCATGTACCACGATTACGCGGTTGAGCCTGTGGAATCCGGCACCCGCATGTGACAGCCATTTAATCTAATCATTATTTTCTAACCTGCCAGTAATGTTCCAATAAGCCTCATTGGAAAAAACAAAAAAAAAACTACGGGATGTCGATAATCTGTTTTACGGGGGTAGTGGCTAGTAATCATCGTCGCTGGAAGTCGGCGGCTAATCCAAACGCCGCAGGGCCGGTGCCGTATGGAAGGACGTTCCGTATCCCTTGATCCCGTTGTTTACCAGACATTGAACAGATAACAAGTCCGCGCCCTGATACCGTCGGAGAAGATTAAAGCCACGGTGCTGCTGTAATCCGAACTTCGATTAATTTCATCCAATACTGAGGGAGCACGTCTCCGCTCGCTAAATTATTGGCAGCCGAGCTTTGTTTAATTTAATATAAACGAGTCCCTTCTTAATTTCTCTCTTCACTTCTGTACGTTTTCACAAATATTTACATTTACATAAACATGCAAACAGTGAAAAAGCGTATATTTTTGTTTTTCAATTATTATTATTATTTACTAAATAAAATAAATAAACATTCGCTTTCACCCATAAACCAGAGGGGTAGGCAGACGCCACGAATTCCGGCACAGCTCTCTCGCTTCTTCTAGAACCATATATCGCCTACATGCTCGTCGGCTACGGGTACTCCTTATATTGCCTTTCTTTATGACACATTTATTATGCTGTACACTAGTACACTTACTTAGTAGTCCTCACTTTACTGAGCATGCTAATAGAGTTAATGCCGTTGAGATGCATTCCTTAAGAAGAATGTTGAAAGGATGAACGAAGAGGGAGTAACAACTGCACTAACTCTACTAAGATGCTTTTCCTGCCAAACCCAGCTCTCACTTCCATAGAATAGAGTGAGGATTGGTACAGCATTGTGTATTACCAAACGAGCCCTCATCAAAAACACATTCTGACAAGATTCATTGTGACACCTTGTTAATAATTAATAGGTGTCCTATTTATTATTTATAACAATCTAATACAATATCTTGTTTCAAACGTCTAACTCTAATCTGTGTAAACTACGTACACATACATAATTATACATATAGCTTTGATGTTCTGATTGCGAGGGCGCGGTGTCTCCGCGATGCGTGTTAAGTAAACATTGGCTCGTGTATGAAACAACACTGCAAATGATACCTCGTCTACCGAGTGTCAACACATGGTGTAGATCATTGCTCTTTGAACTTTGGCAAATAATAAGAAATCTTGTTACTTATTCACAAATTTCTATTAAAACAGCTGTAAGTTTTAATAAAAATGCGCTGTAGTAACGCGTTTACTCAACCAACGTGGCAGTATAACAGTCGCTATCCGCTTTTCGTCCCACATTGTCTAGTCAGCAACGGCTCAAATGTGACAAATAATGTGTCTGTCGTCATACATCGAAATAGATAAGACCCACAAAGCAAATATTTGTGATTTTTTTTAATGCTAGAAAAAGAAGAATAGAATTCTGGCCGCAAGGCGCAACAATTTAATACAAATAAAGATCTACTTTATAAATATATATCAAAAATAACTTAAGTAATATTCGTGTACATTGGAATGTATAGTATCAGGAACGCCTGAAAACCATTCAACTATAATAACATTACATTATGTACTTTACATACCTACACGTGCCACGTACCTAGCACAATAACATACACAAGGCTCGTGATTAAGCTACGTACAGCTGATTCTATTAGTATTCAATTGATTGGCCGCACGCCTATCTAATTATGAGATAGAAACGGACGAACGGTACGTATTCCAATATTTGTGTTGAACGTCTTAAATCACATTTGCGTGTGTAACAAACGGCCAGGTATATTTGTCGAATGAGTCGATAAAATTTAGTTTGGCCTGATCACATTCAAGTCATGTTTGTGCTGTCTCAAGCAACGGTAACCACGTGAGACTCGCAAAATACCCACCCACATAAATTCAACCTCAAGTTTCCAATAACTACATTACTCAATTTACATACATATACCTCAGCCACATACATTTAAAAAAGTAAACTCTCAGACTTTTCTCACAATCGGAGCAAAAGCTTATCGCGAATTTCTTATAAGACTTTCTCCTTAGCATTTTTTCTGCTGTATACGCCTATCATCAATATCAATATACGTCTATAAAATACTTCTTTATTTTCTTAGACCATTCGAAATAAATACCCTTAGCTTTCTCTTTATATATTTATACATAGATTAAATCCGAAAATTGTCATCGATATTAGTAAACAAGTACCTGGCTATATAAATTAACCAATGCGCTTAATGTACGAGAGACAAATGTTAATCTAATTATGTAGAAAGAAAGTAAATAACATCAATATTAAGGATTTATTTATTCTTATAATGCAAATCTAAATAAAATGACGTACGTTACGTAGGATAACACGAAACGTAATTAAGTGGTTCTTTAATTAACCTAATCCTTCTTGTCACGCCAATAGAAATGAAAAGGCTATGTGGGTTCTTTTCATTATTCCTTTTAAAATTATATGTATGGTGCACTGTATTTTTCTTCTTCCTATGTATAATTGCTGTCATGTTTAATTATAAGCGTATGGTAACCTGATTCATGTACGAATATTTACTATGTTTATGTTAGTATGGAAGATAATTATAGAAGATAATTATTATATAGTTAGGTTGGAGTGATAGTTATATAAAAAATAATTCCTGAAAAGGTTTTTATCAAAAAATATGTTCTGTGCGTTTGTGCTATAAAACTTTCGTATTTTAAATATATAAATATGCATTATATAAGTCGTGTTTAATTATATGTTTGTATTTTATTATACGCGGAGTGCCAGGACCAGTGTATTAATAATATAACTTTTGAACCTCAATCTTCCTGATGATAAACCGAGAGGCAAAGTCTCAATCTGCAAACACAAATATAAAGCTAATTAAAAAGTTCCAAACTAAATTATGAGAGGGGTCGCTACGCCGAGCTCCGTACCAAGGTTGTCGCAAAGATTTAACCAAAGTGGGTGTTATCGTTAGGAACGTGTACCGCGAATCAAGTTCACCGATGTACAACGAGAAGTGACAAAGTTTCATGGTACCAAAGCAAATGTTTGATCGAGACAGTTGCGGTGACAAACATCGGTCTCACACTCGGAGAATTCCAAATTTAGATTACATATTCATAACAGGCGCGAGGAACTGCTCATTTTGTGAATCCCAACGGAGAAACCGTTGCGAATGCTATCAGACAGATTTCACAGAATTGCTCATAGAATTGTTGGCTATATTGTTGCTTTAAGTAGTTACAATTATTTATTTAAAATATGTATGAACATACACTTTAACATTTCATATCTATAGCAAAAATGTTGGATAAAAGGGTACAGTAGTCACAACAATAAAAAATCTTCTTAATGAGCTTTCTGCAGGTGCTTTTCTCCAAAAGCTCCCGTTGTCTGCCACGTGGTGGGTGGTCTTCCACGCGTGCTTATCATCATAGGCAATGACTAAGATTAGTTAATTTTCACACAAACCATGAATGTTAATGTCTACTGATTCTTCTTCTCTTATTTTAATAACATCGAAAACTAAAATTATCTGTCAAACCTAGAACTAAAATTTGAATCATCCAAAACTTCGTTTCTTAAAATGTAACAATAACAATCCTTTAATTTATAAATATTATGAAACACGAATGCGTAACACACAGTCAGCACGGGGCCATTAATTTAAGCAAACGTTAGAACGCGACAACGACGAGTCAGCTCATAAAATTTATAGGTGATCGAATGAGATAATATGGTAGACGTTAAGAGCAGCTTAGACAGTTTGAAAATTTAAATGTGAAGTAAGTTTTGCGAGATTGCGCGGAATAAATCAGCGAGGGCGGCCGGGGCGGCGGCGCCAGCCGCCGCGGTGATAAATCCGCCGCGCCCTCGGGCTCCTACGAACTACAGAGCACCAAATCTCTGCACTCTCTGCTGATGCCCTACATGTCATCTATTACACGCATACACTCTAACTCCTTTCTAGTAGAAATAGAGAAATGAATACCTATATATTGGCTTTGCAACAGCTTATGTCCTATTTGTGCCGCTGCTAATTTTTATATCTTGACTGTTATATAGTAAAATAAACATTGTGAAAAAGTTTTCATTGGTAGAGCAACAACGATATCTGTTGCTCAAATGAGCCGGCTCGACCGGTGAAATACCATGACCTCATAGAAGACAGGAGTAGAAGTATGCTACTGCGTTTCGTCTGATAAGTGAGGTGCCCGAGGCCCAATGGGAATGGGTAAATAAGATATCCTTTTTCCTGTTTATCCCCTCATCTGTCCATCAAGGTAGGCAACACATCTACAACTCATTAGCATTTTGCAGATGTCTATGGGTAGCGATCACTTGATAACGGGTGAACCGCTTGCTCGTTTGCTTATTGTACATATTTTAATTGATGTAACAAAATAAATCGATTGAAAAAAGTTTGTTAATTTAACAACAAATACAAATATGATCTTCACGGTGTTCTGGATAAACATTGTACAACGGGTGTAACCAACCTACATTCCATGTCACCTACTTTAGACATCGTTATTTGAACCTATTAAAGCATCCTAACTAATATTGTAAATGCAAATGTGAGTTTTTGTCTGTTTCACGCGTAAATTTCTCAACTGATCATCATGAAATATTATAGTGTACCTTTTATCTCGAAAAAAAAAGCTTCCTGGGTGATAGGAAAATAAAACCTGATACGTACTACTACCTTCTGTAACTTGATTCCGCGTATAATAATTTTGAATCATAGGTAAATGTCAGTCTCAGAGTTGTGACTGGTTGCCATGGTAATGTATGACACGCCTATAACATCTATTTAAAATGTTGTTTCATGGCATAGCACACATTACCATGGCAACCAGTAACAATGTTTTGACGTCTACCTATTTCAAAGTATTATTTGCGAAATTAAGTTACAAAAATGTCCAGCGTGGAAGATAAGAAACGAATGCGTTCGTTCGTACGAAGCCGCGGGTATAAGCTAGTGTGCTATAAGGCAAAAGTTGCAATAAATCTCTGGAAAAATGAAAAAAAATCTTGCACAAAGTTTTCGCCTGCATGAAACTATTTGTACGTCACGAGTGAAACGAATGTGCAGGTGCATAACATTCGAAGATTTTTATTCAACTACTTACTGATATTACTATTAGTCGATTTTCTGTTTCTTTTTTTTTATTTCTCATATATTTCGGCAAATAAAATAGTATGCCTTGTAAACTTTACCGCCGATTGGCACACTTCACATATCATCTCGTTCTGTTTCTTATACACCTATGTATATCGAGCTAAACCAACATTGTAACATGTTGGCTTAGAGCTAATTTATTAAACATAGCGGCCAAAACAAGATGGTTTCAAGTCAGTACAAATGAACAACAAGGCTCAAGGGCAGTAATCAAACGAATATTTAATAAAAAATAAAAATAAAACTTCTTCCCAGCCATCTGTCAGCTATCCGCGTTCAAGGCATTTTCCGCTGACACCGCCTAATTCTTTTTCACGCTACATTTCAAGAATCTTATTTTTGTAATTACAAAAATGTCTAGTACCCCGACATTATCCTTAATTGCTGGACATAAAAATTCCATTTAAATTTCCCTTTTAACGATCGAGGAGGACTGTCTAATTGTTATAATACACTCGTTTGCGTATTTTTATTGCCGGTACTATAATTAGAACATAACGCTACGTAACTTTTTAAGTAGAAGCGTAATTAAAATTTTCTTACAGAAGGTAAAATAATGTTTGTGCTTGAAGGGAGGTACGCGGGGTGAGCGGGGCGCGATACTTATTTAAGAAATGGAAAGAAAAGCAATTATGCTTATCAGCGGGAGTAGCAACCCGTGGGTCACTACGGGTAAAACGTAATGGCGACTGGGCCACTCAAACAACTTTTGCAAAGATTTGTTTCCCTTTTTATCTGCACCTAATTGATGAGTTTAAATGCTAACAGGTAACGTTATTTTGTTTATTTACCTTACAGTTTATTCAGTTGAACTTACGGCATTTCTCACTATGGATATTTCCACGGAATTCATTTACGAAATATTTGGACGAAAATTATATGTGCACGGTAATCCTTCTGTACGTATGCAGCACTCGAATCCTACACGGATAGAGCGATCAGTACGAGATATCTAGGTTGGGTTTCGGGTTGTTAAAACATTCTGCGATTTAAATTTTTATTTATAGTTTTAATCTATCTTGGCTGTTTCGGTTATTTTAAAATTGAATGCTCATTCTTTATTGAGAAGTATTTTATCCGCTGAAAATCTGTTATACATATTTATTTGTGAATAAATTCGTATTAAAGCGACATTTTATAATTCTAAGTCGTACAGATTTTTTTCTCTATTGTGAACTTGTTTATAGTCATACGAATAAGAAACAGGAATAAAAATATAAAATGTAAAACATCGATTGTAATTTTCTACCTATTTTCTATAATGCAGGTTTTCTTGCATTTACTTCTAAGTTCGGAGTAAAATATTTAGGTAGTTTACTTAAAATTAAAATCTACCTTAAGATTACGTGTATATTCTCGTTCAAAAATAGATTAATCCCGGAAGTTACTCTATTATAAGTTGTTAGAGAAGTTAAAGTGAAATTGGTTTAAGTCGACAAATTCCGTTCGTAGTTCGACGACAACGCAAGCTTCAGCTAACTTCGCTACGACAGTATGGCATTACGGACATCTACCAGACTACAAGTAAATAATACATTATTTAGCTATTTGTGTAGTATATACTATGTTTATATCACATAACCATAAATTAGGTATTTTATGTTTAAACATATTTACCTTAAAAATTAGGAAAAAGAACATCGTCTTAGTTATTTAACTTGTAATGCTTAGTAAGTTATTGTAACTCTCACAATGACATACATTATGCGGTGCACCTACTCATGAATTGCGTAAAGAATGTTTTAATTTAAAGTAAATTTGTATAGTTAGTTGTTTTTGATACAGTGGTCTGAATCCAAAAAAATGAAGTAAATTGTGATATTTCTCACAGCGCCTAACATTTCCGCTACAAAATATACTGTACACACTATGCAAATACTTATAATAATTAATCAAGGCTCGGGCCTCAAGGGGTATTGTCACAACTGTTGACAGGAGTAAAAACTGAGTCTTCTTCCTTTGACAAGTGCTTATAAAGAGTCTTGCTGTCTAAAGTCAGCTACGCAATTTTACGTTTCAGTACTCATACATTTCCGTTAACCGGAAACGTGAGCCTGTGAGCGACAACATTTGTTTTAGTACAGTAGTACTTCGATTACTGAGACCTCCTATTACGAAATGTGTGGAGTATGGGTACAATAAACAATCGACACAGGCAATCAAATACCTAGATTTTTAAATAAATCAGAAGGATTTGGCGGATCTTTTCGAAGAGTAAACAACTACGCAGTAACGCTGCACGGGTACTATAAAAGTGTGTTTAAAATTATTAATTGTTAAATCGATCAGTAATAATATATAATAAATGTTTCAATTATTATTTTATTTATAAAAACTTTTAATATCGGTTACAAGAATGGTTTCTTAAAGATAATCCGTAGCAATTATTATCATAAGAAGAAAAAAGTGCTAAACGAGTGGCCACTAAATTGCGTAGCAAACATTTTGCAATAATTACGTGGGGTGAATGCATTTTTACAATCTCTCCACGGGTCCGGTATGCTGTGGGGTCGCGACCCCGGGGTCAGATCGGCGTCGCTTCAACCTTTTGTTCAGCAACATCCCTTCGACATTACGATCTCCCATCACAATGTACACTATCGCTTTACGGACCGTTAATATTATATTGCTAAAATTTCAAAATTGCAAGGTCAATTTGTGAGATAAAAATGATGAGTATAGCCACTTGATGACAAATGTATGTATATAGCCACGTCCCAATACCGTGGTATGGAATATGTTTTTAGAATCGATGCAAATATTAAAATGCGCAAAACCTAGTGCAAAAGTGCCTAGAAAATAAACAGCACATTCTCAATAATTCGTTAAGCTAACAATGTGCCGACCGTTTATAATTTGCCTAGGACAATTATAAAGTGTCTGCTCTGCAAATCCGTCGGTGACATAGACAAGGGGTAACACAGAGTCGTTAAATCAGTGGTGAACATCTGTAGACTGTGGGAGTTTGAGCAATGAATAGATGGATGTTTAGCTTAACCTTTCTGTCATTCAATTAATGAGGTTTAATTTTGATATTTGATACTTGAAATACTTGACGTGACGACTACTTGAAGCTCCACAAAAACGCCGTATCCATTAGAACGACCATCCTACAGAGGCTAACTGTCTCGTAGTAAACATTCAACTTACCTCTCTTTATAGAAATATATACAACTTTAGCGTCAAGCAGCCCGTTTAAAATTCCCGCTTCTTCCCCTAAATTTAATCAAGCCGTCGCTTTAGCTGGTCATGGATAAGAAAAACAGAATGACGCCAGGACAATACTGTGATATAAAATTTTCATTGAACAGGGCCGACCAGGAGGGAACGCCAGGGTAGGGCGGGTCGGCCGGTGTAATATCCAAGTGAAGCCGACTAACCAATAAATTACAATTTGACAGAAACAAAACCCCACTGTAGTACCTACACGTAGCATCGAATTATTTATTGCTAACACAAATTGATACGGGTAGCCATCTAACGGCAAGGAAAATATTTTATACACCTACCGAAAATAATTTATATGGTTTTAACATATATTTATACATAAAGCTAATAACGGCACATAATGTTATTAATATAGCATAACGAATCACGGGGGATATGCAGAAGTAACTATGCTATGTGTACATGTACTTATTATGTATGTATACGTTGTATAATATATGTGAAGCAATAATAAAATATAATATATATGCTCAAAAATGTTTAGTTCTTACAAGTTTGTAAGTAGAGTAAGAGCGATCTTAAAACTACGTGTATTGTTTTTGACGACCACCGATTAGATAAATAATCTTGCTTGGTCATCTATAGAAGATGACCAAGCTTCTTATAAACAAAATCCATAAAATAACTAAGATTAAAGCAGAATGACAGACACAATTTAACGATATGACTTCGACCATTTATAAACTGTTGAGAAATGACACGACGTATTGTCATTAATTCGGTTAGTTCACATTTCCTGACAGTTTATAATATGTCCAGTCGAATTATGAATTGACGGAAGTTCACAATCGGTCGGTGACATAGACATCTATGAACACGATTTAAATCAATAAAAAGTAAATATACAGTATGCAAAATATTACCAATACCTTCCTACTGCTATAAGTTTCTTTAATCTTAATAATTTGTAATACAAAAAAATGGATAGTAATTCCATTACAGATATTTGTTGACCCCAATTGGATGTATGAGCGTGGATCCCTAGGTCCGCACCCCGTGGGATGTAATAAAATTTGCATACTTTTAATCAAGGGCCCTGTCGCGGAGAAGTTTGCCAATAACGGTATACGTGATCGATCCGATAGCCGACTTGTCAGCGCATTACAGCCCTGTTTGTTGTGCTAATGTCTACAGAAGCGGTACACGATTCTTACTAGATATACATCTTTTTTTGTCTTATGAATGCCTTTGTTTACTTTCTCTTGTATTTTTTGTATTCTTTACCTTGCAACAAAAAAATCTCCTGCTCCTGACGATGTCATTAGTAGCTAGTAATCATAGCTGAGACTATGGAGGAAATCGGTACAATGCTCGACGACCTCAAAAGCTTCCGAACGCCAAATCCGATTCGGACGGGCAGCGTTCATGAAGTTGCGAGATATCCTCCCTACCCAACCAACACCTTTTTTTTTATTAACGCTGGGAAATGCTTTATGCATCCCTCCCGGAACCGAATATCCGGGTGAGGGTATGTGGGATTCCCCGGTACTGACCGGTATACCCACTAAGATCCCAGCGATGTTCCGACGCGGCGCCTGGTGGCCGGGTCACGGGAACGCTTGCGCAATCTTCCACGACCCAGCCGGCGTTGTCCGCCGAGGCAGACTCTCGGTAGCGGGGACTCATGGTCCCCGGACTCCGTCTGGAGGCGCACCCGGAACATTCCAGTGCGCTTCCCATCTCGAGGGGTTGGGGTGGCGACGGGCGATGAACTCCACAGTCTCATCGCCCGGAGCTCCTCACTAGGGGGGCAGGGGGCGGTCGTGTGCGCGCTGCCTGCGCCCGGGCCTACGGCTGCGGAGAGGGTCCGCGACTGCGTCGTCCTCCCGCTGCCGTTCGGCCGCCTCCTTTCGCGTCATCACCTCCTCGCAAAAGGAGGCGACGGCGTTCCAGGCCCTCTCGCCGCTCACCATGGCGCGAACCACGGCAGGCAGCGAGAGGTCTCTCCCTACGATTTCCACGAGTGCGGCGCGCTGACTCGACCAGTGGATGCAAGCGTCCAACGTATGTTGGGCCGAGTCTTCCGCATGGCCGCACTCGTGGCACCCCTCGTTGGGTTCCCGCCCTGCCACCCTGCACAGGTATCTCCCGAAACAGCCATGTCCCGAGAGAACCTGCACAAGGTGGAAAGACAGGACTCCATGTGTCCGACCCGTCCAGAGCTCTAGGACGGGCCGGATTGCCTCGATGGTGCGGTGGCTGGCAGACGGCGACGGCAGCCTCTCCCGGGGTGGCGAGATTGGCATCCGCCGCCCTCCGCCACGCCCGCACTTGTTCCGGCGCAGGATGTTCGCCCTGGCGTCGGGCGTCCACCTTCCGCCAGTATATACTGCAGAGCACTTCGGCGTCCAGATCCCAAGGCGGTGTCCCCGCCAGCACGCGGACCGCCTCGCAAGAGATGGTGCGATACCCTCGTATCGCTCTGGCCGCCATGACCCGCTGCGGCCGTCGCAGCAGGGTCTGAGTTCGGGCGGTCAGAGTGTCCGTCCAAATGGGCGCCCCGTAGAGCGCCATGGATCGCACCACGCCTGCGTACAGGCGGCGACACCTCGAGCCCGGTCCGCCCAGGTTGGGCAGGAGCCAGCTAAGGGCCCCCGCCGCCCCCTCAAGCTTTGGGACCAGAAGCCTGAAGTGCTCTTCGAACCTCCATCGGCTGTCGAGGACGAGTCCCAGGTACTTCATCGTACCGTTGACGCCGATGGAGGTTCCGCCCACCGTGATAGAGGACCGGGCCGGAGGCGCGTTCCGAGCCCCATGGAAACACAGGGCCTCGGATTTGTGTAAGGCTACCTCCAGGCCCAGTCCCCTCACTCGAGCGACTATTTGGGCCACGCCAGCAGTGGCCCGCACACGGGACTCTCTGTGGGTGCTGCCCCGAGCCGTCACGAGGGTGTCGTCAGCGTAACAAGTGACGCCAACGCCCCTCAAGACGGCTCCGCGCAGCACCCAGTCGTAGCCGATGTTCCACAGAAGCGGCCCAGGGACCGACCCCTGCAGGACACCGCACGACATCGCCCTTCGCGACCAGCCGTTGCTGGTCGGGTACCCGACCGATCGTTCGGAGAGGTAGGGCGCCACGGTCCTCCGGAGGTAAGGCGGAACTTCGTGGTACCTCAGCGCCTCCCTGATGCAACTCCAGGGCAAGGTGTTGAAGGCGTTGGCGATGTCCACCGACACCGCCACCACCACCTCACCCCGGGACACCGCGGCCTCCGCAAGGGCCCTCACCCGCGCTATGGCGTCTATGGTGGACCTGCCCCTACGGAAGCCGTATTGGTGGGCGCTGAGACTCGGCCCCACCGTCTTCAGGTGGCGGACAAGGCGAGCAGCCACGACCCGCTCAAACAGCTTGCTCACCTCGTCCAGCAGAACGATCGGCCGGTACGCCTACGGCTCGTGGGCTGGGCGCCCGCGCTTTCGAAGCAGGACCAGTCTCCCCTTCTTCCACTCTCCCGGAAACTGGCCCCGCTCGAGTGCCGCACTGAACAGCGCCCGAACCCATGGTTCGAGCGGCCCCAGTGCCAGAGCCCAGGCGCGACCAGGGATCCCGTCGGGGCCTGGGGCGGTGCTCTTCGCTCGCATGCGTAACACCGCCGCCCCCAACTCTCCCTTGGTGACCTGGGGCGCACCTGGACTCTGCTCTCCCTCTACAGTAGGAGGCGCCATACGAGGCGCCGCTCAGCCCTATGCGGGAACAGCGCCGCAACCACCGACTCAACGACGAGAGGCTGCAGACTCCGCGTGATCGGGGAGGCCCCAGACCGGAGTTTCCTCCGTACCATCTTGTAGGGCCTCCCGAACGGATCACCGTCCAGAGTCCGCAGCAACCCGTCATTAGCGTGGTCTTTGGCCGCGGCAATTGCTGCCCGCAACGCCTTTCGCGCATCTCTGTAGAGGGAGTAGAGTCGCTCTTCCTCCGCCGGGTCGCGCCCCCTCCGCCGGCGGCAGCGGGTGTACTGGCGTCTCGCCCTCACGCTGGATCAGCGTAGCAGCGTGAGCTCCGCGGACCACCAGTACACCGCTTTCCTGGACTAGGGCGACCTCGGCCAGGAAGTTCCGGTCCATGTGCGACAGCGACCAGCGAGGACCGTCTCCTCGACGCAAGGGTCGGTCTGGGCCTCTCGGGTCGGCCGGAGTCGTGGAGACGCCGAACCTTACATATCGGTAGTCCGACAGTGTCTCCACGTCCTCCAGCACCTCCCAGCCCCGAACACGGCGTGCCAGGGCGGCATCGGCTAGGGTGACATCCACAATGGAGCCGCCCTGATGACGAACGCACGTGACCGACCCTTGATTCAGGACCCTGAGTCCGGTCGCTGTCGCCCATTCCTCCAGCTCGTGTACGCGCGGTTCCGTTGCCGGGCACCCCCACGCCACGGACTTGGCATTGAGGTCCCCAGCGACGAGCACGTGGGCGGAGCGACTCCCACCTATCAGGCCGCCGACTTCCGCAAGAAACTGCTCGAAGTCGGCAAGGCTCCGATTCGGCGAGAAATACACTGCGACCACCATGATGTCGCGAACACGAGCGGAGGCGTACCCCCGACCCCGGGCCACCTCGACGAAGGCCGGGGATCCCGCCATGGACCGAGACGTTATGGCCACCGTGCCATCTAAGGCCCCCACCCAATCATCCCCCAGCGGAACGCGGTAGGGCTCGGCCACCACAGCGACGTGAATCGACCACTCCGCCATGGTCTGGAACAGTAGATCCGGAGTGGTTGATATTCGCCTGGAGGAGGTTCAGTGCCATTTAGTCTTCGGCCATTGGAATCTCCTCCGCCCTACGCTGCGTTTCCGCATGCTGGGGTGGGGCGGAAGGCGGTCCGGCTGTCTGGCTCGGACCATCTCCACCTCCTCTCTTCTTTTTCCCCCTGGGTGGGGGCCTGCACATTTTCGAGCCCGTCCTGTGCTCGGCCGATACGCCCGCCGCTGCACAGATTACGCAGTGCGGCGTGGCGTTACAGCCGTAGGCCTTGTGGCCTAGCCGACCGCAGCGGAAGCATGCGTCGCTACGGTCTACCCCCTCCCTGCAGTTGCCGGCCATGTGTCCAAGTGCAAGGCACTTAAAGCACATGAGGGGCCGGGCGTCCAGCAGCTTAACTTGGGCGGACACCCAGCCCACACGGATCCGTCGTCCACTCATCACCTTTTTCGCGGCCGCGACGGGACAGTGCACCAGCACTGATCCTAGCCCGTCACGACCAGTCCGGACTTCCCCGGCCCGCACCTGTTCGGCGGGACAGGCTCCTCGGCGCGCGTTGTGGAGTCGTCCAGGCCGGTGACCCGTAAGTCGACCGATTTCGTTGGTCTTGAGACCCGGACGACTTCGCTGCTGAGGGCCTCCCTGAGCTTTAGGGCCAGGGAGTCTGCCCTTTCAGCGCTGGAGGCCCCGCTTATTTCGAGAAGGCGGCCACCATTGGCCGCCTTCCGAAGCCGGACCCCTTGAGCGCCGAGGTCCGCTGCATCGACTTTGGCCCTAGCCTCCGCCAGTACATTGGCGTAGGTCACGCCCCTTTCCTCAGCCCCCGGCTGAAGCGTAAGTACCACCGCCGACGACACGGGGGTGCGGAGCTTGCGGGCGCGACCCTTCACTGCGGTACGGTTGCTAGAGCCCACCTTCCTCCATCGTTCTGTTGCCGCTGTTTTTGGTTGCGGGGGGGGGGTGTTGCTGTCCCTGCCCCTGCCCTTGTTGCGGACTGGCCTTCTTTCTCTTTCTCTTCCTTTTTCTCCTCCCCTTTTTCCCATCAGAGGGCGGGGAAGAGGAAGGGCCTTCTTTATCTGGCCGCCCTTGGGTCTGCCTGGGCTCGACCTGCGCGTGTTGGGACGACGCAGGGGGCTTCAGCCTGGGGGTGCCTTCTGGCCGGGTTGCGCCCGTGGTGTGGACACCGCGGCTGCAGCCGCAGCGTACGAGCGCTCGTCTTTTTTCTTGTCGGCCGCCAGAGGTGGCCGCAGAATCCTCTCTGGGAGGAGACGGTCTTCCAGTGACGCCAGGCGGGAATTCACCATCCCGCCTACCTGGATCATCACTGTCCGACAGATCTCCTCCACAGAGAGTGCCGGCTGTGGGGAAGGCCGTGGTACAGGGGCGGCCTTCTTGGTCAAATCCTTGGAGGAGGAGGCGGAACCCTGTGTCCGCATCTCCTTCCTAATTTCTTCCAGCTCATTACGGAGGCTGGCCATCTCGGCCTGCAGGCGGGTGTTGTCGGCCTGCAGTTGCCGCGTCTCCTCCATGGTCGTGTGCGACCCGAGAACTGCCACGGTTTCCTTTATAGACACCGCGGCGTCCTTCAGAGCCTTCACAAAGGTGCCCTTGAGGTTGGAGGATTTGGTGGCGATCTTGGTGATCAGATCCAAATCCTCCTGCACCTGCTTTTGGAGTTGGGCTGCGCATTTCGGGGACTGCGACTGAGCACCCGTGAGGGTCTTAGCTCCAGTCTCTCGCCGAAATCGGGCGGCGGAAGCCTCCCTCAAGAGGGACTCCTCCTTGAGTTGCTTCGCCAGCTCTCG
Source organism: Papilio elwesi (assembly GCA_029849275.1). Classification (NCBI taxonomy): domain Eukaryota; kingdom Metazoa; phylum Arthropoda; class Insecta; order Lepidoptera; family Papilionidae; genus Papilio; species Papilio elwesi. The sequence continues at coordinate 7,860,302 of CM056687.1, read as the reverse complement.
CGCTTCTGCCCTTCTCCTCCTATCTGTATCTCTTGTGGGGAGCGGAGTCCCCGGTCTCTCCTCGTCCGATGACCTGCCACCTTCGCCCCCGCTGAGCCGCGGCCGCTTGACGGTCCTCGAACCGACCGTTGTGGGATCAGAGTCTGCGCGGCTGCAGTCGGACTCCGACGTTGCTACATCCCCCTCTGATATCTCCATCTCCGTGTCCGCGCCTTCTCCTGTCTCACTCTCTCCTGCGCGTTTCCCCCCCAAGAGTTTCCCCCTTAATCCTAGCCCTACCTTCTCCTTCTCCTCAATGCGATGAATGGCCCCCCCGTATACAATGGGGCCGACGTGCCGGCTGTCCGACACGCCAAGGGATTCCCCGCTAGCGGGACCCTCCCGGGTAGTTACTGCATTTTCCATCGACATTTCATTTTGTGTTTTGGGGGCCGCCCTCTCGCCTGGTTCCCTACCAGCCAAACATCCCCTCGCCGGGCGGTGGAGCTTGGGATTAGGGTAATTTTTTATAGAGGTTTTCTTCCTCGCGGCCCCTCGCTCCGTGCGTGGGGCCCCCGGTTCCGCTCAGTGCGGATTACGGGTTGCCCGACGGTGGCCGAAGCCAGTGCCCACCGGCCCTGAAGACCGACGGGCCCGCCGCACGCGGTGTTGCCACCGACTCTAGTAATTTTTTATAGAGGTTTTCTTCCTCGCGGCCCCACGCTCAGTGCGTGAAGCCCCCGGTTCCGCTCAGTGCGGATTACGGTCTGGTTTGTTACCACCCGGACTCACGAAGTCCACTTTGATGAGCAGAGAAGTACCAAGAGAATCCGGGCGGCAACCCCCGTTCCCCTCCCTGGTGTTTGGTTCGCGGGGCTTTCGCCCTACCCCGACTCTAAGCCGGGGCGTTCCCCTATCCACCACCCAGAGACGCGCCACGTCGGAGTTCACCTCTCCGCCCACTGAGACAATCCAGCAGGTCCGTGGACCCAACCAAAACCTACCACAACATACCACGACGAAAGTCTACGACCAGTGTGTGTTGCCAGTGATGTCTTAGGGTACTGAGCCGTGGCCCCTTCCTCCCAGCACCACTAGATGGCTCAAGATCACTCAAAGAGCTATGAAAAGGGCAATGCTCGGAGTCTCTGCGGGATCGCATCACTAGAACCAAGGTAGCCGACGTTGGCCAAAAATTGCAAGCAATTAGCGGCAATGGGCCGGGCACACTGGTCGCGGAACCAATGGCCGTTGTAGCCAAAAGGTCCTAGAGTGGTGGCCACGTACAGGTCGACGCAACGTAAGTAGGGCTTCCACACGACGAACCGAAGTTCTGGTCAACGTGCGGAAGCCCACTGGATACGGGCGGCAGGTGGCCGATCTTTGTGGTGATCGATGGGAGACACGAATATCGGCTGAAATGACGACAACGACGACGTAATCAATTTCATATCTAAAAATTCCTGTAGTGACAATTATTTACTTTATTTACTAAAAAAAAATTAAATTTTTTTTACTCACATTACATACAATTTATCGCCAAACCACCAATGTGGTTTATAGGCATCGCACTCTTTCAACATCTTTATTGTAATGTATCAACAATTTTTTTTTATTGTACGAGGTGGCAAACGAGCAAGCGGTTCACTGGAAGTCAGGTGATCGCTACCCATATACATCTGCAACTAAGTAATTAGTTACAGATGCGTTGCCCACCTTTAATGGAGGAGGAGGGGACAAACAGAAAATGATTATTTCCAATTCCTGTACATCCGCACCACCGTCAAGTTTTCTTCCCCTTCCCATCCTTTCGTTATAACAAAAGGGTGAAAGGGGGGAGAGAACTAGAATTGGGCCTCCGGTACCTCACTCATCAGACGAAACGCAGAATACTCTACTTCACGCCGGTCTTCTGTGAGGTGAAAATCAACTAAAAGTAAGAATCCTAACCGTTATATTATTTAATATGTATGTGTACACATATTTTCATATCATGTAATCATCAACTCCTTTAATAACAAATCTTTTAATTTATTATTTAGCAAAGTTTTCTGTAATTTTTTTCACCTTTAAAAACTTTAACAATTAGTTTTTGTATTTAGACACCAAATACGTTTTAAACGACGTTTATTTGTTTACAAAAATCATATGTATTAGATATGTATACTTACAAGGTATTACATACATTAAAAGCGAAAAGTGTAGACATAAATATTAACATAATGTCGTCTGAGTTTGAATATTGCAAGAGAAATCTTGTGAAGCAATTTACAATAAATTTTCCAGCTTCAAATATAAAACGACAAAATGCCGGCTAAGCATCACGGCCCTGCGGCCGCGACACGCCGGCCCGCCCGCCTGTCCATCTTCGCTCCGCATTAATCGTGTTTAGTTAGCGGATATTGGCGGCGGAAATTCAAATACAATCAAATGAAAATAGAATTCGTAAAAAAGCAAAGAAAATAAACCGACAAGCGTCAGTCTAGCGGCAGCGCACCGCTTCCCGCGGTCCTCCTCGCCGCCCTCAACGCCCTCGCGCCTTCACCGCCCTCGCGCTCTCGCCGCGCGCGCCGCGTGCTGACCGTACTTACGCGATTTTAAATTGTACATATCTGAAATTCCGATCTGTCGCGCACCCATCCCCTGCGCTATGAAATGAAACAAAATAAAACTAGGACGACACGGCGCGCTCGGAAAAATCAAAATCTAAATTAAAAAAATAAAAAGCTTTTCGGACGTGAGCGAGGGACCGGATGCAATGTTTGCGGTGGTCATTCGTTGCAGTCCGCAATAAAAACACGCGCCCGAAGTCTGCGTATACTCGTAAATATGTGTGATAGGATTGATTGGAAGTGAATATGTGTGGGTGGTGTGGGGGGAGGGTGGAGGTACTGGTAGGAGTCGAAGGTGAGCGCCGCTAAGACTGTAATCGGTTTTGCTCGGGGCGCGGGGCGCGCCGCACCGCTCACAATTAAACTTTGTTTGTACGTGTGTCGCTGGAGATTAGCCACAATGCTCTTTTTAAGTGGACCGGCTTCAGTCCCGTATGCAATTTAAGAATCTAAAGTACAATTTGGGCAGTTAGAAAGTTTAACTGTTTGCTTAAAGCAATTTAAGGATCTATTATAATTAAAGAAATTTCAGGTGGCATTAAGTAACTTTTACAAAATCATATAACATAGTACATAGATGTATTCAATTATTCAAGTTTATTGCGTTACATAGTGTGATGCATAGATAGTTAATAATTACGTGCATATCAGTATGTCGGGTTATTTATTTCCAGAGTGTATAAGCTGCTGACAGTTAATATTTTATGTTTTTGGATGTCAGGGTCTTTTTTTACAAATTTCAGATAAAGCACATACGAATTTGGAAAGTTTTGCTCTTAATTTTTAAAAGTGAGTTTTTCAATTGAATTATCTGTATATAATCCGAGGAGAGTGACTCGTTGACTTGAACTATTTTTATGTCATTAAAGGAAAAATTAAATGGATGAAAGGAGATTATTATTGGCTTTGTAAACTTTCTTCTTAAATGATGGCTTTCCATCTAAAAGAAATTTATTTTGCCATTAATTTATTATTGTTTTGGCATGGCAAGCAAATTCATATCATCTACGAATATACATGGACCATTAATTGTCTTAGGGAGATGATTTAAACTTATTAGAAATAAAAGGCAACTATTACACTTCCTTGTGGTATAGATGCGAGTACTGATTTTTTATCTAATCTAATTTTTACTATTTCGTTTGTGTTATTATTTAAGTATAGTATTCTATTTCTACTAAATGTTCCCTAATGTATTTCATATAACATGCTGTTTTATTTACAAATCAACAATCCTTATGTGTAAACCTTTACATCGAAATGATACGATACTCATATGTTCATTTTTCCAATTTTTGAGGTCTCGATTCCGCAAAGGCAAGCGATATTTTTTTAAAATGACTCAAGCTAAAAAAACTAAAGACAAGTGACGAAATTGACAGGCGTAGAGCTAATTAATCAGAAACAATCCGCCGTAATTTTGTCTTAATTAAGTGTTAAAAGCACGCAATTCCGGAAATCATTAAGATTTTGTTACATTATTGCTAAATTTAATTACGCCACTGATTTGACTAGCCTAAGAGTCTAGCAAGTTTGAATATCCGAAAACATTTATATAAAAAAATATAACCAATGTAAGAAAAAAATCGTGACAGAATGCCACTGCTAAAATTACTACAGATCAATAATATTTACTATTAACTAATTTATTTTACTGCTCGATATATTTTTTTAATAAGTAAATAAACAGTAAACAAATAAAGAAATTGAGCAGACAATAACGGATATCCTATAAATACTTAACATTTAAATTGTGAAGGGTACTTAAATGTATTTGATAGTTATGTTCAATAGGGTAAATAAAGTGGAGACAAATGTAAAGACGCACTACAAAGGTTCGACGATGCCCATAAATCATCGGGAGGGGAACTGATTGCCTACAATTATGGCGTTAGTTTTCATGCTTAATTTTATTCAGCAGTTAAGACCTACCCCAAATTATTTCTTGTGCAGTAAGAAGGACCATTTGTTACGCTGGTAGCATGGGTAGATTACATCGAAGCATGGGTAGATTCATCTTTAAAGAATATATTGTGCATTATAGCACGACGCACAAACCGCAGCTATAGTGAATATCATGTTTTATTTTGTTAATATTTTAAAGATAGGTGTTGAATTTCTCCATATTTTAAAGATATATATTTAAATAAAAATGTAATGTAAGGTAAGGTACATTACATTACATACATTACACACTTTTATTTACTTACTTCCAACCAAATCACTTGGACAACGCTTACACATTGTGAAGTAAGGAAAGGAAATTGAAAAAAATCAATTCATTCATCCACCTTTATTACCTACCTACTTTATTATATTTCAAGTTTGATCTCGTCAAGTCAAGTCCTTAACTTTGACTTCTTACAGTACATATTTTTGTTTAGGTTCATATAATATCACTCTTTAGATAGAAAGAAACCTATACATAGCGATATTTTATAAACGTGAAATGAATCAAAAGGTGTTTTTTTAAATTAAAAACAAATGATGAGGAGCTAGTAGAATCGTCAAACAAATAACTTTGGAAGCACCGCACCTACTTCAATCAATCAATCAGGCCCGACATAACGGCTACAACCGTAAACGTTCAGGGGCAAGACAAAGATAATTCCCGTTTAACTTCCGTTTCCAACTTATCGAATAATTTAACTGAACATTTATTTTTGCGCGCTCATCAATCAAGTGCGCCCGCTCTCCGTCGATAAGCCGCGCCTCGACGCCGAGAAATGACTAGGCATTACATAAATCCCCTCGGATGATGAAAAGTGAAGTCTAACAGATAAGAACCGACAAAAAGTTACGATGAGAAATGATTCGCGATTTATATCCAAAGAAGGCAGCGCCGCGGCTTCCTCCTCAAGACACGCGCGCGCCGACGTAGGCCTGGCAAAACTTCTTTCAGCGCCGCCCTCGACGTCGACACGAATATAAATCACGACGCTTTACTTAATTCCCACCGTTCAATAGGAATGTTTATTCATACCATTGCTATAATGTTCTTCCGAGAGGCCTTACCACGCAGATCTGAAAATTTGCTTCTGTAGAAAAATGCGATGCTTATTATAGTTTCATTTATTTTCAGATTTAAGACAAGGCGAGAAAAAGAACCAAGCTTGAACGAAAGTTTTCTCCGAGCGGCCATTATTAAGATAAACAGTACAATACATAAGCCTATCTCGACATTTATTTTATCACGGGTTCACATCACGCTCCGCTATTCCCTGTTATGATACGGCCCCGTACCTGAGCGGAGCTGAAAGAAAAGCTATAAACCTGTTCGAAGCGTTTCTTCCGGCGCGCCGGAGCGTCGCGTACGCGCGCCGACTGGCAAGCACTCCCCGTCCCTCCCCCCGCCGCGATCTCCACATCTGCCGACCATATTTTCCACTTTATGTGTGACAGTTGAGGTAATATCGAGACTCTCGCCGCTCTCTGATTGGACGAAAAATACACATTAAAGGAACCTGCCGGTTGCGAACGAGCGATTCGAAACTGTATTCCCGTGGAAAATGTCGGAAAATATTGTATTATGGGGGTGGAAAATTGCCACCCCCGCCCGTTCGCTCGACTCCGGCAAAAACTGTCGAGTATTTGTTTTTGATGAAAACGATTTATTATTCTACGTGGGTTGGAGGCAATAAAGATAAGCCAGCGAGGTGGCGGAGCCTTATTACGGCTAACCCTCGCCTTTGTTTCCTTATAAAGAATAATAAATGAGCCCACCACGCTTATTTACCAAGTTCCTTAATTATTTATCGATAACACGCAGTTTACTTCATAAATTTAGCTCCGTCATAAAATAATATCTGGCCTTAGTTAGGAATCTTAATAGAAATGTACCAAACAAACATTAACCGGTGTGTGCGAGCGAGCGACATCCGTTCGCCTGATATTGATATTGTCCACTATCATAAGCGACTCTTTGTTGTCGCTATCGAGTACTCCTCGTTTGCCCTGTTTGATTATTCTTATAAACATCAAATACCATTGCCTCGTACAGTAGCCATGTGACATATTAACTCATTATCTGCAAAACATAAATGTTGATATTATTCACCCCTAGTGAATCTCGGCATCTCTGATGTAAATCCAAGAACCCCTGTGGGCCGCACGCGCCGCGTGTCGCCGAGTCTTATCATAGTTTGAAATATTGCCACGGCGACAGACATTCCGGCTGTTCTCTCATCTGCCGCAATTTGCCACTAATAAACCGCACCATAAGCCGTAGACCAGTGACAGGGCAAATTAAAATTGTAATTTTATATATATATATATTTATATCATATTTTTTTACATATTATTCGAAGACAGAAATAAGTTAACGAAGGTTCGAACTCTTTAGTCGCTAATAAGTAGATAGTCAAACTAAACTATACATATACTAAATGATATAATTGATGACAATTACATTTTGTATCATCAATTTAATAATATGTTGTGTTGTACAGATAACGTCAACAAAATTCATTAAACTCTTCGCTAAATGTATATATACATATTTTGAAACCTCAACTTAATTCAGATTCAATTAATATTACACGTCCCCAGTCAATAATTGATATTCGGAACAGGATCCACAATCAATAGCAAATTTCAGCTTTGTCTGACGAATTTGTACAAACAAATTGTTTGTGCAGCGAACCTCGCGTCTGTCTGGGCGACGTTTAAAAATTTAAATATTGACAGCCGTCCCATCCCTCCGAAATTAAACGCTCCCATGTTCTGTACAATAATATTGTTCTATTTAGTGCTAAGCGTGAAGTGTACATTCATCCTCTTCTAACATTAATAGTGTCTGAACTCATGTGACTTTTTATTTGTTCATCATAAAACATAAAAGAACACAAACTGCACTTGTGTAGAGAGAAGATCGATCTGAAACTAGCTTTTTTATTTATTTTATAATAAATTGCACGCACTGTATACGTACAAGAGTGTCTTGTATATTACTATTGTAATAGCAACAAATAATCTCTTGTAACAAACGCAGTTTTTCCATCCAATATTAAAATAATTGAAGTGCTAATTGGCTTATGGCTAAGGGTACGGACTGGTGATCATGAGGTCGTGGGTTCGAATCTGACATTCGACTACTGTCATGAACCATAACCTAGCACGAGCTTTAAAAACAGCATAGTTGGAACGGTTAAAAGAAATGTTAGTAAATTATTTCAGTAGTCTACTTATATTTTTAGACAAAGTGTAATAATGTGTGAAACTAGCAGTGGACATAATTAAGACGACTGAAAAGTAATATAACGTATATGACAATCAAAGCACTGCATAAAATACATTATCTTATAGAATAATAACTTGCTACATTACTTATGAGAATTAATTAATAATTATTTATCATTTTTTACAGCGCATCGTATTCTTTTTCTCTTTTTCTTCAGTAGAATAGAGAGCTAGTAAGCACGCAATAATATGAAATCCAGTTAACATCCTTATTGTGATAAAATAAAAATATACAATAATAAAGTAGATAACGGCACCCCTAAATGACGCACAACGGATGCGGTGTTAGTTAACTAGTAGTATTTAACCATCCGTTCATACAGACGGGATGAAAAACAGCCCCGATATGAGTGACAGGGAAGGAGAGATACGACTGAGGAAGAGGGAAAGGGTGGCGAGATACTCAACAGTGCATAACTCATAAATAAAATACAATATGGTGAGCAAAACATTGAATTATGCCGGTATTATGTCACATTTGGCCTTTGTGAATTAGTCGGCGCAAATCGCGAGGGGGACATATTGGCCGCTCGTCGTTGTTTACAACCGACCGTGGACGCGTTATAATTTGTGACTTCTGCCTTTTTATTGAATAGTTAATTTTACTATTGAATCGAACGTTCTTAAAGTAAATTTACTTATAAAAATTTATTTAAGTCGTATTGAATCGAGTATACAAATCTTATTATTCTAGGCGTAATAGACCTGTCCTTCCAAATCTGCGTATGGTCTCTTTCAGATCCTATATGCACACAATTCTCTTTATTTTTAAATTAATGAAATATTTTGTAAGTATTTAAAAAAAGGCAAACGCCAAACTACAACAATGATATTGGAACTCTTAGTTCCATCTTTATTTTTACAATAGATAGATAATTCCCCAGACAAAGTCAGGCGGATCTGTAAAAGGGAAAGCTGCAGGCCCGACTCAGCGAAATCATAGAAAAGCACATAAATTGGTGCGCATTAACATTTCCTTTATCCTACGTGTCGGCGTATGACGCGGGGGGCCGCGCTCCTCTGCACCGCCCAAGACAATAAATTTACATATTTCACCCCTCAAACAGACCTTTTTTACCATTCCACAGAATTACGCACATATGGGAATATGCTGTTGAATATATCAGCAGTAAGGAGAGATTCTCTCAGAATAAAATTATCTCTTTCGCCACATTTACGGATAAGAGCCCATTACGCTCTGACACCCCGGTTGCCGTGATATGTATAATTTTATGGATTCTTCCTATTAAAGTTATAGGAATGGCTTTGATATAATTTGAGTTTCTTTTAAAGTTAGAATTGGAGACACAAAAAAATTTAAAATCACGAAGAAAAACACCAACGTTGTGAGCTTAAGCCATGTACAGCAAAACTAGTTATTACAACACGTTTGAAATGATTCGAACGTATTCCTAACATTTCAATGTAGGATATCTTAGACAAGCAGACTTCGTAGTTGTGTTTGTGTTTTCTTCAGATTTTGTAATGTCCTTCTCGCTATTCGGCGGGCAGATGTTATTCTTTAATAATTGAGTTACAGAGTTGGAGAGTTATGTAGGTAAGCTGTGCACTCTTACTGTTTATATTCACACAAATAATTAATTAAATCTTACGAAATTATCAAACATATGACATTAGTCACAGCTAATCAATTCTATGTATCGCCCCTCTTTTCATTAGTGATGATGCGTGCCATTAAATGCTTGGAACAGTAATGTAAAAATATATATCCTCAAAAGGTCTGAAAAATACTATTTTATTCAATTAGCAGGTAATGACTTACCGACTTTAATGACCTTTTTATTATTATTATATAAACTGGTTACAATTATCATAAACCATTCCCAAAGAACTTTAATAATGAATTGAAGACCACACATAGGTTCGTAACAGGGTGTCATGCACGTTCAAAAGCGGATTCAGAAATGGAAATGTAATTTTGCGGTAGAGGCGCCCTGCAAAGGGTCAAATCAAAATCATTTTCACAGACCAGTGAAGCGGCGTATGTAGAGAGAAGCGCAGTGCGCCGCCTAATCACTGTCTATTGCAAAACAGTTATTCGGCTTGTGGTATTAAATCAAACGTACTGAATTCAACGCAATATACTTAGTCCCTAATTAATTTTATTCCAGAAGCATTGCATTTTATTATAGTTATATATATTTACGAGTTGTTTATAAATTGACGTATATATATACAAGCGGTCTAGGGTTTAAATTCTAGAAGCTTCCTTTTTTTATTTCCCATCTTTTCTATAGCTCCTTCTTAAATTCGCGCAGTAAAAAGTAAATGAATTAAAGAAAACATATCACCGATAATATTCATTAAGACATTCGTTTATTATAAGCCCTACTCTCGAATGTTCAAAACGATGATGCGAAAACTCAAATCCTATCGACACTACGATATCATTTTGTAGTGATGTAGCAATCCACGTAGTTTATTCATTACCTGAAAAGCATTTCACGTAGTTTGATATCACAGTGTATGAGAACGGAGTGATATATTTATATCAAGGCAACCGTAGACCGTGGTGGACACGAGCTAGACGTAGGACACAAATACTCATTAGAATTACATGGCGGAACGAAGCGGTCGCCTCACGGACCCCGCCTGCGGCACCGCCGCACCCTGGACACTGCGCCACCGATCTGTCTCACTTTCAGACAAACTTATAGACAATTCCATATTACTACGACGACGGAGGACGAAATTTCTACTAGACTGTGATTCCTTGTTTGGTTGTACACTTAATGGATGATCCATTCGCTTAACTAAATTACTGACACAATTGAGATGAACAATGGTTTTTATTTTAATGCCAATTATTTACTGTAATGTACCTCTTTGTCCGTTTTGATATGATATTTTGATGTAAGTACCAGACGGCCATCACCAGTTGGCTTGAGTACCTGGTACGGTCACGAGACTTGGTTTCAATACATTTTCATTTTCACACATTCATTCAATTCCCAGCTAAAGCTTATATTTCTAGGTATGCCCTCTGTTACATCTGGGACATAGTAATATTTGAATGGATATTAATATATTGAATAAACTCGTCAGTCATGTTTATCCTAATAGGAATAAAGCCCATGAAAGTCTATAGATTTATTTATGTCACTTGTTGGAATTTGACAATGACCTTATGAACGATAAACATAATTTCTTAGCACAGAAACAATGCGGCAAATATGCTATCAGGCGCGAACTAACAAAATCTTTGAAAAAAAAATTGTTTGTTCGCGCCTGATGGCATAATAAAACGTTTCCTAACATAACAAAACAATTTTGCTCATCAAGAGAACAAAACCAATTTTTATTAGCATTGTATATTTTTTACAAAGTTTAGGGGTCTTTTCTTTTGTAGGGATTCCTGGGAAATATCGCATTCCCTGCACGAATTCCACCACAATCGATAAGAGAGATGACCAGTGGCCGCGCGGCGGGGTGCGGCGCGGGGCGCAGGGAAGGCACGCCTGAGGGGCGACCGATGGGGAGACTGTTATTTGATTAGTCTTACCGAGAATGAGCTCGCTTCTACTTAATGGGGCGAGGGCTTGTAACCGGACCACGTATAATTTTCGCGTTCATTAAATACACGACACAGACGCATCTTCACTGTCACATTTTATCTAAAAACAATTACCATCCCTGATGTAGCACTGCGCCTTAAAAGCCTTCCTCTCATCGTCACTTAATAGGCACGCATTTCTACATAAATGAGTCTGGCTTGAAATTAATTAGTAACGCATTTCCATTATAACGACAAATGTAGAAGCGACCGCTTAATGCCGCGGTGGAAAACTCGCTAGTTTTAGCTCGCGAGGCGAGAATAGGGCAGGAGAGAAATTGCGGATAGACACAATCAGTCTTCTGGCTTTGAGGCCGCCGGCACCCCCTAATGTGCCGCGCGCCGCTTCCTCTGATGAATACACGCGCATTACCTCTATCCGCTGATAGAATTCAATAACACCGACTCATTTAAACATAATTGAAATTGTGTATTTTATTAATGTATTCACTGCTCACTAAGCCAACGGAATACGCTTAAATTCATTTCTTATTCTAAATAATTTGAACATTCCGCATTCGGCAAACTCGTTAGCAAACTTTAAGTGATTTGAAGGTTAGCATTATTTAATGCCACTTTAGTGTTGTATGTTCATAGGTACAATACAATGATTTGTGACAAAATCCATCCAAAAGTAAGTTCCGCCAAATGGAGGTCAGGCTATGAGAACGGATCGTAATGACCCTGTCCCGATCTTACAAAAGGCAATTACAATAAAGTTCCATTCACACATGCTCGTTAACTGGGCGATATATCTCGGAGCCCCTCAAACAAGTTGCCATTCTACTCGTTTCATCTTACCGCCTGTACATAATCTGAAAGACAACATTCAATTACTTTTAATCAAAATGCTCAACCCCGACCATGTATGTAATTAGCTATAAATGTTATATGATTGTATAAATTCAATACAGCAATAAACTTAAAGATCAAAGAATAAAATGGTAACATAAAGCTAATGTCGAAGTTGCAGATTATGCCACCTTTAAATTGTCTAAACCAACTTTTTAAACCATTTCAATATTATTACTGGTAGTAAATTCGCTGCCACTAGACACATTTGAACTACTCGACATATATATTGTTGTAAAAATATATGTTGTTTATTACATACATCGTTTCCACAATTTAATTATAAATCTAATTAAAGAATCTTAAAGTTTGTTTAAAAATGATTATACTATTTAAATTTGTAAATAAGGTTACAAAATCTAAAGTTTTTCAGCTGTATTTGCTGTAATTTTGTAACAATATGATTATTTTATAAATATAGGTATTCGAATAAATGTTTTAGTGTAAGATAGGTGTGCGGCCGCCGCCCGCCCCTCACACCTTAACTACCACCGCGCGCACTTTACGACCGGGGGATTAACCCATGTAACGAGATTCATTAATTCTTGTCGTTAAAATTTGTCGTTCTCGATTAATAAGGAAGACCCGTAGGCGCGTGGGTTATTGTCGCCGGACCGCAGCGGGCGCCGTGCGCCGGGCTCGTCTCGCCGCCAAACTTGCCACTTCACCCGCTTTATTTACACTATCGAGTAAATTAAGCTCGCGCTCGAGTGTCGGAGAAAACTTTAGCAGAACTTTGTGTGTAGTAAGTGGTGCAACAACACCGAGAGAAGAGCAAACGTTGGACGCGGTCTCCGCACCGCACTTCTCCACTACTTAACTCTTTGGGACATATTTATTCGACCCCCCGGCGACCGCGCCGTCGCTCGCCTCCTGCCCCTTCGAAATTAACCTAACGAATTAAAGGAGCTATTAAATGTTTCCTAACCACATTCACGTGCAATCGCTGCCCGTCGTTATAAACGCCGGCCAATGCTATCGATTTACTGTGCTATAAATTTTTGATATTCCGTGTACGAGCTGGAACAAAGAAAGCCTGTTGGTCCGTGAGTGTTTCCCATTTTCTCTATCTGTTGGTGTGTAATTTTAATGCGGGGTCAATCAGTGCGCTGTATCGTATATCTCCGTCGCGGCGGAACTGTAACGATAATGAATCCTTACTGTGAGTACGCCCCACCGAGCTCACGAATTATTAAGAACACGCTGCGCTTAATACCGCCTTATTTGAGCCAACGTTTATATACAAACATTCTCTTTCATTGTTTTTACACGAGACAATGAATGAATAAGTTGCCAATAGAGTCCTTTCCTTGAATTGATAAAAAAATAATATATATTTTAAATTTAATCGAAGAATATAGGTTTTAAGGTCTAAATTGTGTTTAATGTAGCAAGATCCTTACTAGTTATCTGAGGAACACAGCTAAAACTTTAATTCATTTTCAATTAGAGGACATTAGTAATGCATAGAGAACACCTTGCGGTGTCTACAACTAGCATTTCCCTGTCCTTTAAGAAGACCCTCCCTCGACGGAGGCGCAGTGGACTCGTCCTTTATTTGTTTTACCTACCAGTGACCCTCCACGATTGTCCACTAAGTGTTGATTGCTTGTAAATACAGACTCCACTTTACCTGTTTACATTCTACAAATTCTTATTTGATAAGGGTTAATGTCTTTAATCAATGAAGCGGCTCATTCACGCTAATAGAATACATAGTCATATGTAAGTCCATTTCGGAATGGCATCACATGCGTGGTGGAAGTTGATAAGACGCGCTCGAACCTTTTCGTCTATTGCTTGAAATTTATTACTGTTTTGGGTTTTTATTGTTCCGTTTTACGGCCTCTTCGCGCATAAATCGCATAGATAGAACATGAGTTTAGCGACCGGTATCAATACTTCTATTGTTTTCTACCGGCAGTAGATCTATCTATCCCTCATACAGGTTGGCCAAGTGAGTACTTTTCGAAATTCTGGGTTATCTGTATAGAACAATATTACGATGTGTAGGCACGTCAAAGAAAAAAAATGATAGTTATTTCCATACGGATTTTTAAGATTAAATAACAAAGCATCAACTTTATTTCCCACGTAAATACAAAACGGTTTACAAAATTTATATGTGCGTAATGTTTCTCGTAGAGGTCCATCACAGTGGCCCAAGCGGCTGCGATATATCACGTGAAATTATACTCAGGCGGTGTACTGCGAGCGACAGGGACGGAGCAAGAGACACGCTGACCCTCGCCTCATAATGTACGGTCCGGTTAGGTACACGACTTACGGGAAACGGTACCTACATAACCTCCGGACACCGCGCCCGCACCCCGTGCATGAAATGCTTATTATACGCGGCACGTACACCCCCGCCCGCCCAGACGCCGCACTCGCCAACACCGTCTCACTCGCTCCGCCGGGCACCTCGCCCCCAGGAGAAGGACACACGACCCGATATTATAGCAAATCGAGGATTGTTATGTCCGGCAGAGGTCGGAGTAATATATGACCATGGTATTCCAGGCACATATATTAACAGGGAACTCGCCTCATACGAAAAGATGTACGATGGAAAAACAAATGGCGAGGAAAATTTTGTCGGGAGAATTCATTGGGATACAAGTAACAAAACTATGAAATTAATTAGTACCATTTTTCGGATGTGATTTACATTATTAAGAACTTGGCCGTAAATCGTGCTGTATATTTAATTATATATACCATTATGTTAAAGAAGGTTTTTTTTAATGACAAACAAGGTATTTACTTGCTAAGGGGCAGATTATATCTGCTATCTATAATATTTATTTTAGTTATCTGCTTGTTATTAGCGGAACATTTAATTTATAACATTGTCATCCATTCTTCTTCTTCTTAAAGTGCTATCTTCTTTTGAAGTTCGGCGATCATTAAGGCAACTTGCACTCTTGACACCGCGGCTCTAAAAAGCGAACGGGTGCTCTTTCCGAACCACTGGCGTAGGTTTTTGAGCCAGGATGTTCTTCTTCGGCCTACACTTCGCTTTCCTTGGATCTTGCCTTGTATGATGAGCTGCAGTCGTTCATATTTTGTGTTTCTCATTATGTGGCCTAGGTACTCTAGCTTTCTTTTCTTTACTGTATATAACACTTCTGTCTTTTTCTTCATGCGCTCTAATACTGTTAAATTTAATTTCATCCATTAAATTCTTCCAATTATTTAAATACCAATACTACTACTACTACTACTACTACGCCATAATAAACAGAAGAAAATATATCGATGAGATAAAAAATAAAATGTAGTGATGCATCGGTCAAATAAAACAGCAGACTTATCTAGCAAATAAAGAATGATCACCGCATGAGATGGGAACTTGCACCCTCATAATAAAGAATTCTAAAACTTATACAAGACACATTTTACTAAGTGAATGATGACGACGGAGAGACTTAGAGATACATCATTTTAGGGGGAGCGGTGGACCTTGTTGAAATGAAATAATAGTGACGATGAGAATACGTTCACTGGATACATTAACCGTAACAAGGCCGAGAATGACAACTCGTTTTAAGCTCGTCTAAGTGTACGTTACATCATCATCATTTATTTTATGAGTAGCTCTGAACGCCATAGTCAACATAGTAACTATGTAGATTTTGTATTTATTTACTTCGTAATAATAAAAATTGAATATATATATATATATATATATATATATATATATATATATATATATATATATATATATATATATGTGTGTGTGTAAGGTTATTAGACATAACGTCAAGATATGAACATTATTTCTAATCCCTTGTTTTTTGTTACGTAAAACAATCGAGTGGACATGAAAAATTCCAATCCCAGTTTATGCTGCTGGTAGATGTATACATCGACTAGTTTATGATTGAAATAAAATGAGCTCGACAATATCCGGTACTACTGCGAGCTGCGTGCAACCTTAACTTACAAAATTGTAAATTCAACGTGTACAATACAAATATTTAAATGCATCCTAGAATAAAATAAGTACACCATTTTAAAGTTACTTTCTCCTTATTATAAGCAAAGAAAATCCTTCTACTTATAAATACATCACGCTGCCGCGATAAATGTCTAGGGGCGCAGTCACCCGCGCCGTCTAAACGAATTTAAATAAAATCGGGTATTAAAATCTCCAGGCGATCTTGCCAAAATATACCTATGTCAGGAGAGATTTGAATGAAATAAAAATTCCTCACGCCCGTCGCATTATCGAGGGGCGGGACTCCTGTTTTCTTTTATAGCTGTCGTAAGGTATAATCTTCGAGAAAAATGCGATATTTAAATGAAGTGAATTCCTTGATGGGGGATCACCCGACACGAAGATTTGTCGGGTTACAAATCGATTTATTAATGCGAATGGTCTACTCAATTGCCTTTATAAATTAAATAAATGTTGCAACCTGGCAAAGATACAGCTATAGAGCAATATTATGAAAAGCATTATTGTAGTCGATAGTATTAACTATAATAGACGTTGTGGCAAGGATTATTGTGAATAGTAAAAATAAATGTTGCAACCTGGCAAAGATACAGCTAAAGAGCAATATTATGAAAAGCATTATTGTAGTTGATAGTATTAACTATAATAGATGTTGTAGCAAGGATTATTGTGAACAGTATAAATAAATGTTGCCACCTGGCAAAGATACAGCTAAAGAGCAATATTATGAAAAGCATTATTGTAGTTGATAGTATTAACTATAATAGATGTTGTAGCAAGGATTATTGTGAACAGTATAAATAAATGTTGCCACCTGGCAAAGATACAGCTAAAGACCAAAATTATGAAAAGCATTATTGTAGTTGATAGTATTAACTATAATAGACGTTGTAGCAAGGATTATTGTGAACAGTATAAATAAATGTTGCCACCTGGCAAAGATACAGCTAAAGAGCAATATTATGAAAAGCATTATTGTAGTTGATAGTATTAACTATAATAGACGTTGTAGCAAGGATTATTGTGAACAGTATAAATAAATGTTGCCACCTGGCAAAGATACAGCTAGAGAGCAATATTATGAAAAGCATTATTGTAGTCAGTAGTATTAACTATAATAGATGTTGTAGCAAGGATTATTGTGAACAGTATAAATAAATGTTGCCACCTGGCAAAGATACAGCTTGAGAGCAATATTATGAAAAGCATTATTGTAGTCGGTAGTATAACTATAATAGATGTAGGATTATTGTGAATAATATAAATGAAATATTTCGCTGACGGATGGTAAGCCGGTGTCGTGCGTAGTATAAACATTGTCAGTAATGAGGGCTTGCCGGGCGAGCGGCGCGCACGGCACAGCACCGCGGCCACGCGCCTGCCACGCGCGACACTTCTCTAATTGCCCTTCCATTGAGATTGTGACAATATTGGACAATCCAGTGAAAATAACACCGGACTATTGGGTGTAACGTTTGAGCCGACAATAATCTCTCATTTTAATAGATAAGTGGAGGCGGAGTCGAGTGATTTGTTGCAAGGGTCGGTTGGGTTTTTGTTAGGAACGAAAAATATCTTGTGACTTTACATTCCATTGTTATTATATCTACTATCTCGAGATGAACTGATGACCCGCCAACCTGTGACCATCCATTACAATTTTGATGGTGGAACTTTAACTTGTCCAAAGTGCTCTCATGCTTTTAGCAACCAGTTCGGGTACCCCAGCCACCAAAGAGTACATGAGAGGGCAGAAGACCTAAGCCATAAGTGAATGAAGTCTCATAGTTAAAATGCTTGTCCAGTGACACAGTCACCATAGCCGAAATCGGCCTGGACATCATCATATCTACTGATTCTAATCGCAGTAAGCCCTAAAAAGTAAGTCACCTGTATGATATTAAAAGAACCGCCTCTACTTTAATGTAGAAACAAACATGAAGGTGTCATCATAAGAATGACGTAAAAGATGTGATGTGAATACTTAAGTAGTCTGAATATCTTTTTACCTACCTGTACAAATGTAATAATTGGTCTGCCCAGCGCTATATCATTGTAAATTTTCATTTATTGAAAATAAGATAGTTTAAAAAAAAACAGTACTTCCGTAATCTCAGTGTAATAAAATTAAAAGTAATTAAGTCTGACAAAAGACAAACTACCACCAAGAGAAATAAAGAGAGCGAAACAAATGAGAAGAAGTCATTTGGGCGACCGCTGAATTGTGTTCGAGAGGATAATAAAAGGGAAGTCATCAGTGACACGCACAATAAACATCAACCTCCGGAATATCATAGATAACGGCGCGCGCCGCCGCACGGATCTCATTAGGAGGCCGCAGGGAAATTAAAAAGAAATCGGACGGCGAGGCCTCGGACGCGATTGCGACTCAAGAAAAACGACAGACCTCCCTCTCATAACATTACATACAGCTTCTCCGATTTTCCGCACAATTATTATTTTGTGGTCCGTAAGACGAACGCGGAAAGCTAGAATTTTATAGCTTATTTGCAACCCGCGATTTGTGTATAAAAATAACACTACTACATACATACATTGCTTTTTATAAATCTGACGGCGCATCGGAAATCGTGTCGATAAATATCGGATTGTAATTTCTGAACGTAACAGGGTTGCCACTCTGACGTAACGCCGAACACTGGAGAGGCGGCCATCTTGGGTCTGGACATCATTCGATTGTCGGTCGGCAGTGAGCGCGCACGCATCTACGTGTTCGGCGGACGTCATAGTTTCCTTCAGAAATTATTTCGTTAATCTTTTAATTTTAATTATATTGTAATGTTCGAATTTTATATTGCAAAAGTTCATTACTACACACAGTAATTATAAAGAGGTGATATTTTATTAAAATTACCTACTCCTCGTCCGATAAACCACGCCATTTGTTCAATTGCTCGTACAGTCATATGGAAAGTTACTTTAATGAGGCCCAAATCCCTATAAATCTAATAGCACAAATTGAATTTTATGCAATACCAAAAATTATATTTATGTCATCTCACCTAGTTATAAAAGAAATTTGGCTTATTGGAGATTTTACTTTAAATTACCTACAACATACTTTAATGGAAAAATCGTTTAGTTTAAATAATGAAACAGCCGCAGTAACTTAATTACTAGCTGTAAGCCAAGATACGTTTTTGCTGTGAAACAACAAAGTATTTCCTGTAACAGAAAGGTAACAATTGATTGCCTTATTCCGAAACAAATTTCTAGTCTTTGAACTTAGTAGATTTTCCAAGGCGGTAGGTAGAAATCTTGCATTTATGCAAAACAAAGGCAATCAAGGCTCGGACGAACAGAAGAAATGAGCTTCATTAAGCGACGGCGAAAACTTTAATAATGTAAGATGCAAAAAAGTCGACAAAAATGCTTAAGAAAATCTGACGACATAAAGGCTGTTGTAACTGGGGACTCGCCGTAAAATCATTAAGATGCTAATAAAAACTTCCTTTTGTTACACAGGGACGAACTCAGGAGCTGCCAGAAAATATTCAAATAAAAAACTCAATCGGGAAAGCGGGATAGGAAACGCTGCCCATGGTTATTCTCCAAAACATAATGAAGAGAATTAATGTAAATATTCTTTTTTTTATTCGGAACTTTCCGCCCTCCGGAAAGTTTTATTTTACAGCGCGTCGTTTAACGACCTCCCCTACTTATTGACATTCAATTCAGGGGAAATTGATTTATGAAGATTGTTGCCTTAATTGATAAAAAAGACGCTTGAAATACTTTTAAACATTTCTTACTTATTGCCTGATGTAAAAATGTTACCTAACTTTGACAATTGTAATCGTGCAAATTATTTTAAATTTATAATGATTATAAGACTCATTATTAGATATGTAAAGTAAAACGATTTCAAAACATCGAAACTGTATTTTGATTTAGCATTATGAATTGTTAAGCTTTTTGATTGTTGCTTGTCAGGTGCAGAAGTGAGGGGAACAATGGGTTTGTATTGTTGCATTATTGAGAAGTCGTGACAGCAAACGGGGGGGGCGTTGCAGCTGCAGGCGGCTGACTGACTGCGACCTCAATGGTGCACTCGACGTGGACACCCGGAACAAATGTCAACAATTTTTTTTCAGTCTGAATACATAAACAGGAATGAATACAATTACCACAGCAAAAAGAAAATGACAATCGTAATTCAACTTAATTTCGGTTTAATTTGGCTCAAAAATAATGTAACAGATTATTGCATGGTCTATGTCATTGTTATTGTTTACATTCGTCTTTTTGCCTTTAAATAAAATTAATTATATAAGCTGAGACTCGAAAGAAGATATTGGGTTCAGTTTTATTTTATAAGATTAAGGATATTTGTTTGGCATATTCATGAGCAATGTAAACATAAATAAATGTCGTTTAAAATTATTAAAACTATCGTGAGACATTATCAATAAACTTTTTATGAAACGGCTTTACTCACGTTCGCGTTTTTCTCGGTGTTTTATACCGACAAGTTTCGGACCTGTCGGAGGGCCTTCTTAAGAAGTTTATACATATCGTTTGTTTATTGATTATGAAGATAAACTGCTATTTGCACTAAATACTTATGGACATCTTTGATTTATCCAAAATATCGTAGAAAAAGTCACATTATTGTTCACGTCCCATAAAAATAAGTTGTCACTGTCCTTATCCCGGCCCGTATTTTTATTTCATCCTTAATTGCTTAACAATTCTTTATTCGATTGCAATTATACTGTTGCTCGACTTCATCGAATAAAAGAAGCCTTTTTCCTTCGCGTGCAATTAAAATTTATGGATTCGGTTAAACGTAATCTATATGTTTTTGTCGACACCAAAAGCAACACATACATACGGAAATGCAAGCAATCATTAGACTATCTTACACACATTAAGAAGTCCCACACGGAGCCCTAATAAGCAATCACATACTTTATTGAAAATTTATCGTATCTATTACAAGATTCACATTAAACTACCCAGAAAATCCTTAACCTAAGCTTTAAGCTTATAAAAGCTCGGCGCTAATGGCCGGATACCGGAAATTGCGCTCTCATATATCTCCCGACAGATTTATGAAAGTACACACACATGAGCCGGTGTCTCCTCGCACACACAAGGGGTAAGAAGTACAGGTCATGGTATTACACACACACACAGCTTTATTTTCGCTCCACTTGAACACTTATTAATTTAATCTAACATATTTTTAGAGCGTCGTTATTCGCTAGTTCAATTTAAGTAGAATATTCTGAAAAAGTGATGGATATTCTTATTAAGTTTTCGATTTTACCCGCCCATATGCCTTATAAGGGTCACGTTCAATTTATTGTTTATATGGGTAATGCTACGGACGTCGCCGCTCTTAGGACTACGGCGTAGCTGCGTAGCGGATAATCCGCGTCCAACGGGCGCACTCTCACGCCTCTTCCTGCGTAGCTAGTAATATGATGGTATTTCCCTGTCAAGTTTAATTCGTTTAACAAATCTAAATAATGAATGTAGAAATTAAAATATTCAAATGATTAATATTTAAAAACAAACCGTAATGCCCTATTCATTTGATTTATATTTAAATTGTTTAACTGTGTCATAGAAACTTTGATTTTATTTTAAAACCTGATACACGAAAAGACAATGTGATAGTTTAACAGGATAAAAGATGTACAGGCCAGCTTAACTCATAAGAAGTTCTCTTACAGTTTACCTTGCGACAGTGAAAGTTCGTTGCCGGTATATTAGTGTAGCGTATGTTGTTTCGGAACTATGCTGTCTTTAAAACAAACTCGTGACATGTTACACCACTTTTGTACTGAATCAATTTATTCTCAGAAAGAAAATAAGGTGTTTATACTACTGGACGCTGTTTTT
Source organism: Papilio elwesi (assembly GCA_029849275.1). NCBI lineage: Eukaryota > Metazoa > Arthropoda > Insecta > Lepidoptera > Papilionidae > Papilio > Papilio elwesi. Next base: position 7,838,212 of record CM056687.1, on the reverse strand, counting down.
TTAGGATCCTAATCTTTTTCCAGCGTATCCCGTCTTAGCCCCGGCCGACACGTACTGGCCATTGTGACGTCGAATACGTCTTCCGCGTCGCTTCTTATATGAACGTTACAAGTGCTTTCTAAATAATCTAAGTCCAGCTGAAGAGAGCGTATTGTATTGACATAGTGGAGTGGTGGCCGGCCGTATAATGCCCAGCGTGTGTGTGGGTTACGTCCGGATGCTGTGTGCGCGTGTGTGACCACGCTTGATAGAATAAGCAAGTCGCTTGCGAGGGGCGGGGAGGAGACGCAGGAGGGGGAGTGGACACCCTGCGAATATCTTCAAGACTGGACCTCCACCGCCCCCTGCCCACTACACATCTTCTACGGCACTTCTCGTAGCCACATCGCGTTGTAATGGCTTTTCACGTACTTTATGAGGATTGATTATTATTGAAGAAAATTAATTTGTAATGTTTAATTCATGAACAGATTTTTTATATCAGGTGTTTTTTATCAAGATTTTCTTATTAGAAGACACAATTTAGTGCACAACATCGTCAGAACTCAATCGTCGTTAGTAGAATATCAAAAATAACATTATATTGTTCTCAAATCTCTTTTTATCAGTATTGTTTAAAATATAAAACGTATGTGAATTAATAACAAAGTAATTGAACAGAAAACCAATAAATATTTTCGAACACGTATTTTTATTATACTCAAAATTTTTTTGCCTTTGAAAATATCATCGATCTCACTTTTAATAAAAAAAACTGAAATGAAATGCACTTGTTCCTGCATAGTCTGCGAGTATGTGAAACACGTACATAGGTACGCCGGCTTATTAAGTTGGTTAAAATGTCAGGACGCTGCGCCGCCGAGGCCAATCATATTAACGAGCCGAGGCAGCGCTTGCTGGCATCTGCCTCGCTCCGCTTAGGTCACTATTCCACTACCAATTTTCGACTACTCGTAAAAGTGTAGAAATCCGCAAAATCGACTGTCAATTCCTTGACAAGTCTTTGGAATCAACAGTTATAATATTCATTTGCATTGCGCTAGGAGTCATAAAAATGACATTACCCCGTGTGTCACTCATTTATATCGCATTGTTCAGTTTCGAAATTTACTTACAAGTACCTTAAATATTATTTATCATCCCAACATTACTTTAAAATTTGTTTGGTAGTTTTTTACAGAAGAATGTGGTAAACGAGTATCCGGTTCACCCAATATTAAGTGACCGTTCTCATAGGCGTCTGCAACAAGCTAATGCGTTGCAGACGCGTTCCCTGCCTTCAGATACGAGGACTTTTTCTTTTCCTGTTCATCCCATACCCCATTAAATCCTCTTCCCCTTCCTATCCTTTACTTTTTAGAAAAGGGTCAGAAATTACGGTCAGAATTTGGCCGCTGGCACCCCACTCATCAACCGAAACGCAGAATATTTCTACTTCGCGCCTGTTTTCTATGAGGTCATGGTATTTCATCGGTCGAGCTGGCCCATTCGTCCAAAAAATGTTGTTGTTACGGGCTCTCCCATTGCCAACACTTACTGTCAAAATTCTACCACTGTCGTACAACGTAACAATACGTATTTTTAAGAAATCTAAAATCGGTACGAACTTTATAAGGATTGATCGGATGATTGTAACGTCTTTACAAATCAATAGTGTAAAATTAGATGCTAGTATAGCCTAGCGTCAAGTTCTGCTACTTATAATCTGAGGTTCGTATAGTAGACCAGAGTAAGAATAAAGGGCTATGATATGATGATGATGAAAAGATATGCTTTCGTGACCCGTGACTTCATAAAAAGTTCAAAAAGGCATGAAAGTTTTTTTCGATTTAAATATATTAGAGAATACTAAAGAAATATATTGAAAGTATTTTTATAGTACGCGAAAAACTTTACCTTCTGTACTCACTTCAGAACAATAGACTCTGTTTTGTAAAAAACATAGCAATAATTTGAAGAGAACGTCGGCCACCGGTACGCGGCGCGTCGGCTTTAAGTTATGTCGGAATACTTTCAGGAGCGGGCGCGGGCGGCCGCTATGAGTAGATTTACAATACATACACCAAACAAAGAAAAAGGAATCTTGTTGCGGAAAAACTTCCACTTTTGTTCGCCTCCAAGTACTCGTACGTTACGTTACGGTTGGTACGAATACCAATATTATTTTAAGAACATCTATTTAAAGAAATTTCGTATACTATTCCCATTCATTTTAAATGATAATAATTAGATATAAAACACACATGTTGCATCACTTTCACATAGAATTATTTAGTAGTTATTAAATAAAAATAAGCAAAACCAGTAATAGCTAGTCGATTAAGAGTTTGACGTGGAAAATTGCGTATAGCCTCGCATATTTTTCCAGTAGAGCTAATCAGGTGAATTAGTTTTTTTTATAATATATATGTACCCTTTTGTGCTCTCTTTTTTTAACTTCAACCAGCGGTCCTTCAGTTGATTTAAGTACTATTGCAGCAGTTTTGAAAGTATTACTTTACCATTAACAAATATCATTTCGCGGCCCAGTTTGCAGGTATAGTCTGAACCGCATTAGGTTCAGGCGCGTCTCGAGGCGTCTCAGCGCCGCGGGCCGTATTCGCGCCACCTGCTATATAATTGGACTTCAAAACTGCTCACTCGCAGATCCCCAATACTTCCGCCTCGCCGGCTCGCCGCACGCCGCACGCCGCCCTCCTATTTATTTTGTCTGCGTTGTCTTTGCCGCTGTCAGGGCCGCCTTTTGAACGCTTTTCTATCTAAGGAATTACTACTGCTGCGATATCGATCGTGGAGTAAGACATAACTCGATACGTTGTTTACTTTAGTGCTTATTTTGTTTTTCAAAAATAGTTTAAGTTTAAAAAAAAAAATTGGGAAAAGTTACACACTGTTACTGTGTATATTGATAAAGAATTTGCTAGAATTATGTAATGTAAAGTTTTTTTTTTCTGTATTAATGTGAATGTGAATATCTATGGGTCGCCCAATTAATACCCAGAAATTTTTTATCCATTTCTCACCAGAATTTAAGAAAATACAGAGCAATACGTCTCAAATGAAACACATAACCTGCTTTCTCCTATAAGATAATAATGATTATTATAAAACAGCTTTTAAAACTAAAAAAACACGTGAAAAAAAAACGGTAGCGCAGCCCTAACAACTAGGATATTGTATGCAAATAATGAGAATGAGAAAGATCCTCAAACGAAATGTGGTCAAAATAAATGTTGAACACGGGAATGTAAAACGAAATCCCTGAAACAGTTCATGCAAATACGAGTGCCGTTTTCGTCCACTCGGGAAGCAAATCAAGAAAGAGTCTCAAGACGGCGGTCGAGCGACATTCACGCCTCAATCAACTGCCAGTTACGAACCTTTGTACGACGAATTCCCTCTAACGCTCGTGAAGATACCGCACCGTAACATTTAAATATATTGCTCGATTGAATTTAGTCAAAACGACCAACTAAATTTCTTTTATAACAAAATTGCACGATTCTAATGTATATAGTACATACAATAAATCAGAATAGAAATGACGAATGTTCTTGAGTTATATGAAAAGACGTAAGGACGATATTCCAAATATGAAAATAAAGAAAGTAAGCTCTCCCTGGCCGTTCCTCCAATCGCGCACCTCGCTTTTATTACATCCATAAATTCATCATATCGCAGCGAATGCGGGGCTCGCCATTGGCCGCGCGAGCGAGACTGCGATGCTTCTCACTCGCACCTCCTTCATATTAATATTGAATTTTTCTCAACCCCCCTGCGCCACCCTCGCGGGAGGCTCTACACTCGCTCGCCCCCGTATTGTTGTTATCTTTAATGTTGTGGAAAACGCGTTTTCTTGTGTCGTTAACTTTTATATTGCACGAGTGATACTTTTACGAGTTGGATACATAACTTATGCTAGGTTCGAATGTACACAAGTATACTAAGTTACACATAAATGTAGAGAAAACAAACTTGTGTATGAAAGCAGAGAAAATTCGCAAAAACGACAATCAAAAAGTTCCTTCGATGAAATAGCCCGACGACCCCGACCTACATCGCTGCGATCAACGTACTATCGAGCTACAATTTGTAGTTAATCACGCTATGAATTGAAGAGTTTGTGTCATTATTTTACAACTTAATTGTTTATGAAGTATAATTCCTAAATGCCAATAGTCAAGGTAGCATTTGTAAATGCAAATGACGGATAATTTGTCTTTAATTTATTACATTGTTATTCGAACCTTTTAAACGTAGGTTATCTGTTACATTTAATTAACATCAAGTCAGCGGACTAGCAATAGAATGCAATCAAGCGGTGCTCCTGATTATATTCGACATAAATTGCACTATATTTCATTGCTTTCCTTCTGTTAAGTCAAAAGCAAAATAGAAACAAAGAGCATAATAAATTAATCACTCCGTAAAGGGGTCGCTGCTCCCCCTTTAACGTTTTCCTTTAATGCATTGTCTGCTGGCAAAATTAAAAAGAGGAAAAAACCTATCTCCGGTTAGAGGCGACATTGACTTTCGGCTGCCAAATTTTTCCTTTATAATAAACAAAGCAAGTAAAACCTTTGCTTATGTTTACAAACATAATTACGTTACCATCTCCGTAATGTAATAATGGCCAGATTATGTATTATTATTGTATTTTTATGCGATGAATAAAAATGCACTGGTGTGACTTAAACTTGTTTTATTTTTATATATTTTTTAATATTACGTTTTGAATAACAATCTCTAAATTAGGTTTTTCACGTCTCGTTTTAGTGACGCTCAAAGGTAAAATTGAAGCATCTGCGACACCGTCATAGATAACGCAAAGAACAACACTGCCATAGATAATACATTTTTCCCTTTTATAAAAAAAAGTTATACAAAAACAAATATGTTGTTATTGTCCTTTGTCCCCCTTTTACTATCTACTCTTAATGAATGCCATCATATCGTGAGCAGATATACCTATTGCACCTACACACAGAGACACACACACACACACACTACATTCTTTGTAGGAATCTTACAGCAATCACCAAATTATTGATATTTGTCTGTTTGTCGATTTGTGTGTTTGTCTGTGCGCTTGTTACCAGCAATCTCAGAAACGGCTTAACCGATTTGGGTGCGGTTTTCATTAATGTATTGTGGTAAGCTTCGCTTAACAATTTGTGTTTGTTTTGTCTCAATTAATAAAAAAGTTATATCAATTTAAAGAACCATGTCATCTGTTCGATAAAAATGCCATAAGATAACTGTTCAGTTTAATAGGTTGAACTTTTAGTTTTATATATATTATTAGTTATATTACGATCTTTAAAATGATGATGACTGAACGTTTATCACGGGGTCCCATCCCATAGAAAACAAAAATAGTTTATTCCTTAGAAATGACGTTACGAGTACCTGTGCACAAATTAAGAAACAAAATGTGGCAATATACAATTCGAAAAGCAAAAGGTAACTCAAAAGTAACTAAATTTATCATTACTTTTAATATCAAATAACAACACATTAAAATCAACTTTTGTCATTTTCATCATTATGTATAAAACCCTAGCGGAAAAAACGCAAACTAGTACGATTATCAATTCTCCGTTACTTTGAACTAAATGCCGCTTATAAATCAATAACAATTTTCTCAATACTATTTGGCCTTATAAAAAAGTGTAAAGACTCTTAAAAATGATTTAACAGTAAAGTTTTGAAAGAAAATCTATGCATATAATAAAAATGTAACTGATCGCTGTCTGATCGTTGACTTTAACAAAGCGTTCGACACACTAGAACATGAGTATATATGGGACGCTCTAAGAAGACAAGGGGTGCTAGCAAAATACTTACGAATAATTAAAAACGTATATACAGCGATCACAGCACAAGAATCTAGGGGTATCTTCCTATTAAAAGAGGTGTACGCCAAGGAGATCCTACATCACCTAAATTATTTTCAGCAGTGCTGGAGATGATCTTCAGGAATCTAAACTGGACCAAAAATGGTCTAAAATATAAATGGCGAAAATCTCAACCATCTACGCTTCGCGGATGCTTTGGTTTGGTTCTCAGAGAACGCAGGAACTCTGGGACTAATGTTGCAGCAACTATCCGATGATAATTTTAAGTTAAATACCAAAATTATGACGAATTCTCAACAATCGGTTACCAACGAACAAATAACAGTAAATAACGAAACAATAGAATATGTAAATGAATTAAATTTGGGCCAACTTATCTACAGATGATTTGATGAGTAAAGAAATAGATCGAAGACTTATACTTGGAAACGGTTTTGGTCTCTTAGGGCAATAATGAAGGATAAAGATATGCCAATGAAAGAAAAAATATACGAAATATGCATTATGCCATGACTGCTATACGGGTGCCAGACATGGCCGTAGAAGAAAGTAAATTGAATGGCTGCCAAAATGCAATAGAAAGGAGTATTTTAGGTATAAAAAGAATGAATAGAGTGAAATTCTTCTTCTTATAATATCATTTCGTTTAAGTAAAATTGCAGGGCGGGTGAAACCTCGGGACACAGGTAGTATAGGATTTAAAGCTATTGCGTTTTACAAATTTTCCCATAAGCCATTTTCTACTAATATCTTTCGGAAATCAAATATTTTGCCCTATCACACAAACATTTGTTTAGGCCTAGTTTTTGAGTTATGATTCTTTACATTTCTATTGACAGTCTTATCAAATTATTTCTTAAAATATTCATTTAATTTTCGTTCTAAATATAGCTAATATACATAGCTAACTGGCAATTTTATTTTCATATTTCTGTTCATTACTAGTTCTGCTGGGGAAAGGTTGGTGCTTGAGACAGGAAATTATCTATATCGAAGAAGGGCAACTCTATAAGTCAGACTTATCTTCGCTACATTTATACATAATTTTCTTTGCCGTCTGTATAGCCCTTTCTGCCATACCATTCTATTGAGGATTCGTCGGGCTTGTATAAGTGAACTTAAATCTCCATTCTTTTGCAAACTTTTTGCATTCTAACGAGTCAAATAGTACATGTACACAATTTCTATTGTTTGTACATAGCTTCTTTATCACAACTTTATAATTGCGCAAAATGTTACTGTGTGTGTATTACTGATCATATAGTATGGCTATTTTGTACGTAGGTTTGGTCAACCTTTTAAGTCTCAGCACCAAAATCGAACGAGGAAAGAAAGGTAAAAATGTGTAAACTATTGAATAAGCAGAACTAACGTCTACTGTCTTATAACGATAAGCGGTTAACACCGTGCTACACAACGAATAAGGCGTACAACATTTTGGATTATGTCTAACGTACATATAAAACTATAGATTTAATTAATTTTAAATGTGTTGGAATGTAATTTATAAGTAGAACGATTTCATAGCATAAAAGAAAATACACGATATCTTAGATTCCTTCCCTTATATTTCAAAGCTCAAAAGAAATCGCTAGCAATATCTGTCTGAAAATATATCGGATTGCTTTGTCGCAGCTTTGGAAATCGAAATCTATTTTCCTTCAAATCTAAGTGAATCCCGTGCGGATTGGAAATGTACCCTTTACCTACCGCCGGGCGAGGCAATTGATATTCCAACAATACAATGTATGAATAAAATATAAACTGAGTTGCTATCAGACGTGTACGGTGCAATCGCCGCATAGATTTAGGTGAAATCCCTTGTTAGTTTTTCTTTTTATGTAAAGCCTCTTTTTAGTTTGGGAAAAGAGTTGTCTTGTTATTGTTTAGTTATTGATAAAAAGGAAAGTGTAACAATATTTGTTTGGCTTCATATGGGTAAGAAGACTTAATTTTTAAAACTTTCCGATTGATAACTAATGAAAAAGAAACTCTATTCGTACGTACGAACGATTCTTTTTGATTGCCATTAAAGTTATCGTCGTATCGTCAAGTTATAATATAGGCGACAAGTTTTCAGTTCTTCATATTTTATATCTAATAATAAATGAGCAAGTTTCGATCTCAACTCTTCCGAATCGTGAGAGAGGTTCGTCAACGTACACACAATTGGCACATACAAAAGAAAATTCAATAAAAACTATCAAATTGCAATCAAGAATTTATGTACTTTATTGTAAACATTCTTGAAATCGTTTGAAACGGAAACATTGTTGTTACCCGAATCCCCCAATCATTTCGCTGTCGCAGAGTTATTTAATACGAGTGACCCCCCATTGCCTATTCTTACCGCGCACACAGTAAATGTATTGGACGCATCTGCCGGACATTTGTGTCGTAAACGTACAAATGCATCAAATTAAATAATTTAATTAATGGTTTTTGTAAATATTGACAAAGATTTTGTTAACTAAAAACCTGAGCAACATTATTGGAAAGGAATAACATCGGAATGAACTCCGCGACAGACCACTGAGTGTCGATTATTACAATTTGTTTAATTAGGACGTCAGGTTCAGATATCTCGATATCTTTTTGTACTGACGCAGGGTTCCTGGACAATATGTTTTTAATAACATGTTAGGTATTTATCTTCACGAAGAATATGAAACAAAATATATCATTTTTTCTAAGTAGTAGCGTGTAAAAATAGATTTAGTGAAATTCGCGATTATCTAGTACAAAAAGTCAAGGAACTTTGCATTGAGATAGTGATCCTAAAACGCGTACAACTGAGAAGAGCATTTGCTACGACGATTAAGCATAAATAGGTATTTATTTATTTATATAAACGTAAAGCGAGGTAGAAAACTTTATAAAAAAATATGGAAGCACCCTATCTATAATCGGATCACTGCTCTAACAAAAGGGCCCGAGTCGCATGGATCTATACAGTTTAGTTAGGTTTAGTAGAGGAAATTTCTTTCTTGACAGTAATCACACACTGTTGAGAGATCACTAATCATAGCTTGTAACTACTTAAATGTCAATGACAATTACAAAATGATGAGTCTCAGTCACCTCAGGAAAAAAATACTATATTTTGGTTATTATGTTTATGTATATATATATATATATATATATATATATATATATATATATATATTATATTTATTCAGTCAATATTAGATAAGTTTTTTATAATGTTTGTTATGTTAAACATAATCATTACGCAATTGACAAATGTCGTATCATCATAACGTGATCTGCAAGAAACGTTTAGTATGTTTAGAGGAAGTCTCTCTCTAGGAAGTCCATGCTCTTTTTATTGCAACCGTACGAGTGCGAGTCATAGTTACGTTTAACTAAAGCATTTTATACGCAGTTTCGCGAACAGTAAAAATTTTGAGCGAGGCACGCAGTGGCCGTTATCTTCCTACATCTTAAATAAAATAGCGTAGCGTAGTACTATATAGCCGGTATCTTATGAATTAAATATGAGCGCTTTATTCGATTCCGTAGTCCCTCGATATCTGATAATAAAAAAGAAATTTATCGCACACATGGAAGCGAGAAGTCGAGGCCGGGCCTCATCGACCGATATTTTTTACGCGTCGTCCGCCGACAATCACTTCATAGCGACCCCTGTCCGAGCGTTCGATGACAGAATTATTTATCAGTTTGAAAAATGACGGGAAATTGAATGTAGTCGCAATGTTTACAACGCATTTTCTGTTCGGTGTCCTCGGGGGCTCCTTCCCCCGCGTTCCGATGTCCACTTTTCAAAGAGGCCGCTCGGACGAGGGTCGAAAAAGTGTCCCCAGAGTAAAAAATAAAAAAAATAAATATATATTGTATCTTTCTTCGTTCACGAATATAACGTGCATACGGTCGATGACAAAAGAAATGCCGTCTGGGGCGAGACGTGAGAGCTGAGACGAGATGGTTTATACTTTATTCATTTCGCTGGTATAATTGTTTTGCGCTGTGGGACAGCATTACGCTATGACGCAATCTATTTGAGTGACCCGGAGCGACATGTCCGCCTGTGCGGGCGCGCGGTGCCGAGGGACATCTACGATACTTCTTACGAGTTCACATGTATTGAATTATCCAGTTGTGATACAACTTCAGAAACATCAAGAGCTCAAAGGGAATTGATTTCAATACTCTTATCTACTTGGACCGCGATGGACTTAGATATTGTTATGTCAAATTTTATTTTATTTTATTTACATAATTTAAGAAGAAACAAAGCGTCTTTAACAACATCACTACATAATTTTTGTTGAATTCTATCGGACGCATATCGCGCTGCTAAAAAAAACTTGTAGGTATCCTGGATGTTGCTTTTAAAGGATGTCTCAACTCGACATGACCTGACATGAATGGAAACGTTGTGCTTCTCGTCAATCATAGAGTTAGACGCAAACTAATTCCTATCCTTTTAAGACCATTGCAACTGCATTACAATGTTCATTACAATTATGACATGTAGCATCCACTGAGTTACAAAATTCCTTGCATGTTGCCTGCACAACTCACCTGATACGATTTCCATAAAAGGAACGGACGTTGAGTCATTTCGAAAATCATTACTTTAGGAATTTTCTTTTAAATAAATACATAACCCATGTATTATTCGACTTTTCTTTGCAGCACATATACATATAAGAGTTACTGCAGACGCCAAAGAAACCAACGTCTATTACGAGAAAATAAGGTCCCGAGCAAATGTTATCTGAGAACCTGTAGCTTAGTTAATGAAGGTTAGGCTTAATAAATAGGCAAATCGCCTTCTGCGTTCTGACTCATCAAGTCTAGTGTAAGAATAGATACTTTCTCATGGTAGACAGTGACAAATCATTCACAAAAGTCAACTAGCCGAGAAAAGATAGTGTAATCCAGCAGTGGGATCCTAAAATCTAATTGATGAATGAATAATTTTTGAGTGAATATTGTTTTTAATAAATGTGCACCTATACAGCCACGATGTACCTATTAATTTAATTACATACTATTAACAGTTGTTCAATTAACTTAATCCACGAGACACGAGACCTAATTCGAATGAGGGAAATACATACACGCCCATACTTTTTATTACTGGTTGGAACATATAGATGTAGTATATCCATGTATATATGTATAATAACAGCCATGGCCGCTCGTAAAAATGTTTTATTCACCCCATACGGCGTCGTAAAAGCCGTAATAACGCGAGAAGGTATCGTGGAAGCAATTACCGATCTGTTATAGTTTGTTACAAAGGCGCTTGTTTATTATCGTTTTATTACCCGCACGTTCATCGAACAAGGACGACGTTTAATTCAATATATATGTAATACGCTTTTATATTGCGAATTAAAATGTGCTTTAAATTAATCAATACCTAGTTTAATTCTATTTCTTTTGGGTAAACAATCAATATAATATTTTCCACAAAGTGGCTTGTAAATAACATATTCTAACAATGCTAATGATGACATGACAAACGTCTTGACTTATGATTGGACCATGCTCCTCCTCCTCTCGGAGGAGATAACCCCAGCTATCATCGCACCCTATTATAATCATAACGAAATATCATAAGCCCGCCCGCCCACGAACACTGCCGCCTGCGTTCGCCGCCGCCCGCCTACAATATCATAACGACTCGCCATTGGCTGATATAACGTGAAATAATATCATAACAAGTCCGGATTGGGCGAGGGTGTAAGGAACCTCACTCGCGCCGCGGCCCTCGTCTCATTAAAGGTTAGTGCACCGAAGTCGTCGACGTTGCTTATGATAAGCTGTAGGTTCATATGTATCGCGATACCTTCCCTCGATAAAATATGTCGGGAGCGGCCGCCACCCGCTCGAGTATGAACGGTAGGAAATGCCAACCGCCGACCACCCGAGCCGGATCAATAATAATACTCGCCCATATCTGCAGTGGACTGGATCTGCTTGAGAAAGCGACCGGCCTGAAACCCCCCGCGTGCCGCCCCGTCCCTCCGCCCGTGCGCCTGCCGCTACACAAACAATATAAATCATTTTCCCGCCGATAAAGCGGCGACCACACTCGACGCGCCACTTCCGGCTCGTTTTCATCTCTCTTTAGAAACTATGTATAGATATAGTACGCTCAATTTTTATTTTACAAAACTGAAAAATATTTATATCAATATTTTCTTTGTGCACTATTAAAATTTTTGTAATATAACTTTTACGACGTAAGCTGCTACTGCGTGGATAGGCTAAGAATCAGCGTTTTCTTTTTTGATCTTGTATATTTTCACATACTAGTTGGTCACCTAAGAGCCTCCTCCCACGCCCATGTTTGCAACTGAAATGCTCTAAACTTTCCCTCGTTTCCACCTTTTCTTTCCGTTGTCAAAGTCTTTTTCAATTTCGATATGACGTTGGGCTTCTTAACAGCCCAGTTTACCGATTAAAAAAAATACCACATCAGGTTTTGCCACATGAAGATTTATGTGGACAAAACCGGAATGCTGCTATTGCAAAGTAACTAAACAGTATTCGCTAAAAAATTTAATACTCTTTTTACAACGCACTACGCAATTTTGGCGTATACACAAGGCTTTGTGATTTATAGATAATTGATTCGAATTAATTTAGAATAAGATATATGTATGTATTTGTATTGTAAAACAAGTTCTCCTATGTGCCATGGTCGAGTCCAAGTTTCATTACGTACGTGCTGTACGCTGTCGATGTTACCGGCGGCAATACAGAGCAGGCGAACTTTGCACAATTTATCAAATTGAGTTAGTGAGGGGCAATATCGCACAGCGAACGCAATATTGCAGCGCGTGACCGCGTCTGCAATACGCGCTCAATACATCGGCCGGCGCCGCGCCGGGCACGTCCGCCGCCCGCCCGCCCGTCTTCGGCCGCCTGCCTGCCACCCACCCGCTGCCGCCCGCCGCCCAGCTGACCACCTAGATGTTTAGCTAACAATGCCTCGCCGTCCCGCTCGCTCCGCCGCCGAGAGCGCCGCGCTCGCCTCCGGTCATTGCTATATTTATTGGCGACGCTCATAAGTACGCGGGTCAGGTTATAAGTTTCCACGAAATGAACGACCGAGGCACGTAGGAGGCGAGCGCCCGCCGCGCTTAACAAGAAACCACCTCCGCCCGGACTCGGCGGGGAGGCCACCCCACGCTCGCCGGCGTTATAATTAAAAAACAAAGGCATACAAAGCCACTCAGCCTCTTGGCCGCTGCCGCTGCCACTTGCTCTAACTCCGGCGAAAAGTGCATTGACTTTAAGGAGAATTCAATAAAAGACTCGAATACAATGTAACGATATGATGCCATCACTGAATTACACTTTAACAAATATTGGTTACATCCGAATATTATATAATCGGTTATGTTATGTTAATACTAAGAATTATGTTTATTTTTAGCTTTAATTAAACTCATCATAGCTCCGAATATTGTCAGCTGAATAATAGTTAGACAAAAACATTTATGAAGTGAAAACTTTCTATCTATCCGTCGTTTCAGTTACGTAGATGACATTTGGTAGGAGAAAATCTTGTAGGTTCGCGTGAGCAACATGCTCAACACACGTCAGCAACGTGCTTATTTGAATTTGGAACAGTTTCAAGGATTTTTTTCATTTTTTTTTCTTCATATTTAGTTTATAAATTTTACTGTTAAGGTGCAAGGGTTTATTTTTGTTGATTATTTATTTATTTTTGAACTAGTGTCGCGCCTTCCCACCTATTTTGAGCTTATCTTGTTTACATTTTCGTCATCACACGATACGAGTACTATTACGTTTGTAGGAGAAACATTTACATTTGGTAATACGTAGAGATCATACTTCCATTTGCAATTTTTTCTTGAATAGTGTGCACTATATATAGTGCCTTTTCAAAAGCTGCGCTCTTTTCTAAAAGTTTACTGAGGAGTTTTAAACAGATATATTTATTTGAAAGACATTATAATTTTCATTCACAATTTTCAAGGAAAATCAATTAAGAACAAGCCAAAAAGAAAGCACGGTTTTTACCTTCCATTTTTCTTTTGGGCTTGAGCGCTTTCCGCTTCGCCGGTCGCCCGTCGCCGGTCGCCGGTCGTCTCGCAATTTTGAAAATGCATCCTTATATTGTACCTTCATGCTGACAAAACTTGAATGCAGTAAATGTAAAAGATGCAACCTGCTATTTAAAAGTATTTGAAAAATATTTTCTGCAACGTATGATGTATTTTATGTACCTTAATCTTATATTAGCCTTAATACACCTTACTTTTATTTCTGTACAAGTAACAACAAATTTAATTTAAAAAATGTGAATTGTTTTTTTATTTTCTTCTTAAAAAAACAATTTGACATAAACATAAAGAAATTCATACCGGAATGGACACAAAAGCCTACCGGACGTTAAATGATAGCATCTACAAATTCAGAACAAAGAAGATAAAGGAGTGCCCCTGGTTATTGTCTAGAAGACTTTACTATTATTTTAATCTTTATAAACATAGGAAGGAACCATTCTTGTCAATTCATTTAGAAATGGTGTTGAAACTATGTAATAAAACAATATAACTTACACTGCAGGAAAGTTATATTGTTTTATTTATTAAATGAAAATAAAACAAATGTATTTATAAATAGTCAAGGTATTCTTTATAAATAAGGACGGACCTCAGCCGTGCTCATCACAATTCGTGCGGCTCGCTCCTATTACAAATACCATTACGTAGTTCGCAGATGACCGCACGGTTTTATAATGCGAAGGCATCGTCGTCCGGCGGCGCCCCGCACCGCCGCGCGGCCCCCCCTCAACCCTCGCCCGCTCCCTTGACCATCGACCGACAATTGTAAATGGCACATAAAATAAATGAATGTGCAGCGGGACTCGCCTCTGCAGCAGACAATATAAATTACGACCGGACGATTATATTCAAGTGGGAATGAAGCGTTTTCCTTCGGATACACTTTACATTATTCGCCGAAAAGACATCATTACAAGGGAATTGGAACTCCTTAATCCAAATTGTTACTTTCAACACGTTTACTCGATACATATAAAAGATGAACACTAATAGTTCGTCTTACTAAGACCAATAACAAAATTAAAAGTTAATATTATGGGTGGTGGTTTTGATCAACATTACCACATTTTTTTATAGAAGAAGGTAAACGAGCAAGCGGGTAACCTGATGTTAATTAAACATTTCTACCAAAGACAGCCGCAATGATCAGATGACTTGCCAACACGCCGCGGGACCGCTCGTGTACATTAGACAAACTTTATGCAAATAGACAAACTATGGGTTACACTTTTTTTAATAAAAGAAAATGGCAAACGAGCATTCATTTTACCTGATATTACGTTACTACTACCCATAGGCATCTACAGCAAGCTAATGAGTTGCAGATGCGTTGCCTACCTTTAATGGATATGGGGATAAACAGAAAAAACGATATTTCCTTTTCCTGTCCATCCCCTCCCCCGTCAAATCCTCTTCTCCTTCGCATTTCTCTTATACCGGGATAGGAAGGGGAATAGGACTAGAATTGGGCCTCCGGCACCTCACTCGCGCCACACACACAGAATTCTTTTACTTCACGCCTGTCTTCTGTTGGGTCGTGGTATTTCACCGGTCGAGCCAGCCCATTCGTGCAATAAACGTTGTTGTTGCGGCGTCTTCCACTGTTAAATGTCAGAAAAGGATAAGGGGAAGCAATGGTAAGGGGTAGCTATGGCATAAATATGTTAAAAAAAATACCGAAATCAAAACTCCCTGTTTAAAAATTATATTTCTAATAATTCCTACTATGATCTTGAGGATAATTATGCTACCTTTCCAGAAGAGAAAACTTATATCCGGCAGGAAATTAACAACTAAGATGCCACTATTATTTAACACTAATATACGTTTTTAATGGCATACATTTTCTCAGACTACAACGTTATGGTTTGCTGAACATGGATAAGTTGCTTGCATTTATATTAATCGAGTAAAAAAGTAAAATAATTAATTAAAAGATAAGAAAGTATGAACTTAAAAGTTACAAATTAGGAATCTGTCTGATTTTGACATTCAATAGCGAAATATAAGTTGTTTATGTTTGTTTATGTATGCAGTTGCATGCATAATCAAACGTTTTTATCAAAAAACAGTGAAATAAAATTTTTACAACAAACTATACATTTAATTAATGGATATACATTCAAGATTTGACTGTAGATTCAGCATCTTAATAAGATTTAAGATTGAATCCAAACATTCTATAGCTTTGTGTAAGTTTTTACGTAGTAACGTTGAGCCGTAACTTGTTTGTCATTTCGTTCGTTCGTTTTTTTAATATAAGAGTAAATAAAATATACATCTACACACATATAGCTATCGGCGACGCGAATTCATAACATTTCCACTTCAAAAATAACTTGTTTCCATATACCATACATATAACAATTCCAATAAGGTAAATTGATCTAACTTTTTTGCCGACAATTGTATATGTAGTTCACACTATGAGACTAATTCAATCGTCTTCACTTTATATTGATCTGTTTTGATTACGATAGCGCCGTAGTAAGTATCAAGGAATTTGAAAGAACATACACTAATCTCGCTAAGTGAAATTTATGGTATAATTAAAGCGGAGAACTCGTAAAGTCGCTGAAGTCAATAACATTATACTTTTCAAACTTACCCTCGCTACATTCTATTTATCTTGATTACACATGTTGATATTATATAAAAATAAAGTAGGAAGCTTGAACTACAAAAATGTCTTTAGTCTTTTAGCAGAAGGCGCAGACGAGCATGCGGTTCATCTAATATTAACTGACCCCCATGGGCATCTTTAACAAGCTAATGAGTTGCAGATGCAGATTTCCTTTTCCTATCCATCCCCTCCTCCGCTAAATCCTCTTCCCCTTCCAACCCTTTTACTATTATAAATAGACCAAATTAGGTCTCCGGAACCTTACTCATCAGACGAAACGCAAATATGCTTCTACTTCACGACTGTCTTCTGTGAGGTCGTGGTAGTTCACTGGTCAAGACAGTCCATTCGTGCAAGATTCGTGTTCCAAGCTCTACCACTGTTCAACAACGCGTGCCTCGCTCCGCTAGATAGATAGACAAATAAAATATAGCCTAGGTTACTTGCTGATAGATCTTTTTATGGGTGAAAGAATTTTTGAAAATGCAATATTTTTTCTTTATAATATTATAGAAGGAAAAGGATTTGTAGTGCCAGCCCCAATTGATATAAATGTTTGCTTACATAAAATTAAGTTTAAATTAATGCAACATAATTTCATGTAAGGCTGAAAAATATACAAATAGAAGAGATAATGTCCCTCCATTTAGAAAATCGACGAAACTAATTCACGAACGAAATGAGTCATCCGATATCACAGACCAGTCATTTGGTCAGTGTCGCAAAACTAATGACACATAATGACGGCCGGGGTAACGTCCAGGGGGAGTAACGTTAACCAAGTCAAACTTTACTATTCAGACAAGTTGTTTTGAACTCTACAACTAGGTATTAAGGTGAACACGAACGAAAACATCAGTCAAGCTCTGTTGGTTATCCTCCCAAAACAGTCTTGCTCGCATGGGGCAGTCGTGATCGCAGACGGCCACCTGACCACCCCAGCCGCTCTTAATTGAGACTGCTGCGATGTTACAACATATTTATGTAAAGTAATATACATATATGTTACGTATTGAATATTTCACAATTTTATTAAAAACATCTTTCATTAAGTGTTCAAGTCCATCGTATCCTTACCTTATTTTTCATTACAGCTAAGTGCCCGGTGCCGTTTTGATACATTTTCATATAAGAAGGCACTTTTGGTCCTAGTCAGAAGCAAATTGTTAGAAACATTTTGATTTATAGAACGAAAGCCAACAACTTCCTGACATTCGTCATAGTATAAAACCTTCTCCAGAGAAAGGCGTATACCCAGGTGTGTCCCCAATACTGATAAAAACGATTCCCGAATACGTAGTTTTATATACCTTTGCTGGCCGATATCGTACAAAGCTACCTTCATCCAAACTCCATATTCGAGGATTGTTTCTATCTGCGTCAGGTACATACACAAATAAACTTTGAGATTTATAAAATGGTGAAGGTCAGATTATATTACGCATGTATAAAGTTTGACAGTTATTTTTCAGCTATATACATTATATTGCTTACTGGATTTATGCAATGTAGAGAAAAGATAGTTATTTAGCTATCGCTACAGTATTTACTTATAACATATATTCACGGTTCTTTCCCGGTTGAGCCGATTTTATCTACACGGCTGTACCAATGCTCTGATCGCAGTTTTAGGACATCCGAGTCTCCCAATATTGAATGAAGTTTAAGGCGATGGTTGATTGGTTCATTAGGCTATGACTATCGTGACAAAAACAATATCCAAATATTAGAAACTTCAACCGGACAAATTTCAATAAAACTATTTACAAAAGCGTCATATAAATATGTTCTTTGTTATTAAGACTAAGTGAAAAGAGGAAAGTAGTGCACTACTTATTATTCAAGTTGAAACGCACTTCTGCTGCAATAATTCCATTAGAAGCAGCCGCGTGCACGTCAACGATTCACTTTCACTTATTTCTTTTTCCATGCAAGGAAAATTTTCTTTAATGTAATGTTATTTTTATTTTCTTTTTACTTCAAGTATTTAAATTTTTTGACATTGATTATATAACAAAAACAAAACCGACTTCAAAAAAACTACATTCAATAACAAATAATGCACTAAAACGTATAAAATAATTTTACGCAAGTAAACATAAGAATCAATTTTTAATCATATTTATTTTTGGAGTCGTTGTCAGCCAGGGTAGGTCTATAACTGGGGATATTAAATAGTTTTCTTAAGGCGTCCTAGTATATTGGTATTTCCTTAGCTGACGCCGACTGCAAAAATGTTATATGTTTACTTGCGTAAAATTATTTTATATTTTTAGTGCATTATTTCTTATTGAATATAGTTTTTTGATGTCGGTTTTGTTTTTGTTAAAAATTTTGTTTATTTCTCGTTTTTTAGTGAATCTAAAGTTTGTAAGCTTATTTTATTTGTCAGGATATGGGTTGACCTACTAAACGTGCTGCTCATATGAGACAGCGTCGTTTCAATGAGACGACAAACGAAGACAACACGGAACGCCTATCTAAAATTAGGATATCTACTTCCAAGGCCATTTCAAAACAGACTAGTGAAGAACGCAAAAACAGGATTTCGAAAATGCGAGCGTACACAAAAAAAGGTCTGAACATAGTAAAATAAAAAAAAACGTAATCACGGTCTTGACTAGGTACAGGATCATCTAACGAGTCGGAGGAGCAACGTGGCCACCGTATTGGCTTAATACAACGTTTTAAAGTGAAACGAGAACACCGTCAATGCAAAGTCAATTTAATAAGCTTTACTTAAGAACAACTGGGGCTTTTGAAATCACTTGCGCGTAGTTTACTTACTTTGTAGTTTAAACTTTTGATATCTTCTAAACTATTAGTCAGAATAATATAATTTAAAGAGCAATTATAATCTACATTATTTTTTTTAATTATTAACACATTTAAATGAATAAGGATTCATACCGAACGCTAATAATAGCGTAGTAAGTTGCGTATGCGTTTTAATTAATGTTTACTAAGAAAAAATTGCGAGACAACCATAGAAGATAGATAAATGTCATTGCAGACTTTCATTCAGCTTATTTTAAGAGCTACAATTATTTCATACATAATTTTCATGTAAGTTCTATAGTTTATCCTACGTAAGCCAAGAAAGTAAATTTCAACGTTTTTGTATAACACATTATTAAGAATAACTCAAAAACTACCGGTCGGATCTTGACTAAAAAAATGGGACTAATCGGGAAGCACTAGCTCTCGAACAAAAAAAGAATTAGCAAAATCGGTTCACCAGAAGCGGAGTTATGACGTAACAAACATAAAAAAACCTACGAGTCGAATTGATAACCTCCCCCTTTTTGAAGTCGGTTAATAAAATAATCATCTTCTACAAAATGTCATGTCATGTAGGCAATAGCAAGTAATATATCTACCTAAAAATAGGTGCAGTGAAATAAAGATCCAGTATTCAGCACGGCACAAAGCACAGAATAAGAACAACGGACGTGTGCGAAGCTAGAAATGAAATTGATGAACTTTTCTCGCAGCAATAATGGCTTTGGCACGTACCAACATAATTCCCAACAAAACTTCCTCGCAGCGCACCGCCCAAAACCAGGGTTGAACATGATACGCGCAGTTCATTATTTTTTCGATGTCTTGTATTATATGATACGGGTTCATAAGGAAATTATATAAAGTAAATATTATTATTTATTGAATGTGTTAATTGTCTTTATTTGAAAAAATGCCTTAAGAAAGTATAAAATCCTTGCCCTAAGAAGCTATTAAAATTTAAAGGAATAGAGCCTTTTGAGTCGGTAAGAATTACTGAAAACTCTGTGTCTTTTCGGGTCTTGCAGGACAGTATACAAATCGTCATCATCATCCGAGTCATATACACCACTGCTTACACAGCCACGCTGGTACGAGCTCCGAGCCAGAACAACCCCCGGCCAGGAGTAATGCCTCTGTGGATTTTATGGTTACACGACTCCTATTCAAGAACATATCCGATGGAACTCAACCAAGATCAACAATCGAGGTCGAGCGCTCGACTCAATGTCGGACTTACTCGACTTCGAAATCGTAGCGCCCATAGAGCCTACTCACTACCTCCACATAGTGGATCACACCCCGGATCTGCTTGATATTGCAATCATTAAAAATATCAACCTTACCTACCTTAACGTAGGTTACGTGACGTCGAAGTGATTCATGAGCTTCACTCGGATCACCGACCAGTGCTACTACGGCTAGGGCCTTCTGCACCAGCCTCACCTCAAATAAAGACTATCGTTGACTCGACGCAACTAGATTCCATTCCCGATCAAATAACTAGTGAACAAGAAATGGGCGTCGCAATCAGATCTCTCACAAAACTATCATGTGGACTGCTTGAGGCAGATCCCAGAGATGGATAACAATCGCTGGGAGCTGCCTCCGGACGTAAGCGGCCACCCGAACTTACGATATGTATCCCACCGAATCGCACCAAAAGCGTCTACGTAAACTGCAGCGTGAGTCGAAAGCTCGCATAGCCGCCCTCAGGAGCGAAAGGTGGGATTCAACCCTCAATAGTTTAAAGCCGTCCCATTTAGCCTTCTGGCGGCTACTTAAATCCCTTAAAGGCGACACACATACCACGATGCCGCCGCTCTTGCGCCCAGATATGACGCCAGCCATGCTGGACGAATAGAAAGATGAATGTATGGCTGACAGCCTCGAAACCCAGTGCTCTTACAGTAGTCTGCCGATCAACCCTGTCCACCTCCGAATGGTGGACAGCGTCGTCGATCGGAGGAAGAATGAACTGCTTCGCGACTCCGTTCCTCCAGTAACATTCGACGAAGTTAAGGAATAAATTAAAAACTTGCATCCACACAAAGCTCCCGGCTCAGACGGTATCACCAATAGGGTGACCAAACTCTTTCCTGCTGCTATTATACAGCTACTACTTCTTATTTATAACGCGGCAATGACTAAAGGCGTCTTCCCCAGCGAGTGGAAGGATGCATAGGGTTCCTCAAACCCTCAAAGCCGGCCACAAACCCCACGTCATATAGACCTATGTCTTCTTAAAACGTTTGGGAAGATCTATGAACGCCTAATATTAGCTCGCTACGTACATTTATGAACATCTAAAGACTACCAATCCCCGAATATTTCGGGTTTCGTGCCAAACATTCTTGTACCCATCAAGCGCACCGCCTCAGGATGTGTATCCTTACGACGCGCGTCAACGCGGCTCCAAACGTCAAAGTCTGGCACAACGGGCTGGCATACAAGCTGTATAAGTACGGAGTGCCCAATTGTTTTGTATGCATAATACGAGACTTCCTTAGTAATCGAACGTTCCGCTACCGCATCAAGGGAGTGTGCACTCAAGCACACCCTGTTCGAGCCGGGGTGCCTCAAGGTTCGGTGTTAGGCCCAGTCCTTTTTACCCTCTGGCCTAGCTAGCCCTATTTGCCGATGACACCTGCACTTTCGCGTCAGGCCTTCAGCCTGATGTCATATGTCGACGCCTCCAGACCGCAGCCACCACTCTCGGTGGTGGAGAATCGAAATAAATCCAACAAAAAGCGCGGCCCATTTCTTTTCGCGACGTAAGGAAGCGCACCATCCGCGTCTGCCTTCCATTAAACTCATGGACAGTCCAATTCCCTGGGAAGATAAGGTAAAATACCTAGGTGTCATCCTTGAGGACGGCCATCACATTCACGATACGGCCACATAGCTGGCAGAGTTTTAGCCCCTATTAATGATAGAAGCGTTGCTGGAGTTTCTTTTGCCACTTCTTCTCCCAGCGCTAACGCTCTCCCAAGTGGCAGTCATGTTAGCTCGTGGTCGAGACGAGGCTCGGCCCTCTCGGGTACCCTCGAATCGGAACGCAAAACGCGTTACAGTGACATCCCAAGCCGAGATCCCCACTCAGGGGCCCTTGATCCGAGTCACTCCATGGAGCGTCTGCCGAAGCGACCTAAGAGCTCGGCGGCCTACCAATCCGGTTATAATAATAAAGTAACGAACCGAGTCGAGGCTCCCTGCACGGAGGGAGCGTTCGAGCTAAGTTACTCTTAAAGAGGCTTAGGCTAGGCGCCATCTGCGCCCTGCCACCTCAAGCCCGGTGTAGCTGTAAATGCCACCTCTAGGCAAACAGTGACCCTTCAGTCACAAAAAAATATACAAGAAATTATGGCAGCGTTAGTACCAGCGTCAATTACAAGTATGATTTCAATTTTGCGGAAATGAAATCTATGACTCGTTAGTGTTGTGGATGAGATGGTGATACTACTTTACAATATTTATACATTAAGATTAACAACGGTAAGTATTATTTATCATACATAATTTTTATCTCTGCAATTCAAAACAAAAAATATTGAGTGTGTGTGTGTGAGTGTGAGTGTGAGTTTTAGTATTAACTAATTTGAAATATAGACACTTTTAACATTGTAATAACTTTCGAGCTTATTCTTTTACAGGCAACCCTGTTTCAAAGGACAGCGGACAGCGGCGCGGCGGGCGTAGAAGGGAACGTACATCCAATATAAGAAGAGAACAAAATAGGTTTATGTCGGATACTTTGACCATTCGTCCGTAAAGTAACTTCGCTGTAGGAGTGACGCTCCGCGAACGTCCCGGGCCTTTACATTATACTCATCGGGAAGATAGTTGCACGATACAAAAAAATTACAAAAATGTGTTTACATATATTTTATAACACGTAGAAAACCATCCATATTTACTAATATAAATAGATCTATAACAAATGTACATTAATTGTAAGGATACATTCGCGCCTAGCCTATTTCGAGATTTTAGGCTATCAAGTATTGAAGGCGAGTCAGGGCGACGGACACCTGGGCTTAGTGCTGCCTGCTGTAAGTCGATAATATTAGCTAATGGATCAGACCAACCAGCTCCCTGCGGGCCTCACCACTTGTCACCAACCAATCAACTAAGATGTTTAATATTATATCCATTTAGATATTTTTAAATTAAGAAACAGAATACTTAAAATAGCATAGTTTAGCTAAAATTGCCACACTTTTCGTTTTGTTTAAAAATAATTCCTAATGTTGCAAATCTTGCCAAATAATGATTCAACGTACTTAAAGGAAAGGCTTTAAATATATTATCAAAAACTTTGACTAAATGAAAAGTCGCTTTGTGTTCAGTTATTTTTGCACACTTTTGTACAAGTTTAGCACTTCTAATCAGATTAGAAGGCGATTTCTATGATATTAATATTATACACGATACATAGAAATTTTGTAACATATACATTTACAACAATTATGAGTTGGCTCCGCTTCGAGAGGTCGGTTTTAAGCAGTTAAATTTTAAAGTCATCCCTACTATCATCATCACTAATATTATAAACGTAAATGTAAGTTTGTTTGTTACGCTTCCACGCAAAAACTACTCAAGCGAAGCCGGGGTGGGTCACTAGTAGATGAATAAATTAATCTCTCGATCAGTGAATACATTTAGTTGAAAATATGTTTCTGCTAAGAAAAGCAGAAGAAGGTGACTCACGCGTGTGAACATACTCGTATACCTTCTAAAACCTATCTCAATAGTTCATGGATAAACACTCCTATTGCACGAAATATGTTATTGAAAAATATTTTCGTAGGTTTTTAGAGAGATATAAGTTACACTTAATCGATCGTGTAAAAGAAGACACTTTAATTTTACCAATCCTTTAATTAAATAAAAAGGTAAAAAAAGAGCTAAAGAAAATTAGTAATATTTCATTATCTGGACACGAAGCATGTACAAATTCCGGGCAAGTAATCAAGTGAGGCGATGTTTCTAAAGTAGAAATGAAGCCGGTGTCACCGCCGCTGCACCGCTTAATCAGGGCCGGACCACCCGCCCTATATTTGCGTATGCAAAGAGACTCCGGCCACATTAACTATGCCATATAGCCAACGTACCGTGCACCGATTGGGCAAACACATATCTGCATTATAAACAGCGTCCGGGTGCACAAACGCGCAATGTGGTCGGCCTTTACCAGCGCACGGCGGCGCACGGCTAATCAACGAGCTGACCTTCCGCAGCCGAACAAACGCCGCACCCGCCTCCGGACTACGGCCCATGTAAAATACACGATTATGTACTTCGTTAGTGCAGCTGCTAATAAGTAAATCGGAACTCGGATGCAACACGTTTGCACCGATCACATACAATTTTCACATTCCACTCATTTGCATACGTGAATCAAGAACAAGTTAAAAATACAAAACAAAAACTCTGAAATCCGTAACCCAAAGAAATAAGTGGAGATAACTAGTTTCCCTTTATCATCATTATGGCATACCTTTCTCACTTTTTTACATTTTCTACTCCACGCATTTGTCTCTAGTGCGTTTTTTTTATTATAGAGGGAAGCAAACGATCCTGGTGGTGACCTGATGTCGTATGGCCGCCAACATCATGGATAAGCGGGATGTCAGACATCATGTGAGGAAACGCAGATGTATTAAAAGATTTATTGTGAGGTTAAGGTAGTTTCTTAGTCAAACCGGTCTATTCGTTCAGCTACCAAGACGATACTTTTATATTGACCATCTTTCGTATGTCAACAATACAATCGATACAGTAGAAAAGGTATGAATATTGACTATAGAATGTTTAAAGGAGATATCCAATAAAGCGGAAAATATAATGAGTTATTCATTTCAACTGTATCTTTGCATGAATGTGCAGTGAATCGACTGCAACTTTCCACTTTCCATGTGCGCAGTCGCCGCGCCCATTTAACGGAAAAACTTGTTTGCTCAACTGCAATCCACTAGTGCGTAGAAAGAAAGCAATTGAAGTATGTTAATTAAAACAACAAACAAATCGTTATTGTAATACATAATCAGTTTGATGAGCTTGGCATATTTTAGCACACTATTTTACAAGCCGATGGCAGTAGGGTAGGCAGGTGGAGTTGAAATCTATGAAATGGATTTAAAAAAACAGACCTTTTTATGGGTAAGTGTGTGACTTCTTAAAGATCTTGTACTTTCATATGAATGTTGATGGTAAATTACAGATTATCCTTCCACCTACAAAATTACTCTCACATATTTTCTGTTGAAAACAAATACGTCACAAAACGGTGATACCATCTTTCACTTTTAATTATTTAAAAACGAAACTGGAACTCACATTTCGATTGTTTTGACAATTATTACTTGAATAATACTCCGATAATATTTTAATAATTAAAACAATGTTTTTGTAGAAAATCAATCCAGAGTATAATTAATAAACTTTTATTGTATCTTACATCATTTCCGTAAATCATCTTACATTCAATTATACCTAATACAATTGTCACAATAAAATAAATTATAATAAATTATTCCCTGACGTAGATTTAAATCGACGGAACTCTTGTGATTTTGTCACTGTAGTGTCAATGCTTTGGCTTGAGGCTTTCATACTTTTGGTTCAGTGCGGTTCAGGAAGTGGTCGAAGAGTTGCTTAGGCGCTAGATGCTGGTTGTTCGCCCTTGTATAGGTACGGTTCTAGTGCGCCCTCCTTAACTGGTCGCACCACGTATAGATTCCGCCTTTGAATTAAAGACTAAAATAAAAAAAATGAATTTATTATAATAAAGCGAAAATTAAAAAGCATTCCAATTAAGTTATCTATTTAGGGGAACAAATAATAATTATTCCTTTCTAATATATGTTTCAAAGGTATGGTATTAATTCTTACCTATGGTGTCCATCGGCGTGAACTTGGAATGTTGTTTCACCAGTAGGCCCTTCCTGGCTGAACAGTTTCCTAAGGGCAATGATACCAGCGATTGTCAAAGCGACCTTACTGGCGATGAGGGCTTTGCCGGCAATGACAGCCAACGTCTTCAGAGCCATACCACCCACTATGCTAACGGTTGTCAATACACCGAGCATAAGATACGGCATAACCTTCTTTCCTGTGCATAAATAAATAAGCTGTCTTATAATTTATCTCAGAAAAAGTTACTTAGATATATTTAAAATACACGTACCTCTACCTCTACCTTCCGTAGACAAATCGAGCGACACAGAATGAGTATTTAATAATTGTTCGAATTTTCTGCGTAACATGGTGTCGAGTTTTTCTTCTGCTGACATACCAGGGAAGAATCGAGGCTCCGCCATCGAAGGAGGTGAATCGGACTGTCTCACCAATGTCAATCCATCGGCCAGTTGTACGTTCTCCTGTGCGACATATCAAAATATTAGTATACACGATCACTGGGCACAAATTATTACTTAAGCACTGCACTGCCGTCACCTGTTCCACTGCTCTCGTGAGGGCCGTTAAGGCTTTACCCTTCAAACATGTCGTTAAATGTTTATGCGCACTGCAGTCGTCGTACACTTTCTGTAACATGGAGAATTCCGCCGACTGCCACCACGAGCTTTCGTCGGCTCTGCCACTGTCTACTTCATTCTGAACGTAGTCTTCCGTGTCCATTCTACGTGACCTTCTCGGGCCATGGACGTGGCTGGTGACGGCGACTGCACAGATAAGCGAAACCAAAGCTATCCGAACAGTGGAACTCATTTTTATTTTTAATAACGCGCACGACACTAAAAATATGAAAAAATGCGTTTATGAGGGTAGCCCAGCGACAACTGGCAGCCGGAATGGCGGCTGCGAGTTTATAACGGCCGCGCACCTCGCCGCCAAGCACCACCGAACATCCGCCATTCCGTGCCGATTCTCCCGCACGCGGACTTACGTAACTGAACTTGAAAATGATTAAGAATCATTTTCCAAGCCAATTTCACCGATAAAATGCCCGTCTATGAGCGTGTGTGTGAAAAAATGAAATTACGATGTGTGCGCATTCAGGCGCACGTTTCACTCACGGACGACCGGTTGCGTGCAACTTGCGGTCCTGACAAACGTATCAATGTTAATTCAGTCTTTAATGATGCACTCGCAGAGTGCAAGGTCTTGCTGCACTCAAACTTGGCCTCGGTCAGCTGCAAGACAATACCGCGGTGCGGATGTCTGTTGACTGACACAAGGAACTATCCACATTAACGTATAAAAGAAAGTAAGAGTTGCAACGAAGTGCAATCCGCTGGTACGCAATAATTTTAAAATAAATTTCAAGTTTAACAATCAACGAATGTGCTTTAACTGTTTTATTGCATAAAAAGAAGTTTATTCATTACTTTGTTACACTTCATATTACTTTGTGTGTGTGTTTCAGTGTCGGGAATACATGACTGGTTTCATTCATTCTAATTTACATTTATTCATTTAAAAAAAACACTAACAATTAAACCCTGTTTTCCTTATTCAACTTTTGTCAGGTTTCTAATTGTGTTATTGATTCCATGTATGAAAACAATTGGCTTATTTTCCATTTCGTTCCATTCTAGCCAAAGCCATTCCGTTTAGCTCTACGTTTTGTATTTTTTTAAAGAAATAGTCAAGTGTTTAAATGACATTAAACGGTTTAATAAATAGATATTCTATTTTTGAGGATTCAAGAGATTTTAGTGCATATTAAAATAATCAGACACGTTCCCAAATATAAAAGTGTACTCCTCGGGCATATGAAATATTAGTAGAATATCTTAACGTTAAATTTACTAATATTTCATTTAGCAATTCCCAACCATGCTTAAAAATGGGTGGAAATGGTTCACGACAACAGTCAAATGGTGGGTTCGATCCCACGACCATGTTGTACATGTTTCACAGTCCATACCCTTAACCATTAGGCTATTGGCGCTTCTATTAGGTTTTTTGATCACTATATCACTTACATCGCTTTAATAAAATTAAGGAACTTCAGGAAGGAAAGGAACGTTGGCATGCTTATGTAAAGGTTAAAATAAAGTTGGGCGAAGAAATACTAAAAATATTCTTTTGCAAAAAAGAGTCAAGAACAGACATAATATGGTCTAAGTTCACTTCTCAATTCACGACTACGACTGTCGGCTGAAAAAAAGATATGAAGAAACATTGGCTTGAAAATAGTTTATGTTATTTAATAATCATCTGAATCGTACTCGTATTAGTGAAGTAGGTCTCATGGTACACCATGAGACCTACTTCACTAATACGAGTCATTCCGCATAGCTCTTCGCGCGTCACTGCGCATCAGCATCATAATTATTCATTGACGATACACAAGTGTCCACGGGAAAAATTATCATTTAGCAACACCTTGTACTACATACACAGGTGTTTCTCCATAGAATTAACATCTTGACCTATATTGTTAACTCGGACTAACATCAATTGTCATCATGGAATTTTGTAAGCTTTTTCTTTTATACATTAGACATATACAAATATGTTACAGTCAAAATGCTTAATGCGGTCATAATGTACATTGCGCCAGGCGTTTTTAGTAATGAGCAGCAAAATAAGGCAAGTAATTAAAATTTATCTTTATATCTGGTATCCCGGTGTCCGCGAAGTAAGTGTTCCTACAAGCGTAAGTTCGCGAATTGTATTCATAAATACCAAGGATTTGCTCGTAGTTTCATGCAAAAAAGAAGTTGCTGAAAATATATTTAGGTCATATTGGATATCAATATCTGGGTTATGTTTATTAACTGTTGCACTTTGACAAAGTCTTTGAATAAGTTTCACTAATACGTAACATCCTTCCGTCTTCAATACTACTTTTATTCTTTCTTCCCTGTCCTTCCTTTTTCGAAAGTCGAAGCGTCAATAGCCTAGTCCTGGGTTCTATTCCGCCATTTGACTATGCAGTGAACCAAGTGCTACCAGCAGCTTAAGCTGGGTTGTTATAGTAAAAAGAAATGTTAAATTATTTCCATATTCTACTGACTTTTCACACTTTTTCACAATCTTTGCCGCCGTCGCAGAACGTTTAAGGATCCATGGTGTTGTTAATACTTATTAAGCTGCTAGTTTCGCACAGTTGGTTCATTAATCAAACACACGCCTACGAATGAACTTGTGTAGTTTCAAATCCAACCTGGCACTAGCGTTGTACTAACCGACTTCAAGAGCGCTTTACAACATTTATCTCGATGCGCCTCTAATTTTAGAGGCGTACCGATAGCCTGTAATGTCATAAAAACATACAAGAATTAGTCAACGGAAACATAAAAGTTGCATTGCAATGGATTCCTTCGCATATTGGCATAAGTGGTAATAAGATTGTTGATCGACTTGCAAAAGAAGCAATAAGCGATGGCATAACCACGAACTGTCTACCCTAATTTTCTGGTCTTCTGTACACAGTGAAAGAAAAAATTAATTCGTTATGAAAGGAATATTTTGACCAAAGATCGATGAGTAAGGGTATATGGTTCAAGACCATCCAGCCGAATCCTCTCCATCATGCGTGGATAGACGAAGGTGATATCTGATAAAATTACTGCCTTTCGGCTTCGTTCTGGACACATCGGGCTTAATAGCTTTGGAGACATGATGGGTAAAACATCTACACCTAACCGCACAGAATGTAACAAGAAAGAAGATGTGTGTCACGTAAAGATGGAATGTATCCGGAATGACGCTAAAAGACAACAATTTCTTTGTAATAATAATATAGCCTTTTATTCTGAAATGGGTTTGTTTTGGTAGTAATGTTGTAAATTATATGATGTCCCTAATTTCAGTGTGCCGTTTGGCATAGGCCTCTTCTAAACTTCTCCACTATTTTCTGTCGTGGGCGACTCTCCTCTAATTTGGACCGGCTGTCATATTAACATCATCCTCCCATCTTATATACTGCCGTCCGCGACTCCTTTTTCCGTCCCTAGGATACCATTCTGTCACCGCCCTGCTCCATTTTCCTTTAGTGTCGCGCATCATGTGATCAGTCCATCGCCATTTAAGTTGATCTATTTTGGACAGGATGTCAGGCAATTTCGTTTCGTTTCGTTTTTCGATTTTCGCTCGGAGATCAATGTTTCTTATTCTGTCCTGTCGTTTCGAATTCGTCATACTCCTTTCCAATGCTCTTTGGCATGTAGCGAGCTTATCGCGGAGTGCTTTAGTAAGTGCCCATGTTTCACAACCGTACGTTAAGCATGGCTTGGCGTTTCAGACCTCTTCCTTCTCTCATTCTCCTTGCTTTCAGTGATCTTCTTTTTTTATTTTTTGTTGTACTGCCTTTGATAGGTCGTGAGTAATATATGTGTTAGGCCTCACTTTACTTTTATTTTTAAGAATCTGATTTTTTTTGTTTAGGGTGGTGGTCTCGAGTAGAATCGGTCTGATCTTACCGCTCTCACTTTGAATTTTTCCAAGTCTTTGAATTCTGTTTATATCTCCTTCTTTAAGAATGACGCCTATATCTGTTACAGTAGATGTAACCAGTTTCGACAGCTCGTCGTGTTTCTCCTCCTTCTTCTCTGGGAGTCCGTGGATTAATACATTGTTCTTTCTCATAATCGTATCTAAATTTTCTATCTTCCTGTTAAGTTGCTCGACTTCTTTTTTTAATTTTTCATTTTCCTCAATAAATGGTTTTATTTTTTTATCCACTCTTTGAAGTACAGCTGCAGTAATATTTTCAGTTTGTTGTTTTTGTTTGTAAGCTAAGCTGTTCCGTCAATTTGGAGTAAAGAAGTGATAACTCAGGAGTAAGGTCTGTCATCTTGTGAAGGAAGCTAAGAGTTTTAAGTGCAATTCCAAATTGTAATTGTTTTCCGAAATCAACTTTTTTTGTTAAATTGGGAGCAATAAAAGTATTTTATTGTAAGTATTGCAATTTTGACAAGAGCTATATTATGACTAAGTACAACTTTAATAATTATGGTTATGCTGAAAAGTTAGTGGTAGCTGAAAATTAATAGTATGTAGTCATTTTTCTCAATCAGCCTTTAATTTAAAATATCAACTAGTAACAAAAAAAGTTTGCGTCTATATTTTGGTAGACGCTAAAACATTATTTTGTAAAGGGGGTAGTGGCAAAAAAGCAAATTCTTGTTAACGTCTTTTTGCGCCCATTTTTTTTAGATAGATAATAATCACACTAAAGTTAACTAAACAGGGTCTAATTATTTAACTTTAATAACGTAATTATGGTTTTAATCAACGATTGATAAATTATAAAATGTTTGTTAAGATTAACACTGTAAGTATTTGAATTTTTGTTGTCACTAAATAATCGCGGCGTTGTCTATCCGTTAGTAACACTTGTTCACGTAAAATGCGAATTTGTGGTTGTTTGTTACGCTTGACGAATAATCATTGATGATGGCATTATGACATTTTGCTCGTCGGGGGTACAGAAAATGCCATGGGGCATTTTTTCCTGAAAAACAACTTGCCGAGGAATATGCAAGTATAAAGACTTAGAACTAATAAAGACCAATGAAGCATGGAAAAGGAACATCATTTTCTATAGAACACTCCATGAGAGAGAAAGAGGTGTACAATAAAGTACTAATATATCAATGTTTTTTTCACGAAAGAGGCCATAACGTCCAGCTTGATTATTTGCGTTCGGGTATTTTCTCGATTCATATATAAATCTTGTAGAATAAGTAGTGTTTCGTGTAAATATTGTGTATTGTGTAAATAATTGTGACGTGACCAGAAGAAATAACTCAAATGCACGTTTTGCATGTAAATATGATATGCTGCACTGTACATTTCAAACTTTATTTAGCCAAATTACTGCTAGTTAATTTCTTGAAAACAGTTATATATTAATTATTTCTTATTGAATTTGTATGCTGTAATTAAATATGTTTCTTAGGGTCAAGTAGAATTTAAAAATATTTTGTATAATATATTTGTTTGCACTACGGCTTGACAAAATGGTGGCGTCATGAGTTTCGATATAGAGTTTCAAACAGTGAATTATACTGACATAAAATATATAATCTATTTAAGAATACCTGACTTTATTTTTTATTTTTCATCTGAAAACTAAAAAACCTTGCCAAAAATGTATTAAAACATACGTAATAACAGCACCTATTTAATGATTGAAAATATCATGTTTTAGATCAATATCCGTCAATTAATAATGGATGCCTTACATGCTTATGAAAAGTGCATCGAACTTTATTTTAATCTGAGATTGAAGTATGAATGCAAATTATTAAAATTTGATAAGGTAACTTTACGCACTCAATTAAATAAGGCAGTTATTTCCAAAAGCGAATAAATAAGTTTAATAAATTGTATAACGGTGTCTTTGGGGCACGGCGTGTGAAATGAGACACAGACTTTAAAAACGTCAAAGATTTATTTTGTACACAGAACAGAGTACAACTTAGCCACTAATAACAATAACAGGAAACGTACCACTGATCCGTCCTACAAAGATGGAAGCAAGTAGTTGGCTTTCCAACAAGCTATTAGTATTAATTAGTCCAATTATTAGAGTATTTCCTTGATATCAAGTGAACAGTCCCACAAAGATGAAAGCAGTTACTGGATAGCTCATAAAACTCCTATGAGACAATGAATAATACTACTAACGAGAAAGTGCGCAGAGATAAAAAAAACATGTTATTAAACAGCCTGGATGACTGATATTTCGCTCAGAATACATGATCAGCGTTATTCTGACCGGCAAGACCACAACAAAACTACTGATTTTTAATTGCGTGTGGACATGGGCGCACCCCAGAGGGAAGGGGAGGGGCAGCTGCCCCCCGGGATTTTGTATGCCGATGTACCTACTGTTGTCGGTAACCACGGACCTGCTGGGTTGTCTCAGTGGGCGGAGAAGTGAACTACGACGTGGCGCGTCCCCGGGTGGTTGATAGGGGAACGCTCCAGCCTGGTGCGAGCTGGAGTAGGGCGAAAGCCCCGCGAACCAAACACCAAGGGAAGCCTGCGACCTCGGTAGCGGGTGACCCGATCTGGCGGGCCCACTTGTGGGCTGGCTGGAGTTTGAGTCCGCCCTTTGTAGCGAACTGCGGGGATTATGGGGTCCCCGCAGTAGTTGTGGTGGTGAGTCGCAGAGGAGGAGGAGTTTTGGTATTTCGGTGCGCCACTCTCCCTATCCTCCGCGTCTCAGCGGCGTTGCACCGCGTCTGCGACGGCAGTGAGCCTTGCGGCCGTATTGCACGCGTAATCCGCGCCGCGGGCACTTGTCTTATTCAAGACGGGGGCCATGAGGAGTGAACCTCTATAAAAAAAACTCAAGGCGGCACCAGCAGGGGAGGGCGGGGATTCCCGAACCTGCATTGCACTCGTGCCGTCTCCTCAGGTGGAGCCGGAAACACCTGGCGCTGGCGGGGCCGCGGAGGTGAGCGAAAGCGTTCCCGTAGCCCCTCCGATATGCGCATGCGAGGCATCGTCAGGTTTTAGTCGGTTCGAGTCCGACATAATACGAACTTGTCCCCACGAGGGAGGATATGCGTGGACATATCCTGACGGAAACAAAAAAAAAACTTGTCGGTAAAAGGGGTAGAGGCACGTTATAACTTTCTTTACAATAAATTATGCGTTACCTTAAAAAAAGCCGCGCTGCGCGCCCAGTCAAAGTCAAAGTCGCATTCATGCAATGCCGCCGCACCGACGATAGACGAAAATTACCGAATCTTCGTCTCTCGTCAGCTTACTATACTAATGGCATGTTAGGTGGTCAGGTAAAATGGGTATGATATGGGCGTGATCTTTCACGACAGATGTCATAAACCGTTTTGCTGAAGATCCTCAAAAATTACTTTTAAAATAGATGTCTCATCTATATTAATAAACCGAATTTAATCAAATAATAGATATTTCTTTCTCTCGGAGGAGGCCTGTATCCCTGCAATGGGGAACATTCTAAAAAAGGCTGATGTATTATTATTATACTAATACACGTTTATCTCCTAGAGTTCCACAGGGGTCAGCCTTGGGACCTTGCCTTTGATGCAGTGCTGCGCATAAGATCTTCCCGTTAGAAAAAAAAAATTCACGACCTAGGCTTGAGAATTTCAAAAAAACAAAACCGAAACATGCGTGGTTCCACATGTACCTCCTAACTAGGGCCACCCGACACATGGGTTCGAATAGGTGGACCTGAAGTCAGGGTAAGTCGGTACATGAAGTACCAAGGCCTTACCCTTGACAATCGCCGGGGTTTCGAGGAACAGTTACAGCGCCTAGTCCCCCGGATGGAAAGAGTAGCCGGTGCATTGCGCTAACTGTTACTTAATTTCGGAGGACCAAGAAAAGAAGTTATGTTAAAGTTCTGTTATATAAAAAGTATATTTTTATTGTGTTCTACCTTTATACATATGCATATATATTTACATGGGAAAGATGAGAAAATAAGGTAAAGAAAAGCATTACAATTTTAGTTCCAAAAATCATGAAAAGGAATTTAGTCAATTCGTGTTTGTATGTTTTAAATTTAAGTCAATTAACGCAAGGCAACGATTATAATTTTATCAGGACAGTATTGTTTGTTTTAATAAATTTTTTTTTATAAAATACTCTTCCGCTTAGTTGATATTTGTAAAATGCCATCTACCGATCTACGAATATAGCATTTAAAAACTCACGATATCCTAGACCTCGTGGAAATGTGTACATAAAATTAAAAAAGATGGCGGTGTACCGAAGTGCCCTGGCGTTATTATTTAAAAAAGAATAAGGGGCCTAATTTTATTTATAGTAATAAAAGCATATCGGAACTGGCTTAAAGGTCTCAATACCATGCCATACAACCTATAAAAAAGCATATCAGAATATGTTGTAATTTATGGGAAGAGTAATATGAAATATTAAATAAGAAACAATGTCGAAATTTGTAACACCTTCGAAAACGTCAAACGTCATATATAATTTTGTTTACTTTACAAACTTTACGTTGTGAAATTAAACAATTTTCATTTCGCAGTCATATTTTAATTTTTATTATTGTGCTTTTAAATTAACCAAAAACAAACACTAATATGGTAATTGAAGTTGATCTTTCATATCAAGGCAACGACCCAGGAGCTGTAAAATTTGGGAATTTCATCAACTATTACTCCTTTCACAACTCAAATCAAAGAATAGAAAGCCTTCATGCTTCAATGTTTCCAAAGCTTAACACTAAAGATATTGTATGTTTGGATATTGGATGTAATACGGGAGAACTCACAAAAGGGGTTTATGAGTATTTAAAAAATGAAATATACCCTAAATCCAAAATTCATATCCTAGGTGTAGACATTGATCCAATCCTAATACAAAGAGCTAAGGACCACATAAACATTAGTGATATTTCGTTTATAAAATTAAACATCATGAATGAAGATGAGCGAAATATAATTGAACAATACTTAAATTCATACAATAGAAAAAAGTTTGACATAGTGTTTTGCTTCTCTGTAACTATGTGGCTCCATTTGAACACTGGTGATGAAGAATTTATAAAATTCTTAAAATCCATAAAGGAATATACAAACACATTAATAATTGAGCCACAACCATGGAAATGCTATCGGAATGCTCAAAGACGAATGAAAAAGTCTGGTAGGAATTTTCCTCTTTATGACACATTGAAAGTAAGAAGCAATATTGAATTGGTTATAGAAGACACTTTAACAAATAATGGCTTAATTAAAGTATATGAAACACCTCCTTCAAAATGGAATCGGAAAATACAAAGTTATCATTTGGTGCAGAGTTAAATATTAAAAATAAAAAAACTTTTGTGTAAGAGTAAAATTTTTATTTGTTTTTAATTTTTATGTTACCACTTCCTCAATGCTTGACTCACGTTCTGCTTTGATATCTTTATTTAATCCTTTAGAGTTTTCTGAATCTTGTGCTTTTAACATATGCAGTACCTGTAAAATGAAATAATTTGTAAAAAATATTTAAACCTTAACTGAAAACAACAACAACACGTCTTTTAATTATGGGATATATTATCCCGCCTTTACACTGTGGAGGTATATCGTTTGACTTTATTCCTGTTCGTCATTGGACTGTGTCCTTAAAGGGCAAAATAGTGGAAGGTGTGGTGTGGTGTGTCAGGCGGAGAAATATACAGTTTGAAAATATCACTTGGTCAGTATAAAAAATAATTATAGGTTGAGATGTATTACATTGCAGTAGAAACTGTTCCATTTCATAGTATAGTGAGCCATATCTATCATATTCCTCTGGGGATGTAATATATATGTCATAATGTAAAGCCCGCATAACACAAAGATTTAATGCTAGTTAATTACAACTCCATAATCCATTAGTTGAATGTTTTTTCTAGTATAAACTGTTACAAAAGTGAGAGTGGTTTGTCCTGTTCCAAAATCCTTTTGAGTAGGTAGTAAATAGCTACTTCACACTATGCTGGCAGAGACGGCAAAGCCTGGTGCATTCAACCATGCTATTGGCACTTGAGCAACATTTCGGTTGTGACATACCCTGGCTGCTTTTTATGCGGCTATCCTGGCGAATCAAATACGCTTCCAGCATAGTGAGGGAGCCATTACACTTTAACTTTACTAATATCTTTAATACCAGTAAAGATATTCAAGGGTCTGTTACCCACCCTGGTTCACTTGATTCCAGGTGAGGTACTATTTTTGAAGCAATTATTTTAACAGTGGTAGAGTCCGCAACAACAACATCTGTTGCACGAATTGGCCAGCTCGCCCGGTGAAATACCACAACCTCACAGAAAACAGGCGTGAAGTACAAGTACTCTGCGTTTCGTCTGATGAGTGAGGTGCCGGAGGCCTAATTTTAGTCCTCTTCCCCTTCCCACCCATTCCTCATAAGGATAGGACGGGAAGGGCAAGAGGATAGGATGGGGAGGGGGTTAATGGGGGAAAGGAATTATCCTTTTTCCTATCTTTGCCCTGCTGTGTCCCTTAATGGTAGGCAACGCATCTGCAACGCATTTGTCTGTTGCGGATGTTCATGAGCGGCGCTCACTTGACATCAGGTGATTCGCTTGCTCGTTTGCCACCTTCTCACATAAAAAAAAATATTGGAAAAAATAGAAGAGTATTTTTCATGACTTGAGCGAATTCTTAGTAACATTGCCACATTGGCTATATTTCATAAAAAACAATATTTACCTGTCCAGATGTATTGCTAATTGGTGCTGATAATCTTTCTTCAGGCACTTTCCTCTTCACTGGTGTTTTTGTTTGTGCACATACACTACATAATAAATATAACAATAAGTAAATATATTTGATTAGATTTTCCTACTACTAGTAATCAATAGCTTTAAATAAGCAATTCTTGTATATATATAATCTGAATCTTGGAAACAGCTCCAATGCTTTTCATGAAGTTTGTATGCAGGGGGTTTGGGAGACGATTTGTCAATCTAGCTAGGATTTATTTAAAGAAAATGTTGTTTTATTCGTGTTTTCAGGCATGGTATAAAAGTAGTGTCATCCAGGAATTATATTATCTGAATAATAAATTCCAAAATAACACAATATAAAAAACAAAGCTTGGTCCACACAGCTAGTAGTACTGCTGAATGCTAGTAATGTGCCTCTGACAATAACATGGTCTGACGAGTCTAGTTAAATAAAGACTTACCTGGGTGATGATTCTGCCAATGGGTGTAGTAACATAGTCATTTCTGCTAACTTATTAAATGCAGCACCTGCTTCCGTAAATATTTGTCCTACCTATTAGAGATTTTAATATAAACTTATTTCTCAGAATAATAAGCACATTAAAAAGCATATAATGTAATCAGCAAAAGCAGTAGATGAGACAGGTGTCATATAGGTTATGACACCTGGTTGGAACGGAGTTTCTTTCGCTATATCTTTTTTGTGTTTGCATGAAGTAATGAATAAATAAATATGCTCTCACGCCTGTAACCCAGAGGGGTAGGTAGAGATAACGGATTTCCATTTGGCGCGATCCTGGCATACCTCTCTCGCTTCTTCTACATCCATACATAAGTAATAATAATATTAATATAAATGGGTATTTAAAAGTTAACATAATATATTTTGGCTTATTCTCAAAAGTGACGACAAGCTGAATCAGCTGAAAAAGTTTTATAGGTAATTGGGATATGCCTCAAGAATTACTGCAAAAAGATGAAGATTTTAAGTAGCGTTTTTCATAGTCATTTTTTCGGACTGGCCCCTCAGCCCGCAAACAAACGAATAATGTGCGATAAAGAAGTCCGTTCTAATGTAAATAATGAACTACAATTGTAGGATATACTTTATTTCTGTTCTTTTCATTTGTATTGCTTGACAACTAACAAGCAATTAAAATAATAACTCAATATAATAAAAGTTCAGACGAACTACCTTTGCTGCAGAATTATCCATAATTTGATACTTAATTAAATATTTAACTATGATAAAATGATAATGACATGTTTTTGTTTCTATGCTTGTCAAATTGAACAGCATTGATGACAGTGATAAATACATACGTCGTAATCAAGAGTCAACTAGTTTCATAAAGTTTATAATTATTTGTGAAATATCCTCGTTTAGCACTGATTTCTGCTGTGCTCGGATTCATTATTATATTATTAAAATCATCGTGATATGTTATATATTGCCTGCAAAAACAGTCAAATTATTCCTTGAATTGAAGTAAGAAACGTCCAAGAAGACCACCACCACCGGCGACAACAATAGAAATAATGTTTAAATTTGTTTTACGTAATCAGTAATATTGATCAAACAAATTAGACCGTAGCCTTAGATGGCAATCTAGGGCTACGGTCTAATTCTTTCTCTCACCTTGTCCGCCACTTATGGATTTAATCGGGATTTATTTCTGTTAAAAGACTTGTTAGGGATACCACGTATGATATTGGAAAATTACCCTAATTGGTGTGTAATAAACTAAAACTAACAAACATGTGTAAACGTT
Organism: Papilio elwesi; assembly: GCA_029849275.1. Classification (NCBI taxonomy): domain Eukaryota; kingdom Metazoa; phylum Arthropoda; class Insecta; order Lepidoptera; family Papilionidae; genus Papilio; species Papilio elwesi. Next base: position 7,798,943 of record CM056687.1, on the reverse strand, counting down.
GAATACTAAGGTACTTATACAATGTTTTATTCTTTATTAATTAATCTCGGATTTTTAAAAAACTTGGTAATCTGAAACATGGTTTCGTGCAAACTGCTTAAGATGGCAAAACTAGAAACGACAAATATACTCGTACATGTTCTCGTGTTCCTCCACCGCTACACGGATAGACGCACTGCAATGAGCGTTGTTGTCACCTTCAAATCATTTTCATAAAAAATCATTTTAAACATTATATTTTAATAATAAAGTATGTTAGTCACCTCAGTCCCTAGTGTTATGTGAGATCTCAACGCAAACGTATTTATTTTATCTGTCCCTTACGGTGGTGTAAATATTGTTCATATAGACATATAGTGTAGTGTCTATTGTCAGTTGTTAATTTGCTATAAAACTTGAATCGTATGAAACCGTATCCTTCACAAAGTTAACATATTTAGTTAAAAGTTCCTTATAATTATATCTTCACGAAATAAAGATGTGCTTTATTACTTAAATGTTCTCAAAAAGAAACGTATGTGACAGCAGTTTATCAATCAATGACGCTATTTCAACATTGGTTAACGTGACCTGTAATATTAGTAAAATAAAATAAGTTAAAAATGTATCAGAATAATGCTCGATTTAGACAGTGGTCGCCACAATTTAGACCACGAGGACAATTTTTACCACCTCACTTTGTAACAAATCGGTATAGATATTCGGGGCCACATGTTCAAAATAACTATGAATTTTGGTGTGAAACTTGCGATAAAGGTTTTCAGACATTACACGTTTTAGAGAATCATAAATTACAACACCAAGTAAGTAGTTATTCTAAGGCTTTGTACAATTTATAAGTCTTATGTCAGTTTAAAAAATCATCCCTACTTAATATTATAAATGTGACTGTAAGTTTGTTGCGCATTCACGCGCAAATTACTTACATATATTCTTGGAGGTGTTAGAAGTAACCTAGGATACTTTTAATGAGAAAAAACCTTTTTAACGAATAATAAAAAATGTTTGTCAAAAAATCTAGCTACTTCAACGCCATATAGTGTATAAAAGGCGACGTATAGGCCTATAGACTCCGAAATGGCTGGACCAATTTCGATGTTAGCAGAGATTATTCAGATTGGCACAGCGGGTGTTCCTGTGTTTGGTAGATCGGATCAATATAATTAGTAGAACCCAGGCAAAGCCGGGCCGGGTCACTAGTACAAAATAAGTCATACAAAATAATTGTAGCGGGGGTAGCGATCACTTAGCTTATTCATTTGCCACCTTTTTCTATGTTAACATTGCAAAATATATTTATATTTAACTGATTTCCGATACTGATTTCACTAGTTAATCATTGATTGATTTTACTAGTTTAATTTTTTCACAGCCTTTAAATGCTGGTGACTAATGGATAAAAGATGTTCTGGAGACCTAATTCACTTTTTATATTAGTTTAGCATGTTTGCCAACATATTCCATAATGAGTTTATACAAAATTTCCAGAAATGTAATATTGATGGTTGTCAATTTGTGGCCCATCCCAAAATAATAACAAAACACATTCAAATGCAACATTCTACAGGGTTGTATAAAAAAATTGCTAAGTTAAATAACCCAGAGGAAATCCGAAAATGGAGAGAGGAGAGAAAACTAAAGTATCCAACAAAGCAAAACATAGAAAAGAAAGCAGCAGAATTAAAAGAAAAGTTAGAAAGAGGCGAAAAAATGGGAATGAGTACTAAAAGGCACAACAAACATTGTGAACCAGGTATTGTAAAATACTCTTTATCTTAATGTGATTTCCAAATTATTTAATTTTAACATTTCCATTGAAAATGTCTGCTTTCAGAATTAAATTCAAGAGGGAAACATAACTTTAGAAGGGAAAAATTTCAAAGAAGACATGGAAATTACAAGTTTAAAAATGAAAATACCTTATTCCACCAGAAACCAATTGCCACAAAAAAGGTATGTAGAACAATCCCACAACCAAATGATACACATAGGCTTAATCGTTTTGCTGGAATACAACACATTATCATTGATGACAATGAAAATGAACAATTTGATGAATCACTTCAAAACTCCTTGATTGAAGATGATGATATTTATACTGAAGAGGTAACAAATAATGTGAATGATAAATCACAATCACAACCTACAGTATGTGGAGCTCTGTCAACTCTTATGAATAATTATGAATCATCAGATGAAGAAGTAATACCTGATAACACAGCTATCAATAACTTTAGCAATGGTCCTTTAGACCATCGGGCACATAATGATAAGACAGTAACTGCGAAAGAAACAATTGATAACCAACTAATGCCTAAACCTGTATATATAAAAAATAAAAATAACGAAAGTGATGATGATGATGGACCCGAAGTAGCCAGTATTACGAAATCTATGACTGATCATACTGTTGAAAAAAATAGTGACCATGATTTTAAACAAAAAATAGAGAAGAAGCCCAGAATTAATCCACCAAATGTAAAACATTGTAAAAGACCAAAACATCAGCTGCCTTCCACTTTACTTGTCAAACTTTTAAGCAGAGAAATAAAACAAGAGCGTAACATAATCCTTCAATGTGTCCGATATATTGTAAAAAATAACTATTTTGATAATACCAGCACTAAAGAATAAACTATATAGAAAATGGTAATACTTTTTGTAAAAATTTATAATTCTAATTTAAGCAAAGTGCTGACAAAAATTAATTGACTTATTCATTTATAAGTTTAACCCTGTTTGACTGCTACGGACGAATATTTATGTGTCAGCAAAGCAAGTGATATATCATCTCGAGACATAAATAAATATTATTTACCGTACTTTGAAATGGAACCATGTACTACACTACAGCTCAAGACAAATATTTTTACGAACGACCAGCGATATTTCCAGCTCCTGTCGCAGATTCACCTCCGTGTCCCGCTGCGCCCACGCCCGTCTATGATACGATCCAATGATGAACAGAAATAAACTAATCAAAAGAGATCTCTATAATTTTAATTTTGGGATACAATATATGGAAAGCCCGCTTTAGTGGCTTTATACAGGTGTCCCAAAAAACTTACTATGCAGTACTTTTTTTTTCAGTACACTTGGAGGAAGTTGATTGAAATCGTAATTACTTAGTTCTTGACTGGACAAGAACTTAATTTTCTTTAAAATCTTTGTTAGTTGTATTGTTTTTTTTTAAATGTAGCAATATTTGTAGGTCATTGGTTACAAAATTGCCCCAGAAGGTGTAAAATTTTTAAGTTTTTAAAAAATGCCCTTTATTTTTTTTAATACCCAGAGGGGAATTTTTATTTTATTTTTCTGGTGACCCTTGTGACCACCCCTATCATCCCCCTTCCTATGTACGTAACCTTTTGGGACACCCTGTATATACATCCAACTCAAGCTGCACATAAAGACTATGGTTCACTGCATATGTTCTTATTCTCAAACTACCTGTGCCCCCTGCGTTTTCACCCGCCCTGCAATTTTACTTAAACGAAATTGTTACCTACTTAAATACTACCCCCGAAACTCATCATCTCCCTGCCCTTTTCCCGTTTATGTTGGGACATCAACATGACCGTAGCAAAGCTTAACTTTTGTTTATACTGTGACCATAGTCCATACTATATAAGTGCTGGCTACAGTTTTTACGGCCGGCCACCTGCCTAACGCCAACCCTCCTAGGGAATAATAAACTACTAACCTAACCCAACAAAACATATTACAAAAGAATACATGAATAATTTCTAAAATCGTCTACATACGTGTAAATACCATAATTGTAAGAGATAAGGGAACGCCGCGCGTCTCTGAAAGACGGGCGTGTCCTTTGAATATCTCAATGCACGGTGTATCTAGTTGAAGCTTGCAAAATCTCCGACACTGATCTGTTTTGAACTTTATGTAAACTTTCAATCATTGTTTTGGGTTTAATTGCATTTACAAAGGCCACCAATAATAGTTATTCTCGAATATCTTCCAAGTACAGACGGCAATCAGTTACATTTTTATATGTTTAGATTTTCTTGCAAAACGCTATGTCCAAAAATGTTAAAATTTTTATAAAAGTCTAAACTTTTTATTAAGCCAATAGTATTGAAAAAATTGTTATTGATTTATAAGCGCCATCTAATTTCTAACGTTTGACAATTTCAAAGTAACGGAGAATAGATAATCGTACTAGTTCGGATTTTTTCCGCTAAAAATATCAAATTTTGATTTTAATGCGTTATTTGATATTAAAAGTAATACTAAATTTAGTTACTTTTAATATTTTTTGGTTTTCTAATTGTATATTGCCGCATTTCGTTTCTTAATTTGTACACAGCTACTCATAACGCCATCTAGTCTTGACAAATAAACTAATACAACGAATAAAATAATTTTCTTTACTATGAGATTAGGACCCCGTGATAAACTTTCTGATTTTATAGATGTAACTAACATTTAATTAAAAGTTCAACCTAACCAAATGAACAGCTATTTTTATCGAACAGATGTTTGACATGGTCCTTCAAGGTGATATAACTTTTTTGTTTATAAACTGATTGAGATAAAACACTAAATGTTAAAATATTTATTACCAAAATCAATAGCTAAGGTTCATACCCGTTCGCCTATGGGTATAAAATGTGGTAAACAGATAATCGATTTCCACATTTTAACACTAAATTAATATGGATTTTGTGATTGGTAAATACCAAATCAAGTTGGCATTTGTACACTTTATATACTAAAAGTCACTTGGACATTTTCTTTAATTTCAAAATAAATATATTTTTACTGACGAAAGATTCTTTACACTTCAAATAGTACCAGGTTTACCATGGACAAATCGAATTCTGTAACCTCCGCCTCGTGAGAGTTAACGCAAATTGATAAGCAGCATTTGAAATCTTCGCACGGAATTTTTATATGAAGAGTAGGTAACAAGTTGATGACATGACAAATAAAAATCATATTTTTCCGTCATCATTTATTCTTAAAAAGAATATTTAAGACTGCGGTGCAGCTGTGGTAGTAGTAGCAGCAGCCTCTTCCCTAATGCGATCCTTTTTGAGAGTGCCCATGAAAGCAGCCTTATCAGCAGGTGTTTGGAAGCGACCATGTCCAAATTTGGATGAGGTATCAATAAACTTAAGGTTGATTTTCTCAAGAGCAGCCCTCTTGGTATGCACACGAAGTGACTGAAAACAAAAGTAATTTTGTAATATAACGATATAGTAACTGAAAGGATTAACATATCGTAATTTAATCTTATATGCCTGACTCCTACATAAGAATAATGGGATTTGAAAAAGATTATTCTTTCTACTCACCTTTCTCAATGTAATTACTCGCTTCTTGGGACCCATGCAACAACCCTTAATCATGACAAAGTCATTATTAACTTCGCCATAGTGAGGGAACCCACCCATGGGGGTAATGGATTTCTCAGACAAGTCATACTCAGTAGAGGCATTGTTTTTGATGACTTTCCCATCCTTGGTGTGAATTCCTGAAAATGGTATGTGGTAAGTAACTCTACTTAAAATACCACACTTTCCAATAAAGAATCATGAATATATTATGTCTTCTGCAAACAAGTTACCAGAACATTTCATACTTTGATAACCAACTTAACAGGTGAAATTGTAGATAACTAGTTTATCTATACAGATAAATAAAATTGTAGTGTCTGTGATATCAAAATAAAATTTCTATTCTCAATACAGATGATGTTTAAATGATACTGATAACAAAAATAAATTCTCCAAAACAACAACCAATTTTGATGGGACTTTTACTGAAAGATAGAAAATATTGTAGGGAATAATATATGCTAATTTAATTTTAGTAAAGTAGCAGAAACCTTCCATAGGGATGATTTTTTTATCGACTCCCATGTGGACAAAGTCGCAGGAACAGCAAGTTTGTTATAAAAAAAACCATGAATTCACTATAGGAAACTTGTGTAGTAAACAAACCTTGTCCAATCCTGTAGATTTTCTTATTCATTTCAGTTCGGTGATGGTAACCCTTCTGACCAGCTCTAGCAACAGTGAATGAAACTCTAGATGGATGCCATGCTCCAATGCAAGCTACTTTACGCAGACCCTTGTGTGTCTTACGTGGAAGCTTCTTAGTGTGCCAACGAGAAGTTACACCTGAAAATTTAGGGATAATAAAAGTTAGGAACCACATATATGAAAAATAAAAATGATAGTTATTTTTTTCTTATAAATGCATATAAAATAACTCATTTGGATAAGGGCAAAGAGACTAATTTTGATTAGATATATTTTGACAATGATTTTTTTTACCTTTGTAGCCTTTGCCCTTTGTTACTCCAATGCAGTCAATCATCTCATCCTGAGTAAAGACTGAATCCACAGGAATAGGTTTTTCTAGATGTTCCCTAGCCCATTTTACTTTGTCTTCAATTGTTCCTCCATTCACTTGAATCTCCATAATATGAGCCTTTTTCTGGCGTTGTTTCAACAGCTTCATTTGAGTGTGACCTATAACCCTGATCACACTGCAGTAGCGGATCATTTTCTTGAAATCCTTTTCAATAGATTTCTTTCCGAGCTCATCTTGCCATTTCTTGCTGGCTTTGGTAAAAGCCTTCTTCTTGCATTTATACCTGATTAAGTCAAAATTTAACACTCGCTGCAATAAAAAGCTATGCCATCTCATCATTGAGCGGAGATAACACGGCCATTATATGCCCAAGGCATACTTAGAGTTGAAGCCCTCATCACAGTGAGAGGAGAGCTGTACACAATTATTAATAATTGCAAATATAAATAAAAAAAAAAAAAAAAAACTAATAAAACCACGAGTAATACATACCAGTTCTTGTAGAAGCGGCGTCTACAGTCCTCGGACATATGCTCTGCCCAAACGGTCAACAATGCGCGAAGACCATGTGGTGTTTCAATGTAGCCAACTACACCGACGCAAACCATGGGTGGAGTCTCAATAATGGTAACGGCCTCCACAATTTCCTTTTTGTTGATCTCTTTAATAAATTAAGTATATTAATAAATATCCATGTATGTTTACCACAGCTGTATAAATAATACTGTAAAGAAAATAACTTACTTGATCCAGGACGGTCAGGTTCACGAACCACGTGGGTCATGCCAGCTTTGTATCCAATAAAAGCGGTAAGGTGGACAGGTTTGCTAGGATCATCTTTAGGGAAAGCCTTAACCTTACCGCGACTACGACGGGACCTCTTCTTGGGATAGAATCCCATAGACCCATGGCGAGGTGCCGAAAATTTTCTATGCGACTGAAAATGGAAATCATCGTTTTAACACATATCATATTTACGATATTCTAATTTAAGTACAACAAAATCATCAGTCCGCCCTAGAAAAATCTTCACACAGATTCAGGTTCTAACCGTATTTATAAAACTAGTGGTATCATCATTTGGAATTTAACTTTACAAAAATAAATATCAATTTACAATGAAAATATAACAACAATTGCTGTTATTTTGTTTAAGAATGAAAGAAATTAAGGATTATACGGGTAATAATTAATTCGAAATCGAGCAACTAACCATGTCGGTTCACTGTCGCAACAAAAATGGCCGAGTTGCAGTTTCGTGTCGTGTCTGCTCGTGATGGTCGACTCGAGTAACTAACTCGAGTTAACCCGAAATGGGCTTAACTCGAACCAAATCGAGTTAATATATATAAATACATATATTTAAAATTCAAGCCAAAAATACATAAATAAACGATTCGAACAATAATATCCATCTTTAAATTAGTTTAACAAGAACTAATATAATACATTAAAGAATTGAAAGAGATAAAAATATAATTTGTCTGTTCCTTTTATTTAACTTTAAATGCGAAGCTGAGGGAATAAATTACTAAAAATATAAGAAAAAACACTCTCTCTTCCATTCACTTTAGTTAAAACGAGATGCATTACTTTGGTTCAGCCCGATTTACGCGAATTTTAATTTTGGTTGAGTCTAGTTTTGTTTTTTCCGAGTCGGTACTGGTGACTTGGTTTCCTCTGGCGTAAAATTTTGTCGCGGTACAAGGTTTCTACTGTATCTTCTATCTAGGACTAGACTGTGAAACACTTTAACATTTTGGTACTTGAGTAACATAAAATTGTGAAATTATTAAAAATTGCCAATTTAATAACTACAAATAAAATATAATGGCCAAAATAGGAGACAACAAAACATTAAGAGATAAATAATAATCCAAACAAACGAAATCTTTTATATCGCCTAAACTTTGAAACTGGAAAATTTACACTGTGAAAATGTTATGATTATCCATTCTGTTCAATTGCCTTGTTGTCAAGCATGAGTAGCGTGAGAAGGACAAAACACCTCAAAATACGCGGGCGCATTCGCTCTAGCGATGTGCCAAACCGTAAATTTTTCAAGCCGGTTAAATCGAATCAATATTTAGCGGAAACCAAATCAAAACTCGGTGTAACTAAGCCGAATGGTTGTCGAAATGTTTTGTGTTTTAGATATTCAAAACTATGTATTTTATTATCTAGATATTTTACGATCGCGTATGCATATGCGTATTCACAAATCTAATACAAGGATTTAATTTTAAAAGGATACAGCGATATCATAGGTTGCAATATAATTCGCTATTGTAGATAATTATGTATATCTAAGTAGGTAGGTAGGATAGGTACGTATCATTTCTGTATTTATCATTCTGGAGAGCTACTTGCCAATAGTGTACTCTTAGAAATTGCATATACTATATACTAATTAATAATCGTTTTTAATATCGGATCTAATCAGTGCTATAAAATCGGTTAAAAAATCTGATATTGTATATTGCTATACTGCTATAATTAGTGTAATCTCTAACAGCCTTGTGTTTCGCTCAGAATGACCTAGTTTCGTTCGTCCAAGCCGCATCGCACGCGATGCGAGTTGCATTCTGTTTAGCCCGTTTCCAAGCGAAGCGAGTTACTACGGCCCGGGTCGCACAACTCTAGTCGACACCGTCAAAATCGCATCGCATGCGAAGTTGCGAACGGTTCAGCCCGTTTCACGCGGGCCCGTGTCGCTCTGTCCGTATGAATCGAGCTGAACAGATCGTGATTTGGTTTAACCAGAGTTAAGAGTTGTATTCAACCAGGATCGATTCGGTTTGTCAAACCGAGTTGACTATCTTTAGTGTGATTGTACGCAAACTACAATAATTCACATTCCAAAAATAAATTTTGAAATGAAAACATCAACCTAGGAATAGAAAGTTTTTCTTAAAAACTAACTAAAATATGTTTAGTTTTAGAAAAGAAATGCAATAGAACTATTAACTATTTATACAAATCGAATTAAAATAAAATTGAATGGATTTGATATAAATGTTCGCTGGTCAGTGGATGTCAATGCAAACTGCTTGGTGAAAATAATTTAAAGTGTAAATAAAACTTTGTATTTGATAGCTGAAAAAATACCAAAACAGAAGGACTGAAGGTTAGGTTACTTCAAACACTAGTTTATTTGTAATTATGGCGGGGCCAATGGAAAGAATCCAAGTTCTCGACGATATTGAAAAGGACATCATCACTTGCTTGCAATGTGCTGGTATGGTTTATTTCTCTTCGTATTTTTTATTTCTAGTATCTGCGACGTTGGCAATTTAATACTCTTACATTTAATTATGTTAAATGACCACTGCCACTCTTGAACGTATGTTACATGCATTGCCATCTTTATAGAGACAAGAAAGGAGAGAGAGAGGAGAGGATGGGCACGAAAAAAGACACTATACTAAACAAATTAAAACCAGATACACAACCATTACAAACCAGTATTTTCTGGAATTGTAGTAACTTCCTCTGTTGCTATGGTATTTTAGGTCTGCTATATTCAAGGACAAGTGACATCTTTTAATACCACCCTAAGGTTACAAATGGTTTCGATCATGGTGTTTAATTAATATATTACTTAAAAATAAGTCTTGACTTAATATCTATTATTTCAGCACAAGCTCTTCTAGAATTAGGCAAGGAAAAATCAAGTCAGAAACAGGCTGAGACTAATACATCACAATTCTTAAGAACCCTGAGTCAAGTTGAGTCCAAATTGAGTGATCAGATTAATTACTTGACCCAAGTGTCAACTGGGCAGCCCCATGAGGGATCTGGATATGCATCTCAGAAAGTGTTGCAAATGGCTTGGCATAGACTAGAACATGTCCGCTCCTGGGTGAATGAATTGGATAGATTGAAAGCATCACACTTGGCTGCTGCTAATCGTACAGCATCAGGGATTCCTAATGGTAGTATGACATCTTCTAGCACCAGTACTTAATTGTAGTATTACATGTAGTAAAATTAAAGATAGTATTTAGTTCTTCATGTAATAGCTGTACACTTTAAGGTTTCAATAATAAAAAGTTTTAAAAACCTACATACCTGTAGTTTTCTTATTTTATTATCTAAAGGCAAAGTACTCACACACAGTAAATTTGTTAGTGCATTTTACACCCATTTGGGACCTCCATAGTTCACCAAAGTATAGTCTTAGTTCTGTTCACTCCAGTTATGAATACACAGTAGAAAGCAATTGGGTATATTCTATTGTTATTAGACACATTAATATAGACTTAAATTGAAATGGAGAAGACTGGTTTTATATTAATTTTTAATATATTTCTTGTTCTGGAACATTTGTGTACAATGAGGTTTAAATATTCTAAGTCAACTACAATAATTTAAGGACATAAAATAAACCTTATTTCATCAACAAAACAAATACATTTAGGAGTCTTATTTTCAAATCTTGAATATGTTTGCTCTTGTTGAAATGGCCGCCATCTAAATTTTTAATAATAACCTTGAAACGGGTATTTAATATATATATATATAGTTTATAGTGTATGTATATGTAGTTTATAATATATAGTTTATAGTGGTAGAGTCCGCATCTAGCTTTTGCTGGAGCACGAATGGCCCGCTCGCCCGGTGAAATACCACAACCACACGAAAGACAGGCGTGAAGTGGAAGCAATTCCGCGTTTCGTCTGATAAGTGTGTGTGCCGGAGGCCAACCCCCCACCCCCTTAACAGCATGGAAGTGGGATCTATAAACAAACTACCCCAGGGGGGTACCGATACCACTGGTATTGGAGAATCCCCCTCCGCGCGTTTACGCCTAAACTCCCGCTTGGAGTCTGGGCGTGGGCGCGCGGGCTGCCCCGCGTATTCTGGGGGGGGCACCATCCCACTCGGTGCTGGAGCTCGGGGCAAACGCAGGCAGCACCTCGCGGCATCCCCTACCATGTTCGCCGTGGACTTCTGTAACATCAGGGGACTCCACTCTAACTTGGAGGCCGTCCACTTCCACCTACGGACGGCTAAGCCGGCCCTGCTTTTCCTCACTGAGACGCAGATATCCTCCCCGGCAGACACATCGTATCTATCCTGCCCGGGTTACAAATTGGAGCATTCCTTTTTGCCCCGGGCCGGGGTGTGCGTGTACGTCAGGGAGGATGTCTGCTCTCGTCGCCTCAGCCTTCTTGAAGGTAGGGACCTATCTACTTTGTGGCTGCGCGTAGATAGCGACGACCATCCGCGAGTCTACGCGTGCCTCTATAGGTCCCATAGCGGTAATGCCGAAACAGACCGACTCATGGAGCAAGTCCAAACGGCTACAGATTCCGTTCTGGAGCAGATTACATCCGCCGAGATCGTGGTACTTGGCGATTTCAACGCCCACCACGCCGATTGGCTTGGCTCACGTACCACCGATCACGCGGGGAGATCTGTCCATGACTTTGCCTTGTCCTATGATCTGACGCAACTGGTTACATCGCCCACGCGAATTCCAGATGTGGAAGATCATACACCTTCCGTGTTGGACCTTCTGCTGACCTCACATCCGGACAGCTACTTGGTTTCCGTCGACGCCCCCCTGGGCTCGTCGGACCACTGCTTGATCCGGACAAAAGTGCCTATCTCGCGTCGCCCACGGTTCAAACCGAATGGCCACCGCCGAGTGTGGCACTACAGGTCGGCAGACTGGGATGAGATGCGGTCCTTTTTTGCATCCTACCCATGGGAGCAAGTTTGCTTCAAGCTGGACGATCCCGATGCCGTTGCCGATTCTATCGCCGATGTGGTGATTCAGGGGATGGAACTATTTATTCCATCCTCTGTCGTGCCCATCGGAGGCAGTTCTCGGCCCTGGTTTGGTCAATCCTGCAAATTAGCAGCGCGCTACAAGCAGGATTGTTACCGAGCTTGGGCTGAGGCGTCAGCGGCTAGGGATGTAAATACCAGCCTGCTCAAAAAGAAGTACAACTCTGCCTCCAGGTCCTTCAAAAGAATTATTGCTAAGGCAAAGTCGGAACACGTGGCCAGCATTGGCGAGAGACTGGTTCACCTTCCTTCGGGAACTCGTGCGTTCTGGTCTCTCGCCAAGGCTGTCCAGGGGAATTTCTGTAAGCCGTCTTTACCATCTTTGCGCAGGGGAGATGACACGTTAGCCCACACCGCAAATGAGAAGGCCGATCTTCTAGGCTCTCTTTTTGCGGCCAACTCGACTCTGGAGGATAATGGTAGTTCACCGCCGAATATCCAGTGCGGTGACACCTTCATGTCCGAGATCCAGTTTCGCCAGAGATCAGTGCGTAAAGTGCTGCAATCTCTGGACGTTCACAAGTCGAGTGGGCCTGACGGTATTCCTCCCATCGTGCTTAGGACATGCGCTCCTGAGTTGGCACCGGTTGTAACGCGCTTGTTCCGGTTCTCCTACTCCTTAGGCATTGTGCCGAAGTCATGGAAGACTGCCACAATCCACCCGATCCCAAAGAAAGGTGATAGCTCGGATCCGTCCAACTACAGGCCGATTGCCATTACCACCTTGTTCTCGAAAGTCATGGAAACGATCATCAATTGCCAGCTCATGAGGTATCTTGAGGAGCACCAGCTGATTAGCGATCGTCAGTACGGCTTTCGTCAGCGTCGCTCAGCTGGTGACCTTCTTGCGTACCTCACGCATCGATGGTCGGTGGCAATCGAGGGCAAGGGGGAGGCCCTGGCGGTTAGTTTGGACGTGGCCAAGGCCTTTGATCGGGTGTGGCACAAAGCACTTCTTTCGAAGTTGCCTTCCTACGGGCTGCCCGAGAAACTATGCGCCTGGATTTCCAGCTTTTTGGAGGGTCGGAGCATCAAGGTCGTTGTCGACGGTGCATGCTCTGACCCGAAACCAATTAATGCTGGTGTCCCACAGGGCTGTGTACTGTCGCCCACCCTGTTTCTTCTGCATATCAATGACATGCTGCAAATTAGCAACATCCATTGTTATGCAGATGATAGCACGTGTGATGCACTGTACACGGCCCGCGCTAACGTTTCTCGGGCTACTGCCGCTGAGAACCGGACCAAACTTGTGTCTGAAATGGAGATCCTATTAAGTGAAGTCTCGGATTGGGGTCGACAAAATCTTGTTGATTTCAATCCCAAAAAGACACAAGTCTGCGCCATTACCGCTAAAAAAGAACCCTTTGTCGCGAATGTATGTTTTGAGGGCACTCCTCTGGTTGCCACAGCCAGCATCGGTATTCTCGGCGTTGACATATCGAGTGACGTTCAGTTTCGTGGTCACTTGGAAGACAAGGCCAAATTGGCCTCTAAAAAGCTGGGTGTACTCAGTAGAGCGAAGCAGTATTTCCAGCCGGGCCACCGCCTTCAGCTATACAAGGCGCAAGTTCGGCCCCACATGGAATACTGCTCGCATCTCTGGGCGGGAGCACCCCAATACCAGCTTCTTCCATTTGACCGCATACAACGGAGAGCGACTCGAATCGTCAACGACCGAGCTCTTACCGATCAGCTTGATACTCTGGCCTTGCGGAGGGACGTCAGCTCCCTCTGCATTTTTTACCGTATATACCACGGGGAGTGTTCCGAAGAACTGTTTGGAACGATTCCTGCCGCCGAGTTTCGTCATCGTACGACACGACAGACCGCCAGGTACCATCAACACCATCTGGATGGCTGGCATTCCTCAACAGTGCGGTTCTCTCGACATTTCCTGCCACGTACAGCCGCGTTGTGGAATGGTCTATCCTCGGCGGTATTTCCAAACCAGTACGACTTGGGGTCCTTCAAGAAGCGAGCCTTTCTTTTTCTAAAAGGCCGGCAACGCATCTGCAGTTCCTCTGGTGTTGCGGGTGTCCATGGGCGTCGTTGATCACCTGGGTGTTCCCGCCGCTCGTTTGCCCCCTTCTCTTATAAAAAAAAAAAAAAAAAAAAAAAAAATTTAAACAGTTTGTGATTGGATAGGTCCAATATAACCAACATATAGGTATGTTCTACTGATAGGAAAAAAAAATATTTAATAGGTAATAATATCTACCATCTAATATTAATACCTAGTAGGTAAAAAAGATTGATGTAAATTTAGTCTAAAAATATAACCATATAATATAATTAAAAAGTTGACTCCCGTTTAGGGGTTGGAATACTTTTGTAAGAGTCATACAGCTAAGATCAATAATTTTGGTGTTGTTTTGTAGATACAGAAAAATAATTAAAAAAAAAGTATTATGACCATGCTTGTTTTGAGTTATGTAAGTGAAAGTAAAAACATTCTTGAACCCAATATAAGGTTAAAATTTACATTGATTTTTGTTTATCATAAAATATGGTGGTATTACCTGATTATAATATCCTAGGACATATTCACACAGTAGAGCTTGTATTATGGCAACCAGATAACTGATAAACTAAATATACTAATTTTCTTTTGTAAATACATACGTAAATAGATAAATTACACCCAGACTCAGGAGAAACAGACATGTTCATGCACACAAATGTTTGTCCTGGGTGGGAATCGAACCCACGACCTGCGGCGTGAAAAGCAAGTATCTCACAAACCACGCCAACCGGCCCATCAAATAAGATATAAATATCAACAAGAGGGTTACTTGTCAAAGTAGGTGTTTTATCAATTGCCCTTTAATTATCGCTAGTTGATTATGAGACACATTGTATAATGTCTTAATTGTAATTTAGTATTATTAAAAAAACAGAATAAATTTGATGAGATTTTATTGTGTTTGACATGATAAATTAAAATCTTGAATGTTTTGAATTCTTCACCATGGATGGGGTTTGAAAGTTTGTTAATGTGTATGCTCTTACACAGCACAAACAAAAAGACAACAACTGAATATAAGAACACAAATAACACAAAGCATTAATACTAAGAACTTAGTTTGTGATGATGTTTGATGTTTACTCCATTTACACAAGTTT
This sequence comes from Papilio elwesi, assembly GCA_029849275.1. Lineage (NCBI taxonomy): Eukaryota > Metazoa > Arthropoda > Insecta > Lepidoptera > Papilionidae > Papilio > Papilio elwesi. The sequence goes on along the minus strand of CM056687.1, from coordinate 7,783,679 downwards.
TTATGAAACAAATATTCCTTATTATTTATTGTGTTCAGTGTATTAAACTAAGTAAATATTACTATTAACAATAGTGTTGAAAGGTGGAAAACAAAAACTTTTAGGCACAAATCTGCTATATTTTGTATATTTTTAAGAATAACCAAGGCAAACATTTTTTACATAAAAAATACAGCTATTTAAATACCACATCATCCTTAAAAAAGTAATTGAAGTAAATTCATGATTAGTGAATACACAAAGGACTGATGCCACGTCATGGTAACATATATCACTAAAGACAACATCTTTTTCTTAAATAAATGAATTTGTTAAGTTTTCATTATTCATTCCAAAATATAAATGGAATAAATTTGTTTTCTATTAAAGTTAAAATTACAAGTACTCACCATTAAATAATTGAAGGAAAAAAACACTGATGTCTTTGTATAAAAAGTAAGTAATGTTGAATGTTAGATAGCTATAATTATATAACGCAAACCAATTTAATGGTATTCCAACTCAAGACATTTAATAAGGTTGAAATTTTTTATTAACAAACATTTATATCTAACATTTACAAGACTACATTCAATAGCCAATTTATTTAGATAAACACATTCTCAATGAAGCAGCTAATACTTTTAAATGCATAATGTTAATGTTGTGCAAATAAAATGACATTTTGAACTATCAATTATTAATTCACTCCTCTTTTCAGCTCCTTTGGTTTGCGTTAGCATTGGTGAATTTCTCTATGTCGTCCAATGATCGTTTCGCTTTGGACGTTATGTCGTCAAAAGACTTCTTAGTTTGAGAAAGTAGCTCATCTGTGCTTTTACATGCCGAACTAGCTAATTCCTTTATTTCGGTGTCAAATTTTCCTATAACCCATTCAATTGCTTGTCGTCCTTTACCAGCATTGAGCGATATTTTATTTGTAAGTAAATCTTCCATGTAACTACTCAAGGGCACTCCCTGAAGAAAGAGAATTATATTATTAATTTTGTAAAGCATTAGGAACTAAAGTTGCAAGAAGGATATTATGCCATTTTTTATTTCACAATAATCTGAAGGACGCTCATAGCAATTTTTTTGTAGCACCCACTGTATTTGCTAAGATCTACAAAGCAATATTTTAATTTAATTTGACAAGAATTTTGTACATTGCTTTTTATTGATTACTAAGAGTCTTAATAAGAGCGCTGCATAATATGAACTAGGTATAAGAACATGAATTAATAAAGTAAAAATAAGGGACATGTGGATATTTAAATTAAAATTTATGCCATAAGTTAATCTTAGATTAAGTTTCCAAGAATTGTGTCTGCTGAGTAATGTAAAAACAACATTGCAAATGTTTTTAGATCTTGTTCTAATCTTAAGCTTTTAAATCTTAGTCATATACTATTTAGTTATATTATGTTAGTTAAATTTTAGCTTATATGTTTTTGTCTTTCTGCTCTAAGTTTTTTCTTTTGTTAATACATAAAATGTAAAGTATTGTAAAGATTTATCTTGAACTTGAATTTTAGGCATTTAAATATTTGATAAAAACATAAATGAAGATAAGATATTTAAGCATTGTAGATAAGAATTGAGGTGGCAAATGACCAGACAATGTAAGATACTGTAAGTTTTTCTGTGTTTTGGTCCACTAGCTTTTCAATGTAATTGAACATTGTATATATGAAATAAGCTTTTATTATAAATATATTAAATTATTCATATATGGTTTATTGTATAGCACACTCATAATCAACTTCTGATAACACTATAACACATTGCTTTTTGTTGGGAGAGGATGAAGAACTCAGATTTACTAGATTTTTATTGTTATCATTTAGACTATACATCAATTTCAATTATTGGGAATATTAGCAAGTACTAAATAAAAAGATCTTTGTTACATGAGCATACTATGACAATATGGCACAACACCAGTGGAGGTGAGTAAGTTGGTTGCATGTTATTCCTCAGTAAAATTGGGGACCAACTTTAAGTCAATACATAACATAATGATATGCCACAATTTAATTATACTATCTCAATTTGTAAGTTTGTTAACACATATTGATAAAAGTAATGAAAGAATAATAAAATATTAGTTACAATCACAGTAAGTAACAAAGAAATACACAAAAAGTAATAACTTACTTGTACAGTAACCACGGCTTCTTGTTTTAGCAATGTTTTGGAAGTATCTGTGGGATGTGGTGTGTACGTCACAGTTTCATCAACAGCTATGTATCGACAGAATGTCAGATTTGTTGTTTTCAGTGTCATTTCCCTCTGAATTGGATTGACTTCAGACTTTTCACTAGCATAACATATTTTCGCAGTCCCAATAAGCTGAAATCATGATATGATTAGCTTTAAGATTCCAGAAATAGTTGTACAATATGGCCGTCTTTTGTATAATAAAATTTATTAACAAATTTAATGAGGGCAATGAATGTTTAAATGTGTTGCAGTCATCAACTCAAGCTCAGTTCACATTAAAGTATAAATATATGTTGACGAGTATTGTATGTATAGTTGTACAAATATTATAGCAACTAAGTTTTTTAATTATCAACATTTTACTAAGTGACCAAACTTCTGGGAGATTTATTAAAAAATATCTAGATATTTTTAGCATCTAGATGCTGGGATATTAGTCAAATATACCCAGATACAACATGTTATTAAATATACAATAAAAATAAAAAATATTTTTTGTTACATATATTTTGCATCAGATTTATTCTGCTTTGTTTCTTGCTTTTGCATACAATATTCATTGAAACATATACAATTCTGCAAGATAACTTAATATCGGTCCTGACAATGAATAGTTAATTGCTAAAATATTTTATATCAAAATATAATAGATATGTTCTTAAAAGATTTTCCTTTTTTAAAAAAGCAGTTTTGAAATAAATATTAATTAAATTTGATTATTATAAAATTTCAATCGTTCAATTATATTCAAATATTCATAAGCTCCATGAAACTCACAGTACTACAATTTAGGGAAATTGGTTTAATTAACTTTTAAATTATTTACTCCTCATCCTATTTAGGAGTAACAAAATTCCATTAATTATGTTATACTACTTGTTGAAAATTTACATAGTTAAATATTAAATACAGCTTAACTTACCGCTTGAGCCCATCTAGGAAAGAACCATTTCGAACTGACAAGCCTGTGCGTATGTAATACACCGTCGACTACCTTTCTCTCAACCACATCGGTTCCTATGACTGCAGGGTTCATAGGGTTGGGATACTTCCGCCATGCTGCCTGTGCGACTGTTTCCCAAGAGTGACTAAAACGGAAATTATTGTTAAATTTATTATCACAAGGGATTTCCACTTCTATTCACCACTACCTCCTTGTTGCGTCACTACATACTTGAATGTGTGTTCCGAAGTCCAAATCTTCATATTTGTAGAATTCGTAAAATGTATGTGAGTATATAAAATAAGGGATTAAAGGATTCCTAAATTCATAATTATGTTTGCCTAACAACATTAACTCCTCTCCATTTAATCAAAGAGGAAAAGGTCCCCTCTAGACAGCACAGAGACAAGCGCTACGTGGTGTTACCATAAATATCTTATGAAATTTTCGTAACAAAATTAAATTTCTCGATTAACGTCAACAATCAATCTATAATTGAGATTTAACCAACAAAAGTTTTACGATATCAAGCTTAATAGAGTAGAAACTGAAGTATTCGCTTCTAAATGAACGCGCAGATTTTTACTTTATCTCTATCTAGTTCCCCCGAGCCAGATTGTTATCGGCTTTTAGCAAAGGTTTATTTATTAAAAAATTATACAAATTATTGTACTGCACAATTGGACTAGATAAAAGTAGCAATCGCAGAGAGATTAGGTTTGTTTTATACATAGATTTAGTGTTTAATCTATCTAGTTTCAAAAGAAATATACTGTAATTATAAAATCTTAAACTTTTTCAGTCGTTATATTATAATTTAGGGAAAATTGGAAAGCTGACAACATTTTAGAATATATATTTGTGACAGATTATTCAATGGAAAATTAGTCAAAATGTAAATGCATACGTCAAAAGTAATCGTTATCAGCAGTTATCAGAATATATGTATCTATGAAAATAATGATAACCTCAATTTGGATCCAAACTTTAGTATGTAATTATGTAAATCTTTGAGTTAATCGTCGGTAATTTCCAGTCAACCGTAACCTTGGCCTTCAACTCAATCCTAAATTCCTGTTTCATAAGGTGGTTACTCATCAAGTAAACATATAAAAGATGCATGTTGCTTGCAATTTTATCGAGTACAGCTTGTATTTCAATTGCCGAGACATCTGATGAATTTATATGATTGCACATCATTGGCGCCGTTTTTCGTGTACTAATGAACATATTCATTATCAGTCTAGACAACGAAAAACAGAGCCAGAGCAACATTGACGAAACACAATGACAATGTTCAATCGGCCTACGAAAAATAGTCAACAAACCACAATTTCTAGGTAATCCCGCGCCTCTTCACTTTTATCCCTGAGGCACCCTAAGCACTTGCCTAGTTTGCCCTAGGGAACAAAATATCTTCATATTTACAAACTAGTTTACTCGGCAAACTTCGTTCGGTCTCAGTTTAATTTATATTGTGATACCGTATTTAGCTAATAATAATTCTTGGATGGGTTATACCTGGGTCGAACCCTTTATTGTCGTGTATGTGACCAAATTTGAAAAAGTTACTATGGGGTTACCGTGTCCTAATAGGATAAAAACAAAAAAAGTAGATTATAAGACCTTTATTGAAATCACATTGAGCTTGAGCACAGTGCAAGATCAAGGGTTGGTCGCATCAAGTAACAGCAACATTCCCGACTTTGGAGTCAGACCAGCGTTTGATTTTATTTTCGCGCATACTTTTTATTTTGCGATAACTCTTAAGATAGACATTTAAGTTATGTGTTGTAAAGGATAATCATAATGTGCATGAAATTCTTGAGGTACGACTAACATATGCACGTTGCTAAGGATTAATACTGTATCCGTATAAATTGATTTTCAATTACTGCATTATTAAGTGAGCGTTATTTTAGAAGTTATAATAAACTATTAAAAGATAGATATATGCCATCGCCGACTTTTTGTAGATCTTTTTAAGATATACAATCCCGTAGTAGATTACTTTCATCTATCTCGTAAGGTTTAGCTCACGTTTACAGTGTAAGCACTCCAATATAAGTTTTTTAGATATTACAATATAAATCCTTGAAATTCTCTGCTTTTCTCAACTGTTATATGCTATACATATTAACATTCCTCATGAATAACTCTATCTACAGCGGAAAACCGCATAAAAATTTGGTGCGCAGTTTGAAAGATCTAAGGGAACTGACATCGGAAGCGACTTTATTCTATACTATGTGAAGACTAGTCGAGCAACCAGTCGATCAATCAGACCTGGCAAACTTCGTTTCGTTTTATTTATTTTCGAACGCGTTAGTTTTTACTTGGCTGCAATAACTCCTATGATTTTCATTTAAATCACATGGTGTCAAGGAGTATCATACTTAATGTGCATGAAATGCTTATTGTAACGTATTTATTTTGATAAGGATTAATACTATATCTAACAAAATAGCTTTCAAATTCCGAACAAAACACGCACTGTACCTTAAAAGACCTTAAAAGATTTTTAAAAGACATTTTTTTAGATATTTTTAAGATATACAATTGCGCAGTACATAATTTTGATCTCGTAAGCCTTAGGCGGCGTTTGCAATGTAAACCTACAAAAATATGTTTTTAAGGGCATCACATAAATCTTTTAAATTCTCGGTTCTTCTCTTCTGTATGTATGCATCTATTTTGCGTATTAACTTTCCTCTTGGATCACTTTTTTATGGAAGTAGGTGGCAAACGAACAAGCGGATCACCTGATTTTAAGTGAGCACTACCCATAGACATCCGCAACAAACAAATATGTTACAGATGCATTGCCTCCCTTAATGGACAGGAAAGAGGATATTTCCTTTTCCCCGTTAACCCCCTCCCCGTCCAATCCTATACCCGTTTCATCCTATGCTTATAAGGAAAGGGTAGGAAGGGGAATAGGACTCTAATTAGGCCTCCGGCACCTCACTCATCGGACGAAGCGTGGAGTACTTCTGGCCGGCCAATTCGTGCAACAGATGTTGTTGCGAGCCACTGTTAAATTCTATTGACGAAAACCGCATTAAAATCGTAGCGTAGTTTGAAGGATCTACTGACTGACATCACTCCGCGGAAGTGATTTTGTTTTGTGTGAGATATAAAGAGGAAAAATGATATTTCCTTTCCCTATCCACTCCCTCCTCTGTCAAATCCTTTTCCCCCTTCCATGCAATCCTTATTGAAAGAGGTGGAGGAAGAGGACTAGAAATAGGCCTCAAGCACCTCACTCATCGGACGAAACACAGAATATTTCTACTTCTTGCCTGTCTTCTGTGAGGTCGTGGTATTTTAGTCGAGTCGGCCCATTCGCGCAACATATGTTGTTGCAAGGTCTACCACTGTTATATGTAAAGGTAACAGAAATATTCGTTTTTCAGCAGATAGTACAATATTATAATCTAATCAATAACCATTTAATATAAGAAAGGCACCGTTCATTGAAATAGATTCTGACATGACGGCCTATAATAGGGGGTCGAGCTGAAGAGTGCATTTTATATCTCAGCTGTCCTTGCCTAGAGATATTAAAGGACACGGACTACTTGAAATTTAGGAGAGTGGAGACCGCGGATGTGTGCGCAAGTGTTCACTCTACAAGCAACGAGCTGTCACTGGTGTGTGGATGTGTTAGTTATATTAGAAGGTGTTATACGTGCATGGACTGGTAGACAGAGGTTTCCTGGAAATCCTTCGCTTTTGCTTTTCTTTGAGTTTTGCGATTTCATAAAGGTGAATGTACCATAAGAAGTTCGGAAAGTGTTTTTTTTTAAACTGGAAATACTAGTCGCTATCATGATTGACCCAAAACCAAGACACGATAAAATAGTAAATATTATATTATTGGTTTGAAATATATATACCGATAATATCACCATCTCTTGGCTTCACAGCAGTTACACACATAAGGAAGGTAACACTAGGTAATACTTATTATAAGGAAACGAATGACGCAGTCAAGGTAATTTAAATTTCGAATGCTAACGAACAACTAAAATAGAGGTCATCAAACTAATAAGGACGGATACAATCGAAATATCAGCGATAAACCGCGGAATAATTAAAATGTACTTTGCAGTCACTTCCCTGTACTTTTGTCGTAAGTTTTTTTTTACTTAACAAGTATTTAAACTTTAATAGCCATATAAAAAACCTTCATTTAAAATATTTTCAACGTAAGGAATATATTAATACAGTACTTGGTCATAAATATATGACACATTTTGAAAATAAGTAAGAAAACCAAGTAATATGATTTGTTTACGACGTTAATCTATTGGTGAATTTTGGTGAAATTTGCCAGCAAGGAACTTTATGTTTCGCAACCCATATACAATAAAATCAAAAAAATAGACGGATTCTCTCGCTTTCAGCAGAATACTGTAATGTTTGCATACCGTTGAAGGTGAATTGAAAAAAATCTTCATGATGAGCACATAAGGTTTAATTCTACTGCTAGTTTTAGTACGGATATATTGGTAGATATATTGTATAATTGAAATGTAAAGAACATACGGGAGATAATGATGGATCCTAATTCAAAATGTATGAACAATATTGTTTTCCCACTAATCCAATATAATGATGATTTTGCGTGTTTTTGACCAATTGACAAAAAAATTAAATGTTTTCCACTCAAACTTTACGTAAATTAATTTCAAGTTGTATAACAAAAGATGCAATAAAATATAACGCAAAATAAAAACGCAAAATACATTATCATTAGAATTAAATTCTTTGTAACTGCACCGGCAACCATGCCGCTATGTCTGATGTCTAACCTCCCTGAGACTGAGACCACGAAAGTATGTGGGACGGCATATATAGGGTGATACGCCGCACAGAGGTAAGGAAGGAAGATGTACAGCTGGTGAAGGATGGAAGAGTTTTGGAAGGGGCAGAGTCGGCCAGGAGCCTTGCGGAAACGTTCTTTCCGGAGGACGACCCCCGCGAGGACGACGCGGACCACATAGCAACAAGAAAACACGCAGAAACAGTAAATGAGGGGTCGCATGGTGAACCATGCGACCCTACCTTTACCTTGGAAGAGCTAAGGTGGTCCGCGTCCAGCTTTAGTCCCAAGAAGGCTCCTGGCCTTGATGGACTCACAGCCGACGTATGTTTGGCGGCGATCACCCTAAGACCGGAAATGTTCCTGGCCCTTGCCAATAAGTGCCTAGGCCTCTCTAGTTTCCCCAGAAGGTGGAAAGAGGCAGCAATTGTGGTTTTACCCAAACCCGGAAAGGAGACCTACACACAGCCCAAGTCTTATAGACCAATCGGCCTTCTGCCGGTTTTCGGGAAGATAATAGAAAAGATGGCTATAAGACGAATAAGGTGGCATACTGCACCGTCGATCAGCGGGCGCCAATACGGTTTTATGCCGCAGCGCGGCACCGAAGACTCCCTCTACGACATGTTGAAATACATTAGAACAAATATACGAGCCAAAAAAGTGACATTGCTCATATCACTTGACATAGAGGTAGCCTTCGATAACGCGTGCTGGCCCGCGGTCCGGTGCAGGTTGGCTGAAACCCGCTGCCCCGCAAATCTGAGGCGCCTGGTCGATAGCTACTTTAGCGAACGATCGGTGCGCGTCAGGTTTGCGGGGGCGGAGTTCACCCGAAATGCCACCAAGGGCTGCGTGCAGGGCTCCATAGGGGGGCCCACCTTCTGGAATTTGCTGCTGAATCCTCTTCTGGTGGAGCTGGATAGTGTGGGTGTCCACTGCCAGGCTTTTGCCGACGATGTGGTTCTGATGTTCTCCGGAGAGGACTCCGCGGACATACAGGATAGGGCAAATGAGGCTCTCGCACGTGTTCAGAGGTGGGGAGTCCGGAATAAATTAAAATTTGCGCCTCATAAAACCCAGGCCATGGTCCTCACAAGGAGGATCAAATACGACTCCCCACGTCTGAACATGGGCGGGAAGCCCATTGTGCTCGTAAAAGAGATGAAAACCCTGGGCTTGACAGTTGACGATAGACTCACTTTTAATTCGCATATTGCGAACGTGTGCAAAAAAGTGCAGGGAGTCTATCGTCAGCTGTCGAGAGCAGCCAGGATGTTGTGGTGGCTAAATCCGGAGGTCATCAGAACCATATACGTGGCGGTGGTCGAGCCCATCATCCTTTACGCCGCCAGCGCGTGGGCGTCAGCGGCGGAACGGAAGGGGACCAGAAAGTTGTTAGACCGGGTGCAGCGGGGATTCGCACAGAAGATTGTCAGGGCGTACAGGACAGTGTCTCTGAACGCGGCCCTGGCACTCGCCGGGTTGCTTCCTCTGGACCTTAGGGTCCAAGAGGCGGCCCTTCTTTACGAGATAAAGAAGGGCCACACCCGGCGGGTGCTTGGGGACTTGGAGCTGGAGAGGCCTTTCCCGTACGCTCGGACAATCCACCCCGCGCACCTGGAGGGGCTGCAGTTCGGCGGCCTGGCGGACGGTGACGAAGAGGCTCAGCGAGCTGCCGTCGATGTAAATATTTACACCGACGGCAGCAAAATTGACGGCAAAGTCGGCGCGGCGCTATCCGTATGGAATGGCGCCGCGGAGACATATTGCCGGAAATTAAAGCTGGGACAATTCTGCACCGTATACCAGGCGGAACTGTTGGCCCTGCACGAGGCGGTAAGATTCGCATGTGCGAACTCGGGGTTGGGCTTCGGGATTCATTACGAATCAAGATCGGCCCTTGAAGCGGTGCCGAGCGTCGACTCCCTCCACCCACTCGCAGTGGATACAAGAAGAAGGATAATAGAGTGTAGAAAGAAAGGGAAGGATGTAAGACTGAACTGGGTGAAAGCGCACGTGGGGGTGGGGGGAAACGAAAGAGCCGACGAACTTACCAAGGAGGCAGCAATCGGAATGAAGACCAAGCCCAGCTACGAGAAATGCCCTGTTTCATTCGTCAAGCGACAGATCCGCTTGGACTCGCTTGACGAATGGAACAGGCGATATAGAGGAGACACCGGTCTTCTTCCCGGACGCGGTGGCTGCCTACCCCATTCTGCGTAAGATCGAGAAGGACCCAATAATAGTGCAAATATTCACGGGACATGGGGGGTTCTCTGAGTATCTGACAAGGTTCAGATGCAAGGAGAACCCCTCATGTATTTGTGAACCTGGGAAGCAGGAATCCGTGCTGCACCTACTAACAGAGTGCCCCGTTCACGAAGAGGCAAGGGTAGATTGTGAGATGGAGATTGAAGGAAGGATAACGGTAGAAAGTATAAAGGAAATAGTTAAGAATAAGAAGACATTAAATACATTTTTAAGATTTAGCAAGAAGTTGGCAGAAACTGCGATAAATAGGAATAAATAAACTAAAAGTATAAATTGTGATAAATTGTAATATTAGACTTAGGGTAATTTTTAACTGTATTTATTTATTGGAATTTTGTATATATATATATTTTTAATTGTAATAAATTGTAATGTAAAAATTCCTAATAATGGTACACTGAAATTTAGGCATGTATGAAAAAATTATTACCCGCAAAAAAGGTCCCTGACCTATTCCATGTCAGGGGAACGAGAGGGCGGCAAAAAGCCGATAAAAAAACCTCCCGACTGTGTTCAATTGTGACGTCATGTATACACGACCTCGTGTTAACAACGTCAGCCATTTAATGAGACTCGAAATAAAACATCGCCAGTAGATATCTTGCCAAAATTCTTAAGGCAGTTTTATATCATTCATTTTTACCAGTTAATCTAGTGTAGTGTTGTCGCTCTGTAGCTCTATGCGTTCGACTTACAACAACTTTGTTTTACAAAATTATTGCATACAAAAAATCGCTTCTTAAGATTTCTACTAGGTGTATAATTCCTCAATTTTTCCTTCTAGGCACAGTGAATAGCAGAGAGTAACTGTTATTTCTGTATAACCTAGTTAGATTAAAAACGTCTTGATTTATCGTTTAATTTTTCATTCAATTTGCATAATAAAAATTATACGAGATTCTTGTGAAACAATGACGACTCGCAGATACGACGCAGAGCTACGCCACTGGCAAATCTTGTTTATCAATTGACGTTATGAACAGAAAAGAACGAGTAACAGTAATGAGAAACATTTTAATTTAAAAAAAACTAACGGTGAGACACTTAACTGTATGAAAATAACAGAATGCGATTATTTCCGTTTAGAAAGAGGCTATGGCATATGGGTGTAATTGCAACATACCCGTATAACTACTAATATCATACATGATGTACCGCAGATATGAGTCATATGTATCGTCTAAGTAATAATAAGTTATTATCATATGAACATCTTTATGTATTAATAGAATAATTAAGTAATAAATCAACTATTGTTTTTGTAATTTACAAATACATTCACTAAGGAAACCCGGATAACATGTTGTTAACATATTGTCATTTTCTATTATTGCCAACATAATGTTCTGGGATTGAAGAACCAGAACTGAAGTGGTCCACAACAGCAAAAATTTTCTGAAATTTTGTAAGTCAAATTATTCACTATTTTTAAAGTTTGTTTCACAATGTCAAACAGTTCTCGTGACATAAATTGGCATAAATCACCAAGGTCAACTATAATCATACTCGCGCTGCATCCGCAGTCCAGTCCACGCCGTAGGAGCAATATTTTTACAGAAAATGTATGTATCTTATAAATTTTAAACGTATATATCCTATAACTATTAAGAGCTTAATATCAACGAGATTATTGAAAAGAAAGTAGGACTATTGATTGCTCGGTTATAATATGTTTATATGCGAGAGGGGTACACCTGTCATTACCTGACTATAATCTTAACTGTATGCTTGTCTACATAAGTTCCTTTTCTTACTTATTATTATTATACTTATTATTCTTCCATTGATTTGACAAACCGGGGTATAATACCTACTCAGACAAATATTCATAGGTTATTATGTAGGTACTACTAGCTGGCCCGGAAAACTTCGCTCCGCCCTATAATTAATAGATGGTTCACTATTTTTGCGATAATGGCTTACACATAAATGATAGATGCTGTCGCGGGCTTTTTTGTAGAACTATTTACGGTAAACATTTCTGTTATACATTATATACGTGTAACTCCAACGGTTTTTGCAGAGCACACCAGAATAGCTCGCATATGGAAAAAAATCCTGCTTATTTGACATTTATCGTGATATTATGGTCAATTCACACAATATCTGTATAAATTATTGCCTTTATGTTATTATGATGTACAATATAGCTATAATATTATGAAGTCTAATTAAAATCCATTCCATAGTTTTTGCAGGAAAGAATAACAAACATTCATACATCCATACTTACAAACTTTCGCATTTATAATATTAGTAGGATAATAAAATAGAATGGATTTATCGTATCATCTAAATACGGGTAATGTGGATCGTTTACTACCAAGAAATGAAGGCCACATTGAAGTCGGACGTTGAAAATGCACTGTTCCAATTAATCATGCCATTCTTACGCACGCTCCTTAATGTAAACTCAGCGCATTTAACACCGTGTTTACACCCGAAAACATACACATAAAAAACATCATCAACATCATTGTCATCTCTCCTTTGAAAAAACACAGATAAAATGTTTTATGTGAATGTTTTCGGCAGTGTGAACTCACGGAGGCCTACAATGGGCAGATTGGTTTGTGTCAACTCTTTCATGGCTGTTAATTGACAAATGTGGAAGGTGCAGTAAATCTTTTATTTTGTTCGGCATTGCATATAAAACTATGTCGTTCCATTTTATTGAGAAAGAAATATATTTGCCTATATCGATATTGATGTTAAGTTTAGTTTCGAGGTCAAAGAAAAGGCATAGTAAGCTTTTAAAAATCCTAGAGCAGTAAAGATGTTACATATCTCCAGATGAAGACCCGAGACCCAAAAGTGAAACACCTGAAGTCGGCAATTGGCGAATTCATAAAATCAAGCTCAGTCATTTGTTTCCTACATTGTCGATACGCTGGTAAATATTTACGGGAAAATCGAGCTTTACTTTTGAATATAGAATTTGTACGGAACGCGGTTTCTTGCGGTATATAAATCTATGCCTAGCAGACCCAGCTGTCAATATTTTGTGGTCTCCTCTCGCTTGCAATTTCAAATTGTATAAAGCGCATGATCATCCCACATGAAATTCTGTTTTCTCTTTTGGACTAGAGCCCACCAAATGAAAAACCATCGCTTAAACTATTTGAACCGCACTTACAGGCTTTAAACCTCAAATCAACCGTGTTAAACGATTTGGTTGGTTTAATTTTAAAATACGAAATAACGTAACGAATTTTACGAAATAAAAAATGAAACGATTGTTTTTAAATTGAATCGTCCAATTGCCGGGACTTGCGATTTTATAAAATTAGTAATAACCTCATCTAGGTGTTTAAATTGAAATAGCAATGGTTACCTTTTTTCGTTCACTATATTAGGTGACCGATGCTCATAGGCATCTGCAAGAACATAATAAGTTGCAGATGCGTTCACTACCTTTAATTCACAGAGGAGGGGGGGGGGGTAATCAGGAAAACGGATATTTCCTTTAGACCTAAATATGTATTCATTCTCTTACAAACCAAACTAACTAAAATACAAAGTTTCATTTCTACCGTGTACTCACACTCGATTATTGTCCAGGTCGACGCATCGTAGACGGCCCACAAGATGGACTGACGATCTGGTCTGTGTGTTGTGGGAGTTATGGAAGTCCACTGAGTTAGGGTGGCAGGGGACCGATCTTATTTTTATCTCATCACTGGGCGACTTTAGGCTGAAAATAATACGAAAATCCTTCTACGTGATTTTTAGATTGGATTATGTTAGGGGATACCCCCTAAGTATATAATCAAGTTTCTGTCGTCAGAAACTGCGAGAGTTAGTCGCCATCTTGAAAAAGACCTTTTTTGAAGAGGCTAAATTTCCCTTCCGTTACGTTTATACATTTTCCTTATTGACATTTTGCATAATAAAGATAATAATACTTACCTTCTGCAATAGGTGCAATACTTTCCGTTCCGCCGATACGTCGACCAAACGTCGACTTTATTGTTTGCATGACAGGACAGAGTATTTTCTACATTGGTATTGAGTATTGGTAATTCAACAACCAATGATTTTACAAGAAAAAGATTTATGTAAAAAATGTAACAGTAAATGTAAAATTTTACCACTATTATGTATATAATTCACTGTTTATAACGTAAAACTCACGGTTTCCAAGATATTTGCTAAAACGCGTTGTAAGAGATAGTGTGTGGCTCGCGGTTTTTTCGGACAATAGAAACTGATAGAAACTTGGATTTACATTTTGGGGGCACTCCCTGACATAATCCAATCGAAAAATTATGTAGAAGTGTTTTACGCAGAGCGAATGTCCAAAAATCTTGGACATTCGCTCTGCGTAAATGAAATAAAACCGTCTGTTGATTGAAGAATTTACAATTTGTATTACTTTTACTTGTGTTTGGCTACTGCCAAAACAACTGTACGTGTTATTAAAATTAAAACAACTAATTTTGAAGATATAAAATAAAGGGTAAAGTCCGGATTTGGTTCGACCGATCCAAAACACATAATCCATCATCGCGCGTAAGTGTGAAGCAGTGTGAAGGACATTATCCTAACCGGAATTACTTTATTGAAGTTATTTTATTTGTCAGTGTGATTGTAATGGTTGATCTGTCAGTTTACTTCTCTCAACTTTTTTAGTCGTATTTAAATAGTTTGTTGCTGTCATTAATTTCTATAATTAAAGTTTTTTTATATATAACGTCCATTCCATAAGTTAAATTGGATAATATTTGTGGAATTATGAAAACTTCTGATTAGGTTAGCTACAGATAATATACTTCTTTACTAATATAAGTATAGGTATTTCATTTTTGTCTGTATGATAACACCCGCTTAGGAAGATAACGCTACGCTATACAATTACATTAATTTAATTTCTTATCATACAGTTGCAGTTGGTTTTTGTGGAGTATTTGAAACAAAAAAAATGACTACAGAGGCTGAAGAAAAAGCCCTTCGATATAGAAGGGCCCAAAGTGTAACTAGGGCTGAAGAAATATCAGAAAAGGAGAAGAAAGCCAGGAGACTGCAAGTAGACAAACCGTATGTAAAATATTCCTACACATAAATTAAAAAAAATAAACATATTAACTTAAAGTGTAACCTAGTCATTTTTGTTAAATATTATTCAATTTGTTAGTCTTACCAGATTTTTTTTAATCATATCATATGGTTTATAATTCTATTAGTTTCCAAAAAATAAATGATCTCATTTTATTTCCATTACATTATCTTAATGCTGTTATCATATTTGGGTTAATTTTAACTGATTTAAGATAATAAACACTCACAACCCGAACCCCAAGGCAGAACCAGTAGGCAGAGATTATTATTTTTTTTTTTTTCCATTTCCATTCATCTTCTGCACTATAAGTCTACTCATGCAAACTCATTTATGAAGATATGTGTAATAATAATAAATTACCCTTCTTTAGTATGTTTCCCAATGCAGGGACACAGGCTTCCTCTTTGAGAGATGGAATGGGCCGTAATCCACCATGATGGCCCAGTGGGGCTAGGTGGATGTCACATGTCTTCTAATTTGGTGATTCTAAGTCGATTATGATAATGTAATGGAAATAAATTGAGATTATATATATATATATATATATATATATATATATAGAACATATATTTTACAGATTTAAAATGTTGTATTTTAATTTCAAGTTATAATAATTTTGCTTCATTTTTTAACTTTCATTTTATTATATATTTAATAAATAAAGGTACACATAAAAGTTATATAATTTATTGTATATCTGTTTCAACTGTGTGTCATTTCTTTGAATAAGTCATATTAACTCGGATTATCTAATTTGGTACATATTTGTCCTATTACATATTAGTCTTGGCCAAAGTAAAAGAACATAAATTAGTCATTCTGATATTCATTATCATTCTTCATGAATTGTTTATTGTATGTATGTAGTCATTCAAATGGAATTTATTTTCAATTGTACATACTGGTCGGTGATATAATATTACAAATTACAAAACAGTTAACAATCTTACTCAATGATTCTGTTCTATGAAATGGTTTGCTAGAGTATTGTAAGAACAAAATCAATGTATCACTTAATTGGAAAGTGGAATGAAATGTAAAAGTTGGACTAATGCTATTTTATGATATACTGGTATTAGAAAAGGCAACATCTAAATTATTTGGAATTGTATTACAGTCTTCTTAAACTTCAGTTGACTGTTTTATAGAACTTACCCATTTTGTCATAGCCATTTATTCTTTCTTACAACAAATTGTAAAATTAATTGAATCAACTTATTTATTATTATTATTATTTTTATATTACCAAGTGGCAAACAAGCAAGCGGCCCCTGGAAATAAGTACCCATAGGCATCTGCAACAAGCTAATGAGTTGCAGATGTGTTGCCTACCTTCATGGATGAAGGAGGAGACAAACAGAAAAAAGGATAATTCCATTCCCTGTCCATCCCCTCCTCATCCATCAAATCCTCTTCCTCTTCCCATCCTTTCCTTATTAGAAAAGGGTAGGAGGGGGAAGAGGACTACAATTAGGCCCCTGGCACGTCACTCATCAGACGAAACGCAGAATACTTCTACTTCACGCCTGTCTTCTGTGACGTCGTGGTATTTCACCGGTCGAGTCGGCCCATTCATGCAAAAGATGTTATTGTGGGCTCTACCACTGATTTGATCTAACAAGTCTTTTTACCAAACATTCCTTGTGATTAATGAGATAATTCAAGTTGAGAGACAGGAGGAACTCATATGGATTTCTTATATATCAAAGTTAGTGTTGCATTATTTGTAAGTTAGTGTTCTATAATGCATATTTGTTATAGGTGCCATAAACCAAGAGATTCTCTGTTCTCATGGAGCTCGGAATTCACAAACTTTACTGGCCTTGTGAACTGGGGCTTTCTAATGCTCACTATTGGTGGTTTACGATTGTGCCTTGAAAACTTCTTAAAGTATGTACTGCAATTTAATGAAAAATTATTTTATTAAACAATTACCTTAAAATTGTCAATATTATTATATGACATATTATTATTAAATTTCAGGTATGGAATACTTGTTAATCCTCTTGAATGGATAATTGTATTGACTGGTTATAATGAGGGACACAGCCAGCAGTATCCATCTATAATTTTACTTATATGTAAGTATTTCAAATTTGTGGCTGAAATTTATATTTAGGGAGATAACTAAGAAAATAAGTAACAAGATGTTAAGCAACATCTTGTTGTATGGAAAAAAAACATCTGCGTTGATAATGTGCACTGTAAGTAGCTAAGTAAAGTGGAGATTGGGATAGGTTCAGAGGGAGTAAAGCATCTGGTGGGTCCTAAGCTAAAGCCAAAATTTTTATTCAAAGACACCCAGAGAGATGTCAAGAGTCCATTAATAAAATAACATATTGTTTGATCCTATAAATGTTACAATTGAGGAAAAATATGTAAGAATATACTCGTAACTTTAGTAGACCCTGATCAAAATTTGTGAATTATTTTTTTGAGTGTAAGAGTAATTATAGTTCCTTATTGTGATTTTCAGTTAGTGTGGTGCCAGTGGTGCTCAGTTTGATAATTGAGAGAGCTATTTCAGTTGTAAGTATACTATGTTGAATTCTAAATCTGTACATAATTTTATTGTATACTAGAAATTGATCAGACTACTCTTTGCTAGTCCGATCCGATTGTATCGATCTTTTTAATGAATAAATTATTTTAACTATCAAACAAATAATATGACAATGTGAAAAGACTGTACGGGTGGTAATATGATATGCATGCACGCGCAACTGTCATACGATAAGTTTGCACGAACACCGCTTAACGTTAGGATTTAAAAGTTTCATAAATAACACACAAATTTACCGATTTTGGTCTTTTTTCTTTTGATTTTTGCTATTTTCTCCACTCTTAAACCTTCCATGGGCTGAGGGCATTAATACAAAAAAATAATTATCCAAATCTGTCCAGACGTTTATCATGCTTATGACTAATGAACAGAAATTCATTTTTTTTCTTGTATGTATGTAACCAACACATTTGTTTTTTAGGATATACTTAGTGAGAAATTAGGTGTCAGCCTGCAGGTTTCAAATATCGTTTTTGTCATAAGCTTGCCCGTCGTTGTGCTGCATTTTAGAAGCCAGGACTTTAGTTTTGGTGAGCACGCTTTTTCGTCAATGTAGTTGATTTAGTGTACATATTTCTATATTAACTTTGCTATTTAGTATGCAACAATTGTGCTTGTTGCTTTGCTATTTTATTAAAAAGCATTTATTTGTTTTACAAAACGTTAATCATTATATTTAATTATAATCATAATTACTTCTTTGATATTTAATTTTTCAAACATTGCTGATATTTAAATATAATCTTATCTGAGCTCAATGACTTCTTTTTATCTTATCAACACTACGCTTGTTATGAGGAAGAAAAAAATAATAATGCAATGCAATAAAAGCACCAGGTTTTTCCTGGGTTTTGGCATGGGATTTTATAACGGCCGAGGATATAGTACCTTTCAATTAAACAGTAGCCAGCTGTTACAACTTTCTTTGTTAAAAAATGATTTACCAAAATTCTATCAAAATACTATTAGCTTCAGATGAATCTCGGGCAACCAAATTTTTATATACTTATTAGTTGTCCTGGTGACTCTTTTTTATAATTCCCACAAACATCAAAATAATCGCATTTTCATGTAAATAATTTTTTAATGTGGTAATTTTATTACAGTGGGAATTACAACTGTGTGCATGATATACTTGATTTTGTTTCTAAAATTATGGAGCTATTGCCATACAAACTACTGGTGCCGGAGCAGCCTGAGAGCAAAGCCTAAGAAAACGAAATTAAGGCGACAAAGTCTATCAGCACCTAATTACAGTAAGTTCAGTTATTTAGTTTGATTAATAAAAATATTTTCAATGGTATCAGTCACATTAGTGTTCAACTTGCGTAACTGAACTTTAAGTAGATGAGTGTTTTAATCTTGATATACATATATAGAGCTTTTAATTTAACACCATATAAAATAATTAATTACACCATAAATACATGTAATGTACTTAATACAATTAGTCATGCCTGATTATTAATATTAGGATGATGTCTTAAATCTAAAGAAAATGACATGATCAAGAAGGGAGTGCGACTGAAATGACGGATGATAGATTGACATGGAAATCGGAAACTAACTATGCCGAGCCCACATAAAGCGGGGAAAGAGCAGGGAGATGATGATGTATTAAATCAATGAAGTAATAATCGCGACAAAGATTTTTTTATTCTTTCCAGATATAGAGGTCAATATAGGATAGGTTTCATATATAATTCTTAACATATGTATTTACCAAAGTGCCAAAGATTGCCCTGTAACTAATATTAAGGGCATTTATGCTGACATAAAGTGGCATTGATTAATGTTGTTTAGCATAGATAATGCTAAGTTGATTGAATATACATGAACTTAAATTTCACAAAGTAGATATTATGCACCATTTATATATATACTTGTGATAATATTGTAATAAGAACAGCACCTATAGTAGGTGTTGATCAAGTAAATTATGTGTTTTAATCAATAGGAACACCTTGGTACTCCGTTAATTAGAACACCTGTGGTACTTGACTTACGATTCGTAAGGATCAAGTATCATCTAGATTTGCAAATGAAGTCCCGTGAGTGAACAGGACCGCAATATACAAATTCTGCTAGGAATAAAAAAGATGCCGAACACATTTTTTGTCCTTGTCATAGATTCACTTTTTTCCACAAATGCAGTGACTTGTTAGGTTAGGATATATGCACAAACTTTGTTAAAAATTGTAAATGATTTGTAAAATATCCTATCGATTAACATTGACATAATAATCATTATTATAAGATTTAAAACATGGTGCTATGTGATGTGTTAGGCTGCAAGAGCCCTAGAGAGGGGAAATGCAAAAATATAAACTTTCGTTTGTAATTACGATTTCCAGAAAATTAATCCTTTATTTGTAAAAAAATATGTAATATCAAAATAATTATAGTGCCACAACGACGGCAACAATGGGAATAATGTTTAAATTTGTTATCACGTAATTATCAACCAAATGAGATAGTAGCCTTAAATTGCCATTCACTGAGCTCATCAGCCAATTTGAATTTGATCTGATTATATTTTCACACATTGTATATGTGGCCCTTACGGGTATACGGTCATGCCAAATCTATATAATTCTTTATCTTAACGTAAGGTTCTGGAATATCTAAAATAAAAATATTAGCATATTAAGTGCCGCACATGGATCTATGCAACCAAAAGGACTATAGAAATTTTATAGATTAGCAACACTCGGGCTACATGCACACTTTTATCCAATCACAGACTATTTGTTTGTTTTATTTCAAGCTGTATCTTAATGAGTTAGGCATTACCTTCAATAACATTGTTTTTTTTATTTATTATCTAAATAGTATTTGTTGATTGCACAAACACTTTGGATACCCCACTACAAGTAAATAAAAGCTAAATAATTTTAATTAGAATTGTATTCTCTATTCTGTAGTTGCTTAAGAAACATAGTACATAAACATGTGTCATTTAACAAAATACTATTTGCAGATGAACTCATGAATGCGGAACATGAGCGTAAGTTAAATATATCTTCGCTGCACTTAGCTGTGTTTACACTATGCACTAATTTGACTTAATGTTGCCACGCTAATGCAAGGAAAGTTTTATTACGGATTAACTAGTATTACTTCTACATGTAGAATCAGAAATTTTTTGTAGGCGGCGATTGAAAATAAGTTCCTTAATTTTTTGGGCATTTGTTTAGATACTTAAAATTATAAAAATATCACAAATGTGTGTTTCAATCGGCTCGTAATGAGCTACTTGGCCATTGAGAAATGTATAGCGATCACTATCTATTGTCATGTCTGAAGTGGATCAATGTTGAATCTACTGTAGATAAAAAACGTGACAAGTTTTTAGCTTGAGATCTTAATAAAACTTTCTTTATAATATTGAGTAACATGGTGCACAACCGCTAAAAAAACACTATAACTAGGTATAGTTTGTTTTTTGTAAAGCTTTTTTCTGTTTTTTTTTGGGGCACTTAAGGGATTGGTGGTGTGTTTTTTTACCATTTGTATATGTCAATTTTGCTCAATCGTTTCGCAAAAATTACGCTTTGATTTGTACACAAATTTAGTGTTTTGTGTGTGAAATACCACGACCTCACAGAACACAGGCGTGACGTAGAAGTATTCTGTGTTTCGTCTGAAGAGTGAGGTGTCGGAGGCCTTTCTAATCGTCTTCCCCTTCCCATTCTTTGCTAATTAGGAAAAAAGGAGAAGAGCACTTGACGGTGGAGGGGATGAGTAGGAAAGGAAAACAACCGAATTTGTTTATCGGTCAGTCAATCAATTTCTTCTTTTATCTATATAGCTTTTTTTCTCTCAGTGTTCCTAACAATATTAATAGTGACCTTTCTATTCTAACGTCTTAAAATTAACGTAGGTTGCTTAATTTTAACACCCGAGATTCTGTGTTTTACTATATGGATTTCTTTTGGAGATTTTAATTGAATGGATTGATTTAATTGATTGATTATTTGGATTGATTTTTTTTGCTATAAACCTTCAACCTTTAATAGACTCACGGAAAATATTAAAATTTAATATGTTCACACAATGCTTTTACAAGTTTTCTCACAAGCTAATCTTCTTGTTATTCTTTACAGAAAGCCTAGATGATGAGAACAAGAATGAGCTGGTAGCGGCGGGCCTGGTGCAGTACCCCGACAACCTGAACCTCAAAGATCTACTATACTTTTTGTTTGCGCCCACCCTCTGCTATGAATTGAATTTCCCTCGCACTACACGGTTAATACCTTTGTATTTTCTTTCAATAAATATAAAAATAATAATTTACCAATGATATATATTATAAACGGTCGAAATGTGAAGACTCGAAAACTCTAGCTTACATGATGAGCATTACGTGATGTGTTTACACTTACGCTTAAGTGACAAACACCATCTGTCCTCATTTTTCTTATTATTTTAATTACGCTACTTTTTGTTCACCATTTGACATGTATGAGTGTTGTCGCTGCATTTGGATTACTTTTGTATTGTGATTTTGTATGAGCATAACATTTCGACTACAACAATATCGGCACTACAACACGCTACGACTTAATTTTTTGTCTTTTACAGAATCAGAAAACGATTTCTTATCAAAAGGATAGTCGAGGTCGTTTTCGGTGTAAATCTCGTCATGGCATTATTCCAACAATGGATGATCCCTACTGTTACGAACAGTGTCCATCAGTTTTCTGAGATGAATATGGTTAAAATGGCAGAGCGGCTGTTGAAACTCGCCGTATGTAATATGAGTTATTATTTAAAAGAGTCCCAATAGTCAATAATGATACCATCTGATGCACGTTAAAACAAAACAAGCAACAAAAACATTGATTTTAAAACAGATTCCTTAGAACAATAGTGTTTATATGCAGGCTGCTTTATATTAAAAAAGTGTAGTAAACATTTTATTGGTTTCAAGGTTCCGAACCATTTGATATGGTTGTGTTTCTTCTATCTCACATTCCACTCATTTTTGAATTTAATGGGTGAACTACTACATTTCGCCGATCGCAACTTCTACAACGACTGGTGGAACGCAAACAACATCGCTTTGTTCTGGAGCTCGTGGAACAGGCCGGTGCACATGTGGGCGCTGCGACATGTCTACATTCCTATCACGGACAAAGGATACGGGAAATCCAACGCGAGCATTGTTGTGTTCTTTTTATCAGCATTCTTTCACGAATATTTGGTAAGTCGTAAGCTTGCATTGATGCAATAATTGCTTTAATTGTAGCCGCGCGTCCTAGAAACGGGCGTGTGCATACCGCTACAAGTGGGCAGAGCCGGCCCATTCGTACAATAGATGTTATTGTTGCGGGCTCTACCACTGCTTATTTATACTTCGGCGTTTTTGTCTGATTGGTGAAGCGCCACAGACTCCGTGGTCGTCTCATCCCATCCTCCCCATTGCATCCACTTCCTGCTCCTTCTTACATTAAGACATATCTTTTCTGATTACTCTGGCTACTCTGATAAGAAGTGGTGTTATCAATTACCTATAAAAAAACTAGAGCTATCTAAAATCGGATTTTACTACCTGCACTGGGAATATGCCATTTCTTCTTTATTAAATAAAACATATTAATATTTCAGGTAAGTGTACCGCTCCAGATGTTCAGAATTTGGGCGTTCCTGGGAATGATGGCGCAGCCGCCGCTGTCGATTATCTCTCGCTTCGCCGAGGTGAAGCTCGGCCCGCGCTGGGGTAACATCATAGTCTGGAGCTCGCTGATACTCGGACAGCCGCTCGCAATAATGATGTACTATCACGATTACGCACTCACTCACTCACTTAAAGCCCCTACCTCAGTGTAATTTTAGATGTTTAGGAGCAAAATCTGTATTTGAAATTTATTTTTATAAATTATATTTGTTGTAAATGTGAGTTTTAAACATGTTTGAATAAAATTAATTGTTTCTTATTGATTTTGCCTCTACAAACTACAAATTGTTAAGTTTGTGTCTAACATTTTTTATGTTTCTTTTAAGTTTATTTTCTACTGTGTCTCGAAAATACTCTTTTTGTACTAACTAAAGAACTAATACAATTGTTGCACGTTAGTTAAAGTTGCCTATTTGTTAATTATAATAAAATTTCGAGCCTCCTTGTCAGAGTATTAACGTTTGTAGTGAGAGAGATAGTGTGTAGTAAATAAAAAATGTGAACAACATAATTTTTACACAAAGCTTATATTTAATTATACACCCATTTTTATATAATATGTTTATTAATTATTTTTGTATTGTATAGCATTTAAGTAAAGGATAAGACTGAGCGTACAAAATATATACTATTTTACGGTTTTCCCCCATACAAACTGTTGTATATGTGCACGTAAGTTGGTAGTTCAGATTTTTTAATAATTTTATATTCACGATGCTAATGTATCATCATCTTGCCCTTTTCCTACTCATGTAGGGTCGACAGTATCATTGTAGACCATACTGTATAAGGTCTGGCTATTGTTTTTTACGGCCGGCTTGACTCCAACCCTCCTTGGGTATTATAATAAACTAATATTAAATGAAAAGAAATTCTGTAAACATATTCTCATGTTTTTTTGTGTAAAACAAAGGAATGTCTAATTATCGTAAAAATAAACTTATCTTACTAACTTATCTTTATATAAAACAGTTTATAACCATTAACGACGAACGACTTTTTCCCTCTATTTCCACTTACATAAATACGCACGTGGCTTACATTTATTTGTATTTGCTGCAATAGTACTGTAAGTAGCAAATGTTCATGCCTTGCCTGCAATAAACAATATGAGAACTTTTTATAATACTGTAGCGAATTGTTGTATCAATCATACAACCAATATGGGAATCTAAGTAAAATACAAATTTATTTTGTACAATAGTTTAACATTGCAGGAAAATGTATCGCTAATTTAAACATAACCTGAAATTATTAAAAAATATGTATTTGATTTTAGATTTATAAAAAGTGCTACTATTTTCACATTAAATCAGTGGACCTTTGTGATACGCATGAGTACTATTTCTTAATGAATGCCGCAAGTGAAATATATTATTAAAATTAATATTGAAGCTTTGACGCAACGCCAGATTAATAAAACCTTACTAACTACTAAAGTGCCTAAAGTCAATAGTTACAATCAACTATATTACTAAATTATAGAAATGTTAATTTAGATATTTAAATATTTTACGCACATATGTGTATAAAAAATAATTATTTTTGGAAGTTGTTTGGGTAAAATAAAAATAGATTATATAATGTATTTTTTTATCTAATCTTTTATCTTTAATTTTGTTTGAATATTTATTTTTCTAAAACAAAATGTTTTAGCAATCTAGCCATCGGGTCTCTTGACTTGAATTATTCTGAAAATATTATAATTAACTTAAAGATCGAAAAATCTTATGTTTATAAAATAGTTCCCATGTATTATTCCAAAATTTTACAACTTTTTGTATCGATTGTTTTTTATTGTCGATTTGAACCCCAACTATTTACTACTTATATTTACACTGTTGTTGGTATAGGTTAAATACTGAGTGATTAATAAGCAATAATAGTTATGTAATTTCAGTTTTTTTGGTTAATAATAAATATAAAAATTCGTAGTTTTGGTTTTAATTGTATACTTTTTTCAGTTCTTTTTTATTTTAAGTCGAAAATGAACTGGACTAATGACTGACTATCTCTTAAATATATTTTTTATGGGAGACTAGCAGACGAGCAAGCGACGGCGTGTTTCTCATAAAAAGTCGTAAGAACTGAAGGATTTGCAAGTGCGTTGTTTGTATTTATTTTAGGGTGTAGGTAAGGCGGGAACATGGGAAGGAGAATCATATGGATTAGGCTTCCGATCACCTCACGGTCGACTTTTTTTCTCACTTCACTCCTCACTCAGTTTCTCTGTGTGTCTCTAAAACAGATAAAAATTAAAAACGACGCATAAGCTTACATTGTTGTTATGACAAAACTTACAGTGAAGGCGGAATTGGACGTCCTTCATTGTGACTTCCCAGTCGGGGAACCCTACGCGGTGTTTCAAATACAAGCGTTTGACAGTCCACAGGCACCGGGATCATAACTAAATACAGTCGGTCTTCGATACACTGAAGTTGAAGTACTTTGAAAAAGTTGAAGTGCAATTTTATACACCTATGCTAACAGATGTCTTTCAAAGTTACCTTGATTTCAACTTCATACTTAGAAACAATTTTAATCTGTATTAAGAAAATACACACAGAAACTTACAGGTCTTATAAAATGACGCCGGCTCTTGTTCTAGCCATGGGCGACACTGCCGAAAACATTCACACTAAACATATTGTTATATCAATTTTTTCTGAGAGAAAAATAAAGAGAAACCTTGTATCGCGACAAGTTTATGGAAACCGACGGCGATAGGTCACTTGCGAAAGAACATATGTATATTGGCGAGAACCTTTATATGGCTGAATCGTTGTTACTTTACTGTTAAGATTTCGTTTGACTTAAATGTAATGCAGTTGGTTCTCCAAATCCTCTAAAATAAAATAAAAATAATACATACAAACATTACCCTCCTGTCACCCGACCAGAAAAGCTCTTTAAAGAATTACCAAAACGTTCAACCTTATTTATCTACACATGGTGAATCCTGGTGTGTCTATGTTGGGAGAGAGTAGCTGCTTACTGTCCGGATAACTGATGCGAAAGATAAACAAGAGGTATTTGAAGAACACAAGAAGTCTCTGTACTTTTTTTGGATTTATATTGTCTGCGGGGATCTGAATTCTAGGGCGGAAATGTATACAGACTCATACACGTAGTGGCGTATCCAGGAGAGGCCTAAGCCTCCACCAAATCATCAGAATTCTTCCGTGACAAATTTTAAAGTGGACTTTATTTTCTACGCATTACATTATGTTGTTCTGATTTAAGCTATATAAAAGTTTTTACCTTGTAACTACGTACTCTAAGGAGGATCAAGAAATTATAATCCCGGATCTGCTACTGTTTAACACGATGTCGTAGATTTTATGATATCACTTAGTAATTAAATTATTAAAATTATACCTATATCAATATTCATATAAACAAACCTAACATAATTAGAAGAGCGTGCAACCTCTGACTCGGCAAATCGATATGTGCAGATTGCATTTGGTTCAATGTACGATTATCACATATCCCTGAACGTCGGAACATATCTTAACAGTATTACTCACAGTAAATTAATGATTTAATACTTTCTCAATTCTTTACTAGTTAATCATGTTTTTTTATAGAAGATGGTGCTAAACGAGCAATCGGGACATAGTCGTCCTCACTGTAACCCCGACCACTGGTTGCTTGATTCATGAGACTCCGCAGCCGGTGCAATACTATTTTTATGTAATTACTATTTTTAGAATATATTGTTTTGTAGATTATTTAAAGTATATTGTAAAAAATAAGTTTTAAAGGGAAATATTTATGATGATGATGGACAAGTGCAGATCGGCGCAGATCGGTGCACGTCTAGAGCTGGCGCTGGAAGTGGCAACATACAGACCGCCAGCCGAACGTGGAAGATGTGCGTCCACCTCACAATCCCCCACATGCATCATCCCCATCAGCTGGTTTGGTGTGGACAGGGTCTTCACAGGTGAGAAAAATTCTCATTTTTTCATTTTTAATATATTATATTTTTAATAACTTATATATTATAAATTATGTATTAATTTTTTGGTATGTTTTTTTAAATACGTATTTATTTTATGTTTTATTGTTTATATTATTTATACCCAACTAGACGGAGACAACAATTTAACCACAACATAATAATAATAATAAAACGAATTAAGTAATACTGCCATTATTACACACACATTATTGCTACACAGTTAAATTCGAATTATCGATTTAACGAAGAAATGCTATGCAGCTGCAGCTGTAGTCCCACGCCTACACGATAACACACATATTACATGTGTCGTTGAAAGCGTCTCTCCTGAGACCCAACCGGCGACTCTGAATTTAAAAAAATAAATAAATATGCGCTCACGCCCGTAACCCAGAGGGCTAGGCAGAGATCATGGATTTCCATTTGGCGCGATCCTGGCACACCTCTTTCGCTTCTTCCACATTCATACATCTAGACATGCATGCACGTTGGTTATGGGTGCTCCTTATATCGCCCTTTTTTAGTAAGTCATTAATCTGATCGATAAAAGTTTTCCAAAGGCGTCCCCTACCAACACTGCCACTCACTTTTGCAATATAAATTTGTTTTGTTATTCTCTCTTCATTCATCCTTTCAACATGCCCGAACCGCCGAAGCTTACCTTTCTCAATTCTAGTCACAACGTCCACTTTTAAGCCACACTCCTCTCTTATAACGCTTTCTTTAATCCTATCATTTAATGTCACGCCTAACATACTTCTTAAGGATCGCATCTCAACGGCATTAACTCTACTAGCATGCTTTTCCTGCCAAACCCAGTTCTCACTTCCATACATTAAAGTGGGGACTAGTACGGCATTGTGTATTGCCAGACGAGCCTTCATAGACACATTCTGACCCCTCACTACTGTACCTATAGCCCCATTTATTTTACTTCCCGTCATGCCTTCCATCTCTACTAAACATACACCCCAAATACACGAACTCTTCCACCTGTTCCACTACATTACTACATTACTGTCTTATTTTGTTCTCTTTCAAACACCATAACTTTCGTCTTATCCACACTCATCTTCATACCTTTACCATCTAGTGAATCATTCACTACATTCAGCATAAGTTGTAAGTCCTCCGCTGATGACGCAAACACAACCTGGTCATCAGCGTACAGGAGACATTTTACAACTAATTAATTTAAATATTCATCAATATAACCTAAAAACGCGAATGAAAAAGCGATAACAATAACTTTTTCCTTTCATAAAGGAAACACGGTTGAAGTATGGTATCCCAGGCCTATGGCAAGAATGAAAAGTGGAATCCTACGAAATCAATTGATGAAGAGCGTCCGATAGCAGCGCGTACGTGTCCGCCCTTGGGCACGGCTCAACCGCGCCGGAAGTGTTCCCGCTTCCTATTGTTCATTGAGCAACCGCATTATAATATTTGAGATATCACTTGAGTACTTAAATTCGATTTAAAAAATCTAACAATGAGGTTGATGATGGGAACTAAAACTTCTTTTTCACACAAATCTATTTCGAATAGCGGTCTAATTAGAATACCTATTATATTAATAATTGCAATATTTAGTATATTTTATTAAAAAAGAGAAGGTGACAAATCGGGGTTTGTTTATGGTATCGGCTAGGTTTCAAGTGAAGGGACCGAAAGCCTGTCTGGCTTCAAATTCAAACCTTAACCAATCTTCCCTTAGAGTCAGGCTAAGCGTACCCTGGGTAAGTTCGCGCCTGTATGAGTATCGTTTCAAGACAAACAAGTCAGACCAGACCAGAGTACATACTTGTTATCTTAAATAAACAAAATTTTAACAAAAATAAACCGACTTAAAAAAAACTATATTCAATTAAAAATAATGCACTAAAAAGTATAAAATAATTTAACGCAAGTGAACATAAGAATCAAGTCTTAATCATATTCACTTTTGCAGTCGGCGTCAGCTAATTTACTTACTTTGTAGTTTAAACGTTTAATATCTTCTGAACTATTGGTCAGAATGATATAGTTCAAAGAGCAATTATAATCTACATTAAATTCTCTTAATTATTAACACATTTAAATGGATAAGGGTTCATACTGAACGCTAATAATAGCGTAGTAAGATGCGTATGCGTTGTGATTAATGTTTTCTAAGAAAAAAGTGGTTATTGCGAGACAACCATAGAAGATAGATATATGTCATCGCGGACTTTTATGTAGCTTATTTAAAGAGCTACAATTAATTCAGACATCTTTTAAATGCAAGTTTTATAGTTTAGCCTATGTACTCCTAGAAACCGATCGGATCTTGACTAAAAAGAATGGGACCAATCTTAAAGCTCTCGAACAAAAAAAGAATTATCAAAATAGGTTCACCAGGAGCGGAGTTATGAGGTAACAAACATAAAAAAGAAGAAAAAACGAGTCAAATTGATAACCTCCTCCTTTTTGAAGTCGGTTAAAAACCACAGGCAATCACAGGACTGCTGACAGAAGTGAAAACTCAAAACAGGTGGGGAGGCGCGACAATAGTTCAAAAATAAACTCTAGTGCCCTAATAATGAACTTCAAAAATGATATATGAATATGTGAAAAAATGATGAAATACAAAAAAAACTGTTCCCAATTCAAAAAAAGCATGTTGCTAACGTGTGTTGCTGACGTATGTTGAGCATGTTGTTGACGCGAACCTATAAGATTTCCCGATACTCAATACATACACGTGTATCAGTTAATCAAGTTTTAACTTTAAAAAATCTTTATCACTCCATGGCGAACTGTAAATGCTACATAAAAAAATAATTGAGAAAGTAAATGAGCTAACTTTTGGTTTTGTAACTCAATAACATATTACTTAATGGAAGATATGTAGCTTTTTATTCGCTTTAATTTAATGTCGAAACATGCAAAATAGTCATTTATAACTAAATATTGTGCAATTAACAAAACGGCAAATAGAACCAACGTGAATAGGTAGGTAGGTGTCGGCGGGGAGTTAATCATGTAATAACATTTGCGGCGCGAGGAGCAGCTTGCTAACAATGTTGACCTTGCCGAGCAAACAACGGCGCCGCGTCAGCACGCGGCCCGCACCGCTCCGCCCGCGCCGCATGGCGTTGCAATCCTGCCGCCAACATTCATACCTATACAATCTCTATATTATTCTACCACTTTAAATAGGTACATAAATTCACATGAATTTTAGGCATCATAATTTTTTTTCTATTCACACACGGCCCTCTGATCCCAAATGAAACAAAGCTTGTGCTATGGCAACCAGATAACTGATATACTAGATTTACTACTTTTCTTTTGTAAATACATACAATAGATAATTACACACAGACTTGACACACACAAATGTCTATCCTGGGTGGGAATCGAACCCACGACCTGCGGCGTGAAAAGAAAGTATCTTACAAACCACGCCAACCGGCCCGTCAATTTTGACTATTCTCTTCCTATCCCTAATTATCGTAGCGATAATGTGTAGTTAAGTTAAAAAGAAAACGACGACGTAGAAGATTCGGATGTAGAAGCCTTTACCGTTATCCACGTAATTAAATTGACACCAGGCATCTTCTGTGTTTTCTCATGATATTACATGTGGTATATGGGTAGGTAATATCGTTAGGTCGACTTCTAGAAGTTAAGCAAGAAAGGTACTATAATGAGGGATATATTTTGGTAAGTAAGAGGAAAGAACGTTCCCTTGAAATAGGGCAGGGAACAGAATGTTTGAAATCACAACGTGCAATAGCAATCGAGTCGCAAAAAGAACTCAGTCACAACTCACAAGTCACTTGCTTCTGTCCTTCGATTAAATAATACGTATATATAAACAACGATTGAAACTTCTATACGTGTACTGTGCGTAAGAAGTTATATGCATATTAAGTTCAATCTACATACAAGTGAAGTTCTACGTACACCTGTTTTAATCAAGGGAAGTCAATAATTGTTTATTATAAAAAAATATACAAAAAAGGTTCAATTCAGTTTTCCGAGTTTTTTAAAGGGCGATGGAGGACTATAATTGATAACTGTGGCCTGCGACTTCGACCACGTCCAGTATTAACGTCTGAAAGTAGCTAACATTCAAATTTTGAAATCAAATTCTTGCCCTATAATTCTGGATGATTATTTAACACCTGTTTCGCCCCTTCACAGTATACTCTGAAAAAATAAAATAGAACATCTTATTTTTTATCTCAGATTATCACCTTAATTTTAGAATAACATCACAACATCATGACAGACATACACTCTCACATAAAAAAGTTCGCTGTCAGGAAAATACTAAGACAATGCTTTAAAACTAAAAGGTTTGGTTATCGTTAGGCTTATCGATATTTTATATACCAATTTTACTATTAAGATCGGTTGAACCGTTTTGAAGTTATAACAGACAATATTTTTAAATGGTAGAAGTTATGTCAGTGAGCCTTAAAATTAATGTTTAGCACATTTTACAAAAAGAATAGGTGTAGTGTACTACCTGTACAGGCAGACACTACAGATTTATATTGAAGGTATGTTTGTAAAGTTTCGCTCACGCATATCTTAAATTATTGCTCATTATTTTAACGATAACAAGCACATCGTTTCAATTATGAGGGTTAATAAGGAAGGGTTAAATGTTTAGAGTTCGGTGGCGATGGCGGGGCAGGTCGGAGATTAAATGTACAGCTCGGCATTATGCTGACATGCCGAACCCTCCGCGCGCTCTGACGCGTGAAATCACTTTGTTCAACAGTTAGTCATGTAGCGGCCGCCGTTTGGATTCCGAAATAATAGATCAAGTTGTGATTTTTAACCGATAATTATTTTGTTCAAATATAAACTTAACTATATTAAAATTAAATTAACAATCTCTCTAGTATTTTAACCCTACTGCTACTTACTACTACGTAGGTCTGTACAATACAATGTACTGTCAATGAGAATGGCGAAAGTCTTCTCGCGGTGTGTATGGAAAATAATCTTGTTGTTGCAAATACCTTGTTTTGCCACAAGAAGATTCATATTTATACATGGGAAATAGGACAAGACAGTAGTATAATAGACTTTGTAGTTGTGGATGAACGATTGAAAAGCGCAGTAGTAGATGCGAGGGCTTATCGGGGTTACAACGTTGGAACTGACCATTATCTAGTTTTATGGCGGATCAAGGGTTCGTTCAAGCGTTGGCGCCACCGAGCACCTGCATCTACTACCCCGTTAAAGCGTATTAGAGTAGAGCTTTTGCACGATGATTGCGTGAAAGAAAAATATTTAAGTTGTCTGGAAGAAAACTTTTGCGAGTTAAATGAAAGGAATTTGAAAGACATGGATGTAGAGAGTGTCTGGATAAAGTAAGGAATGGATTAGTGGAAGCTGCCACCGAAGTATAGTAAGAGGAAGGACGCAAGGAAAGCTAACACGTTATGGTGGGATAGGGAAGTTCGATTGGAAGTGAATGCGAAAAAGAAAGCATGGCTCGATTTACTGGCAGCTAAAGCCAGAAAATAAGATTGTATGAATGAAGATACCGAAAGGATTAAGTTACGATATCGTTCTTTGAGAAAGAGAGTGAAAGAGGTAGTGAATAGGAAAAAGCCAGAAAGAAAGGAGAGGACTGAAATAAGGTTGTCTGACGACTTCCCGGCAAATATAAAATGTTTTGGAAATTGGTCAAAAATGCCAGAGGAAAGTCAGTAAAATCAAGAATGAATGTTATTCGTGATGTGAATGGGGATATTCTGAATGATGAAGTCTCAATTCTGAGGAGATGGAAGGGATATTTTGAAAGATTGTTTGAATGTGACGAGCCGTCGGTTTCGCACACGACATATGCTCATGAAGAAAAGGAGATAGAAAATAAGATAAGGTTAAATGAAAGTGTAATTGCGATGAAAAGAATGAAATTGGGTAAAGCACCCGGGTATGACAGGATTTCCCTTGAAATGCTGAGAGCTGGAGAAGGTTTAGTTACAATTCTGCTGTGGGTCTTTTTCAATATATGTTGGAGACATAGCCTTGTACCGGAAGACTGGTGTAAAGCTGTTATCGTCCCTCTATATAAAGGAAAGGGTTCACAACATGATTGTTAAAATTACCGAGGAATCAGCCTTCTCAGCATTGTGGGAAAACTATATGCTAAAGTACTGATTGAAAGAATCATGAAAGAAACAGAAGAAATAATATGGGACGTGCAAGCTGGTTTAAGGAAAGGCATGGGTTGCATGGATCAGATCTTTTCTTTACGTATGATTATAGAAAAGTTTTTGGCTCTAAACCGAAAAGTTTTCTGCGCTTTCGTAGATTTAGAAAAGGCATACGATAAAGTTAAAACAGAAAATCCATGGTCAACCTTGGTTGCGTTTGGATTGAACAGTGAAGTAATACAAGCGTTAAAATCTCTTTATAAAGATTCTACTGTTTGTGTTAGGATTAACGGAGCCTACTCAGACTGGTTTAGCATCAATAAAGGTGTATGACAGGGCTGTGTAGCATCCCCGTGGCTGTTCAATCTACTTATGGATGATTGTTTAAAAGCTATGAAAGAAAAGGATTGTGGATTAAGAATGGGTCGTGGCCAGGTCGTGTTTGCGTCATCGGCGGAGGACTTACAACTTATTCTGGATGTAGTGATTGATTCATTAGAATGTAAAGGTATGAAGATGAATGTAGATAAGACGAAAGTAATGATGTTTGAAAGAGAACAAAGTAAAACAGTCATTGATATAAATGTTAACGGCAAAGAGGTTAAACAGGTGGAATAGTTCGTGTATTTGAGGTGTATGTTTAGCAGGGATGGTAGGCATGTTAAAGATTTTGAATGAATTTCGAAGAAATAAGAGGAATGGGGTTATAGGTTCAGTAGTTAGTAGTCAGAATGTGGCTACGAAGGCTCGCTTGGCAATACACAATGCTGTACTAGTCCCGACTTTAATGTGTGGAAGTGAGAGCTGGGCTTGGCAGGAAAAGCATGCTAGTAGAGTTAATGCCGTTGAGATGCGATCCTTAAGAAGTATGTTGCGTGACATTAAATGATAGGATTAAAAAAAGCGTTAAAAGAGAGGAGTGTGGCTTAAAAGTGGATGTTGTGACGAGAATTGAGAAAGGTATGCTTCGGTGGTTCCGGCATGTTGAAAGGATGAATGCCAAGAGAGTAACCAAACAAATTTTAGTTGCAAAAGTGAGTGGCAGCGTTGGCAGGGACGCCCAAGGAGAACTTATATCGACCAGATTAGTGATATACTAAAGAAGGGATATATAAGGAGTACCCGTAACCGACGAGCATGTATGCGTAGATGTATGGATGTAAAAGAAGCGACAGAGGTATGCCAGGATCGCGCCAAATGGAAATTCATTGTCTCTACCTAACCCTCTGGGTTACAGGCATGAGTGCATATTTATTTATTTTATTTTAGGTCTGTATAATTGTCGTTATTAGGATTTCGATAGCTGTGGAAGTATTTAGACAAACTTATACGCCAGAAAATGACCAGACTCTAACTTACACGTGTAACTTTAGAAAAAATAAAACACAACTAGTAGAAAATTTTGCTTCTTTGCCGCTACCGCGCTACTGGGTTCTCTTGAGAAGGTCTACATTATTATTAGAAAATGTTGTTTAAAAAAATTAATTTTATTTAAATCTGTTTTAAAAAAATAACTTAAATTAATTTTAAAACTTAACTGCATTGTGTACATTTTATAAGCAACACAAGTTTTAGCACAAAATATGGGGTATCCCGCTAAAACTTGGCTTAACTAAAGCTTCCGCTAGAGCTTAACATATGACCATAAATCAAATTGAAGTGTTTTATGTAATATCAGAATAAAAATTCCATATTCAATACAATGTACAAAAATACAATTTTTAAAATTTTTGTCTGTCTGTCCGGTTAATCTGCGTAATCATCGAAACGACTGAACCGATCTGGATAGGACTTTTACTGGTAGGTAGGAAAAATTGAAGGATTCAAATAGGTTAATATGCAAAATACATAATAAGGGTTCTGGGCAAAAACTAAAAACCCTCGAAATTATGAAAAAAATTACGCGTCGCCCACTTCCTTCAATGTCACAAAGGTTGCCTTGAGCAGTAATAATAGTAATAAGCATTTTGTTGTACTTTATTGAAGTGTAAGCTTCTTTAGCCGCGTTAGACGATATTTGTTAGGGGAAAATCTGCTAGGTTCGCGAGATCGACATGCGCAACATGCCTCAGCGACAGCGTCAGCAACACAGCCTTTTGAACTGAAAACATTTTTAACCTCGGTTAAAAATGTTTATTTCCGACGATTTTTGGTAGGGATGGTGGTGGTGATATGTAGTGCGTGCGGTACTTTTTTTACCACTTTTGTAACGTTGAAATAGAATAGCAACAACACCGAGTGAAATGTGAGCTACATACAGATAAACAGTATTAAATTATTGTAAATATTAAAATATAATTTTGATACTGATGTTTTATTTTGTAGATGTATGTTACGGTAAAAACATTTGATGTGAAAAATACGATTATAAGCTTTTATTCTGCGAAGTGTATTTTTATTAGATTCCACGCGGATGAAGTCGTTAGCTGTTGCTAGTAAATAGCGCCCGTAACCCAAAGATTACGGATGACCATATGGTGCGATACCTGCACACCTCTGTCCTTTCGTCTACATCCATAAATCTACGCATAGTCTCTCTAGCTTGTCGGTTACGGGTACTCCTTAAATTGCATTTCTACAAAAAGTTACTATATTAAATGTACGGAATTATTTTCACAGTTACATATGGTCACAGCAGACAGTGACGAAGGCCGAGGTGTTGTGTGGTCCGAATCCTAATATGGTCGCCGCGGATTAGGTGTCGGACGGCTTCGAGCAAAGGAATTTTATTGCTTACATTACTTATGATGAGCTATATTTTTTTATAAAGATAAACTAGTGCTTCACTCCAATTGCACTTGATGTTAAGGAAACCTTATTTTATTTCTAAACTTTATTTAAAAGAATAATTAACGTTTAATTGACTTATAATTTATTACAATAAAATTAATACGCCGGTAATTAATCTTTAAGGATGAGTTACTTCCTTTATCAAAGAAATCTATTGATGCAGCTGCCACGACTGTGTGAGTATAATTTCTCCTTGCCGTTTTATTTTTATTGGTTATTAGCCTTAAATCGATTTTTCTTATTAAAAAAATGTTACGAATGCGGTGCCCTACCTTGAAAAGATAGACGAGATAGTAAGATAAACAGAAAAAGTATATTTCCTTTTCTTATCCATCCCCTTTTCCGTTAAATTCTCTTCCTTTAGTTTCCTCATTAGAAAAGTATTGGAATGGGAAAAGGTCTATAATTAGGCATCTTAGTCATCGGACGAAATGCAGGATACAAAAGTATCTATATAGTATAAGTAAAAACTTCACGCCAGTTTTCTGTGAAGTCGTGGTATTTCACTGGTCGAGCCAGCCTATTTTTGTAGCAGATGTTGTTGTTGCAGGGTCTACCACTGATAAATCCTAAAAGTAACTAAACAATAAGCCGTAGCATAAAAAGTAGATTTTTCAGTGCCAATGTTCGTGATACGGTAATAATCATTTAAATTAGATTATAATTAATATATAATTTTCAAATGTGCTATTGATGACACAGAAATACAGACAA
This sequence comes from Papilio elwesi, assembly GCA_029849275.1. NCBI lineage: Eukaryota > Metazoa > Arthropoda > Insecta > Lepidoptera > Papilionidae > Papilio > Papilio elwesi. The sequence continues at coordinate 7,746,513 of CM056687.1, read as the reverse complement.
AAACTTGTAGCACAATTACACAAAATTAGTCCACAACTAAAACTTGTGTATTAAACTATTTATATGTATAAGTTTGAACCGATTCTCGTAGCAGGATAACATCTACGCCGTCGTAGAATGGTCTACGACAAATGAACGTTTAACTATCTATACATAGTGTATTTCTATTATATATGTAAAGAGCTTACACTAATGTAGTTTTTTTCTTTAAAGATTTATTTCTTCTTTTTACTCTAATAGATGTCAGTGTCACGTCAGTGACATAATTAATTTAATTAATGTTTAAAAGTGAAACGAGAAACAATATATTAAGCTGAACTATAGAAGTAAAGGCTTTAATTGTTGTTTTTTTTATATTTCAGAAAAACGCAATTCTGTCTTTATTTCACCAAAGCATATTAACATCATAAAACAACATTTTCTGTAAAAATAACATAAGGTATGGATAAGTTAAGATTTGATTTTTGTGTGAAAGCAGCAGCAGATGAAAAATCAAATATTATTTGTATAACCTCAATAGGAACTCCTGAAGGTCAAAATTTCATACCGACAGAATATCAACCTGCAAGTTTACATCAATTAATAACAAATACGTCTCACTACACCAAGATAAGGAAAGCATTGAATAAAAGACATCAGACAAGGAAAATATGGATTACGTTAACTGATGAGATATCAAAGATATATTTAGATGGCGACCAAAATATACAGTTTAATGATTTTTACCTTGAAGAGATTACGGAAAACGTAAATGAAAAATTAGCTGGAAGCTCAAATGAAACATTGGAGAAAATATTAGAAAAATTACTCGAAGAAAAGGAAAAAAAATCTGATACTGTAAATTTGGGGAGAATTTCAAAAGATTTTGTGATTAAAAAATTCACTGGTAAAAACGCGAATGCTCACCAATGTATTAAGGATTTCAATAAAGAATGTGAACGTTTCCAAATTGATGAAGACAGGAAAAAAATGAAATTTTAAAACAAGTTGTAGAATATGCAAATGTTCATTGGTACAGTTGTATGTTGATGAAATTTTCAGTAGAATCAGAGTGGATTAAATGGGAAAAAAAATCTGTGAAACACTTGCAAACAATCTATCTAAGTGATAGAATTGACCGAGAGAGATTACAAGAAACCGAAGATCTCTACTACGAGACAGGCAAATTAGAACATCTTGTTCGAAGAAACAAATATGAAAAAGTGAACTACGCATACTCTGACATAAAAACAAAAAAAATATGATGGAAAATAAACCATGCCAAATTTATGTCACTGAGAATAAAGGGAAACGTTTTCATCCAGAGGAAACCTGCTGGTTTAATGAGAAAAATCAAAAATCAGTTGTGAAAAGTGTGGATAACTCTGAATTAGAAGTTGAACTAAATAAGGAGAATCCAAAAAACTAGAAGTACCATCATTAATTAAAGTAAAGTTATTATTAAAGGATACTTTAAAAGTTACCGCAATTTATGATTCTGGATCAAATGTGTCTTTAATTAATGCAAAATTATTAAAAATAAACGATAAAGAAGAAGACACACATGAACAAACAGCACACTTCAAAACAATGAATGGTGAAAAGGAAACATAAGGTATGGTAACATTGAAAATAAAAAATATATAACATTGAAAGAATAATCAATATTTTTGTGATATATCATGAAAACTTGCACGTTTGGATTGTATAAAAAAATTAAGTTAATTCAAAATGAAGAATTGAATATCATACAATATGATAATCCACAAAAAGAGAATAAAAGTCCAAAATGAAGAGGTTAATAAGAATAAGGACTACGAAATGAATATTTTTAATTTAATGAATGTAGAAACTCCTAATGGTTACAAAAATGAACAAGATGTTTCTCCCTACTCTGAGGTACGGAAACAAGAAATGAACTATGAACTATGTAAACCCATGTGAAGTAAATTTCAATGAACACATTAACATTAATGAATTTGAAATTTCTGTACACCACCTAGATTTATATAAACAAAGTGAAATTGATAAATTAATAAAAAAATACCAACCAGTCGTCGCTAAGGACAAATACGACATTGGTACGGTACGAGGTTATGAAGCTCACGTAGACTTGACAGTAGATCAATATTGCTACAAGCGCCCGTACAGATGCACAGCTGATGATAGAAAAGAAATTGAAAAACAAATATCAAAACTATTGAAGAATAACTTAATTGAGGAATCATGTAGCGCTTTTGACTAAAGACTGTAAGCTGTGAGTATTATTCCACTTTTGATATAAATAAATTCAGCATTTTGGTCCATTCCCATGAAAACATAGATAGATATAAAACGGCATTCGTCACGCTAGAAGGCCATTTCCAGTGGACATATCTCCCATTTGGTTTAAAGACAGCTCCGGCTATTATCCAAAGAATATTGAGAAACATAATAAGAAAATATAAGCTCGCAGATCTTCCAGTGAATTTTTTCGACGGTATCTTAGTTTTTTCTAAAAGTTTCGAGGAACACATAATACATATATCAAAACTACTTGAAGCAATACAAACAGAAGGACTTAGACTGAAATTCTCGAAATGCACTTTTGCTAATAACCATGCCAAATATTAGGAACATATAACAGAAAATAATTCCGTTAGATATCATAAAGATTATTTAACAGCTGTCAGAAATTTTCCTATTCGAGAAACAAGGAAAAATATACGCCAGTTCCTTGGGAAAGTTAACTTTTATCATAAATTTGTACCACACAATACAATTATCCTGGAGCCACTACACAACTTATTACGGAAAGATGTAAAATTCATGTGGACCAAAAAATGCCAGAAATCATTTGATAATATAAAACAATTACTATAATAATAATAAATAATAAATCGGCCTTTTCTAGAATGTTTCCCACTGCAGGGACACAGGCCTCCTCTCGAAGAGAGGGAATGAGCCGTAATCCACCACGCTGGGCCAGTGCGGGTTGGTGGATGTCACATGTCTTCGAATTTGGTGGTTCTAAGAACATGCCGATGTTTTCCTTCACCGTTTTTGGAGCAGTGGTGATGAAGTAAATGACATAAAGTAAAGCGTCTCCCTGGGTTCGAACCCGCAACCTACAGTACGTAAGTCGGGGCCTAAACCGCTGAGCCACCACGGCTCCCAACAATTACTATGCTCGAAACCAATTCTAAAAGTATTTGACCCAGAATGACCAATAAAAATGTACACTGATGCCAGTATTAAAGGATGAGGGAGCTGTGTTAAAACAGGAAGATGAAAACGGAGTAAATAAACCTGTATCTTACTTTTCAAGAAAATCGACAGAAACCCAAAAGAAAAAGAAGGCGATATATTTAAATTGCCTGGCAACTAAGGAAGCTGTAAAATATTGGCAACACTGCCTTATGAATAAAGAATTCATGGTATATACAGATCAAAAACCACTGGAAAATCTGAACATCAAGTCTAGAACTGATGAGGAACTGGGTTATTTGACATTTCAATACAATTTTAAGATAAAATATAACCCGGGACAGTCAAATCAAGAAGCAGATTGCTTAAGCAGAAATCCAGTCTTAGAACCTCATGATAATACTGAAGATTTTTTTAAAGTTGTAAATTTAATAAACATGGAGGATATTAAAAAGGACCAAGACAAAGACAAGAAATCTAAATCTACGAGATGGAAATCAAAGTTTATACTGGAGAATAACATTTATTACAAAAGGAATAAAAGAAGGAAATAAATTATACTATCGGAAACATATAGCAAAAAATTAATAAGAGATGTTCACAACACTTACTGCCACATTGGGTGAACCCAAATGATAAATAAAATAACCCCTTTTTATACAGCAAAGGATATCATTCCAAATATTAAGAGAATTTGTGATGAATGGGACATTTGTATAAAAAACAAATCAAGAAGAAATTCTAAATTTGGTTTGATGACCCATTTAGGCCCAGCAACACGCCCATTTGAAATTATGTCCATTGATACAATTTGAGGCTTCGGAGGATCAAGGTCTACAAAAAAATACTTACATCTCATTGGTTGATCATTTTACATGATTTGCTTATATTTTGACATCAAAAAATCAAAACTCCAATGATTTTATCAAGTTGATAAAAAAGTGTCACAAAGCAATTATATTGATTTGATATTAACAGACCAATATCCTGGAATAAACTCCAACGAATTTAAAGACTTCCTGAAAAAGAAAAATATACCAGTTGTATTCACTGCTGCGCACGCACCATTTTCAAATAGTTAAATGAAAAGCTAAACCAAACTTTAGTCAATAGGATAAGGTGCAAAATAAACGAAAACAGCATGAACAACTATGCACAAAAATGTGTAGAAAAATATAATGAAACAGAACATACAGTCACTAAATTTACTCCAAAATATGTTTTGGAAGGAGAGAAAACGGATATTTTGCCACTGGAATTGAACTCAAGATGTACGATAGTGAAGTAGCATTTGAAAGTTCAATAAAATCTCACAACTATAATAAAAATGTATGATCTAAAAGGAGAAGAATGTAAATTCGAAGTGGGCGACAGAGTATATGTAGAAAACGGAAACCGGCTGAATATGAAAAAATTGGATGAATTAAGGATTGGACCACACACAATCTTAAAACAGATTTCAAATTCAATCTATGAGGTCGATGCTGGACATAAGAAGGCGGAGTCAAAGTTCTACGATGCTACAAAGTTATCTCCAGTAATGGTTAGGTCTTAATCGAACAGTCATTGTGATTGTTCTTTCCCAGGGTGGGATATGTAAAGAGTTTACACTAATGTAGTTTTTTTTCTTTAAAGATTTATTTCTTCTTTTTACTCTAATAGATGTCAGTGTCACGTCAGTGACATAATTAATTTAATTAATTTTTAAAAGTATATATAAAATTAATCCCTATTTCTCTTGGTCAATATGTCACGTGTGAATAGATGGACCGATTTCGCTTCGCCGATTTAATTCTTTATTTTAGTGTTGGTTGGTGTTGTTGTTGTCTGGAGAAGGTTGTTATGAAAAATAAATAAGAAATTAGAAAAATTAAGAAAACTTAACGACCATGTTAACTTTTTTAATGTAGGCTAACTTAGCGCTTTTGGCATAATTATCAGTCGTCAAACGACTTGTTGTGTTGGTTGTTGCTAGTCGATTACCTTAAGTAATGGCATGAACGTGTGTATAGGGAAACCCGTGCGAAGCCGGGCCGGCTCGCTAGTATCACAATAAATGAATGACCCTATAATAAAATTACAAAACATAATTATTGTAGTATGATTTTTTATTAATATTTAAATTACAATCTTATGTTAATTTATTAGAAATCTATTTTAGTTTCAGCTATGATCTGTTAACTAAAAGCGCAGTCAGATACAAATATAAATCAAACGGTCACACTCTGTACCCGGTGCTGAGTCTCTTGAGATAAAATTGACAACTTTCATTAAATGCGTCCGTTGTGTAATATAACTGCACCTAAAGCCATGTACAACACATTTGCATGATGCGTTTCGTATACATGTGTTGTGTCGTGTTTATGTTTTCATATCGTGATGTTGGTGAACTTATGATTGTGAAAATAAAGGCTTCTACTACATACATGCGCGCGACGCGCTACGTCATTGGATGAGAGGGCGGGGCCTCGCGCCGCCCTGCGTCGCGCTGGCAGTCCGTTTCCGGCCGGTGCGCGCCTCGCACGCTCCATGGTGGAACACGCGCTCGTGGACTGCTCCCAGGCGAGCGCCATGCAAACCTTACCGCCGCAGCCACACCGCGAAGACGAGGATCAGCTCGCCGATGTGTACGTTCAAAATTTCGAGCTCGATCATCTTGAGGATCATAACCTAGTGAAAAGAGAGCCTCTGCGTAACGGATGGAATGAATTAGTGGAAGCGCCTTCCGCCTGCGCTCGCGTCTGCCGCGCCTGGCCTGACGCGGGACCGTACCCTCAACCCCACGTTGCCATCGCCGTAGACCCGAGCACACCGCCCGAGACGCCGCCGGTGCCCATCGGCAGGAGCCCGTGCCGAGCGGCACTAGTCGACGACGTGCTGTGGCTGCCGCATATGCGGGAACCTTTGGACATGCGCACCGTACCCTGCGGCAACTTCGAGGAATGGGATCGACGAGAGTGGAGGGAGCAGGATCACCACATGCAGCAAACCGGCCTACGATCGGGGAGCTCTTGTTCTGCACTGTCCCCCCGTATCGGGAGCCAGCACCAGGGGTATCAAACTTCTTCCTTTGGAGACGACCTCATAAGCGACGACCTACTTATGACTCTAAGCGTGCGCGAGCTTAATAAACGGCTACATGGGTTTCCCCGCGAGGACGTGACGCGCCTCAAACAGAAGCGGCGCACACTTAAGAACCGCGGTTACGCACAGAACTGCCGCAGCAAAAGACTCCAGCAGCGGCAGGAGCTGGAGCTGACAAACCAGTCGTTGCAGGACGAGCTGCAACTGCTCCAGTTGCAAGTGGCGCGTGTCACGCACGAGCGCGACGTGCTCAAGCAGCGGCTGTCGCTGATGAGTCGCGAGCATATGGTGCCTCAGCACGCGCCGCCCACGCCGCACTCCTCACCGGAGTTCTTCTCGGAGCTGTGACGGCAGGGTGCGGCGCCGCGCGCCGGCGCCTCCGCAGCCTCCGCGTGCGCCTGGCAGCGATACTGAGCTCGCCGTCCGCCGCGGAGTGCCGGCACAAGCCAACGGACTGTTCGTGCTTTTGTTAAGTTTCAAATTTTATAATTCATCAGTTCCAGTTTTATAGTTTTCTAATGGATGGTGGAACAATTACGCCGCGACTCCCGGGCAGGGTAGCCGTCGGGACACCGTGTTAAATGTATGGTTGTGTCGTAATATATGCATAGCTTCGTTATAAGATAATAAATGTCTTACTAAAGTTACACATAAGTTATAACGAATCGGACAACTGATTATTCAAATAATTGTATATAGTTAATATAACAAATGGCGAATACATACGGATAGAATTTTTGTTTTAATAATAAAATATTCCTATGAATAAACATTCTTTTATTTATCTTAAAGAATGCCAACGTTCTAACAGTTCGCCCTTAAAATAAACTTCATTCATACTCGTACATCATATAACAACTTACAAATAACTCTATTCAATATATCCAAAAAGTACTTATTAACTTTATTAATCTATTAATCATAAAATGCTTTATGATATTCTTTTCAATACGAATTCGAAAGTAAAAATTACCTCGTACCTTAGGTGGTGCCTTTGATACTCATTCTTATTTCAATAGTACACTATTGAAATAAGTATGAGTACGATATAAGGAATATTTTTTAGACTTACAAGTCTAAGAAATATTCCTTATGTCTGCGTGATCCCACAATCAAGTTCTATAATATCAAGGTGTTCCGACCTAGTCCCTAACACCCTAGGCCTAACGTAGCCTGTGCGTGCCGTAAAGTACGGCATTGTATGCGAATAAATTCGTAATTGGTTTCTTTACACAATATAAAATTCTTAGTAATTCTCCAAACCATATCATGTAGAATCTTCGTGTCGAGTCCAATGACTCGATCGATTGTGCAACGATATAAAATTTGCAATGTATTAGTAATTGCCCAACAATTACAACGAAACGAGGTCGAAGGTATAGCGGCTTCACAAAATGGTGATATGTTGACATTAAATACGTACTTTGAAATTATTAATTAAGCATTTTTAATTAGCATTGATTTTGAAATGGAAATTAACATATACTTTATATCTTTGCGAATGTATAACTTTAGCATTGCTTAGAATTAAAGGCTAAACTCAAACTTTTTCATATTTTGTTAGGGCCAAGTCTGTAAGGAACACGAGGATGTCATTAATGAATATGATCATAGTAAAGTTTAAAGTTAGCGTACTAGAGATACGCTAACAACACACAAACTATAGCTAATACTCAGAACGAATATTATGCATTGCGGGATTCTAAATTCAATAACTGAAGTAAAAACATATAAGTATCGGACTGAAATAGGTAATAGAAGGTTTAAATTTTAGTCCATTTTTATTATACTTTAAAGTAATGTAACTAAGACTAAGATTGTAACTTATTTGTGAAGTCGAGTGTTCGATGCTCGACGAAAAAAATATACCTATGGCGGTAATATGATTGAAATAGGTTATTTTATAACAAAAATTATCGAGTTGAATAATATACAATTTAAAGTATATCTATATATTAAACTTAATTTTTCAATCACATTTGATTTTACCTTTTGAAAATTATTATGTAGTATGGGAAAGAAATATAATATACGAAATATGATACCTTAGTTGACGTAACACGGACACTAATGTTACCTACATTCCGTTCACCGTCGGGGTAAGAAAAGGTTCGTCACCATATAATAGAAATTTCGTAGCGCCGTATACACAGACACAAATTAACAATTAATACGACATGGACAAGTACTGTGTACTATTGTGAATCTTGTCACGTGAAGTAAAGATAATTAAAAAAAATATGCACTTGTCGGTCTGTCTGCTGAGTCTTTTAGTTTCGTATATAGTATTAAGTGTCTGCGATTTGATAAAGGAATGAATTCGAAAACCGACGAAGAGTTTCGTACGATTATACATATATGGGGACACTAAAATAGGCAAATAGAGGGTCATTATGAATGTGTGCCGTTACAAATGTACGTATAATAGTAAATTAAACAGGAAAGCAATACGTTGTTGCATGCAGTCGTCACACACGCGGCGCGCGACCCAAGCTATCGTAATCTGACACCTAATAGTTAGTAGAAATACTTTGACCGTCAGGTTACTTGATAGCGATGCATAACTATCGTAAATGAAATAACGATTTTTGCTACATCTATTCCGAAACGTAATGCAATCAATTTCTGCCAAAGATATCAAATCTTTTGAAGACAGTAAAAAAAATAGGTTGTATTTTTATCAAAAAAATATATCTTAATTATAATACTTAACGTTTTCTAAGTTATTTATTTCATATTATTGGAACATTGTTTATTATACTTGTTTCTATTAACAATAAAATGTATATGGGTTGACTAACACGAGCATTATTTTATTATTATATTTATTCTAATATGAATATAAGTTACCCTGGTAACATCGTTTATCAGACAATACTCGTATTAGTATACCAACAACAACAACAACAATATCAGAATTTTACCCGATATTAACCAAGTGATCGCCGCTGCACGTACACGTGAGCGACGAACAGGGGAGTTGCAGTTGTGTGACCAGCTTCATGTAGATTAAGGGCCATTGATGGCTTTGTAACAGTAATTTTTGAACATTTACCGGTCATTTACATTCTTTTCCGGTCATCCCAAAGCTTCCATCTATCACCAATGGTCACAATACTTGCTCTAGGTGAGAGACTTGTTGTATCTTCCGAGAAAATGATGATTAAACTCGCTTCACTAAAGACGCTATCTTCCATCCCCGGTGCCTTCCTTATTGTAAACAACATAGGTGATTGAAATAAATTTTATTCAATTATAAAAATATTCATTAAATTCAATTTTAAATCAAATTCGGACGTTTTCATATCAATTTGAACGGTGAACGTCGGAAATTGAATTATTTGAAGAATTTATTGAAAGCCTGAATTTGATGTGTAAAAGTTCAAATTTGATTTGCAAAATGCTGAAATTGATTTATAAAAGTCCGAATTTAAAGTTAAAAACCAATATAAAATATATTTACTTCATGGCGGTATTCCACGCATTTGTGTTGCTTTTTCTTGTTCGTTATACGGTTATTATAATTTTTTTTTATTATTACATCACTTACACTCTTGAACACTATATCGCCGCTTATCTACCAGTTGTACTAAATTTTATTAGTATTTCATTTCTTAACAGTCTTGAATATCACAGAATTCAGTTCATTACTAAGTTTAGAAGGTGAATGTCGCACTCAGCGTAGTTTAATGCTTACTTAAGCAGTGCCTTAGATACCAAGAAGTGCACTCTAGACAGTTAAAGTTAAATACAGAAAATCTTTCCTTAACTATCTTATATTTGATTTGGTTATTGTATATGACGTTATATTTATGTCTTTATCGTTGAATTTGTGTCGGTGTGTACAGGCAGACCAGTATAGGCTTACTGGAATCCGACGTAAGGCAACTTTCAAATAGAGGCTTATATGCTCCGGATATAATGTTAGTGCTAAGATTAAGCTATTCGCTTCGCCAGTCAGTTTGTAGGTTATTACATATTGTGGTTCTAAAACGATTACTTTAATTTCCAATTACTTCAGGGCTTTTTTACACATAATTTAATTGAAAGCTTAACTTTTTAATAAAAGTAACCATAAATGATCCGGTTAATATATGGTATATAAAGGAAAATAATTAAAACAACACTTTAATGTACGCCTACACCGATACCAGGACGATATATGTATAATATGTATGTACAATCGATATATGAAATTTGGCAATGTTCCTGTCTAAGTCTGAATCTGTCATTAACTAAATAACCCTTAAATTTTGTCTGGGATGTACAGTTCATTAACAGACTAATAACAATTAGTTAAATACTTTTTAAAACTAACTCAATGATTGCGGCAGTAAATGTAATAAGTAAGAAGACAGAAGCGGGGGTTGTTTGTCACTGACACGTACCTTCCTATATTTTCATGAGAATGTCTACTTCGATATTATTGTATCGCTTATTTCTGCTGCAAAGCGGTACATATAGATTGCAAATAAATATTATTTAAACTTAGTTTGAAGGCGGTTCACCCTTAAATGTACAGGGTAATATCAGAAAATATGATATTTATCCCTCTCCCCCATCAAATCCTCCGCCCTTCCCACTTTTTCCTCATTACAAATAGATGGGAAGGAGGACAGGAGAAGAATTAGGCCACCGGCATCTCACTTATCAGACAAAATGCACAATACTTCTACTTCACGTCTGTCTTCTGTGATGGGGCATTTTATCGGTCGAGTAGGTACAAGGTGCAAGATATGTTGATGTCGGAGGTTCTACCACTGTTGTAATATACTATACGTATAATTATTTTCGTGAACCAAAAAATAAAAAAAATACTTAATAAAATATTCGACATCCCTTTGTTTGTTATTTGCATTTATCCTAATATAAAACTAATATTTAGTTGACATGATCGTAGCGCGATATATATACACTAGCACATCTATTCTAATATTAAGAAAATATCTGATTGTTTCTTATATCGGTTAAATCCAAAAAGTTTTAAATTGAATTTAAAAATTCTTTCATTAATAGATAGCTCTTCTTTTAGCAAGGTATCCGGGCTCTATTGTCTGCCCGAGTGAAGGCTGACCAGGTCGCCACTTAGTAATCTTTTCATTCTGTCAAAATTTTTCACTCACTTTGAATGAAAACGTGGATATGAACGAAATCGAACAAAAATATATAATAAACGGCGTAAAATCTGTAACCTTCCTTTGTAAACCCATCTCATTCATATTTCAAACATATTCAAGGTATTTCAAAATTATATGCGTCATACATTTATTCCGATGTAAAAATGCACAGCAAGACATGACTTCTTGTTGGAGCTTGATAACCTTTCTGAGTAAAATCAAATTACACACAAAACAACATGCAGACAAAGGGCAGCATGTAATAGTAACACAATGGAATGCTGAATTGTTCTCAACGAAAACCGAGCGAAGTAGCGGAAGCTGTTTGCTCGGGAGAAAGGCGTGTCCGCTCGCGCCACGCCCGGCCCGGCGACCACAGCGCCGCCTACCGACCGGATTGAAACTCGCGAGATTTTCATCTCCGATATTTTGATCTGAAGAAAATAAGGTCTATATTCCCTCAATAGTCCTTTGTGAATGAAGAGCACAGCGTTCGCGTTCCTCTCGTCTCATCTCGCGAGCGAGCTGTAGGCTGTAGTTGTGTAGGCCTGTCATGCAAATGGTGGCCTGTTAATGAAGTCGACGAGAGTTATGGGCATTGTTATTGCGGGTCCGGCTGCGTAATGGCCCATTCTGTAGGCGTACATCATTATAATGTACGCTAGCATTATTTATATAATCTGCATACATATGATTTTGTAACGGCGGTATGAATTTACTTAAACATGAAGACTCATTACGATTTTCATTAGCTAATGTATTGAAATTCAAAGTAGATCTTTTTCAGGGTTTCTTTTTTGTTAGAGTTTATGTTTCAGTTTTCTGTAACTTTAATTACATACAAATTATTTATTGTTTTAATGCATATTGTATTTCTAAAAATGTATGTATAAAACTGGCATAGTAAGAAAAAACTAACGTCCATTATCCCAATTGGTAGAAACAGATTGCAATAATTATACGCTTTTTATTAATTAACTTATGTGACAGAGGTAAGACATAACTTGCGTTCTCAAATTATACACAGTACAATATGATAAATATATATAATAAGATAATAATCATGTCTGACATCCGAGAAAAATATATCGACGATTGAGTGAATGATAAATGTAACCCTCATACTAGCAAGTGGCTATAAATCTAATAGACCGGAATTCTGTATTAAATTTAGCATGCGTCAGTGAAAATTGCTAATTCTTAGAAATGTATAATGCAATCAGAGCGCAGTCATTACAGTTAAAAAGACAAACAAATAAGTTTAATAATAAATGACAGTAGTTAGTTAGTAGCAAGTTTATATACAAAATGAGTAAGTATTAAATCTTTAGCAATTTGATGGTGAGCCTGTAGGCAAAATGTAGCTGCATTGTGATGAATGTGGACAATAAAGAAATAAAGAGGCGTATCTTAAAAACATCAGAACAGAAATAAATATGCTGTTAAACGAATAGCTAAAAATGTATTGACCTGTTAAAAATACAAAAAAATACGGTAAATTTGGGATAACAAGTGAGAAGTAAATGAAAATGGATTATGAAGAACTTGTTACAATTGTTCTATGTATATAAAATACGCAGATTAATATTTCACCTAGAGTAAACAAGAAATAGAGAAAAGCGTCACAATTTCCATTCATGTCTCATGTCAGAAATAAGACAACATAAGCTAGAGTCGGTGGTGGAATGTGGTCGTCGCTCGGCAGCCGGCTGCGGGGGCGCGTTGTGATGAGCCAGCGGCGGGCGGCGGACGACGCGGCACATTTTTCCAGTGGCAAGGTCGGGTTGCTCTGACGTCACCACACAGCTCTACTTTCCATTTTCAGAACCAACCGTAATCATTACCTGATTTTATTGTTTTTTTTTCTATGGTTTGGTAACAACACTTTCAACAAGACAACAAGATTTAGATAAGAATTAGATATTTAATACTATTAATATATCGCAGCTATAATATGAGAAAATAAAGTTCTTTGCACTTTATACAATAATTACACATTATATGTAAAAATACATAGGTGCTATCTAATATTGTTGTTAGTGCAGCTAATATGGCTTACGCGCCGTTTGCGGTCTAAATATTTTTTTTTATCTCCGACAGCGGATCACAGGTATCTGTCATATTTCTGTCATATTTTCTTCCATAGCAATGTTAGAAAGGAAATATCGTGAATGGGATTCGACTTGTATTTTCGGTCAACAACAAGCGATCGCATATCAACGATATGATCATGTTTATAGTTTTGACAAATTAAAAATGCATTTAAGTAACATTCTGTTTCCAATGAAAGCAATCTTTTCTCATCTTAAATGTTTAATTGGTATGGAACAAAGCTATTAATTTAACGTATAGTAGGAGATTAAACTTATTCAAAAGTTGTATTGAGAAATCAAAGAAAATAAGTGTACGGTGTACACGTGATATTTTCCACGAACACCTGTGAAGTTGGGCGCGGCAAAAGGGCTGATGGCGTAGACTCGGAGCGCTCGAGCTGAGCCAGCGATCTGCCGCCGCCCGCCGCCCGCCGCCCGCCGGCTGACAGGGTCGCGGGTCGCGGGGTCGATACCCGCTCTCTGCCTTGCTTGTCCTTAATATACTTCTGGTAACCCAATTCCACGTTCATATTTTTTTGTATTTGGTAATCCAAAAATACAGAAAAACGTAACCGTGACAAATGATAATAACTACGATTAATACATTTAATATTTAGGTGTACTGGAAAGTCATTAATATTTAGGTGTACTGGAAAGTCATTAATATTTAGGTGTACTGGAAAGTCATTAATATTTAGGTGTACTGGAAAGTCATTAATATTTAGGTGTACTAGAAAGTCATTAAAATTTAGGTGTACTGGAAAGTCATTAATAGTTTTTCTTTTAAATATCGAGAGCCTGAAGATGAAATGAAAAGATTTAATGGATCGGTCATTTTATTCTACTATTGTTAACATTACATCGTTAATGTACTTAACTTTGATTTGAATTTGGAAATTTAAAAAAAAGTAAAATTTTGAAGTTAGCTAGATAGCCTTTTGCTGCGTTTTGTCTGCACGAAAATCTGTAAAACTTCATATTTAAAATACTACTAATATAATTTGTCGTCAGTTAAACATTTTAGTGTTCACATTAGTGGGCAGATACGTTATCAAATATGTAACTCCCAAACTTAACTTTGAGAATATTTGAAGGATATTGGCCACAATGAGTGCTGCGAGATTTGGTATTGTTAAAGTTTTTGTTGACGAAATGCAGAGATCTCTAATTTTTTCCCGTTATATGGTGCTACCTCTAGACCAAAAATAAAATGTGCAATGTTTCGTTCCTAAAGATAATATGTAGAAATTAAATAAATATGTTTGTATTTCGACCACTACGCGATTTCTAGTATAAGATAAATGCTTAAAATCCGGGCGTGGAGAGGTTGGTCGACAGGTTCGTCGACTGGTCGGTCGACAGGTTTTTCGACTGGTTGGTCGACTGGGTGTCACCATGTTCTGTAAGGACATTTTGCTCTTTTTGTTGATTATGGGAATAGGCGGCCCAGTACCCGCGAAGGCCACCCGTTTGTTCAAGGATGACACCTAGGTATTTTATCTTATCTTCCCAGGGAATTGGGCTGTCCATGAGTTTAATGAATGGGATACGCGGGAGGTGCGCGTCCTTATGTTGCGAAAAGAAATGGGCCGCGCTTTTAGTTGTTTATTTAGATTCTACATTTCCGGAACCACTCATCGAGAGTGGTGGCTGTGGTGTGTGTGGTCTGGATGACGTGAAAGTGCAGGTGTCATCGGCAAATAGGGCTTACACTACACGGACCCTTGAGGCACCCCGGCTCGAACGGGATGTGCTTGAGAGCACACAACTGGGGTGGCTGCGTTCTTACGTCTCAGTAAGTCCCTAGCATCCAGAGGCAGCTCCCATCAGCGCACAAAGGATATCCTTCACTGGAATCTGCCTCGAGCAGTCCTCGATGGTAGCTTGGACATTTCTTGTAAGAGTTCCGATTGCGACGTCCTTATCTTGTTCGTTAACTTTTTGATCGGGGATGGAATCTAATTGCGGCAAGTTAATGATTTGGAGCTTAGCACTGAGCTTGTGCCAGTCCACGATAGTTTTCGTTAGGGGCGAGGCTGGTGTAGAAGGCCCTAGTCGGTCGGTCCTAACTGATCGGTGATCCGAGTGAAGCTCGTGAATCACTTTTATTTCGAGTTTGATAATTTTAACGATTGCAATATCAAGCACCTCCGGTGTGTGATCCACTATGTGGGGGTAGTAAGTAGGATCAACGGGCGCTACGATTTCGAAGTCGAGTAAGTCCGACAGCGAGTCGAGCGCTCGACCTCGATTGTTGATCTTGGTTGAATTCCATCGGATGTAGCTTATGAGATATTCCAGACTATAATCTATATCTGTGCCAAATTTCATCCAGATCTGTTCAGCCGTTTTTGAGTGAAAGGGTAACAAACATCCATACAAGCTTTTGCATTCAAAATATTATAGTATTATTGTACTGGTTCGCATTTTTTCCGCTAGGGTTTTACATGTATTAATGAAAAATATTAAATTCTTTAAAAAATATGTTGTTTTGTGTTATTTGATATTAAAAGTAACACTAAATTTAGTCACTTTTATTATCTTTTGGTTTTCTAATTGTATACGTAACGTAACGTTGTAACGCCATCTAAAGAATAAACCAATTTTCCTTACTTACTCTCTCCCTCCCTCCCTCCGTGATAAACATTCAATCATCACCATTCTAGAGATCGTAATATAACTAATAACATGTACTCGTATAACTAAAAGTTCAACCTACTCAACCGAACTGTTATTTTATAGAATTTTTATCGAACAGATGTTTGACATGGTTCTTTAAATTGATATAGCTTTTTTATTTATTAACCGATTGAGATAAAATAAAACTAAATGTTAAGTGAAGCTTACCACAATACATAAGTGAAAATCGCACCCAAATTGGTTAAGCCGTTTCTAAGATTAGCGGTAACAAACGCACAGACAAACAGACAAATTTATTGCGTTTATAAAGGCCCCCAATAATAGTTTTTTTTTGAAATATCATTCATGTTCAGACAGCGATCAGTTACAGTTTTATTATATGTATAGATAACTCTACGATACGGAAACGTTCCACTGACTGAAAAATTAAATAAACAATAAAGCACTCACGCCTTTAACCCAGATATTACGAATGTGTATTACGAATTACAGTGTAGGCGAATTTCCATTTGTCAAGCCTTCATCTGACATATTCACACATCTGTGCATAAATATTCGTCGATTTTATTGATACTCCTTATATGGACTTGTCATGAATCGATATCGTATAGTCGTCGTATCGTATAGTATCGTATAGTCGTAAGGTTCTAGTCCAAAGAAAGGAGCAAAAGGTTAGTAGATACTTTGAATATTTCGTAAATTTTAGCAGTGGTTGCAGCAACAAATATGTACAAAGTTCATTATGAAATAGGTACTTCGAAAGAGTACACGTGCAAATGTATATCCATCTAGGTCTACAAATTATTGTGTTTTATATTTGTTTGAAGATAATCATAGATTCAAAACACACACAATTAATATTTATTTCACTAAATTATGTCTCTTAATTCCTCTTCCACCTAATGGTTGTTATTGTTACAGTAAAAGTAAAAGTCCTGTTGGTCAGTAGACGTTAGATACGTATGTACGTATTTATGTTCCTTAATATACATAGATTGATTAAGATACATGGTTAAGTTAAGACGATGGTTTTATAAAGATTTAAGATATTGAATTAAGGCTGATAGTGTTTAGAAATGGTATTTGTTTTCTTGATTGCACGTTGTATAGCAAGAGGACATTCGCCTGACGACATGCTGGTCTTGTCTTGTCTCGGTGTTACTTTTTAGAATCGATTCCAACAAAACATCGAACTTCGAACAACAACTTTTTAGTTGAAAACTACTCAGGTCAACTAAGCATAACTTGTTAACTTTAAAGAACTTTCGCGTGTTTAATGGTTATCTATTTTTCTTTAAAGCTTAAAAAGTTTTGGACCTGTATAAGTACCAAACGTTAGATTATGTAATTAAACTTTTTTATATAACTAAAGGCATGCAAATTTTTATCTTTTCGAAATACAATTACAACATTTAACAATTAAAATTTATACGTACATAATTGACATTCATTATAGTGATATAAAGCATGCCTTGAATTCTTCCTGCGAATCGATACGATTAGTAGTGAATAGGCTTCGGAAAAGCGACTTAACACCTTTGATGCGGTAATACTATTAGATAACACGGCTGCTGTCAGTTTGTAGTGGAATATCTGCGTTCTTAATACGTAACCTGCATTAGAAAACTATGAAACAAAGTGTTATAATGTTGTGTGTATAATTTTATTACATAAATAAGTGCTCAAGCCCGTACACCAGAGAAGTAGGCAGAAATTTGAGATTTCCTCTTGGCGCGAACCCGATCCTGACACACCCACACATCTACCCGTCATCCATCATACGTACTCGTCGGTTATTGGTCCTCTTTATATCGCATTATTTAATATGTTATCTATTACTAATTCGGACTTCCACTGTAAGATCGTATAAGACAGGTACGATATAAAGCAGTAGCAGGCCTTGGAAACCACGTTTCCCGAAGAATTGCTAAACGTTGGTAACGGCCCGAACACATTACTGGCAGAATATATGGAAATGTTTCCAGGATACGGCTTAAGTACAGAACCACCACCATAGGTAGATCTCCGATAGGATACGTCAACGATCTGGTTGAGGTTGAGCAATAGAGTCTACATTGCTTTTTGTTTGACCTTAAGTTGTTGGCTCTGCGAGATCATCAGAAAGGATGTGATCTGCCTAAGAACAAAGTAACAGACATTGCCAGAAGAATTGTAAACATTCTGTGGCAATGGGCCAGACACATTGCTCGTATGATGGATGGCCAGTGGGGCCAAAAGGTGCTAGAATGGTGGCCGTGTACAGGTCGACGCAGCATTGGTAGGCCTCATACAAAATGGACCGATAAATGTAGTTAAGTCTGCGGGAGCTCACTGGATAAGGGACCACCACAAACATCGATCCCCTACCGAGCGGATCGATGTTTGTGGCGGTCAATGGGCTCCCCCAACTACGTACTGGGCTTACGTCCAACAGTAGACGAATGTAGGCTGAAACTATTACGACGACGTCAACGACCAGTATATAAAAATAGTTGTAATAGGTTTTCAAGGGAATAGTGCTTATGCTAAACTACCGCCCTCGAGTTCAACCGTAGCATTCGTCTTACCGTCAATCGTGTCTATGTTAATCGTGTGTAATACATGTCACTATTTCGCCAATTTAGACCTTCAAGGGAAAGGTGAATAGGCTAATGCTCAATAAGTATGTACTACTTCGATCACATCGCCACTAAACATCAGCTCAATACAATAAATTTTAAATTAAAACTTAGTATTAATTTAAGTATGTGGCAAGGAGTTGACTAGGGACTAGCAGTAGGATGTGGTAAGTGCGTGGCGCAGGGCGGCGGCGCGGCAGGCGGGAGCGCGGATTGCTAACTAGGCACTATTGCCAATCGATAGGTCGTTACTTGAGCGCGCCGCCGCCCGCCGTCGCACGCCACTGCCGCCGCCCGCCGGACACGCGCCACTCATCACTTTACACGCTACGTCAGGTTACTCTCCTTTTCTCGATGTCCTTCAAATTAGCTTTGTAGGTCAGGTTTTCACTGGAATTGGCACCACGTGGTGTAGTATTCTGAGCCACTCTGTTCGCACTACGACCACCTGAGGAATTCACCTCTTTCGTACCTATTTATCATAGAACACTATTTTGTTACTTTTTACTGACGTTACATTCTACAAGTCTTTACCAACTTTTCTAACAGTTTTGCCCAGGAGTTAAAACTTTCTTTGTACGTGGCACGATAAATATATAAGTTTACTATATATGTTTACGAAAAATTCTTGATAAGTTAGTTGCCAATCATTGAACGCAGTTACTTAAAAATTTAATAGTTACCTTGATTTATTTCGAGGCCTCTTCATCCTCTAGTACTTTTCCCTCCTTGACCTTCTGGTGGAGAAAGGTACAAAAATCGCTATCTAAATTTCACTGACCTTTTTTATGTTATGAAGCCATAAATGTTATAAGGTTATTTCAGTTCAAAAATTTTTGATTAATGGATCACACAATATTTAGTTCGGGTGGAATCTAGGACCCGCGGCGTGCTAGCTAGTGGTTACAACCACTAGTCTGGAGGTACGTCATGCGTCGTCTTCAGACTACACTTTGGATATAAAATAAGAATTCGGTAACATAGTCTATATTTCATCGTGCAATATACAAATTCACACAGAAACGAACAAAATTTAAACAACATACTTAAAACGCATTCAAGTATGGGTGGCGCCAATGTTAACGTTGTAACATAATATCTACATTAGTGATTTTTAATTTAAGTGCTTAATAATAATAAATGTTTTAATACATTGTTTATTACATAGCAGTTCTGTGTTTAGGATTAGGACGTGTGCCATAGATCGCTATCTCTAGTGCCACCGAAAATTAAACACCAATGCTTTTCTAACTATTTACTGAATTATTCCCAGAACTAATCACACAAACAAGTGTGTCTACCGATATTGGACATGGGTATTGAGAAGCTTGCGACATAAAAAATGAGGTTATCATTGTGCTATGTAATTGTGTATGTAATACAAAAATTCCATCTAGTTTGTTCCAAATCTAGATGGAAATTTTGTAAACAAACAAAAGTCGCTTACAATACACGGCGACCATGACACTTTTACACTTTCATCGGAAATGCTGTAATATTGTGGAAAACGTGAAATAAAGTGAAGTGAAATTATTTAATATGGATATCTAATTAGCTAAGCTAAAGGAAGCAGGTGCTTTTCGAAAACATTATAGAATTTACAAATTTTAGCGTAAGAGATTATGTACCATTGATCTTGATTTAGAATAATCTATACCATGCATTATATATATTAATTAGGGGTAACAGTATAACAGCGGATTCAACAATACGTCGAAATCCACATATTTTCTCAAATCTCTCCAGATGTTGCGTATTTATACAGAATTAGAATATCTTGAAAAAAGTCCTCGATGGCCCACTTTTACAAATTACGGTCGGATCGCGTCGGTGGGGCTGATCTTAGTGTTTACCTATGCAAAATGTTGACGAGTGAATTTTGCATTCGTCTTCCCGCATGTGTTTTATATTCGTTTAGTACAGTCGGCCGGGCTCGTAATCGGCGCGCTGTTTGCGAGGGGAGCGCCGCGGCTGAGCCCCGCAAATATATGTCGCAAGATTTAATAGACATGTAATGGATATCTGGATGACGTTTTAAGGATTTGTGCAAACCGAAAAAGTCGCTCTTTTCCCATATTATTGGAATTTTATTTGTGGGATTTTCGGATTATAGCCGTGCCCCTACGATTCATATGACAATAAGTTATATTTTATGTATTATCATTGGGTTTTGCCTATTGTTTTCCTGATGTCGAGTAGCTCAGTGGTTAAAGCACCTAGCAGTTTTCTAATCAGTTGTACCTACATCCTTTGGCTTCATTCTTAGCCGAGTTAGACCCAAAACGGTGGGATGGGCAAGTCGTAAAAGTCGTTTTAATGAATATCATTTATTGATGAACTTTACACAATCCGTACATTTTTACAGTCTGCATCAATCTGACATGTGACATTAAAAATAGACAAAATGACCGTGCCGAGGGTTACCACTTCACGAAATATAAGAACTACTGTCCCACATATATACGTCCTGTGTTAATTGAATGTACTTATTATCAGCACTTTACCCGTTACCTTCATAGCGGTCAACAAGTTAATTATATTTTATGGTACAATACTTATAAAGTAAGCTAAAATATGCGCCTTGCGACATTCGATCTTGGGTCGAGCGTTAGAAGATAGACCACCCAGTCGGCCGGATTTTGTGATTACTCAGTGGTACAAGCTGAGCGTAATAGAATGTGTATGCTCCAAGAAAGGGTTATGTTAAAATTAAATATGATTGTGATGTGTAGGAAGCCAATCTTCTCTTTTCACTTTCCTATATAAAACTATTCGCACCCCTCAAATTGTTCTTTAACAATAGTTGCTGATATTGATCTCGCTGGCTCTTTTGTTTATTCTGCCCTTCTGTACATACAGTCATGATATGGACTTGTGGTCACTAAATGTCAAGTAAACCGCTATCGAATTTTTTTTTCCATTAAAAATAATCACTTCAATTCAATATTAATATTCGTGTGTTGATTTTCATGTTGTAATGTTTCAAAGTTCAATAATCGGTTTATTATAAGCATGTACAGTTTCCTAGAACATAGACGGTGAGCACCCCTTGTTTAAACTTGATAAAGAACGAATACGTGTGATGTAGTGTGGCTCATTGATTGACGGTGAGTCTTTTGAAGGCGAGTTAGGCGCGAGTGAAGTGAATTCGCCGTCGGCGGCGGCCTGTGTGCTGCACTGCACCCTCGAGTGTTGTCTGACGCATCACGGCGCCGCATCAAAGCCGCAGCTGACACTAAACATGGATATTTACTTAATCATATTTTAAAATCTCATAAATTTTATCTGAATATCGCATGCAAAATATCTATTTTCGCCTCCTTGTCTATTTGTAGTCTAAGTTTTTGTATAACTAATTACTTTTTTGTGAGATATGTAAGGTAGCTTAACATTTAAGTATGTCCGTCCGTCCATCTGTCGTCTGTGACAACATTATTGTCAGTAAATAAATGGAAATTCAACTTTATATGCAGTTACTAAATTCAAGTTTTTCTGCAATAAAATAGATTCGCACTCCATGTTCACGGCTAGTTGGGTATGCAAGCGAGGGCGGTGGGGCCGCCGCGGGGCGCCGCAGCACGCCGCCGCTCGCAGCCCCGCAAACACGATTGTCGCCAAACGAACCAGCACATGCCATTACCGCGCCACCTGACTTCAATGCTTCATGTCAAACATCCTCATTTATATTATTATTCTCACTATAGCTATCATCTTGTCGATCGTAAAGACTCTTATTTTTATTTTAAAAAAGGCAACCTTGAGGGGTAGGCAAACGATTATGGATTTGGCATTGTCATGGTATAGCTGTGCATAGCACAAATCTATTGTTTCTTCTACATCCATACATCGACCCATAATATATGACAATCAGTTATGAGCAGTTTATACTATCATCATGAAGGTTACGTTAAGTACTTTCTACATTCTAATCACAACGTACTTTTGCCAGTATTTTAAGAAAAAACTTCTTTACCCGCGTTAGACAATATTAAGTAGGGGAAAATCTCATAGGTCCGCGTGAACAACATGCAAGACGCATGAGCAAGATGCTTATTCGAATTTGGAACAATTTCGAAAAACTTTTTTTTTTGTTTTGAGTGATCACTTCTGTCGGAAGTCCTTAGTGTTTAGTCCTGTATTTTTTTTAATGTGTGTATTTTTATCCATGGGGTTTGTTGCAACATTTGTAATCTTCATAACAAAGTTAATGTTTAAGCTGTATTGCATATTAATATACTTAAATCAAAACACTCACTAGCTTCCGTTCACAGTGTTTTATCGGTGTGTTATCGACGAGGCACTAGTCACGCCTTCCAGGTAATGTAGGTAGATAACAGGATGTTGCCTGCAATTTGATACTCTCACATACTATTGTTTGGTCTAATTCACGCACACATTAAATATCGCTATAGGTTACACTAACCCATAGCGATAATTAATTGCTTGATATTGACAAACATTGTCGCATTCGTAATAAATCCATCCACACATTACTAAGAACTGTTTGTGTACCCGTAGGTAGTCGAGATTGATTGCATTTTTGAAAAATACACTTTGTTTGCCTCGGGTGAGTTACGAATCCTGTCACCGTATATAACGAAGTATTCTGTGCAATATTAAACAAAAGCTTATTTATCTATAAGAGGCCTTCATAAGGAATCTATCTTAAGCAAGACATCATTTCTTGAACTTTCATATATATTTATATATATATATATATATATATATATATATATATATATATATATATTGTATATATAATTTAAACGTTTAATAAACTACAACTTAACTATTCACTTATTTCTATTTATTAAATAACAAGTATAGAAAACAAACGGTAAGGTGGAAGATCGAAAAATGTATGAATCTTAAACAGCTTATATTATAGTAGTAGAAGGCTTAGCCACCAGGTTTTATCTTTGAACGCTTACGTACTTACGTATATTTTCAATTTGCGTACTAACGTGACAATTATGTATCTCGTCTTCCGGCACGTCGGCCTCGGCACCGGCGCTTGCGCAATGCAATCACAATCGGATATTTGTTTGTCTTATACATCGCTTGACCTAATGCTACAGATGAAATGCTGCATTTGCGATATTGCTAGAACAACGTGAGCATTGTGTATTTGATAAATGCGATGACAGACACCTTACACTTTTTTTTATATTTCATTTACAAGCAAAATTAGCTTTTGCCGGCGGCTTCGCATACATTCGTTCCTTATTTTCCTCGCTGGAATTGAAGTTTCTCTAACTTCGTTTTGCTTATTTTGGAAATACAAGATCTTGATATTTCGTAACTTGGAATTCCATGTAAATGTGTAAATGTTGCTATTGGTTGCCATGGTAATGTTTATGTGGGTTTATAGATTTAATAGGTTTTATTTTCCTATCCCGAATTTTTTTTCGGGATAAAAGGTATCCAATGTCGTTTTCTGTTTCCCCGAAAATGTGTGTATAAAATTTTATTATTTCGTGGTTTAGTTAGCTTACCCCTCCCGCCATGGCTACCAGAGGCTTGTAATCTAACCTAATCAACCTTGGTGAAAGGGCCTGCTACACTCCTGTTACATCCCTCTTCCTAGGCTTTCCAGTCTCTTTTTTATACAAAAAAACACGTATGTTTTTTATCGTATCTGGTTGTCGCCCAGCACACTTTTATGACCTACACTAATCTCTGTCTCGTTAACGAATTAATATAACGTTTTTATCTTATAATGTTAAAGTACGGTTACGAGTTATGGGTTTTGGGCCTGTTTCACAATGTCTAAGTAAAGTCCTGAATAGGCTACTTGCAACTTAACTGACAAGTAAAGTCATCGTTGG
This sequence comes from Papilio elwesi, assembly GCA_029849275.1. NCBI lineage: Eukaryota > Metazoa > Arthropoda > Insecta > Lepidoptera > Papilionidae > Papilio > Papilio elwesi. Next base: position 7,721,968 of record CM056687.1, on the reverse strand, counting down.
CGTTTCACAATCTCCAAATAAGCTTAACTGGTTAATAAAGTGCCAGGTTAATTATAGGTTAGATCATCTGTTAGCTAAGGATGTATTGGGTGGTTATAGCTTTTGACATTTGCCTTACGTTTCGGTTCAATAAAAATAATCGATTTCTAAGAATGTTTCTTCAGTATCATTGTAATTTTTGCAGATTATGCATTTCAAATGCATCAACACGTAACACAAAGTAATGCATTTATATATATATATATATATATATATATATATATATATGCTCTCACATGTTTCGTAGCTCAAAACGTAAAAATGTGTTGCCCATCTTGAAGTTACAAGTGACAAATTGACAAATAAACTTCGCTTGTGACACGCAAGCTATTATAACGGGTAGTTTATGCGTCAGCTAATTTATTTGTCAGTTATTAGGCACTTATTTGCTGAGACTTTGTGAAGCAGGTCCTTAATCTATTTATCTCTAATCTTTAAAAACTATCCCGAAACCGATTGGAATAAAACTAATATTACGGATTTTATCGCGTTATTTATTATTTTACGTTTATTGATTCCCAACGTTTCGAGTACTTTACAGCGCTCATGGTCACGGGAGGGACTGAGGTGTCAAACGTCCTGATGTCAAAAGTTGCCGGCGAAGTACCCACTTATTTTCAATTAATTACTTCAGCCCCGATCTATGCAGAATGAGTTCTCTCTACCTTGAGGTCTTGCAGTTGAATGCTTGGTTTCAGATTTAATTTTATCCATCACGTGATCCCAAGTATCCAGTATTCAGCCATCTCAGTATTCAAATTGTGATGGTTTTTTTTTAAATTCCAGTAGCTTCGTGTATCATCCTGGGTAGGAAGCGGTGTTCTTTTGGTCTTGTGGCTTATCAATACTTTATATATAATTATTTTTACTCCAATGTTTATTCTAATATATGCTATAAGTGGAAATTTGTAAGTAACTTTTTGCTATTTACTCTGTTAACGCATTTGTATCGCATATTGTAGTCGATAATTTCCCTAAAATAAAAATAAAATAAAAAAAATAAATAATATCCCGACACCTTTAAATGTTATCTAATGTTTCATTAAGAAGATATAGAAGAGTGAGGGTGTGTAAGGTGACAACAATGTCGGTCGCACGGTGGCCGGCGGCGCAGAAGCTCGGCGTGGGATCAAATTAAAAAAAAAACAATGAATGAGACGCGACCGCCTGGCGGAGCTCAAGGTGAGCGTTTCATAACATTGACGCCATCGGAATCTCTATACCTACCAATGCCCGCTAGCAACCTACTGCTCTTACATTAATTAATAAATGTGATTGTTAGGAGTGAAACAAGTAATTATTCATGTGTATCTCTTATCTGTATTTAAAGTAGATGACATAATTTCGTTTTAAGGAACTTTATTTCCCATTAAGACGTACGTCACTACCATGAGAACAATAAATTAAATTAGTACAATAATAGCTCGGTGCGGGTAGAATAAATATATTGTTTTGCGTATTTAACTACAAAGCGAGTTCTCTGCATTCTGTTATAAGGCGGTGGTCGGTCGTAAGTGAAAATATTTTGCAAGGTAATATTTTTTCATTATTAGAAATACAATTAAATAGTTTATTTTTAAAACTGCCGCGAGAATTCGCTTCTCCTACATATTTCGGGAGTTTTTTGTATAACTGTGCTAGGGAAGCACAGTTATACAATAAACATACTACGTTAAGTTATTTTTGCCATAATTTGTTCTCAGGCAATATGAAGGGACTAGTTCGACGTTTGTATTTGTTTCTAGTAATTTACTAGGCTTCTATTGTTTATTTAACTTATATTCATGTGAAACTTAATACTTTGAATTAAGTCTATCTCAAGCTACCATTAAAATTACATTATTTGTAACATTGAACTAGATAAGTTCAGATACAGAATACGTATACATTTCAAGCCAAATGTTTCTTCACGACGACGACGAATGGTGCGACGGAGCACCAATCCATTTCTGCTTTGACAGCTTGGCCAAGGCCTCCGAGGTCCCTGACTAAATTTGAATTTTATGTAAGGACCTCCCATACCATACCATCCCTTCCCGTAGTTCAGTTCAATATACCTATATTGACCAATTAAGAAGAAAATAGAATGAGGCGCCGGCCAGAGAAAGCAAATACGTTTAGTATTCTCAAAATAAATTATGTCAAAATGGTGCAAACTATGCTTTAATAATAGTGGAGGGCACTTAAAGCATGAGTCATGAAAGTTAATAAGAAATTGTTTATGTAGCATCTATATTTTCGTTTTAAAAAGCATAGTCTACCCGTATTAATTTAAGTATTACGTATGGAACGGGAAAATTAAGACAGAGGACAAACCTCAACTATTTCAATATTTTTTTTGACATGAAACCACTAAGGTTTAATGTAAAAAAAGGCCGACCAAATGAACTTTTGAGGATTTATTCATCAGACATGGCTGAAGTTTATATAGAAAATAATATAGCGTAAGAAAGAAAATTAAAGCGTGTGAAAGTAGGAGAAACTAATTTCAATTTAAGAAAGTTAACAATTTAACCTTTTTATAAAGGTCTAATGGACGTGGACCTAAAAAAAGCCTAGCGGTCTAAAAGCCTCTTTACAAAATTTGTCGAAGAAAAATCATTAAATAGGCGAAGTCAACTGCTTGTTGATTTCAACAGGAGTGACACTAATTATTTCTGAGCTTATTTCCGTTGCTGTAGAACCAGCACCCTCTTCTGTCTTCATGGAAGTCCGCCAGTATCTCCTGTGTCGAAATAAATGTGCTTACTTTTGTTGATTTCGAAATAATCGAATTCAGGATGAAAAACTGCATGTAGACATTGAACGTACCATTTCCATCACTTTTCTCGTTGAAAACATACTACAACCTTTGTCAGTAAATTAGCGATTTGATAATGGACACACGCACATTGCTTTTAAAAGCCTCCTGATCGTTGGTGACAAATTCAGATTTTTTCTTGAGATAATGAGATTCAAACATGGAATATTTTCTAATATACTTAACTCATATAAGATTACGCTCCACTCAAAGCAATTGCAGTTATTATAGAATGTACCGACGGATTAATGAAACAACTGAAAGCGATTAAGAACAATCAAAGGTTGGTAACTACTGATTGATTAATGAGTGTGAAACAAGCGGCGAATTAGCGCGCGGTCAGACTGCAGCTTCGGTAATCGCAATTCGGGCAAGGTGCGCGGGACGCACAGCGCGGCGCAAAACAATCGGCCTCTAATGACCCCCCCTGGCATTGCCATCCCGCAAACTATATGGCGGGGGAGCGTAATTTAATCGGAAAGTAGATAAGGACAATTTACTACATGTTTATATTTTCGATATACGTTAATTATCTATGAATTAAGATTTGATCGGTAACATACATTATTGTGCAGAGAAGATAAACGAGAAAGCGACTGATGCTGAGTGACTATCACAATTTAAGAATATTTGCAACAGAAACGTTGCACTGGCGCTAGGTATAAGCTGACGAATGGGACGAAAACTCACTCCTAAAATAGACTATTAGATATCTAAACCAGATAAATAAGAAAAAAATCGTTAAATTATTATATTTAGGACATACGAAGAACCTATCATGTGTTTTATAATTTTCTCGAAAAACATTTACGCGCGTGACTGTTTTCGCTTAACTTCGAACCGATTTGTCAGCTAAATTTCGCGAAGATTGCTCAACAAGGCATAATAAATAATGTATTTTGATCGCGATTGCAACATTTTTAAGTGCTAAGTAGGTAAATGTGTCTTGGCGGTCATTCAACTCTTGCAACTTGCATGTATTTATTGTTCTGTACAATACACATTATTAGGTTATCAGAATATAACATCTTGAATTTTTGTCAATAGTATTCATTTTGAAATGAGCTAATTCGTATGGGACATGTATTTTGCTATGCTTATAAATAATAATTAAATAATGCCATCTTTGGCCGGCCGATGGAACCAAAAGTTCCTAGAATAGTGGTTACTTCACAATAGTCAGCGGAGGAAGGCAATCCACGAGATTGACCGACGGTTTCGTTGATACAGCCAACTAGGCAGGGGGCTCACGGGGGTGGCCTAGGTCTAGCAGGGCAAGTGTGCTGGCTGTTTAAGATATCGCTGCTTATTAATGCAGTGGTGTTAGTTTGTTTTTATATTTTTTCCATGTAGTAGAGATGAATAGTGTGGCTTAAAAGTGGATGTTGTGACTAGAATTGAGAAAGGTATGCTTCGGTGGTTCGACCATGTTTAAAGGATGAATGAAGGGAGAGTAACGAATTAAATTAATGTTTCAGAAGTGAGTAGCAGTGTCTGTAGGGGACGTCCAAGTAGAACTTATATCGATCAGATTAGTAACATACTAGAGAAGGGCGATATAAGGAGTACCCATAACCAGCAAGCTTGTATGCGTGCGTGTATGGATGTAGAAGAAGCGAGACCGAAGCGAAGCGGTGTGCCAGGATCGCGCCAAATGGAAATCCATGATCTCTGCCTACCTCTCTGGGCGTGAGCGTATATTTATGTAAATGTACACTGCCAATGAAAGAGCCAATGTACACTGTGGCACTAGTATCGAAGACATCGTTTCCGCGGAGTAGCGTCCGCGTCTTTGCTCCGTGACATAGTAGCGCCAACATTGACGGCAGCTAATCCAATCACGTAATTGGACTTACCGTTATTCATTTCCCGGGTAATGACTTCAAGCTTAACTCGGCCGGCTTCTACAGTTTGACGCGTCCGTTGTGTTACATGCCTATGATAATTATGTCCTACCATGTCACAACTTCGGAAAACTACCTTTTAAATTTGTAGACTTTAATCTCGCTGCAAATAGATGATTAATCGGGGTAGACAGATATAAAAATCATTACATCCTTAGTGTTGAGCTTATTTTAGCTTTCTAACGTAACACAGATGTTACCATGACATTAATTCGTCGTGAAACAGCCATATCCGTTTAGCGAGAATTCGTTGTCTTTTAAAAAACGCTCATATTTTGAAGCCTACTGTGATCATCCAAATATTGTACGGTGTAAAACCTGTCTGCATACCATTTAAAAAATCCGACAAATTTCGCCTCAACTAGGAATTGAATTCACGAACCGCGTCGTAAGTAATGATCCCTAATTGTAACTTGTATAATATGAAAGAGTATGTATAGCGGAAAGCGCAGGAGGTCCGGGGTCGCTGTTCGGCCGGATCATCATTTTGCGCAATGGGGCGGACGGCTGGTGACAGTGACGACTCATTAGTGTTAAATTGTTATATTGGGGCGTCGCTTCGAAACAACGGAGATGGACGAATCATTTGTTCACGTGTTAAACGTATCTATTTAATTGCTGTTGATCTCTTTGTAATTGTCAATTCTTTAATTTTAAGCTTGTTTTCTTATTATGCGCAGGTTACGAAACTTTTACAATTAATTTAAAATATTAAAACGGTGCCTACGTCACTTCACATATAAAAGTTAGAACCCAGATGTTGAACATAAGGTATGAACAGAGTTAATTTTTTAGACTATCAGTTTAACATTTAAAAGCGTCCAATACCTCATTCAGTTTTCTTTAAATTCTTCTTCTTCAAACATTAAAGTCCAGTTCTAAAACTACCTTACGTTGTATTAAGTCCGGTCAGCACGAGTTAAACCATTGTTTTAATGCTAATGTTTCTGGCACTAAAATATTTTTTTTATGGTTAAAGTTATTATGAAAGCATATCAAATTAATAAATAATCTTCCTGCAGGGATGTGTTCATCATTTCACGCCTGACGACGCCTTGAGCGTTTCGTTGAAGGGCAAATTGCCTTCGTTTTCTTTTCTATTACCATAGACAAACTGTAAAATATTTTTCATTCGATTGTATGATATCGAATGTAAGGAAATCGATAAATTTGCAGAACAAGAATGTAATGACTCCAATCCATTACCAAATTATCTTCGCAAAGCATCGTAATAAATATAGATATCTGTCGGTACGTATTGATGCAGTGAGCGGAGACAATATTTACTGGGCTACTCCCCTGTCCTGCCGAACGGAAACTTATAGTTTTCTTGAGGCGCCCGTCGAATAAAATACTGCTGGCCGGGACATAAATCAGTTCGCGGCGCGGCCGCAGCCGGCGCGCAGTCGCCTCAACCTCCTCGCTCCCCTGACCCCGCTTTGCTACATTTTAATAACAGGACTCCTTCCCGTAAATGGTCACTGACAGATTTTATTTCAGCTCATATATCAGATCCAGTCGTGCACGTGGTATTTTTATTAATGCTCTGAGATTAAAATTCACGATATGACATTTCCGTTTTTATTATCAGAGTATAACGGATACACTGTCTGTGACACGTGACGTCTTACGATCTAAAGACTAATAGATCGAGTTAAGTCGGACGATTTTTACTAGTAACAATATACATTTTTTGATGAATACGCGCCATAGATAAGCATATGTGTATATGTGCGTGATAGGTATGAAGGTATAGCGGGTAGTTTATGGGGAGTTTTATGGCGTCTGCCGCGCGACCGGCCAACACGTATCTTGACCGCGAGGGTGACAGCCGCCGCGCCGCAGCTGTTTTTTACACGTTTTCTTATAGCCTTTACCTCAAAGTGTAGGAAATTTGGAACTCGTATAGAAGTAGAGCTGAAAATATTTATTTATTATTCAATGTAACAACTTTTAGATACAATCTTTACAGTTTTCATCGCTTAGATTGATAAGAGTGTTTTATGATATACGTTGGCAAACGAGCAATATGGTAGCCTGATGTTAAGTGATATCTACCTATGGGTTGCGGTCAAATGAGTCGCAGATGCGTTGCCTAATAGTGGACAGTGGAGAGAATAGATAGGAAAAAGGATATTCCCTATTTCTATTTGTCCCCCGACCCGGCCAATTCTCCTCATCTTACTATTCTATCCTAATTAGTTAAGAAAGGATGGGAAAAGGAACACGACTTAAATTTGGCCGCTTGGAAATTCACTCATCAGGCGAAACGCAGAAATATACATGTACTACTTTTTTATAGCATAAGGGGGCAATCAAGCAATGGGTCGCCTAAAACTAAGTGATCACCGCCTCCCATCAACATTCGCAACACCAGAGCAGATGAGTTGCCAGCCTTTAAGGAAGGTGTACACTCGCTTCTTGAAGGACCCTAAGTCGTTTTGGTTTGGAAATACTGCTGCTGGTGACAGATCGTTCCACAACGCTGCTGTGCGAGGCAAGAAATTACGCGAAAACCGCACCGTAGTGGAATGCCAACCGTCAAGATTGTAAGGATGGTGATTGGAGCTCTGTCGAGTTGAGCGATGACGAAACTCAGCGGCACGAATTGTTAAAAACAATTCTTCAGAACACTCCCCATGGTAAAGACGATATAAAATGCAAAGGGAACTGATGTCCCTTCGCAATGCCAGTAAGTCAAGCCGATTAGTAAGAGCTCGGTCATTGATGATTCGAGTCGCTATTCGTTGTACGCGGTCAAGTGGAAGAAGCTGGTATTTTGGGGCTCCAGCCCAGAGATAGGAGCAGTATTCCATATGAGGCAGAACCTGAGCCTTATACAGCTGTAAGCGATGGGCCAGCGTGAAATATTGCTTCGCTCTACCGAGCACACCAAGCTTTTTGGAGGCCACTTGGCTTTACCTTCCAAATGACCATGAAATTTGACGTCGCTCGATATATCAACGTCGAGAATACTGATACCAGCAGAGGCAACCAGGGGAGTGTTCTCAAAGGTTAGATTGACGACGAAGGATTGGTACTGTTATATTCTTCCTTCTTAAAAGAACTGCAATACGTCTAAGTTGATTGGATTTTTATATAGTACTAGCAAAACGTCATGAATACGCACGGGGCACAGATACACAAATAAAAAAAGGTTATTCGCTGCAAGAAGAGGCTTTTTACTGATGAAAGAATTTTCAAAATCGGTTTTGTAGTTTTTGAGTATAGACGGAACAAACAAATCTTTTCTCTTTATAATATAAGAAAGAAATAATAAGAGCTCGCCATCCTGACCAACCCAACGCCAACCTTAATATTGGCTCCATATTTCTTAATGAAATAGTAATTTTTGTTATTTAAATATGACATTTCGTTCATTCAGATTTGGAGGAAAATCTTGAAAATATGATTGAAATTTCTCCACTCCACTCTTGTGCCGAATTGACCGAACCTATTACAATAAAAATATTAAAAACCGCATAAGTAAGAGGCAGAGGTCGTCGGCAGTTCGGCGCAAATGTCGCCCCGGACACTTACATTATTCGCTGTCGGGCGGTGAAGCCCCGCGGCCGAGCCCCTGCCCTGCACACATTATCTCAATACTTTAGATAGGAGACGTCGAGACATTCCCGGACTCGCGATCGTTCAGATAAATGACCGGCCATTTGACGAGATCCGATTAGTCACGATCATGTTTGTGTTGTATTGTAAAAATATAATCCCTCTCGGACTTAAGGCGGCCGAGCGGAGCGGAAACCGATACGGGGCCGGTTCCTTGAGAAATTGAAAAGGATTGATCGTCAAAGACGGTTATTACGAACGTTTGAGATGCAGAAGGATTTGTAGAAAATTTAATTAAACTGAAAATTACGTCTGGACATTGCTAACGATAAATTTACCATTCGCAATAATATATTTTATTACATTCAGTTAGTTTAGTTTAGTCATTAGTTAGTCGTTAAGTAATTGTGTAACATTTACAATGATATTCAAAGTCGCCGACTGCGTTTCATTTTACAACGATAGCCAAACGTTTTTCCACGTACGAGGCAATTCAGTCTTTAAATTACATGCGCCATTGTAATTTACAGGAAGCTCGTATTTATCGGCGACTTTTGTAATTACACACTGCTGTGGTATTAATTAACCAACAGTTCTCAACGCATGCAGATATATGATACTTGAATAGCCGTGTAAAATTAAATAAAGTTGCCATGATAAATACATACACATGAATTGATATAGCTTGTAATCGATTTTAATTATGAAGTCATTCGCATCTATAATATTAATGAGATTTGTATTTTTAGGTTACTAGGTAAACTCAGACAGATAGTTGACGCTTGATGCTCAAGAATATATAGATATAAGGAAGACAGAACTTCTTCTTCATTAAAGTTTTTTAGAACATATCTATGCTTCCATTGTCGAGCCAACGGGACGCGATGCTGCAATGTATTTTCAGCAACGCTTAAGTAGTCTTTAGCCCTGCCCATTTGACGTTTATGGAGAAGTCAATTCAAACTTTCCCTGGATTTTTGCTGCTTTTTAACTTGCTAACATTAATACTATAACCGCTAATCTTGATCTCAGATTCTTTAAGTATCGATGAGCGCCGGTGACTGCGGTAAGTGTTTTTTTAGCAGAAGATAGCAAAAGAGCGACGGTTTACCCAATATGAAGTGACAGCTACCCATAGACATCAGCTTGTTGCCGATTTTATTGCTAATGAGATAGCATTTAATGGACAGAAGATAAACAGAAAAAAAGATATTTCCTTTTTTTATGCATCCCCTCCGCCATTAAATCTTCTTCTACATAAAACCTGGCAACGATCATGCAACTATTCTGATCTTTTATAATATTGACAGCGCAGGTCATCAAGTGTTATGTGAATAGCTCGCGTGTTCAATCCTTTCTTGCTGTTTTATATATATACATTATAAATACCACTGGCGACGGATTAATCCACAGCGCAGTTGTGCGGGGTAGAAAATTTCGCAAAAAAGGCAATGGTGTGGATGGTAGTTAGAGCTCTGTCGAGGACTAAGTTCAGCGGCAGGAATTGGTCCAAGCAGTTCGTCGGAACACCTGATGATACGTACGTAAAAAATTGCAGAGAGTAGCGACGTCTCTTTCTAATGCCAGAGATCAAGCCGATCACTAATAGCTCGGACGTGGACCATTTGAATCCCTCTCCGTTGTATGCGGTTAAATGGAAGAAGCTAGTATTGGGGAGCTCCACTCCAGAAATGCGAGCAGTATTCGATGTTAGGCTGAACTTTTGGGCCGGCAAGAAAACCGTTTCGCTCTACTGAGCACACCAAGCTTATTGAAGGCCTTGTCTTCCAAGTAGCCACGAAACAGAACGTCACTCGATATGTCAACAGAATGCTTAATACTAAGTTGTTTACGAGTACACGCATGAATTGGTCTTATTAGTTTTACAAATGCGTATTAATAGTGCGATGTTGCTATTTCGACTATTTCATCTATTATATTATTTAGATCCTGATTACTAAGTGTAATCACATATATCTCTAACGACTTTCTAATACCTGTATTGTATTGCTTGTGTACTTTTGATAAGTGTAACGGTGTAATTGATAAGGTTAACACTTTTTCGACGATATTTTCATAAAACTGCGACATGAAAAGAAAGTTATAAGCATAAAATATTTACTCAATAAATTTAAAAAGTCAACTATTTTGACTTCAAAAATACCTAAATAAGAAGATGCTTAATATAATGATACTTTTTTACTTCTTATCACTGCACTTCTCATTTTAAAAAATAGTTTGAGACGAAACTGAAATTGCGATGACAATGAACCTCGGCATTTGTAAAGAGTGGGGTTCACCGTTCCGGTCGGCCTGGCTCATCGGATGAGCCGACTGGGAAAGATGCCGTTCTGCTCCATTATGCTCCACAGTAATCCTGACTACGATGGGTATTGGCTTATAGAAATATAAGTTTGATGTATAGGAATCCAGTATACTCCAATAAATCTTTTGATTTTTTTTTAGATTTACAAAACGAGTTTACGGTGTGTTGATTATTTTTAACTTGTTAACCAGAAAATCCTTGTACATAGCTGAAGGTTCTGCTTGGTTCACTTCAACAGTTAATAACTTGATAATTGCTAATTAATTTCCGTATGTGTAAAAGTCGGTTTAAAGCATTTGACTTATGTCCACGTAAAGATCATTAATAGTGACCAGGTAGAGGGTAGAGCTTATATATTTTATGATATTTCTCTATTAGAAACTTCTGCTAATAGGCATGGTGCATATTACATTTTGAATAAATAATTATTTTATCACTGTCATTATTATACGAAATTAGCAACAATCAAAATAGAACGTAATAATAAATTATACTTAAATATTTCTTTAACAATTTATCCAGTTGCAGTTAGACTTCACTATTAAGTTAGTTAAAAGCCACTTCATTTGGCGTAAGTGACGGCTTAGCTTTATAAATAAGTAAGCAGATGCTGTATATATATATACCTTTATGCCTATAGTAATAAATTATTATTTCATATTCGAATTTAAGTCACGTAAATCTATCTGGGGTTCTAAAATATGAGTACATCGTATAGAACAACCGTTTCTGAACAGCGTCAGTAACTCGGCTTCCCTATAGAGGTAACGCTTGAATGACTTCAGATCCTATCATAACGCAATCACATATCTTCAGCTACCGAATAACTCCATACATTCATCTCAATACCTTTTAGGAAACTTCAACCTTATGGACTAAACTATAAAGTTGATTTATCTTCAATGGTACAGTTCACTATATGTTAAACCAAAAAGATTTACCAAATCTTCAGATATTGAAGATGATGGCGTCTTGTTAAACAAGTTAAGTGCATACGTGAACTCGATTAGTTTTTATAATAATTAAATAGCTCGCTTGTTAAACAAATAATTTTCTAGTGAACACTTAGTTTCTGGCGGATTTAATAATATGTACATTGATAAATCACAAGTGGGTTGACAAGCAACGGAGAAAGGAATGTTAGAGTTCGAATCGACGTCCACATAAACATGACCCCTAGAATCGCTAACGGCAAGTTAAGCAAGGGGTTCAACCAAATTTCATTTTTGCGATTTAAGACTGTTTTCCCAGATTAAGCTCTAATAAGACCTGATCAAATAACAGTTGAGGGGTATGCATTTCTTATGTAGTAGTATAACCGTCATGCGTGTAATGTCTTTTTATTATATCATTATGACGTTACAATCAATTACAATAAGGTAATCGATTACAACCAAAGTGTTCATTTAGTACAAAATAATAGAAAAATATCCACGAAAACCGTAAGCAACCCCCGTTTCATATTTCCGCTCACCGATAATCCCTTTAGCGAGGGAAAAACTTCAAAAGTTAGCGGCGAGAGCCTTGGGGACGGGAATTTTTGATCTCTATTAAATTGTTTCAAATGGTTTAACTTGTCGCGGCTCAATCAGTGCGAGGAGGGCGCGGCGCCGCACTGTTTCACGCTCGCTGCCCCGAATGCTGATGCTGGCTGGCGCGCCACTGGGTTTATGTACCTACTCGAACGTCTCCGCTCTGCCTTGCTTATATGACAATTGCAAAACGCGATCTTGATCGAGAATGTTGTTTTTGAATGTGGGTCTCTTTTATTAATGGGTAATCCATACATATGAGAGGACATATTCTGCAATAGTATGATCGAGTGCAGAATGCAGTGAGTTTTATGCAGCATCTAGCAGACCCGAGCAACAAGGAAGTTATACTTTCAGAAATACGATCGTCAAAAAGTCTCATTGCTTTGGGTTTTGGAAAAATTGATAATCAACGATCTACAGATTTGATGTTGAATGTATAAACCTGTGTTTTACAAAAGTAATCCAGAGCCATTCTAGTGACCATGATATATTTAAACAAATATATTTCGTTGATTTTAATTTGCTTGCCTCCAGCGTGAATAAATAATATGATGTGTTGAGATAATTAATAATTTATCTGCAATATAATGTTCTATAACCATAAATCGTCAATAGTTACAGGAGGAGGGGGGAGGGAGTCGGGCGCATCACGGCAAAACTGATTTATTCACTGGTGATATTTTATAGCGCAGTTTGTTCCGGCCGTTATTGTATTAGGGCGGCTGTTTGTTACACTATGGCACCGCCCGCCCTTGCCCTCTGTTCCATACAAGATTTTTTTTAAATAATATCGAATTGGTTTCTTTTACTTCATGGTGGCTTTCTATAATTTGGCAAATTTTCATGTGACACTAAAAGAAAACAACAGATTTAATATTCCTTTCTTATATTATTTTTCCGCAGGACTTTATATTTTGAATCATTTGAGGATAGGGATGCGATTTATTTTTGAGCTTGCATTTTCCATATTATGGTAAACAAAAACAATTGCGAAAATTTGTGTGGGGCATGTGTGCATGTCCTATGTCACAGTTTTGTGCAAATAGGCTTGTGGATAGCAGATGTATCCATGAGATCCATGAGCCTTCTTTGTTCAATTTTATTTATTTAACGAAAAATAGAATTACTTTCTTTACCATAAGAATACCAGAAGACAAAAATTGCAGCGCCAGTATAACACTCCATAGTCACCGCTGAATGAAATATAATAAACCCCGAGTCCCCCATTTTTTTTTAAATTGCGTGAAATTAAATTTAAAATATACTTTTATCCCTTTGGAGTCTGACAAATAGCCGGGAGAGCGGCGGCGCGATTTAGTTACGCTGTAATTGGTTTTTTAATGCGGCACTCGCGAAGTACCACCTTCCGCTTTATCAAGTGAATACATTATCAAATCGTTAGGCCGCGGTCGTCCGCGCCCCGCGCCCGACCAATGAATAAATCGCGCACTTGCTCACACGCCGCAACCCAGAGGGTTAGCAAATTAGACATTCCCCGAAACGGTTCCGCTTGCCATTTTAACGGTTGATAAACATATATTAATTTGCATTTTGTTTTTATCATCACATTTTAATAACTTGAATTTTGATTAGAAATTTGAACAGATTTCATTTTTTACATTGTACATATAACGTTTCTACTGTCAATAATATCATAGCATTTAACGATTGCGACAAGGGTTCGACAGACATTCTGATAGTGTAAATGTAGGGTGCAATAAATTTGACATGATATTCAAAGAGGAAAAGGTATTTCCTAGTCGCGGGTTACGTTCGCATTGTCTGGCGATATTGTGCTAAATATTTTTTCTGCTAAAGACACGATCAAAATGTCAAAAAAAGACATTAATACTTAAAGTCTTAGTCAAACTGAAAAAAATATCTGTGAAAGACTATATTAGGAACAAATAGCGCCTTTTTGTGTAATATACGGCTATCTAAGCCGCAAAAATAGCTTCAGAGGAAAGGCTTTTTGAGTAAGATAAATTGATTGACTTCCAAATAACGTACACCTGTGTGTATAATATAGTAGCCAGACCTACCTCATATTAAAATATATGAAATCTTTTCTTACGCAATTTCTTGGACAACAATTATTTCATAATATTACATTATAATTTAATAAAGGAAAGATAAAAAAAATAAAAAGAAATTATCAAATCAGTAAAAGAATTTTCAAGTTTACGTATAATTACGTGTAATTAATAAGTAAATTATAACATTTGACGTATCCTCTCATAGCAATGGATACATGCGTTTGTATCTCTGACATGTACCTCGTCAGTGCTCGGGTCACGTTCCGTGCCTTACGTCCGAGCATCGCCACCGAGATATAAATTGCTAGGAACATTGCCGTATAGATGTTCAGGGAATAACGATCTCTGTATACAGTAGTAAGGTATAACTAAAGAATTGATTCACCGCCAAAAAGTCCCCGCAACAATAATATTAATTTTATCACAACATAAAGTTCGTTGCATCCAGCTTCCAAACAGGGATCCCTTTACCAAAGAAATGGAAAACATGTAAAAAGCGTGGCAGAACTATTATTCGTAACATAAAATAGCGTAATAAGTACAGGAAGGAAATCGATGCTGCATTGGGGCTTGTTTCGTGGTTAAGTGGGCCATTCGCGTGCAAACGAGCGCGTACTTAAAAAATAATAAAACCCCTTCAGAGCGAGTCTGGACGGAGAGCGCATCCATGTGATAATCCACTCCATAGTGCTTAACACTTAGTGGGAAGTCATAGCTGCAATATGGTAGCAATTCTTAATAAATATTTGAAGCAGTCTATAAATTTATTTCAAATGTAAATTCAAATCCTTTTAAAAATTAAGTAGTCAACCATAACAACGGATTTAGGCAAATATAAAATATATTTTTTTACTTTATAATAACTACATACGAAAATCTTAAAAGTTTAGGCTAATGTGACTTTGCCCAGAATTTTTGGATATTTAAAAGTTGTAGAGGGCATTGCAGATAATCATTACAAAAATATTTTCTTTCGCGAGAATTTGAACCCAGCAATTATGGTGTAACTGCCCAGTGAACAGTAACGAGATCGCCAAATTCCTTAAGGTCGAAATATTATAAAAATTCATTCTTTCCATCTGGATGCACAACGCGCGCGTAATCAGGTTTGTGGCGGCGCCTGTGATTCCTTGTTGGCAAATTGGGTTGGGCATCGTGTGCACAATTCCTTACTTGACCACTCTACATCACTGGATGTAAGCAAGCTACTTAACTAACCGTAAATTCACACGTACGTTGAAAGAAATACGTCCATTTAACTCCCTTGTTTTGAATGCATATTTTTTATTATATTTCATGTATATTTTGCGTTGAAACGTTTTGAAGTCAGAAAATCCAAATAATATTAAGTATACATATATCAACATTACTACAAAGATCTTTACCATCATCAGTTCACTTCTAGACTGCCTTCTTCAATGCATCCAACAACAACTCCCTCCGATTCGTCACGAGGTCATCAGTATCTGGAGGCAAGGTATTATCATTAAAAAGAAATCTTACTAACAAAATTAGATATGTTGACTTACAAAACAAGTACTTAATTCAAGATAGAATGTGTCAAGATGTGGCATTATTGTCAAAAATCTCGTCAGATCAAACAGCGAAAGAGATTAGATTTAAGTGATCCCGTATATCCTTTATTCTTTCGTGTCGGCGTGATGCAGAGACTCGGCGTCGATCTAGTTAGCGAGCACACGGGGAAAAATGAAATATAGAGGCAATCCAAATAGATTGTTATCTACCCACGTGTTTACCGGCGGGCGCCGCGGCACGTTCGCGCTAACAAGCGCCCCTCGCGCATCTAAAACACGAGGCCCGCGCTGACACCAGACCCTTTGGACGCGACCCTTAAACTGTGCACAGCGATTTGATAGGAATGCGCGTGACAGGTGTCCAGTGACCGCTGAGATTTTTTTATCTATTCTTCTTACATTTGAAAACTATGAACGTTAACTACGAGTCTTACAAATGGCAAAATACCTCTTTCCAGCAGCAGTCGTTTTTTAGGAATTATTTGTCAGCATCACTTTTACTCTGCACAAGCCATAGAGCTTGAGGTTTTGTTTTCGTATGAATGGACGAATCATCTACGAATGTTGCCATATAGTTTTTAACGCTGCGTTTATTAAAGTGACTGAGATGGTCGGAGCGCCCAACACTTTTTCCCTTTTTCCCTATTATTGCAACGTACGTACGTATACATATTTTTAAATCACTTAAACTCGGGGGACGTAAATTTTCTAATTCCGAACTTAAACCAACTTAATATTTTATGCAAATATAAACATTTTTTTTAACTGATTCCTATTTCGGAGACATATAAAGGCCGCGCTGGAACGGTTTGACCTTTATACCTACTTTACACTTATTGTCCAGTATCTGCCCAATAGAGAGACGAATATGGGTCGCTGAATATATTTATAATGTAAATATACCTGTATACCCTACCTTATTATATCTTTTATATTTTATTCTAGACGTAACATCTTCACATCAGATCTGGTCATTACATCTAGATCTACATTATCTTAATTAAAATATGAAAATAGTACTATTTTAAAGTGTGCATTGTATCTTCACTGTTGTACGTATTCTAAAGTCTTTTGAACATTTTACTTTAAAGTGCAGACAATGGTCATCAAATCTGTAAATGTACTTATACTCAATAGTTCTACCCTGATATATTTCTACAAACGAACTCTTTGTGTGTTGTAACTCTTGGTGTAGACGTTGAGATATTTCCACAATATTAATTTGATACGTAAAACTATAAATGTTAGTTATTGTAATATATCATAGCGGAACGGTCATTGAATTGGCGCTATCTGGCGGCCGCGTGAGTTACGGCCGGTCCCCTTGCAGCGCCCATTAACTCTGGAACCGCCACGCACCGGATCACCGGCTGGCCTCTAATGCTGCCTCATCACTCCTCAATGTCTCACTATTCGTTAGTGACTAATTGGCGGGAAACATTCTAGTTCAATGAAGCGTTCAGCCAAGGAAATCGACGGACTCAAAGTGACACTATTCTATGATAATTGTTGTTGACGGTGTACAATACCGCGGCTGTAGGGACACAAAGCTCGATAACAGAATTACACCGGTACATTTGCATAATCTATGGCACGGGCGCAATACTGATAGCGGTAAGATGCTTACGCAAATTAACGAAGTAACCATTCTACGACGCCTCTACGCACCGTAGCGGTCTAACGCGTAGGTACATGGGCTATCAATTAATGTTCACAAAAATTTAAATTACGGTTGAAATTAATAAATAAAAAATTAAGTGAATTTAATATGAATGAAAACAATAAATCTATATAGACATTCAACTCACGCCCATAACCAAGAGCGGCAGGCGGAGATTGTCATATAGTCCTGCTAAACCACTCTAGGTTCTCCTATATATGCGTATTACTGCGCATACATACGCACGGTTACGGTTAATAACACCGGCACTCTTTTTATCGTTTATTATGTTGTTGTATACATACAGCAAGTTAAAATCAATAAATTTAGGAATGCATAGCATATATATTATTTTCGTACTACACTTGTAGGCGGGTAGAAATAAAAATGCCCGTGATTGGATTAGGTTGGGCCGGCGCTGACGAGCCCCGCGGGACCCACGGGCCCACGGCGTTGCGTTGACACGACGGCGACGCTAATAACACAGCGTCCGAGCACTGCCAATACAAATGAAATGACGCAGTAAAGGTTATTCGTTCGGCTCACATAAAATTCTAAATGAAACTTCTTTATTTTTTATTGTGTGCAAGTATGATGAAAGTCGTAAAAAATACATAAAAATGTTAACATGTTTTTTTTATTCCTTTAGAACTGGCCAGTGACTAACTACGAATCTTGTGATGTCCCTTGGAACTCTTTAAAGAAATTATTAGGTGCAATTACGGAGCTTGTAGTGCGTGATTGGAATTCTCGCGGTGCGTGGGGCGAGCGGCGAGGGTGCGACGACAAATTCTTACAAATTAATACATCTATCTCGGAACCGCGCGAGCCACAGCGATACGTGCGGAATATTTATTATTATCTCCTAACACAATTTTAAGAAACAGAAACGATATTGACATTGAGTACTTAATATTTATAGAGGCTCAGGACATTGACAAGGAATATAAATGCATTGCCGCTACGTAGATCCGGCATTTGATGTTTGCTTATACATGAGTCTACGTAAAATTGTAAACATCGTTAATTTATTATATCACTCTCGATATTATAAGCTGTCGTAGAATTGTGAACTAAACGAACCATTTACAATTTGACGTGTCATGTTAAACGTCTGGCTTTCATGAGCCACTTAAATATTCGGCATTCGAATTTTTTTTCCGTCGTTTTATGAGTTGGTGAAAACCTATATAAAAGTTACAAAATGTCATCGTAAATACCAACAAAACTCAATCCGAATCATCATCGTCCCAAAGATCATGAGTTACAACCAAGAATGCAAAAGGTATATAACTTAATATATGTATATGGAAGTAAATTACTTATACCTGATAAAGATTCGTTACTTATTAAAAATAAATAGTTTCGTTTTTAAATTTGTTGCTTATGATAGTGTCGAAACAGGAGGGAATTTCATTTGTAATCTGTACTTATTATCTGGCGAGTCAGCTTATAGTGCAATATGCGCCGACCGGCGCTGCCTGCGCGCCGCCGTTGTTTCGAGAGCTATCGAGGCGCCAATAAAAAAGACGATCGTCGCCCCGAGCCCCTGCCCCGGCCCCTGCCCCTGCTCCGGCCCCGGCCCTGAACATCGACTTATTTACAGAACACCCTGCCATCGCTATTTATTTTATTGACTGCCATTTGTTCTGACTTTTATCGCTGCCTACTTTCCGGATAAGACAATGTCAGGTAGAGATAGTTCAGACATCTGTGTCTATCTTTATCGTTTTGCTATCAAATTTTGTGTTGCATTTGATTTGACACCAGCTTATAATTTAGACGACGCCTTAACCTAGTGGACAGAAGTTCCTAGTTGTTACATTACGCATCCTAGCTTAGATTCCCTGCGGACAATAGTTTTTGACATTACAAAATTCACAAAACATTTGTGAATTTAGTACATTTGTATTATACCAAACAACATGTATCTTATCCGATTCGCCGAAGTACTATAAAATCAGTAGCTTTGATATATTATCTCTCGACATAATCCTCATTCGTTGAGAGACAATGAATAAGGACAAGGTATAACGTAGATAGCAAACATCTCTGTGTACCCCGGTAAGGTCAAGAGACGTGAGGGGGAAGTTTTAAATACAAGCATTTTTTTAAACGAACATTGTTGTTGCATGGCAGTAACAAGTGTCAAGTTGCAAATGGCATTTGTTACTGCCATAAATGTATTAACATTTTTAAACCGTTATTTTGGCGGGGTTATAGAGAACATTATAGTATTCAATTAATAATAATTGATTTGAATTAATATTGATATGCTTTATGGTGTACAAACTGCTACATGCAGCTGGAGAACAACAGAGCAATAGTCGCGGCCTGGAAATGGAAAGGGATGGAGCCCATTTTCCACACATCATTGCATCGGTCCGCAGATTTATTTGCATGCGGGCCGCTGACCAGGATCCATTACTGCCATTACGGACTATCTGATCAACCGGCACGAGAGTTATGACGCTTTTGTTTTCCTCGCTATAAGAAAAAATGCCGACATAGAGAGAAAGAAAAAATATATTAGGATACGGAACGAACCGATGCATTCTACAGAACGGGTTATGATTTCCGCTATATTTCGTTTCATCGGGGGTGAGCTAGGCCATTAAGAGAAATAAGCTGGCCGATACGTGACGTGACCAATACATCTTTTATGGTTGAATAAAATGTATTTATTGTCAATAATAGAATTTGACATCTTACCGCTTTACGAAATATATAAATAAAGAACACGTAAACCATAATAATTGTTAGTACTTACATAATTTCTAGATTTCGTTGTTAAACAACGATCAGCAGTAGCGCCACAAGTTCCACATATGTACCTGTTGTTAGCGACGTACGTTGCGTCTATTTGCTTAGAATTCGATACATTTTCCGTTTATATCTATACCTTTTTCATTGCTAGATATGATTGTTGTAAACCAACTAACGTTATTTACCATACATGGTGGTCATTACACTTTCTATACTTTCATCGGAAATGTTGTAATTTTGTTGAAATCGTGAGATAAAGTGAAGTGAAATAGTGTTGTATGGCTGGGTAGCTAATGCTTTAAGGTAATATGAGAAAAGGTTGTATTTTGGAATTTACGAATTGTTAACGTAAAATCCTTTCATTACAAGAATGACATCTTGCAGTAAAACAAGTTATAAATATATTTACTAGCAATGTCCTGGTTAGCCAGTATAAGTCCCAACAAAGCAACAAATAAGATAATCAATCTAGCATAATAAGAGCAGCTTGAGCAAAACGAGTAAAAGTATAGTACTAAACTTTTTCGGTTTATGTCACAGTTTCTTTAACCAATATTTAATCGTTACCAAATTTTTTTTAAATAAATGAATAAGGAGAAAACAAAACATGTGGCCAATTCATTGTCATACGACCTTGATCATCAACGAATGTCGAGTAATTACATTATTGAATTAAATTAATAAAACATTGGTTTAAATGTATTCGTATTTAATATTAGAATCTATGTATAAATACGGGTAGGGAAATTATTCAACTGACTTTTACTTAGGATGTTTTAAAGCAAGCGGCCGTTTCAACCATATTACGACGACTTTTTTTGGGACTGACTTGTCACTGTGTGCCTAAAAGAGGTATCTACAGCTACCCCCTTCGCTCGAGGTGGTAGCAGGGCGCAGAAGGCGTCTAGCGAAAACCTTTTTAAGATTAACTTAGCTCGAAGGAGGGGTCTCGGCTCGGGTCGTTACTTTATTAGTATACCGGAATGAGAGGCCGCCGAGCTCTTAGGTCGCTACGGCGGACGGTCCATGGAGTGACTGGCCTCAAGGGCCCCTAGAGGGGACCTCACTTTTGGCTGTCTCATTAAGCGTTTAGCATTCCGATCCGAGGGTGCAAGAAAGGACCGGATCGGTAGCTATTATCGGATTGCACGAATTTCTAGAGCTAACATTACTACCACTTCAGAAAGCGTTAGCGCTGGTGAAGAAGTGACGGAAGAAACTCCAGCAACGTTTCTGTCATTAACAGGGGAGAAAACCCTGACAGCTTTGTGTCTGTATCGGGAATGTATTTAGACGGGGGCATAAAAAAGCCTGCACATTTGTTACGGGATAGTGGTTGGTAGTGGTATTTGAAGATAAAGGGTCGAAGTCGAAATGGGGGTAAAGGAGGGTAAGGGGCAAGTAGGGGTAGGAGTACATAGAGGGTAAAAGTAGGTGGGGGGTAGCAGGGTAATGTAGGGGTAGAAGTGGGTAGGGTTAGAGGTAGATATGGAGTAGAGGAGAGGTCGGTAGGGAATGAAGCTGTCGGAGCTATTTCCAGATTGAAAGTTAATAGGTATTATAAAGCAACGTATGATTGAAACGCCTTTAATCAATATTTTACTCAGACAAGTAAAATTTTCAATGTCGTAATATAATTATATCCTCGTAAAATATACGAAGAAGACACATAAAACACTTAAATTCGTTTGCAACGCCAAACTAGAGAAAAGTTTGTTAGCTATAACAGAGTTGTATCAAAATCAAGGAAAGTTTTGTTGGCAGTGAAGCTATTTACTGGCCTGCATTCAGATTTATGCCGCGCGCGCGGAAGCCGCCGCCCGCTCTTGCTCAATACTGATAATGAACGGGGCGGAAACTATAAATCTACTTACTAGCGAAACTTGGGTAATGGAGAAAAATTAGGAAACTCTATAAGCATTGTGCACTATTATATCGTTTGTTGATATCGTTCGTTCACGTCGCTACGATCGTACGCGTGCCATTCGAACCCGCTTAGTGAGGTTTCCGCTTAAGGGAATTAATCTGAAATTAGGTCGCATTTAACTGACGGTGTTAAGTGTAGGTCACTACGGAACCATTCTATATACAGTGATGTTTATTGTGTGATGCAACATGTAAATTAAAATATGATAAATGCATTTGTATAGTACAAATCATTTATTTCAATTTCGTAGCGTGGTCCTGAGATGTAGTACAGCACAGTCTGTCCTACAGGACAAAGGAGGACAGTCACAGTCTGTCCTAAAGGACAAGGACAGTACAGAAGTGATTTACTTTAATATACCATAATAAACCAGTTATAGTTTATTACGAATAAATCAATAAATATAAGGATAAGTAGATAAACAATTCTAGTGTCGATGTGACTGCGAAAAATCTTATGGGTGTATTGTATTGTGAGAATTTGTTAAAATTATTTTTTGTAAAATATTTCCGGGTTGTTTTGAAATTAAGGCCATTTGTTTATACATGAAAATGAAAAACTTAAATAAAACAACATTGAATTTTAGTACCCTTATAGTACCCTTATATAGTCTGATTTGAAATGGTTTGACCCTCTGGATAATGAAATATTTTGTGAACAACAATGTATCTGTTGCCTGTAAATGTGTAAGGGCTGCGTATTGCTACAAACATCGATAAGGTTTGGCCGCAACTTACGTTTTTTATTTTGAAAAACATTTACTTAAATGTGAACGACATTCAAAAATACATGACAAAATAAAAATAAAAACTAAAGTCATTTCAAAAATCTTAGATACAACGAACGACAGATAATTCCTTCCACCAATTAATTGATAAAAAATATATTGCGTAATATCTTATTAAAATTATGTTATTCGCTCCTACTAAAAAGAGTACTTATTTCTCATAAAAATATTTTACTTTTTTATGTACCATTTCTAAAAATGTTGTAGTTTTTTTATCGATAGTATTCGCAGCTCTAATGGTCATACGTTTTGTATAATGTGGACGCGACAAATCAAGTCGCGCGCTGCGACGGGGCGGCCCCGTATCGACAGACAGCTGATTTATAGCGTGGCCGCACTATCGCTCCTGGGACCATCTTATTTAGAACAATACTAAACACCATCCTTGGTTTGGTTTCATACAATAATAAGGTAAATTTTACGCGACGTGATATTATAATATGGCCTAGATATTTTTAGTCAAACTAAAAATATTTCTGAGATTTGTGTTTAACTCAAGGTTCCTTTCAGTGTCAGTTCCAAGGCTATCTAATTTATCAATCAACTGCCGGTATCCGATTCGTGAGTTTTCAATTATCAATTTAATTATTACGATCATAAAATTCACTTCATAATATTTGTGTCCGTTACAATTGACTGGGTTCTCTGTCACATTGGGAATGAAAACATTCATCCCCGTGAAACAATGTGTCTACCTCAATTGGGTTAACAGTGTAGCCGTAAATTGCAAGCAAGCGAAGTTACATCCGGGCTATTGATAAAGAAACATACTATACTATAAGTGCATAAAAATAGTAAAATTTCTCTTTTATATCCAGGTTGATTGGAATGTAAAGTATCTATTTTTAAATAGCCGAAGTATTTTAAAGTCAGTAATTAAACAACGAATGGTTTAGGTTAAATCAATGTAAAAATATGCAAGCCTTATACCGGCGTACAACATTGTTTTTCCAAATCAGGTCACTCGGCGCTATAAAATTTGGTCCATCTTTGTAGAGGACACATAATCGGCTGTTAACGGCCGGTGACCGTGGTAAATCTCTAGTAATCCGGACCAGAACAAATATAGTTGAGAGGAAGATAAGGTGGGTCCGGCACGGGCGAGGCGAGGCGACCGCACGGCGCTAATGTGCCATTTGTATGATGATGTCCCCGGCCGGCCGCCGAGTGCCCGCTCGCCCGCTCCCCAGGGCACCGAGCTAAATGACCTCCAAACGTTCTCCATTGTCCACGCAACGATTTTAACGTCTACGCATTCGTTCAGCCTAACAGTTAATTACTTCAAGCTTAACTTTAACATTAACAAATCCACGAGGTTTTTTAAACTTACCTAGTTCACACATACGCTTAATATTTGATGCAAAATTAATGTACGAATAGTATAATAATAAATCGGACTTTTTTAGAATGTTCCCTACTGCACACAGGACACAGGCCTCCTCTCCGAGAGAGGGAAGGGACCGTAATCAACCACGCAGGCCCGGTTCGGGTTGGTCGATGTCACATGTCTTCGAAGTTTAGTGGTTCTAAGACATGTCGGTTTCCTCACGATGTTTTCCTTCACAGCAGAGGTGATGAAATAAATTACACAAAGTAAAGCGCCTGCCTGGGCTCGAACCCACGTCTTAAAGTACGTAAGTCGGGGCCTAAACCACTGAGCCACCATATATGACTCATAAATAAATATGTAATGCGTGCACAACTAAAAGAGATATAATGCATTGCAATGGGTATGTATTACGTGCGGCTATTATAAAAGAAATATATGACTTAATTTTAATTAGTTTCAATTCCTTTAATGTGTATGAACTTATTAACATAAAGAAAAATACTCGCTATAACAAATCGCTTCCCTCGTTTCACGAAGCAC
The DNA here is from genome assembly GCA_029849275.1 of Papilio elwesi. Lineage (NCBI taxonomy): Eukaryota > Metazoa > Arthropoda > Insecta > Lepidoptera > Papilionidae > Papilio > Papilio elwesi. Next base: position 7,697,219 of record CM056687.1, on the reverse strand, counting down.
ATTAAGGGCCTTAGCAGACGACGATTTTTGTGCGCGCTTACGACGCGCGTTGAACGCGATTAGGACGCGTAGTGAGCGCAAGACCGTCGAAGAGTTGTGACCTTTGTACACGATCCTCATTGTTTTATATCGGTACAAGCACGCAGATAACGCGCTCATCAAAAACGCGGGTCGTCAGCGCGCAAAAAAAAAGCATCGTGTCCGAAGGCCCTTAGTCTTAATCAACCTACGTACCACGTAACCTAGTACCTCTGGGCTGGAGCCCCCAATTAGCAGCTTCTTCCACTTGACCGCGTACAACGAAGAGCGACTCGAATCATCAACGACCGAGCTCTTACTGATCGGCTTGACTCACTGGCATTGCGAAGGGACATCAGCTCCCTTTGCATTTTTTATCGTCTTTACCATGGGGAGTCTTCCGAAGAATTGTTTGAAACAATCCCTGCCGCCGAGTTTCGTTATCGCTCAACTCGACAGAGCTCCAATTACCATCCTCACCATCTTGATGGTTGGCATTCCACTACGGTGTGGTCTTCGCGTAATTTCTTGCCTCGGACAGCCGCAATGTGGAATGATCTGTCGCCAGCGGTATTTCCAAACCAATACGACTTAGGGTCCTTCAAGAAGCGAGCGTACTCCCTTCTTAAAGGCCGGCAACCCATCCGCAGTTCCTCTGGTGTTGCGGATGTTCATGGGCAGCGGTGATCTCTTAGTTTTTAGGCAACCCGTTGCTCGTTTGCCCCCTTATGCTATAAAAAAAAACCAACATATATGTTTGTTCAGACAAGGACACTCAAAGATACAAGACGACTGGGTAATAAACCCTGTACCACTAGATATAACATACGTAACGGGAAAGTTTCGCCGTAACCACATCTCAGTAATCCTTCCATGCTTAATGTCATCATTCACACAAATTATACATCGTAAGTTATCTTTTCTATCTTTATTTCTACTAATATATCCTACACATTTATATCAAATACTTTCATTGACACATGCCATTCTTCCCTTATTATAACATGACCATGCCATGCTTACCTATTCTTAATAATTTTTGGAAGCTTTCAGGCTTCTAACATACTTGCTGCGTCCCTCATCCATTCGTGCTATTCTAGATACTGTAGCTTTCTAATAGTGAAAGAATTATTGCAATCAGTTTAGGCTTTACAAATAACAGACAAACAAAACTTTCTTCTTTTTACATTGGTTTTGGTTAAACGTATTGATTTAAATCTGGAAATACCAATTTGAGTAAATTTTTATGACATCTATTCAACATTACAAGCAAAGCATGAAAGCGGTGTAGAATATTCAAATATCAAATCAAACAGCAGTATGAAACAGGCGTACAATGTAAACAACGAGCGAAATATGTGATGTTTGTGCTAAAAAAGGATGGTCGGTTTAATTTACATGGTAAGCGCGTGGTTAGAATGGACCGTCACGCGCGCCCGCACTGCCCGACTTATCAAGAGCGCCATCATGTGCATCAAATTTTTATGCACCATGCTGTATGAACGAAAAAATCATTAAGCATTTATGCATATATTATTTATTTATGATTGTTTTTAATAATACTACTAGTCGTACTTAGTTAATATTATAAAATAAATAAATATGCGCTCACGCCCGTTACCCAGAGGGGAAGGCAGAGATTATGGATTTCCATTTGGCACGATCCGATCCACCACCTTTCTCAATTCTAGTCACAACATCCACTTTTAAGCCACACTTTTCTCTTATAATGCTATTTTTAATCCTATCATTTAATGTCACGCCTAACATACATCTAAAGATCGCATCTCAACGGCATTAACACTACTAGCATGCTTTTCCTGCCAAACCCAGCTCTCACTTCCATACATAAAAGTCGGGACCAGTACAGCATTGTGTATTGCCGGACGAGCCTTCATAGACACATTCTGACTCATCACTACTGTACTTATAGCCCCATTCATCGTATATCCCGCACTCACTCGTCAGTTTCATGATGATCGGCTTAGTAGTTTTCGCGTGAAAGCGTAACAAACAAACTTACATTTACATTTATAATATTAGTAAGGATACCTTGTAACATAGGAAACTTCGCAGACTTACCTGTATGTCTGTCTTTCGATCTTTTTAACAGATTGTATTCTTAAATAAAGTTCATCTCACTTGTTCGCTTAAAAATGGATGCCACTGTGTAGAATATGTATTAAATAATGGAATGATAACGAACGATAAATAAATGATTTTACTGACGCATGTTGTTTTTGCGTCCCTATACCCTTACCAAATATCGTCTAATGCATCTAAAGAAGTATTCTCTTTAAAAAGCTGATCTAAATTTTACATGAACATCGCGGCAAAGACTTTGTGTAATAGAAATAAAAAATAATACTTCTCGTTAGGCCCTCCGTTACTCTACTCGTCCCCGACAAATACTACAAAATAAATAAATTCAGAAATTTTTTGACACACATCTGAACGTCAAAATCTAACCGTAAAAAACCGTTAATTTCTGTCGAAGTAAAATCCAACAATCCATAATAAAATAAATAAGAAATAGCATTAGAGATCCGCAGTGGTAATGGCGGATGAGTCGACACTTCGGGCGCGTCATTAGCGGTTATCACTTCATTCCAGATGAAAAATCTTCAACAGCCCTCAGCGTCTCTCACGTGCTCGCTAATGATTTATTAATTTTTACCTCCATAAATATGCTGTCTCTATAATAAGCTATGATCATCATGATTTTAATGTCAACCTTCCTACCTATTACCTAATGGGTATTAAAATTATCAGAATATATTGTTTGTATCAAACCAAACAGCATTAATTTTAGAGAGTAAAGATTAGAGAGAGAAATTTAAAAATAAACGTATAACCGACTTTATAAGTTCTTTGCATCGCTCCGATAATGGTGAGGAGGAAAGATATCATAGAATTACATCAAAATTATCATCAATATTAACTTTTAAATTTATATAAAATCATATGCCTACGTGTGATACTGCTTCAGGAAGACACCATTACCGCTGCTATGTATACAAACATGGATCAATATGAATCAACGTTTATTCTTTTTATATTCTGAGAACGTTGCGGAGTGAACACGAAATTAAAAAAAATGATTATCAGAAAGAGACGAAGCATTTCGCAGAGAATGGTTGACAAGGGAGGCGTACAGGTTTTGATCTGTCCATTGAACCCAGCTATCAGGCGGATTAGTCCTGGGTTCGATTTACAGACCAGGTGATTATTTTTCCACGTCGTTAATAAATTCAAATACACCCTTGGTTTTTTTCAAGTCTCGTCGACACAGCGGGACTCCAGTTTAGCCTCTGTCACCTTTAGTATCTAATAAGCTCTTTAAAAGACGTCAGTGCTTATATCTCAGTTTCTCCGTTTTATAATGTAATTTGTTTGAAATAAAGGCTCGGCGCTGGAGGCTCGGTGCGTGTCCCGCCCCCGCCGCGTCCGCCGCGCCGCACTGGAGTGCGACTGCCGACTCAGCAGCCCGAGCGATCGATACTCATCTTAGCCTGCCTACTAAACGCTCTTTTGTTCTTGCAAATTAAAGCCTTCCCTTTTTTCACAATATTTAACCTTACTTGTAATGCATGGTAATATTTAATTTATTAAAATCCAGAAGTATTATAAAAATAACTGTCAAGGCAGCCAGATTTGGTTTATTTTGATAACATTTTCTATGACACCCCTTCAGTGATTCGGGTTCGGTTCCCGGGTGCCGCGTATGATGGTTGATGACGATGGTTAATGGTCGATGGTTTTTAAAAAGAAATCACCTTTGTGTCATAACAGAGAACTAGGCGAAGCTTTCTGGTTTAAATAAGGCGCAGTCTTGGCGCGAGCAACGCACTCGTTATTATGAGCTTGAGAGCTAATTTTCAAATTGTTATGTAGCATGGAGTTTTACTGAACGTGATCATAAAAGAAATACCGAAATTCTTATATTACACGATCTTGGGACTGTGGTATTAGGAATTACGAACATATTTTGTTACTATTAGTTAATGTAGACTGACGGGCCGGTTGGCGTGGTTTGTAAGATACTTACTTGCTTTTCACGCCGCAGGTCGTTGGTTCGATTCCCACCCAGGACAAACATTTGTGTGCATGAACATGCCTGCTTGTCCTGAGTCTGGGTGTATTTATCTATCTAAGTATATATTTACAAAAGAAAAATAGTATATGTAGTATATCAGTTATCTGGTTGCCATAGCACAAGCTCTGCTTAGTTTGGGATCAGATAGCCGTGTGTGAATATGTCCTAGGATATTATTATTATTATTATAAGTTAAACTAAAATAAAAAAAGACTACATTTAAAATATAAAATATTCTTAAATATTAAAAATATACGCATGTATAGACAGAGAACGAGCAACATCCTTTAAACAACAGGGTACTTATCCTGACAATAAACTCATTAATTAGTCATGCGGAGCTACGAAGTCTCTAGGGTAGGGAAGTGTGATAGGCTTGATGCGATAAACAATTCAATAACAAAATCCAATATGTGATATTTAGACCAATGCATTTATTTATCGACCTTTACAAGTCCGTTGTCGGCCATACAGAACAGACCTGACCAAACAGAAGTTTAGTTGGTAGTGATCGCATGGCCGCATACATTGTTTGATTCTATACTAAGGTAGTATAGTAAGTAAGTACATCTTACACACCAAATGTTCAGTTATCTTTAACTCCAAGAAATAGCAAGATACATGATAGATAGATTTTACATATTACTAAAGGTACTAAGTAAAGGTGTATACTGATGAATCAGCTATGATAATTAGCAATTTACACATGATAATTAGTAAATTACAACAATGTTACAGTAAAGTTTATGCAGATGTTTAGTCCACCGAATCTATAACATTCTCCCCTACTAAATATCGTCTATAGAGCTAAAGAAATTTCACTTCAAAAACTAAACTATTTTCGACTAAAATTTAAGCCTAGAGCCCTTATTTTGATGGGATTTTTCTGCAAGATTTATAGCAAAACAATCGTTTAGTACAACAGGGTATAAATGAGGGGATCTGACTCAAAATTCTATAAAGATTTTTTTACGTTTTTTACAAAATGTTACGTCTTTGCGTAACATTATCATTCAATCATAGATATTATTCATAGACCTCTAGAAACGTTAAAATTCAACATTCAAAAAAGAAGTTCGATTTTCTACTTTAATTGAGCAGAACTATTTCCAACAATCGATTATTTACTTGGGAAATGTGATTGATACACGTGCACTTTTAATTCCTTGAGGGTTTTTTACGTTTTTACAGCACAAACATTCATTTGTGATAACCTCGTTAACCGATATTTGGTAGGCGAAAATCTTATAGGCTAGCGAAAACAACATGCTCAACATGCATCAGGGAAATACTTATTTCAATTTGGAAGATTTCGACGTTTTCTTGTATTCAATTTTAAGTTTTAATAAGATACAAGCGATTAATTTACAAAACCGGAGGCTTTTACTTCGTATCGTGGCCATTTAACATTCCAATTGGGTATCTGGAGGTATGTAACATATTTGGATATAATATTAAAGAAATTTTATTAATGTTATAATGACACTAAAGCAAAATGCATATGCATAGCCTAGCGATTAGGATTACCCAACTTTAATTCAACGGGCTTCAAGGTTCTATATGAGCCGAGCAAAAATAGTTGTGTGGGTGACGTTTCTTTTTTTTTCAAAAATCACGAATGCCTATATGTATTATGTTGGTGGTATGGTGTCACAATTGGAATCCAATAATTTCGATGTAAAGCGGACAGTGTAGATATTTGTCTCCCATTGTATCGTTTTAATATTATATGTGTAGTAAAAACTATCTTCTATATATTTTACGTATTTTTTACTCTTTGTAATAACAATAGTTTAAAATAAAATTGGAAGGTTTCTTCAGGTTTGTCAGATTTTTTCTACCCATTAAAAATCAATACAAACTATAGTGCTGAATTGCTGAAAAAGCCCAGTGCCCCAGGAGGCTGTGCAGCCTCATCTTCTCATAGAGGATAACTCTAACGGTCATACGTCCAAAATAATCCCATTCCCACGCGATCATTTCCGAACGTCAGTATCGTCAAGTACAGCTGAGCTGTGAGCGCCATCAAACTAGGTGTATTACTTACTATTCAAGTGAAGATTCCCTGTGTAATCATGTACATACGTGACGTTGCCACTTTCATTGTACTCGTCATGCATACCTATCTATCAAGAGACTCTGCAAGCAGAAATTGAAGTTATTAGCATTATCTACACACAGGACCTCCCTTTCCGAGATTCCCTGCCTATTCCTACTGAGAACATTTTATTTCAAAGTTAGGTGGCGTACTTTAAAAAGTCATGGCATCGTAAATCAAGTATTAAAAAATGAGTGTTCATGTTCATGCAGTAGAAATGAAACTTAGTATTCTGGTTAATTTATATAATAAACTATGGAGGTGGTAAACAGAGAAAGAGATAAATTAACGCACTTAAAGTAACATATTAGTAAATATAGAAAATGTTTTATTCAATATTCTTTATGCATATATATTTATTTTCAATCTTTGTATAATTACACGTGTGTTCCAATACAATCATATAGTATCCAATATTATTTAAGTTTTAATACTTAGATGGCGTTTATCTCCATTAAAAAATAAATAAAAATCCTAAAGATCCTGGCAAGGATAATGGGACAAACTATCTAAAATGGTATGTAAGGTTTTAAATAAATTCGTGGCGCAGAAAACGCGCAACGAACACAATATACTCCCACAGAACACATATACTATGGGATAACGTGGGATCTTATGAAGTCGCTAATAGGCGACTTTTCAATGGCCTCACTTCCGCCGATTAGGTATATGGAGGTATATATATATATATATACATTTTTTGGATTGGCTGTCAATTTTCACATGGTAATGTAATAATTATTTACAGTAATAAATTGTCATATTAAATATTACATGACTGAAATAAAATGTAGTAGTTTTTATATTATCTTTATTGTAAAATACAGATACAAAATTAAATCAGTCAACAAATGTCAAAATACTGTGATGGATCTGATTGTTTGTTTGTAAGAAAAACTCGTTAGAAAGTACGACTAGCCTACTAATAATAACAATTTAAATACCTTTCTGACAAAACCATTACCATTTCATAAATAGTAAAGTATATCCTAGCATTAGGGTCTTGAGACAATATTCACCTTTTAAAGTTGTTAGCCTTGAAGTAGATGTCATCTAAATGAGTGTTGTTTATTTTACATTTTAGTGATATTAGTCGTAATTTTACGATTATATGGCTCTGATGTTTGACTTATGTTTTGTGACAATTTGGAAGAGGCATGTTTTATCCACGTATTGGGGAGAAAAGTGCAAGTTCAGTAGTGGTCATCTGGATCTACCTCACCGTTTGGTGCGCCGCGTCCATATCACCTTGCGACAAGACACGCAGGGTGTTCACCGAACCCAGCGGCGTTATCACGGACGGCCCTACAACCTCTAATTACACACAAGTCGGTTTTTATACTAGTAAATAGTTTTAACTTGTGAAGCAAAGCAATTTAGTATTGAATATTTTTCTTCCATAGGATTCACATTGCGAATGGCTTATAAAAGCAACAAATAAAAGTCAATATATAACACTGAGCTTTATTCGTATGGGAACAGAATGTTCTTACGACTATGTCTTTGTATATGATGGTGATTCTTTTGATGCACCTCTATTAGGAAGTTTTAGTGGAAAAACTGAACCACAAAATGTGACCGCCTCAAGTGGATATGTGAGTATTACTTTGTTTATGTACATTATGTCCTAAGGTGTTTTAATTTGGAGATAAGTTATCATGTTTTACCTTGTTACAGATGTTGGTACTACTATATAGTGATACAAACTATGTATTAGATGGTTTCCATGCAACATATGCTATTCACAACTGTCCAAATAATTGTACTGGACGAGGACTTTGCGTTTCTCATAAATGCTTTTGTGTGGTGGGCATTTGGGGTGGGCCAGACTGTAGTGTAGAACTATGTCCAAATGGATGTTCAGGCAATGGACAGTGTAAAGGAGATGGGTGTCAATGCAAAAAAGGGTATGGTTTACATTTATTGCTTATTCGTCAATAAACATTTTTCAGTTTTTATTCCTTTTTTTGTTTACTATTATTCATAATAGAAAATTTGGTTAATAATGTTATAATGTATTACCAATTGCCATTTGGATTATTTACATTTTACTTATATTTCCCCATAAATAAACTACTTTAAATAATCAATATCATGCTTTGCTTTTGTTTTTTCATTTAAAAATGTTGAAAAGCAGTTGGATATGGTACAATGAAGAGACTGACCATGACAACTTTTTCATGTAACAAGTGTTGTGCTCATTGGAAAAAAAATGCTTTATTGACTTAATTATAAGTATACATTGCTATCTGTTTGCAGTAATGGTTGATCAGGTAACAAAGTTAAGGAATTTTTGAGGAGTAAAAAATAACCACAGTAAAGGATGGGGACAGAATAGGTGTGTGGCACTTTACTCTTCAGTTCCAATGACACCATATTGCATTGAATAATTTAATTCACACATAGGAAATTGCATGCTATGTGTGCAACTTCTTGTACTTCCCGTTCTTTGTGTACTTCCCATTACAATGTAATCAAGTGTAATCAATACAAGTCAGCAATCTTTATTGAAAATAAACTGCTATCTTAGGTTATCGGTTTAGCTTGTTTAAATAGTATACAATTCAATGATCACCTATTGAATAATATGGCTGGCTAAACTATTAAATGCTCAATCAATTTCTACAGGCTTTTCTTTTATTACTTTATAAGTAGTATGTGAGATTATTAAAAATCTATTAATGCTTGTAGTTATTCTGGAGAATCTTGCTCTTTGAAAAAGAATGACAAAGAAGGCAATAGTTGGCATTGGCTTTCGCACACTGAAAGTGGTATGACGAAAAGAGCTGCCCACACCGCTGTTTATGTTAACCACACAGACTCTCTATATGTTTTTGGAGGGTATGATCTGAATAGAGTTTTAGGCTTATTGGAAATTTATAAGTATGTATCATTATTTTAATTTACAATTTTTATAATTACACACTTATTAAATGAACTTTGTAGTAAAAGGATTAATTCATTTTCTCCAGATTTTCTACTAGTCAATGGTATAATGAAAATGGAAGAGTTCTACGAAGATACCCAACAACCGAAGAAAATGATAAATCACTATTGACATTATTTACTAAAGTATGTAATATTAATAAGTATGCTTTAAATTAAGATTATGATGTTAGTCAAACTTGTTTAATTTTAATATATTATCTCTGATAACATGTTTTGTTCCAGGGCAATATTGACGGCAGCTGGCAGATAGGAAATAGAAGTTCCTTGTTTAATTTACTCTTAGCATCTTTTTCTCATCATGACAAGACTACATTACCTCTCATGTACACACCAAAACCTTACTCTGAGAGCTACCTGCAATTTACCGACAGACCTGAGTTCCTTTCGTCTGGTATTAAGCCCAACAATTCTATACCTGAACCGAGGTATGGACACTCGGCTTGTGCATTTTTGACTGGATTCATTCTCTATGGTGGAAAATTATCTGATGGTAGCTTATCATCGGAACTATGGTATTATGATGCGGTTTATAATTCGTGGACCTTAAGAGCTGTAAATTCTACATTCACACCACCTGGACTGACACGCCATACGTTGACTGCTGTTAATGATGAATTGTACTTGTTTGGGGGCAGTACTGTGGATGGAGAATTTTCCTCAAGGTAACTCTTAGTATTTAAAAAAATTCTATGTACATACACATATTGGTATTTACTTCCGCATTATATACATTTCATGCTCCTTGTACAAGCTAATTTTTTTTTAATTAGTTTTATTTAAAAGTTTTACTTACAGTACATTAAATTTACTTTTGTCTTTTATTAAGTATATTTAAATATTGCATAACTATGCAATCTTATATCATTACAGCTTGTATAAGATCAAATTAGGTGAACTCAGTAGCGAGTCATGGGAAAAAGTCCAAGTGCGCGGTGGCAAAGAGCTGGATGTGCGTGTCGTAGCTCATACTGCAGCTTATCATTCTCATTCTAACTCTCTCTTGGTGTACGGAGGTGTAGTGGCTAGTGTTGCGAGGTATGTGGACATAATATTTAGTTAATCTGTCAGATATTGTCATGTTAATTTGAGGCTACTTTCCTACCAATCCAATTATTTTATCTTGTTTATATGTCTCAGGAACTATTTACTACTGCTCAGAGCTTGCACTACGGCAAAATAGCTTTAGTTTCCTGTGTTTTACCCATTCTACTTGGACACAATGTAGGATACGGCCATTTTTCTGACATAAATGTTGTGTATGTTTTTTCCACCAACCCACACTGGCATCCAACAACCTGTAATGGGTCACCGTGATGGATTAAGGCCCCTTCCCTTTTTCATAGAGGAGGCCTGTGGAAACATACTAAAAAAAGGCTGATTTATCATTATTATAGATATGTTTTCAAACTATAGGTTTTCAAAATTATCCGATCGCATGTTTGCTTTTGACCTGGACTACAAACATTGGAGTGAAATACATTATCCAAGAGCGCACCTTCGTGATACTTACGCGCCCAGGGAAAGAGCTTTTCATACATCTACTCTTATTGGTAAGCAAATTACTGTTTAATATTTTATACAGTGAGTATAACATTTTATATTAAACTAATGTTATCTTATTGTAGGAAATTATTTAGTAGTTTTTGGAGGGTACTCTCATCGGCATAACCGAGAAGAAATTTGCTATGATGGACAAATGTACCTATATCATCTTGGCTGTCATTCATGGATTCCTTTAGACGTTTTGGGTAAAATTCGTAAATTTTATCCAAAAAAACAAGGAGTTTTTGCTCATGCAGCTGCTCTGAAGCCCCCATCAACTTTACTAATAGTTGGTGGATATCATGGGAATGTTAATGGTTAGTATTTTTTTATAGATAACTGATGCATGTATTAATTAATCGTTGCTTACACTATGTTGTAAAAATATTTTCAGGTGACTTATTAGCTTATGTAGTGCCTAGTTGGCATGCGGGAATTACTAATAAAGATCCGGAATCCTCATGCCCAAAACACCGCAGTCAGCCTGAGTGCCTGGCCGACCCGGAATGTGGCTGGTGTTCTGCTGACGATGTATGTACTTATCGCAATTAAAAAAATATCAGCGCAAATTACTATCACGCATCAGAAAATTTAATACTGGTTTTTGTGATTGAATATTGTTTTGTTCTGAAATATTTTTTTCTTCGGTTAAGTTTTAAGTGTTTCTTTTAACAAGTACATGCTGTAAAGTTAGTTCTTATGACTAAGCACTTAAATTGTGACGTAAACAAGTAACAGGGACCGTGAGAATGTATGCAATAATGCAAAATTATGTATCTGCTTGTAAAAATTATGTATTTATTTCAATTAAGTTGTTGACTTATAGATCTGTTACGGGAGGACAATCGGGTCGAATTGTACTACAAACTTGCAATCAATCCGATGCGGCGGTATCTGCCCGGCACTAGGAGACTGCCACTCGTGTCTGATCCATGGCCCGCCGTTGGAGAAATTGAACACTACCCGCAAGCCGCTGCCGTCTGTTAGCACCAAATTAGGTTTATATCAGTGCAGTTGGTGTGTGCAAAATGCGCGCTGCCACCACAAAGACGGTAACGCAATGGTTTTTTCGGATATGTTGAGGGAGAAATTAAGAAAGTATCAGATGTAGTGATAGTACAAATTTATGTTACTAGAGTAAGCAGCAGTGTTGGTAGGGGACTAGACTTGGTTGTCCTAGTCTAGATACGTCATACGTCAACCACACTGGTAACATACTAAAGAAGGGCGATGTTAATTGTAAGCCGAACGAGCATGTGTGTGTATATGCATGGGTGTTGACAAATGAAACGAGAGGAGTGCCAAGTCCGCGTCTTCTGGAAATCTGTAAATGATAGATATCCCTCTAGGTTACTTGCGTAATTGTAATTGTTTATTTGTAATTACCTGATTTTGGTAATTGTTTGGAATATTAACTAAGTTCTAGTATGTCAATGAAAAAAAAGTAACGCGTTAAAATTTTAGGAGAAAATTTTATTTGTATTAAATTGAGGTAATTATAATATTTTATTCTTTTGCATTAATTAATTCTCAATTTTCACCGCGGCTATTGTGAATTAAGTTTATTCAATAAACAAATATTAACAATATTTCTAAAATATCATATAAGCTTTACCTTAACCAGGAATCGAATCAAGGACACGTTGCATAACAGCTAGCTCTAATCTTTAGGCTACGAGGTCATTTATTTGGTTTGAATATGCTTCTATGACCAAAACTTATCCATTCCATTCCTCAGAAAAGAAAATCTAATAAAGGCTAGTGGATTGCTTGATTTGTCGTTAAAAGTAAATAGCTATTCATTGATTGTATTCTTTTAGATAACTATGGAGGTTGCGGCGAAGATACGCCATCTGAAAATCCGGGATGGTGGGGAAACACCGGTACCGAAGTCACAACTCCGGAGGAGTGTAAAATACTAGACAAAAGACCGGGACTTACGTTCCTGAGGTATCAACAGCCAGCGGATTGGAACCACCCCGACGGAGTATCGGTAGTGAACGCTACCACTGTCGATTGGGGCACGGGGGGCGGAAGCAATCACATTTTCATTGGATCGAGCGAGGCGCGGCTGCGAGGCTGGTTACATATACCGCAATATTGGAATGGGACAGGCGAAACTTTACATATTTGCGCTGGTCATTCCAATATCTCACTCAATCTGGGCGACAATCCCGTTTCAATTGCTAATTTGACAGCACAGCCCTCGGCTTGCTCTCTTGTCGACTGGCCGGCTTTATTTCCCGGTCGCCTCTCCGTGGATATGCATGCTAATGATTCGTTACACACGGGCTTGTATCCATCACACCATCATTCTAAAATGGAGCTTCTTCACAATAAATCTCAAGAGAATGCCAAGGTATTTACATTGTTCACTCAAAATTATTTTATAGATTTAAAAATTGAAGTAATTTTTTTCATTACAAAAAACATAAATTTAAGCATATTCAAAAGTAACGATCAGAACATTATGATAGATAGTTCAAGAGCCAATTAATTATATATATTTTGTAATTATATATATTTATAATTGTATTTTTATGTTGCTTCAGGTTTTTACATTTGAATTCCTGGAACCTTACTCGGGTGGACAATGCTCTAATTACGATAATTGTTTATTATGCCTCTCGGACGCTGCGTGTGGATGGTGTGAAGTAACAAATCGCTGTGAGCCTAGAAGCGCCGACGAAAAAAATACTTGCACGGTTGACGGCGAGTGGCGATACCTAACATTACAACCGGCGAGTTGTCCGAATTGTTCTAATTATATAAGCTGTGAGCGATGCGTATTAGGAAACTACTGCGAATGGTGGGCGGACGAGGCGCGATGTTCGCGTCGTGGTCGAGCCAGCGGCGCCATAGTGGACACGAGCGAGTGCCCGGCGCCCTGCCGCATGCGGCTCGACTGCGAGCACTGCCTGGATGAGCGCGGACGTTGCGTTTGGTGCGAGGCGACCCGGCAATGCTTCAGTTTTAGTGTATACACGAGCGAGTACCAGTTCGGGTTGTGCCGTGAGTGGCTGGACAGAGCGTCTACACCGCCGACCGATGATACCGCTAGAAAGTCCGGCCAATGTAAATCTTGCCAAGCCCACGTGCAATGCTCGACTTGCTTACGTAGTATGGGATGCGGTTGGTGTCATTCTTTTGAAAACCCCATCAACGGTATATGCACGGAAGGTGATTTCACTCGTTCCCATGTGGATTGCGCTTCCCTCTTAAATGTGACATCAACAGACGCAGGGTGGGCATATGCTCAGTGCCCCGATGTCGACGAGTGCGGCCTCGGGCTTCACGACTGTCACGAACACGCCATCTGTAACAACACGCACGGCTCGTACACTTGTAAATGTAAGCAAGGCTATATCGGAGACGGTAAAAAAAGTTGCATACGGACTTGTTATAATAATTGCGTTCACGGTTATTGCCTTGGCGCTCCACAGTACAAATGTCATTGTGACCTGGGATGGACTGGCGCCGATTGCTCCATTAACTGTGGATGTCACAATCATTCGACCTGCAAGACCGGAGTGGGGCGCTGCGATGAATGTCAGGATTGGACGGAGGGTGAATTTTGTGAATCTTGTAAGCCGGGCAGTCACGGCAATGCGACGACTGGGCAAGGTTGCCGCAGGTGCGATTGTAACGATCACGGCGATGAAACGCGAGGCGTCTGCGATTACGCAACCGGCGAATGCATCTGTAAAGACAATACTGAAGGCCAAAACTGTGAGCGTTGCAAAGTCAAATTTTACGGCGACCCTCGTCATGGTGGCAAATGCTATTACCAATGTGAACCAAGAGGAATGTTAAATGCAACGCAGACTGAAGGAATCGGCTCCTTTATGACAGGCCCTGACATCAAATCATTAGGGCCATCGAAAGAGTGTCTATGGATTATATCTGCTAGTAATATAAAAGACGCCACAATTCAGTTTAGAATTAACTCCTCCCATTTCGACGTGCCTTGTGATGAAAACGCTGTTTATGTTTATGACGGGCTCGGCGGGGTCCCAGATTTAAATAATAATCAACAGAGTCAACTGCTGGGTGTGTATTGCAATGGTGCTTCGTCAGGAGTAGTGGAAGCTCGGAGCGGAAATTTAACTGTTCATTACAAGCAAGGTCAACCGGAGCAAGGCTTCGAGGGAGTGTATGAAGTACTGGCCTGCGACGACTATTGCTCATGGCCTAGAGTTTGTAATAAAAGACATTGCGTTTGCCGAGAAGGGTATGGAGGTCCGAATTGTGACATTGAAATTTGTCGAAATAACTGCAGCGAGACAATTAAGGCAGGTGTATGCGATACTAGCTACGGACGATGTCTTTGTAATGAAGGTTTCGGAGGGGATGATTGTTCTGTAAAACTTGATAAAACTCAACTTGTCTTTACGGAGCTGTTTAACTCTGAATATTTATCCGATGGTCTAGATCACCTGAGAAAGACATTGCCCAGATTCGGGCACAGCTTAGTTGCAGACAGGCGAGGATTGTGGATGTTCGGGGGGTATTCACTATCACATGGCCCGTTGAATGATATTAGATTTTTTGACACAAAAAATAACACCTGGATGCAAGTGACTGTGGAAGCGACACCAGATGCAAAAATGCCAGAACGTCGTTACTTCCACGCAGCTGAAATTTATCACTCTAAACAAAACATTTATATTTACGGAGGTTTGAGTTTACAAGAAAAAAGTGGTGAAAATAAAATTCTTGATGATTTCTGGCAGTTTAGTTTAAAAGACCAAAGATGGAGCAATATCAAAAGCAAAAACGAAAAGCCACCAGCACTAGCGGGACACACGTTGACATTGCAAAAGTATCAAGATTACGAAAGTCTAGTTCTTATCGGGGGTTTTTCGATGAATGAAGGTTTTATGTCTGAAATGTGGGAATTTGATCTTGATAATGAAAAATGGACAAAACTACGAGCTACAGGAACGATGCCGTCAGGAGTTATTGGACACAGTACTGTCTATCATGCCCCGTCGCAAAGTCTTTATGTTTTTGGTGGCATTTTGAATGTTTACAACGGCACTATGGTATCTGATAAATTATTCTCTTTCCATTATCCTACAAAAACCTGGAGTGAATTACCCAGTTTCTTAAACTTACATAACAGTTTCGAACCGCTGCCACTTGCGACCTATTTACATTCCGCTGTCACCACAAACGACTATATGATTGTATTTGGAGGAAGAACTGACCCTGAAAACAGATCTAATGCTCTCATCGCCTACGTCTATGAATGTAACCAGTGGGTCAGACTTGTAAAAGGTTTGTTATTTTCCATTATTACTTTTTGTTGCACCATATCAAAAATAGTTATAAATATATGGTTTATTTTACAGGAGTAAGTATAGTCGACCACCCGCCGCCGCGCACTATCGCGCACGCTATGGCGATCGATGTAGAAACAGAAAGTGAAGGCTACATCTACATAATCGGTGGTTGGACGGGAAGCGCCAACTGTCAAGTGACGCGGATATCTCTTCCTGAAGATTTATGTTCCTTGTGGAGTTCTAACAAATTGGAATGTCGTAGTCACATGGGTTGTAGCTTTTGCAGCACCAGCAATTACACAAAATGTTATTCTGTTAATAAGCCCGGCTGTGATAGCAGCGATAGGGTTTCTACTAATTCTGGCGCCGCGTGTGATTTCGAATTGATTTCGAGTCGGTCGTGTGAGAACTTCACTACGTGCACAACGTGTCTCGCCGCTTGGCCACTGTATCCAGAGGAAAAAGCGGCCTGCAGATGGTGCGAATCTTGCGCAGCTGCTGTCGGTTAGCATACAATCTCGTAACTATATAATATATGCTCATATTTTCAATACTAATATTGCTTTGTCTTTTTTTAGGCGAATGTGTACCAACAGATGCATCTTGCACGAGTATGAAATGTAACGCGGGAACTACTTATATCAGTGACGTAGACCAGTGTCCTGAACTACGGTGCCTTGCATCAGATTGCGACAAATGCGTGTCTAACCAGTGCACCTGGACTCGGTATGCCAGAAGAGAAGGTAATACAGGATATGATGTAAATCATCGTAATTAATTTATCGAATAAACTATTAAAAATCACATATCTTTGTAGGTCAAGCAACAAAAATTGTTGAAGATAGCTCTGAACTTTTTAATTGGACGTGTGCATTAATTGATGAACCGGATCGTGCGAGTCTCAGGCCACGGACGAATGAGGAGTGCCCTTACCGTTGCAATCAATTTACTGACTGTCAGTCTTGTCTCAGCTCCGATGGGGCTGAAGCTGGATTCTCCGAATGCCACTGGGCTTCTTACCTAGGGACTTGTATTTCGCCGGCGTATCAACCGATAATTTGCGCGGGCGGCGTTTGCGGGCTGGTTTTGACTAAGGCAGATAATAACAAATGTCCAGCTCCTTGCGGGACCTTTGAGCAGTGTTCGGAGTGCTTGCGTCATTCGCATTGCGGATGGTGCGAGCTGGAGGACGCCAACGGGGAGGGCGTGTGCTCTGAGGGCTCTATCGAGTCCCCGCTTGACTACACGACGCGCACCACCTGCGCTGCGGTGTACGCCACGCTCAACCAGACCAATAACACCAATGAAACTTTCTCATGGCATTACACTAGATGCCCGCCCGAAAACGAATGTGAGAATAATCACCATCAATGTAAAGCTGAGTCTGAGGTGAGGGTTTATATTATTATTATTACGGAACAATTAAAGTATTTATGTATTAATAAAATTTGTGTAATCCTATATACATATAATGTTTGTGAACTTTACGGCAATTAAAATATTAGGTTCACATGAGGATGTTTACGCATGAGCAGCGCCAACTAGCGGCAAACAACTCCCTCTGCACTTTTTACCGTATATACCACGGGGAGTGTTCCGAAGAACTGTTTGGAACGATTCCTGCCGCCGAGTTTCGTCATCGTACGGCACGACAGACCGCCAGGTACCATCCACACCATCTGGATGGCTGGCATTCCTCAACAGTGCGGTTCTCTCGACATTTCCTGCCACGCACAGCCGCGTTGTGGAATGGTCTGTCCTCGGCGGTATTTCCAAACCAGTACGACTTGGGGTCCTTCAAGAAGCGAGCCTTTCTTTTTCTAAAAGGCCGGCAACGTATCTGCAGTTCCTCTGGTGTTGCGGGTGTCCATGGGCGTCGTTGATCACCTGGGTGTTCCCGCCGCTCGTTTGCCCCATTCTCTTTTAAAAAAAAAAAACAAGATGATTCGGCGCGCCCGCGCCGCTCCTTCACACTTGCGAAAATTCATTATACAAGATAGACGTAGTTCAATTTTGAACACAAACTTTTCCGTATTCGTCTTGTAATCATGTAAAAATTACTTTCAACGTGTTTTTACATCATGACATCATTTTGTCCTCAGGTATGTGTAGACTTGCCGGAGGGGTACGAGTGCGCGTGCGGGGCGGGCTACAAACGCGCCGGGGGCGCGGTGGGCGGCGGGTGCGCAGCCGTGTGCACACAGGGCTGTGTGCGCGGCGCATGCGTGCTGCCCAACGACTGCCGCTGTGACTTCGGCTACGTGGGCGCCAATTGCACCATACAGTGCCAGTGCAACGGACACTCGCACTGCGAGGGACCCGACAAGCTCGACAAGTGTATCGAGTGCCACAACAACACTATGGTAAAGTCATCAACATATTTGTAATGTAATGAACAACTTAACACAATTAATCAATCTCATATTAATTCGGATACTTTAAATTTTAACTAAGAAAAAAAAAACACTTGAAATCTATTCCAAATTGGATCCGTTTTACCATACAACTGTTGATATTTATTAATTTAGTCTGAAAACAGCAGTAGGGTTTTATAAAATAAATGCGTGTAGGTCGCAATATAGGGATGTATCGTATACATGAACCCTAATAATGACGTCCGTTGCATCTGTCGTTGACTTAATCCGTAATTCCAGGGTAATCAATGTGAGATTTGCAAGCCAAACTTCGTGGGCGATCCGACGGACAACGGACAATGCATTCCGTGCTCCGTGTTCTGCCACGGCCACACCACAGTGTGCACGAGCGACGTTTCCGACGTGTCGCTGGCCGCTCGCGACGCGCCCGCCGACGACGAGTACTATCGCGAGGGCTCCAAGGCGCGCTGCGTGCGCTGCGGCAACAACACCGATGGACTCAGATGCGAGCGCTGTATAGAGGGCTACTTCAGAGGCTCAGAAGATTTCCGCGATACCTGTCGACCGTACGTATCAATAAAAACTTTTAAAATGTTTTATTATTTAAACTTTACTTAGCATATTTAACTATAACTGCGTAAAGAGATTTTACACTTAATACCTGAAGACCCACGTCTTTTGAACCTAAATACACAGAGATCGCAATCAAATTCTGCTTACCATCGACCTTAGTTATCTTCAAATGTGACAGGACATGTCTGATTGAGCCTGTCACATAAGCCAGAATTTGTAGATTCCAGGCGAATGATTAGATTAGTGACGTACGGAAGAAGGGCGATATAAGGACTACCTGTAACTGAACACGTACGCGTAGATATATGGAAGTAGAAGAAGCGAGAGAGGTGTGCTTGCACTAAATCCGTGATGTCTTACCCCATTGGGTTACGGGCACATATTTATTTATTTATGCCATATTCAAAAACAAACATTTGTAATTTTTTAAAACCATTTTACAAATATGTTGCCTTGTTTGGTATTCTGCAAATCTAGACCGATATGAAAATTCGTCATACAATGTACTCACACCTCTGCTTATTGTTTTTAGGATATAGTTTTTTCAAAGTTATTGTATTTAAGAGTAGCTGCTTCGCTGGGCTTTTTTCTAATTATAAAACTATTAATAACATAAATTATCGAAAAGTACAACTAATACTAACATATTATCGAACAAATACATTTGAGACCCTCGTACACTTTACACCCTGACAATCACCCACAAGCAACCACCATAGTTACGCCCAGGGGATGTAGAGGCTGCAACCACCCAGAATCACAATTGCTCTGTGTCGTGTAGCTTTGGCAAAAAATATATAATTTATGTATATATATATATATATATTGTTTGTTCAGTTGCGAATGCCACGGCCACGGCGACACATGCGACCCGGTAACGGGCGAGAAGTGCAACTGCGGCAACAACACGGAGAGCGACCCCTCGTGCCAGGCCAGCAAGAACACGGCGCAGGAGTGCTGGCGCCAGCAGTGCGTCAAGTGTCGCGACCTCTACATGGGTAACCCGCGCAACGGACACCAGTGCTACAAGACCATCAACATCGAGAACAAGTTCTGCTTCGACGGAAAGTCTATCGGTCAGTACTTACTTGACGCAACCCCGGTTGATATGTTCCAAGACGGCTTTTTTATTGACAATATCAGATCATCATAACCTACAACAACATACGAAGAGGTGGGAGATTTACAGTCATTTGTTTTTTTGGTTGCAGATGAATGCAAAATAAAACCACGTCCTCTTTACCCCGGCCAAACTGTCTTCGTAGCCGTCAATCCGAGATATATGAATGTAGATATACGAGTGATAGTTGACGTCACGCAAGGCGCCGTCGATTTATATTTGAGTCCGAACGACAGCTCCTTCGTAGTATCCGTGAATTCGACAACGGGAGCTCATGCGGTCGAGTTAGATCCGACTTATTTCAAGCACGAGCAGTTCCGGAAGATAAAGTCCCTGGACGATTCGACGCCGGATGGACAACAATTCACTTGGTACTATGATAAAACAGAGATTGCGCTCGCAGACTACATTGCGACAGATCTCGCTACGTACGTCACGGTCGATAAGAGGAACGTTCTGCTACGCATACGAAACCTGCGCAACCGACTTGTGCTAACTCTACCGGAGAAAGTGCACGATCTCTCTCATACCAAGTTCTACATAATAATACACGCGCGCCACGTGGAAGACGGCGCTGCCAGCTTCGGCATAACATTCTTCCGTCAGGATCAGCTTCACATCGACCTGTTCGTTTTCTTCTCGGTGTTTTTCTCATGCTTTTTCCTCTTCTTGGCCGCATGCGTTGTCGCTTGGAAGGCGAAACAAGCTGCGGATGTACGAAGAGCTAGGAGACGACATGTGGTGGAGGTCTGTATTTTTCTGTTATTTATATTAAGAGGACCAATATTCATTCCGAAATAGTACGCTTAGCTAAACACTATTTATAATGATTTAACATGATAGCCATTACGTGCAGTACTCATTTCTTAGGCGGTTATTAAACTCTATTTCTGTACAAAATTTCACGGACTTTACTTTCAAGATGATTGATATAGAAGAATTACTTTATGTCCACGTCATGCACACAACGTCTTACATCCTCGCACGCGCCCTTGTTTCTGCAGCGAGCGACGAAGCTATTTTCGTTAGCCTAGCTAGATTCTATCAAAATTTAAATTTGACAGTGGTAGAGCCCGCAACATCTGTTGCACGAATGGAGCGGCTCGATCGGTGAAATACCACGACCTAACAAAAAAACAGGCGTGAAGTAAAAGTACTCTGTGTTTCATTTGATGAGTGAGGTCCCGGAGGCCTAATTTCAGTCCTCTTTCCATTCCCACCCTTCCTCATAAAAATAAAAAATGGAACGCATTCGGTTGACACACACTTGCCGCATCTGCATAAATAAAGCTTCAAGACTTTTTATTCATTAGAATAATGTTTATGAAGTGGTATGGTGACATTTTATTTATATGTTTGTTGTAAGATGCTGCACATGGCGAAACGTCCGTTCGCGGTGGTGCGGGTGGTGCTGAGCGGCATCGCGGCGGGAGGCGCGCGGCGGCGGCGCGGTCTCGACCTGCGCCCCGTAGCCATCGAGCCCACCAGCGACGCCCGCGCCGCAGTCACCACCGTGCTCGTCAGGTAACACCACAATTTACATCCTCCATGATTGTGGGCTGTATACATTTCTTATTACGTTTTACACTTTCACTTTTTGACTTTCTGTAGGCAACTTAAGACAGATGCTTTCTGTCAACAATGTTCCAATTAAAGCCACTGCATTTCTCTTGTAGCTTGCTTCATGAGTAATGAAACAAGTTGTATTAAACAATAAGCTATACTGTGTGTTTTTACTATTGTAATACATTTGGCACGTAAAATAAAATAAAAGTGAATATGGCAAATAAATTATAGTCACTGATTGTTTCAGAGACTAAAGGGGATCAATGTTCTACTAGATTCTATTCTAATTTCTTTATTTCAAAGCAGACTTAATGATTGCTGTCTAACGATATTTAAATCAATACTAGGTTGCCGGGAGGGGCCCGGGCGCCGGTGCGGATGGCGCTGGCTTCGGCGCTGGTGCTGGTGTCGCGCGCGCCGGCGACGCGGGCACGTGCGCGCCGTCCGCTCTCCTAGGCGCTCGTCCTCTCAGCGTTCTATCAGGCCAAATTATTCTCGCTCAATTTTCATAGAATGCCGCATTGTTTTCATATCAACATCTACGGTAGAAACTAGTAACAATGTGTAAATACTACGAACTGAAAGGATAGATCATCCATAAAATCATCTATTTATACAATGGAACTTAATCTAAAAATCGTGAAAAAAAATTATAGCTGTTTTAAATCTTTATTGATCCACCTCAACTTCTGCCACAGTTTTGCCGCGACACAAAAAGTAATGATAAATTTAACGGCCTGTTTATTTTATTTTTTACTGTATTTTAATAATGGTATTTTCATTATCACTTGCTATATATAATTGAAAGGCAGCTAAATCTTTCTCGTTGAGTGTCATGCTTTACCTATTTTCAGCTTATTCTATATGACTAATTATTACTTGTATTATATGTTTTCGCACAAATGGTATTAACTCTAAGATCTTTGGAATGACTTGTTGGTGCAATAATTTTAAGATAGCTAATACGTATAAATTTGACTAATAAGTTTCTACAGCTATATATACATATTGTTTTTAAATAAACGTCTATATTCTATATTGTCCGTTCCATAAAACAAAATATATCGTAGATAATGTTATTTATATTGTAGGCCAAAGCAAGTTTATTTCGAAAAAAATTGTTCCTTTGCGATTTGTGTTGACTCGTGGTTCTTTGAGAATCTGCATCGTGCAGTTGTCAACTGGCATTTCGTTTCGCAAATATAAAGCCAAAGGAATCGAAATTGAGTTTAACAGAATGTTATGCGGGTTGTGAATAGCCAATAGTCGCTGAAGCTGTTGTGTTATTTATTCCGAAATTTTATTAAATAATGTTGAAATAATAATTATATTACGGCTTGTTATTCATACGAATTTTTATTTACGCGAAGCTAATTATGTCTGTATATTTGCGGAGATGCAATATACAACAATTGTTAGTTTATCAAAGAATCTCTTTAAATGACTGTAGATTTATTTTATTTTTAATTATATGTATATGAACGTTCATAATTTTTTTTCTGTTTTAGTAAAGAGGTTTAATATGGGCAGTGTCTAATGCTTGGAAAAAGTAAATTTCCTGCAGAAAGTATATAAAAAAATATGTTTGTCAGTACATTTGAAGTAAATTTTTGTTCACCAGTGAGTAAGCTTATCGCCATGTTGTATTTGTCGTTTATTAAAAATATCGATCTGACATCGTAGTTTTGTAAGCTATTCTCTTCCTGGCAACTTATAAATTCTTTATTCTATGCATATATTCTTCTGAGGTATTTTTATTATATATTGGTTGTTTTTGTTAAAATAGCTTTTAGTTAAGTTACATTTAAAAATAAGTAAATCATGATAATTTACTATATTAATTTTATTAACAAAAGAGCACACCTATTGGAATAGGCCTTTTCTAGTGATTTTAGTAAAAAAATACTGAAATATAGTGAATGTTCAGAAAATAAATATAAAATTAATTTGTTTGTAGTTTGTGTGACAACAACAGTATTTGTAACGACTGCATATGTACTACAACTCCACTAGACTACTACTACACGAGACTCGGGTGGATTGCGACGCTCCCGCCGCCCAGTCACGTTCAAACTCCAAACATGACGGATCTAAGAATTTCTGACACTATGGTTAAACTGAGCGCCAACGCAAAAATATATGAATTGATAAAATATTCTTCAAATCAACGAGACTTTTAATTTATCCATAATTAATTTAGCAAAATGTTTAGAGGCTGTTATATGGTGATTATATTGTACTTCTCTATGAGACCGGCAAGTTAGTTTTGGTATTATATTTTTGGTTGTCTGCGTCACACAAACGAATTCATATAACCATTGGTAATTGCTCAACAGAAATCAACAGTATTGTGTAGTGGTCCCGACAATGTATGTTGCATGCATTTGTGTACATGGGTTTATTTAAGTGAAGTAAAGTAGGTTTTAAGTTTTAACAGTTTGTTATTAGTGAAAGAGTACTGATGTAGATAACAACTACTATGTGATCAAATATCTAACATTACATGAAAGGTAAAGTCTATGTGACATTCCATTTGTGTATATCTTTGTACATATAAGCATATAATATGTAGGTCAAGGCATTGGAAAACTTTAAGGATGTTATACTAAGGGAAAACAATTGCTCATTATTTCTTTTGAAAGCCCTCGATTATAAATTTAGAAATGCATTTATTCATTGCCTCTTTAGAAAATCATCAATAATATTTTAATCTTTTAGCTAGTTGAATTGGAAAATGTATATTTTGTGGTTGTTGTTCCTGTCCACCTGGCGTCGGAAGCCGGTTATGTCAAAATTAATTTAATTAGTCTGATTTGTTGATCTTTATAACATTTTGCGTATCAAACACATTAACTAAGAAATTGTCCAACAGTGTGTCTTATTAAGGAAACGTTTTGGCAAAATATGCCCAATTTGTGTATAATTATTTGTATTGAATTGACATACATTTATATGTGTATAAATACAAATGAACTGACCAGAACAAAATTTGTAAGTGTGGATAGATACACAATTCTTATTATGCATAATATTTGCTCAAAGGAGATCAGACTAGAGCTTTTTTCAATCCTGATAAGTGTTTTATTTATGTTGCGTTATATGATATTAGTTTGGCTATAACAAAAATTGATAATTATTAAATAAAACAACATACTTTGAAAATGCATATTCGAAATTTGTTCGTTTTTCAACTTCAATTTAAATCAGGAAGAATTGTTAATATATTTTATACATTATTAGATTTTACGATATAAAATATAGCATAATAAACATTGTTTTTTAAAAAAATAATAATCATTAATATTAATTTAAAAAGTTAACAAAGAACTGATATCTATCCATTCTCACTATGCAGCATAAAAATCCTTTCATGTACCTTTTGCGAATTCCGTTGTGTCATAAATAAAATTGATTTCACTGACTTAGAAATACCCATTTGTTAATGCATAATATTCTAGGCTTCGAAAAATCCGTTAATAGTTGTTGTAAACAATTTAAATGCTTATTTCCACGAATAGAACTTGTTTAGTTACAGCATGAAGTAAATTAGAATGATGGGTGTTTCTATATAAGTGGGGTTCTGGTAAATAACTGATGTTAGTAGCAAAATAATTAGAATGTAACAATATTTATAGTAGTTACAATTATATGTGAGATATACAATGTAGTAAGGTGAACATTCTCAATGTGACTCCATGACAAAAATTGTGTTTGGTCATGACAGTCAGTTAATGGGATCTAAGACAGTATTATGTCTATGTAAGCAATATGTATTCCTTGGTTACTTTAACTGTAAATGTTTATTAATAAAATATACTGTTGATTGTAAAATCAAGTTTTATTTATATATGCTATTGATGAACTTATTACGAAAAAAGGTTGTTAAAGCACTTAATCTGGATTTAATTCCAGGATGTGAATGTTATTGGTCTTTTTGTGTCAAAAGATGTGTTTTGATTTTCTGTAACAATTCCTTCTTTACTGTGTCTGGAACCAGGGCTCTTGCGCGTGGGGTTACTCTTGATACAAGCGTGTCAAAATTCACATTGCCTCCTTCATTTTCTTTAACCACTTCACGGCACAACATTCGTACTTGATCTCGCCACCCACATTCTATCAATCTTCGCATCAGTAAATCTTTGAATCTGTTTATCAAAAACATAGTAATATCTATATTTAAACCCATATAGGTGTGTTTATTATATATTATTTAATTGATTACATCACTTGTAAATAAAAACACAGATGGAAGTAAAACAATGAAAGAGATAAGACTTAAAATTCTCTCTATGGTTTATTAAACACCTTATCAATTACTTATAATGCTTATAAATGTCATAATGATTTTTCGACAGTGCATCCTGATTCCTTAGAGAACATCATCTCCCTGCTCTTTTTCCACTTGATGCAGAGGGTCGGCACAACAGGTTTTGTCTTCCACATTGTTATGTCACCCAACATTTCAGTTGTCACTCCCTTAGTACCTTTCACACAATCTGTCCACCTTTTCTCAGGCCTCCCCCTACTGATGGCAGTAATAAGGATATGGATCCTTAGTTATTTGTATCTAAAACTCTCCTTGTCAAATGCCATTCTTCCCTTTTGCTCCTTAATAAAATGTGCACAGCACTCAATATGAAAGACCTTCTAATATTAGTCAATGAGCAGATACAAGGTTCAATAATAAAAGTGCAGTTTTTAATTAGGGCTTACATCTTAGTGCTTTTACTTTAAAAAATACTAAAATGTTACTAATATTACACATGAATTCAGGAATGGACACAACCTGGACAGCTTTGGAAACCTAGTACGTGTTTTGTAAAGTGACTGATAAAAATCATTATATTATTCACCAGCAAATGCAAATCTAAATACCTAGACACTAAGTTACTTTCAAAAGCAAATTATACGAAATTTATTATAGGAATGGAAATTTAACATCGGATTGCTATAATTAAAACGACCACTGAGAATGATTGGCAATCACATTGTAATTAGTTTTATTTTCACATCTTTTTACCAAAACGCGTAGATCTCTTCCAATAGCTTTCAAATAAAAAACATCGAGTTCATAAAAAAATTTATTTTAAATTAATTTAAGAGTTTACTTTTAAAAGTACATAATAATTATGAGGGCAATAAGAAGAGTGATTATAGAAAGTTTCTATTACTGGTGTATAGTTAATAAATTAAACAGTTGTAGTTGAGTAAATACAAATTTCATTACCTTTCACGATCGCCACTAAGAATTAAACGCTGGTGCGCTATAGTATTATTTACAGTCATATTTTAACTGAATTCCTGCTATTTTTAATAAATGTTTTGTCAATAAATACAAAATTATCGACTTATTTGGTCTAACTTGAGCATGAGACGTGACAGAATGACAGTTTCTTCGCAAATGATCACAGATGACAGTTATTGTCACTATCACTATAGTTTTTGGTTATGTGCAAGATATTTGTGAGCGAAATATACCCGAATCCGATACAAATTACTTAAAATAACGGCAAGCTATAGTGACAAAATCTCGAGATTATCGAGGTTACTTCATCGGTACGGAAATCAATAAAATGTGTTTTCAATTTGCAAAATTAAAAAAAACTCTTATTTATTTTGAAAGACGTTTTCATACGAAGATTAATGTCATTCCTTTTATTTGCGAGTTGACTCTAAATTTTAACATTGCCGTATTGGAATGTTGGCGTATAGGAATATTGGAATATAGTCACATTGGAATATTGGAATGTTGTCGTATGTCATATTGAAACATTGACATATTATAAACATGAAACACATAACTTTTGTGTTTGTGCACCAAAATGGATTACATTTTGAATTTCAAATAACTGTTTCAACTTTCCCATTCTTGTGCCTATTCAAAATAATTATAAAGCGATGGTGGCAACGGCACTTAGTTAACTAATAAGTTCTTCGCACTTCACTCCACTTACAATTGCTACTTGCTACATTCATATTAAGCCTACTTCCTACGCTAGCGTAAATTTGGTAGGTTTTTGAGTTATAATTTGTTATTTACCGCTGGACAGCTTTTTAATTTTTAGCCCATACAAGATATGCTCCTTACCCACCCTCCATAATTAATAGCATATGCTAGCGCCATTTTGAATTGTTTTTTACTGTTTACAATTGGAAACTTGTTTCACCCCTATTTATGAGTCTGTTCTATTTATCTTTATAATCCTCAATAACCCAGTTAGTACAAGAAAATATATATATAAATAGTTAATTTAAAAAATCAATAATCCTGACTGACCCCTATACTGCACTGCGGGAAATAATACGGATCGAATGACGCTGCTTTGCAAAAGCGGTAAAGCTGATTGATTACGCTACAGGAGGTCATAATGAAACCGATATAATTGTCACCGCCCTCAGGTTTCTATCAATCAGCACTCAAAGTTCGTTTTGTAGACAAGACATTCATGTTAATTGGATAAATATGAGCCTGCCTTATGTCTCCTCTTTGTAAAGTGCCTAGTGTTATCGATATTTAAGTTATTAGTTAAAGAAACTATATTGAAATTAAAATTAACTTTATATTAAACTAATTTCATACTTTACAATTGAAAATAAACACTTATTACTAAATGTTACTATTATAATAATTTTAACAAAAACAACGCTTAATTTTCCCTTCGTCTATGAAGCCCGCCAAAAATCCTTTGTTCTATCGTTTTTTTTAATTAATTAGGCCGCTCCTCATTGCCAGCTGCCAGTTACAATACTGTAAAAC
Source organism: Papilio elwesi (assembly GCA_029849275.1). Lineage (NCBI taxonomy): Eukaryota > Metazoa > Arthropoda > Insecta > Lepidoptera > Papilionidae > Papilio > Papilio elwesi. The sequence continues at coordinate 7,668,840 of CM056687.1, read as the reverse complement.
AGTGTTGACAGCGTTATAAAAGGATGTTTCCATCATGTTGCTACCACTAGGAAAGAAACGGCACATTCTCAAACATTCGTTGAACTCAGAATGTGCGCTTAGAATTTATCTATCCCAATTATAAAGTGTCTGCTTTGACAATCCGTCGGTGACATACATATACATAAAAAGCATAAAACATACAGCTACTTAGCTGTTTAGTTCAAATATTTCGGTGATTAATAACTTTATTATAATAAGTGAATGTATGTTTCATGCTTTTTATGTGTTATATATTTGTCATTGACGGATTGTCAGAACAGACATTTTATAGCTGTCGTTACCATCGTTTTAATTATTATTTTTGATGTGTTTTTGTAAAACGAATCTTCAACCTCCAGTTATCTTACTTTGTAGAGATTATAATAACCATATGAATACGGTCTAAATAGAGAGAGAGGTTTAAGTAAATTGTAGATACTTTATTGAACGGAACGGAATTGAATATTATATTTTATGGTTATTACAGGCAATAGTAAATAAGGGAAAACAAAGGCAAAAGAAAAAATAAGGACTGCCGACAAAAATGAAAACTAAAGAGAGGTGGGAAGGCGCGACAATAGTTCAAAACTAAATAATTAATGAACAAAAATAAACCTTTGTATCTTAACCTTAACATTTAAAATTGAATACAAGAATATTAAATCAAAAATGTTCGCCGAAACTGTTCCAAATTCACGCATATTAAGCATCTTGTTCACGCGAACCTATAAAATTTCTCCATATAGATACGCCGTATATAAAGCGGATTGCTCCAGATATTCTTCTGAGGAAGACAATTGAAGCAGCTTGCTCCCGTGATGTGTATGACGTATAATATAAAAAATACAAAATGTAGGTAAGCCGATGACAAAAACGAGTAATTAAATAAAAGAGCAATGTAGTATCTACAACTATCTGCCATTCGCTAAACAATATATCTGACGTTTATCTAATGATTAGATTCTAATCCAAGGCCCAATGCCATTCAAACTAACATGGGAACACCTTGCGAATGTCACCTTTTTAACAAAAGAAGCAATCGGTTTACAATTTCGAACTTCTTAGGTATAAAACCTAAAAAAATACAAGTTAATTGAGAACCTCCTCTGAGGACTTCTATGAACTCGGTTAAAAAGAGTGCCAAGAATGTAAAAGCTTAAGTTATTGTTATTCCATTATTTAATTAAATCATATAGAAGAAAAGAACAGTTAGGTTAACTTAAATGACATTGTATGGCTTCATCGTAATTTGAGCCTTTTATTTAATTAAATATCTACGTCTATTGTTACGTACGCAGTCTGCTTTCAGTGTTAGTAGGTGAAGTACTATGATTCCTTTTTAATTTTGTTATAATAGTATATATTAAAATGTGTTCAATGACAGTCAACACCTTTTTTATTGTTATTTTTGTATTACAGTGTATCGTGGTGGATGTGAGTTACGATATATTGCGCTTACATTAAAATGTCAATTTGTCAATATATAAAGTGAATGTTATTTCAATTGCAATAAATATATAATATGATAAAGATATTTTTCACGATAGTTGATGAATGTTCTAGGCGCGACAATTCAGAGTAACAGATCAGGTTTATTTGGACGTAGAAAGGGACGACAAAACAATTGGAAGGATCGTTGTCGGATTATTTGGAGATTTAGCACCTCGTGCAGTAAAAAACTTTAAAGTGCTCGCCACAAAGGGTATCAAAGGAAAGTCTTATAAGGGTACTCGGTTCAACAGAATAATTAAAAGATTTATGATACAAGGTATTTTTAAACTATCGTAAACCTTTTAACGGTCTTAAGAAACAACTTGATTACAAAATATGTTTAACTTTAGGAGGAGATGTTGTCAGTGACGATGGTTCTGGAGCCATTAGCATTTACGGTGAGACGTTCGATGACGAGAACTTAGACACACAACATACTGTAGCTGGATTTGTGTCCATGGCCAATAGAGGTAAGACACCAATTTACGACATTACATTTAATTTTATGATTACGGTGACGGTATTATAGTTAGAAATTTATCATTTTCAATGCTTCAAGAGAAAATCATGAGCTTCCCATAATATATACATCCAAATGTGCACGTGGCCTTAAATAACAAAGAACTCTTTAGACTTAAAATGTAAAAGTTATAGGTAAATACGACAACATGAATTAACTGTTAGCGTATAATAAAATAACAGATAACTTAAGTTTTTGTAAGCGTTCTTTTTTCCTTTTCTCGTCTTCGAACCGCCCAATGATAACTGATCACCACACTTCTATATGTATGTATCGGTCGAAGTCCATCGTGTTCGTGTTTCACGGATTGGGTTTCACTGTAATTAGTTTTCTCTCGCTCGCTAGGTTCCTCGCTTGAAACTAGCATGCTGTTGCGGCTTACCCTCTTACAGTTTATAAAGTATGGAGGGTGTTCTATCGATTAAAGGTTAGAACCTTGAATCGTCTTGAGTATGTTCTCGCGGTCATCGCGTTTCACTTGTTATATAAGCGCTTCGCTAAAGACATTCTTATCTTATGTACTTAACATCTTACAAACTATAAAGATACACAGACGGACACATAAGCTGCATCAATGAAAAAGTGACTTTTAAATTAATATTTTTACCAGATGTTTTATACCAATATAAGTTAATAAGTATAAGCCGGCGGGTTAGTTACATATTGAAAACGACTCTTTAACTTACTTTGGAGTAAAACTTAAACTAAGGAAAATTAATGTCAATTCCAATAAATAAAAAAATATAACGGCCGTAACCCAGAGGGGTAGGCAGAAATAATGGATTTCCATTTGGCGCGATCCTGGCACACCTCTCCTATTTTTTCGAAATCCATACATCTACGCATACAAGCTCGTCGGTTATTGGAACTCCTTATATCGCCCTTGTTTAGTAAGTTACTAATCCGATCCACATAAGTTCTCCTCGGTCGTCGCCTACCCACGCTGCCACTCACTGTTGCAACATAAATTTGTTTCGTCCTTCCCTTCATTCATCCTTTCAACATGCCCAAACCCTGAAGCATACCTTTCTCAATTTTAGTCAATTGTAATAAGACATAGTAAAAGCATTTCGTCAAATACCGATCAAAAATCCCATTATCGTTACCGAAGATACTGAATCAGCATAAGTAGAAACATAAATATGAAATAATCTCACATTATTTATTTTTAGGAAAGAATAGTAATGGATGTCAGTTTATAATTACGTTAACCGGAACACCATGGCTGGATGGACTACACACTGTTATTGGAAAGGTATTTTATTCATTGTTTATCCGGTAATCATTTAAGACTTGCTGGCTACTTGCGATGAAAACAATTTTATGCTGCGATGCAACATGAATATGCTGCATTGCAACACTTGCCGATGGACGGATGCCTTGATCATATATCTTTATAAAATTTTAAATAATTATTTGGACTCCCCTTAGTGTTTAGTTGTCATAATTTTTTTAGACGTACTGTTGATGTATATAATAAAATATTTGTAGATATTGATATTTTTGGTAATAATGAAACACTTAAAAATAAAATTCAAAGCAAAATTACAAATTATCTTTAATAAATAATAGTTAGCGTCGATTTAATTTAATTTGAACCTTTTTTATTGTTTTTGGCTCATTTGTGTATTTTAACAAATGAATGCAACTCCAAGTCTACATGTAATAATGTTATGTAAAATATGAATATATTTTTTTACTATTCTGTATCAAACTTTTTGTTTCCTAAATGAATTAAAAAAAAATAATATGTTTAGTTACTCTCCCTTCATTCATCATTTCAACATGGCCGAACCACCGAATCATACCTTTCTCAATTCTAGTCACAGCATCCACATTTAAACCACACTTTTCCTTTATAACACTATTTTTAATCCTATTATTCAATGTCACGCCTAACATACTTTGTAAGGATCTCATCTTAACGAACATTAATTCTGCTATCATGCTTTTCCTGCCAAACCCAGCTCTAACTTCCATAAGTGGGGACACTAGTCTACTAGCTTCCAATGAAAAAAGAACCTTTACAAATTATACTCGTCATTTTGTATGGGTGTGACAAGGAGAGTGTCATTAGTGCTTAAAAATGTAAAATGCATGAAGTTTTCACTCCCGCCATTTCTCTTTACGCTTTCTTTGTGCTTTTGTAATTTTTCCGACAACCTAATGTTTAAGTGTTTCATTACTTGTTTATACGACGACTAACGCATCTTTATTTTGGACATCGAGTTTTGCATATGCATGCATCCTTTGCTTGCTAATTTGAGATTTGTATTTTAATTTTCTCCGGAGCACCCTGTTTCCTTTTAATGGGAGTGGTATTAAAGTGACATAAACATAAAAAAATATGAAATAATCAGGTTAGCTTTGAAACATATAACTTTATTTAAAAAAACCGACCCACTCTCTACGTCTACTTCTACCTTAGGTATGTTACGTTTTGATGCGGTTATGTTACACTATGGTAAGGTAAAGTTATGTTACGTTTTGTTTCAATTTGGTTATGGTGCGTTTTGGTTAAGTTAGGTTATGGTTTTGGTTTGGCTCCACAACGGGCCATTAGAGAAGCAAAAACTCGATTGCGGGAGGAGTTTCTGGAGACTCTTAACCGAGAACCCTGGGGACGCCCATGTAAAACGGTGGGGGGACAGGTCCGGCCTTGGTGCCTCCATCCAACCTAATGACCTAGAAAATGTACTGAATACCTTATTTCCTGACCAAGCCGAAAATTTTCCACCGCGGATGGAGTCTTCATATGATGGGCAACGAGGAGTAGATACAGAGGTGCCACAGGTTCCTGAGGCGGAGATCGCCCCGGCAATTTCCACTCTCTGAACCAAGAGAGCCATGCGTAGAAGATACAGCCCAGCACACACTCGTTAGTAGTGTTCAATTCCACTCACAGAATTGCTAGTAGTGATAGGTCATGGAACGCCGGCATTACCTTCTGCGAAAAAGTCATGACGCGGAAGGAGATGTGGTGCGCATGGTGCTTCTGTGCGCGCATAGTGAAGGAATGGGAGTTTCGGCTGAGAGGACACTCACAAAGAGTTGACGCGATCAGGACCACGGGCAAGAGGAAAACCGTGGGGTTTTGGTCGGTGCAAGTCCGATATAACCACCCTGCTACCCTGCGGGGTGCGTATGCGCAGGCTCTTCCCCACGAGAAAAAAAATGGTTTTTTAATTAACTTAAATATAAAGGTTTAAAATGACCTACTTTATACCTTCAATACACAGTAAAATTAAATATATTCGATTCACAATAACAGGAATTTGTGTATTCGTTTTATTTATTTTTGTTTGTTAAAGGTCGTCGAAGGTCAGAATTTAGTGCACGTAGTGGAGCACACTCCGACCGACGGCGACGACCGCCCCACACAGCACGTCTACATCGCCGACAGCGGCCTCGTGCCGACGCCGCAACCGTTTTATATATCCGATGATCCTTATGAGTAAGTAAATTATATATTATTTCTACCGTCTAGAGCCCACAACAACATTAAATTAAAGTTTCTGGTTATAATGTCCAAATAAAATTTCTATACTGAACGCATACAATGACGATTTATGTAACTTATAAGGAGAATGTTAAGAGTAAACATACCCTACGACAACAAGTAGAATTTAGTCCTGAGTGTGGAGGGGCAGGCCTCAGAAGAAATGGAAGGATTGCGTGAAAGGTGACATCATTAAGAAAGAAGTGGCGATTGAAATTACGGATGATCGACTTTACAGACGAAAAACGGTTATACCGATCGCTTATAAAGTGGGAACAGGGCAGGTACAAAAACCATTTTTTAATTGTTGTTTGTATGTCTGTTCTTGCTAATCTCTCTTTGTATTTTGATAGAACTTTTACTGGTAAATGTTATAAGAAAAAACTAAGACTAATTTAATTTGAACCAAAGTTCAAAAGTAAATAACCCACGGAATCTATACATATAATAAAACTGTAACTGATCGCTGTCTGACCATGGAAGATGTTTAAGAAAAACTATTATTGGGGGCCTTCATATACGCAATAAAACACAAAACAACGATTATTAGAATTTTTGTCTGTTTATCTGTTTGTCTGTGCGTTTGTTACCGCTAATCTCAGAAACGGATTAACCAATTTGGGTGCGGTTTTCACTAATGTGTTGTGGCTTCACTTAACATTTAGTGTTTGTTTCATCTCAATCACTTATAAATAAAAAGTTATATCAATTTACCATATTAAACATTTGCTCGATAAAAATGATATAAAATAACTGTTCAGTTGAATAGGTTGAACTTTTAGTTATATATGTTATTAGTTATATTGCGATCTTTAAAATGATGATTATTTAAAAGTTTATCACGGGGTCCCATCCCATAGTAAAAAAAAAATAATTATTCATTGTATTAGTTTATTTGTCAAGACTAGATGGCGTTGTGAGTAGCTGTTTACAAATTAAGAAACGAAATGCGGCAATATACAATTAGAAAACCAAAATATAATAAAAGTAACTAACTTTAGTATTACTTTTAATATCAAATAATAGATAACAACACATTAAAATCAAAATTTGATATTTTTAGCGGAAAAAATGCGAACCAGTACGATAATCAATTCTCCGTTACTTTGAAATTGTCAAACGTTGGAAATTAGATGGCGCTTATAAATCAACAACAATTTTTTCAATTCTATTGGCCTAATAGAAAAGTGTAGACTTTTATAAATATTTTAACATTACAGTTTCAAAACAAAATCTATACAAATAATAAAATGTAACTGATTGCTGTCTGTACATGGAAGATATTCGAGAATAACTATTATTGGGGGCCTTTATAAACGCAATAAAACCTAAAACAATGATTTTTTATTATATATTATTATCTATATAATACTATATAACTATTTATTATTATCTTTAAGATTATGATGTTTGAAAGTTTACATTAAGTTCAAAACAGAACGCTTTCGGTGATTTTGCAAGCTTCAGCTAGATGCACTGTGCATTGAGATTTTCATAGCACACGTACGTCTTTCGACGCACGGCGCTCCCTGGTAACGCGGTATTCACACGTATGTAGCCAATTTTAGAAATTATGTATGTATTCTTTCGTAAAATGTTTTGTTAGGTTAGGTTAGTAGCTTATTATTCCTGAGAAAGGTTGGCGTTAGGCAGGCGGCCGGCCCTAAAACTGTCACAGAACCTACATAGTATGGACTATGGTCACAGTTTAAACAATCATATGTGAATGTTAAGCTTTGCTACGGTCATGTCGATGTCCCCACATGAGCGGGAAAAAGGGCAGGGATGATAAGGTTAGGGTAGTTTTTAAGTAGGTTATAGTAGTAATATTATTTCGTTTAAGAAAAATTGCAGGGCGGGTGAAACCGCGGGGCACAGCTAGTTATGAATAAAACCATGCGTCGCCGTAGACGATATTGCACATAGTTGTAACAACTGAATAAAAATATAGTTTTGCTTAATTTTGCCCGATGAAAACACATTTAACGTTTTTCACCATTGGATGTAACGCGGACGAAGTCGCGGGAACAGCTAGCACTATACAGTATAAGTATAATTTATTATGTAAAATACAATATTATGAAGCATGACCTCACCCCGACTTTACATGCAACGGGAGATTGTTTCGATTCTTCCACATTTAGGTGCCTAAACATAAATGTTTACAATGTGCTTGCTTTACAAATCAGTACATACTGTTTAGCTTAAAGTACATATTCGTTAGTTATTTAGACAGTGAAATAGCATAGCTCTAATTCTGCCTACTCGTAAACCTCGTACAAGTCATAAATCTCAATAGTGCTGTTTAGCAGTAAACATTAGGTGATGTGTAAAGTATTGTCTGTCTGTTCTAAAACAAAATTCGTATTCTTATTACAAACTTTCAACTCCATAATTAATTATATATGTAATTAACTCAATTTTAACGCACGTGGTTTTTGTTTTCAGTTTGTGGTCATGGGTCAAAGCGTCGGTGGTACCACTAAGCATGTCGTTTTCAATTTTGGGATTCTTCCATTGGATGATAAAGAAAATGGAAATCTAACTGTATAATACTAATATTCAATTGTTTTGTGTGAACTTGTACTTGGATTTATATTCCAATACATTTTTATCTTTCAGTAGAAGACGAAGACGAAGACAAACTTCTACGGTTGTTTTACCAAAAAGTTTAAGCGACAAATGCTTATTTCAACAATAGCAATAAATATGTTACTTGTACAGCTGTACTGTGTTTTATTATCAAAGCATTTTTTTATCTACAATAAGCTCAATTTAAAAATGTGAAACCTAAAATTTTGCTAAAAGATTGTCTCATTTCAAACGTACTGCAAAGATATTTACCTTGTGTTATACATACCATTTGCGATAGTCACTTTGAAGTATACGATGTATATCTGGATAGCTCGACAATTTATTAACATACATCGTTCCTTGAATCGGATATTAGTGAAAGTTAAAAATTAAAAACAGAATGGGCTTAGTATTTGTTTATTTTATATTAGAATTAAAAACAAATGTTAAATTAAATACTGTATCATTTCTTATCTTATTAATTTAAATATAATTAGTGTTCTTATTTACAAGAGCGTATTGTACGCCGCTCTTGTCGAGAGGAGAGAATTTTATTAAGAGATTATTTAATTTAATGTTCATTTTAATTTTCTTTTCATTTTCCCCAACAAGAACAATGTCGTGGGCAAACAGCATCCACCAAGGCCACCTCTTGTATGTCGGATGTTAATGCATCGATTACCATGACGAATAGATAAGAGCTTTAATGCCGATCCCTGGTGCAAAGCTACAGCCAATCTGAACTTGTCGGTTACTCCGGCTTCATTTTTCACACAGTTGACGTAACGAGAATATGGTGTCCGTTGTGATCGGACCAGGCATAAACCCAAACTGGTTCTGCGATACCTCACTCTCTTCTGTTATTCGTCTATCTATTATTTTTTCCCATATTTTCGAACTATGTGACGTGAGCTTTATTCCTCGATAGTTGTTGCAGTTTTGTATATCACCTTTATTCTTACAAACGGGCACTAGTGTACTGTTGCACCATTCTGTAAGGATCGCCTCCTTCTGAAACAACTTATCGAAAAATAAAGCAGGCCATAACAATCCATTCTCTTTCAAGATCTTCCATACTTCAGCAGGTATGTTATCTGGTCCCACTGCTCTTCCATTCTTCATTCCTTGCACAGCCATTTTGACTACATCCATACTGATCTCCTTCACCATAGCCACATTAACTGATGTTCTTGGTAGAACACCAATCCAATCATTCTCTTCGTTCATCAATTTTTGAAAATAACTTTTCCAAAGGTCTTTTATTCCTTCTTCATTCGTTAGGATCTTCCCTTGGTCATCTTTTACATACTTTGTGTGTACTATATCTCTTGCATTCCTTAACTTTCTTTTGCCAGTCTGTAGAGATCCTTCTGTCCACGAGGGGATTCCAAGTCTGGTACAGATTTTCATGTACTTCAGCTCTTGCCACCGCGACAGCTCTTTTAGCAATTTTCTTATACTCTAGATAAATTCTCTTTTTACTCTCTGTCATATCTGAATTCATATTTTCAGCATTCATCTATTCTTCAAACGCATTTTTCTTTTTTTTATAGCCTTTTGCACCATTTCATTCCACCGCCATGTTTCTTTGTCTATCATTCCTTTCCCATTCGTTTCCCCCAGCACATTCTGAGTGGTATATCAGTAGGTTATTGTAGTTTCCATACTGTGTTTAGTATAAAATGGTGTGATTCTTTTTAGACCTTGTAATGAGTCATTTAACCTCTTCCGATTGAAATATAAATGAATACACTTAAACAACGATATCACATTTTGTAGTCGATAGGGTAATCAGCTCTAGCTATGTTATATCATCTTGGTCATATTTTCAGCAACAGCTATTTGCATTCAACGCAATTGTATAATGCCTTTATTTTGATTTATTGCACACAAATATTATGGGCTTTAAATATTCCAATCATGCACACTTTTTACTTAACACAAAATAAAGCCTTGAATAAAACTGATAAATGTTGACATTTTGAATTATAAATAAATTACACAGATCGATTTTCACTTAAAAATAAATACAGCATACAAATAGATTATTGTTAAAATCTGTAAATATTAGGTAGCACCGCACTCTGAAAGGAAACGATACCAATATTTTTATAGTTTCTCAAGTACTGTAAGTATCATATTATAGGTAATCATTGCATGCGATTAAAGTACGTACCTATATCACACAACTAAATATTTTTATTTACAAACATAAATAAATTAGCATTATGCGGATAATTCTTTATAATAATTGCATTATTAAGACTTTTACCAATTAGTACACTTATGTACGACCGTAGCACTTCAGGACTGTGCTCCCAGTGTTTATCTGACATTCCTCGACACTTACTTTTTCTTATCTGGGCTCAGTCTGCTGTGAATCTCCAATATAAATTAGAAAACTTAATTTACATTTGAATTGTTTCGTGCAAATTTTCGTACAATCGTTATTCGGAAATTTTATAGAATAATGTTTAAATTGTAATAAATTTTGAATGGTAGCGTTATACAGACAACGCGTAAATACATTTTATTAGTAACATGCCGTGAAGGCAACGGAAAGCTTTAAGATAACAAAACGTCAAACACCTTGACTATTTTAGTAACGGACTGATGTAACATGAGCAACTGTAAATTAAACTACCAATTGCCAGCAGTCTTCGCAGTCTACTGCATAAGGAGCAGAATAGCGAGGAATATCGAGGCGGCAGTTGCTTGCCAGGCGGGCGCACTATTGGGATTAGTTTGGCTGGGGGAGGTGGGGGACTCGGGGGCGTTGGGTGAATCTGGAGCGCGTTGCTGTGACGGCGCACCGCACGCGCGCTCGCAAGACGGCCATGCGCGACACACTGAGCACGCGCTAGACGACACCGCCGAGAAAAACACGCGCGCGCGATGACCTGCGAACACGTATCGGTCTTGATACTAAGTACACAACACTTTAGTTTAAAGTTCTATAACTCTCGATAACGTCCTAGCGAGTTAATGCCCACCCCGAAGTTTCGAGGTCGCAACACCGTTCTCGAGCCTCTCGCACCATGTCATTTCAATAACCAAGAGCGACGACAAGGTAAACTTTTTTTTAAAAAACTTACTCATTTTGGAAAGATAAAATTTCAGCATACTAACTGGAGTCGTAGAGGTCTACGAGGTCCGCCCAGCCTTGACGCTGTCGCGCGGCGGGCAGTGCCCGCGGCGCCGCCAGCGTGGCGCAGCGCTCGGCCCGTGCGGCCCGCAGCCACGCCAGTACGCGCGCGCCACCACGCTGCAGCCGCGCGCCCACTACGTGCCGCGCCGACTGCGCACACAAGCGCTCTGTTATTGTTTAAGCTATACACACATCTAATGCGCAGAGATGTTTCTGAGAGGGACTAATTATGCAATTAGGGGATACAAAAGTAGCAGCACAAACGTCAATCAGCCTAGATTTATGGTATATTCAAATAAAAATAAAGTAAAATAAAAATTATTACTCAAAAAACTTATATAAAAAGAGGGAAACAAAACAACAAAAACATTTTTTGGTTATAAAGAAGAGGCTCAGCTGATGCTGCTTACATTGGAAATGCGCAGATTTCAGGGGTTAGTCAGTGCAATCAAACAAATAAAATACTAATACGCAGTCGAAGCTATAACATCCTTTATTGCAGCAGTTATGAAATCTTAAAATTATCCTCAAATTAATGCCAATAAATAACAATGTCGATATCAAAATAATCAGTTTCGCGTTTTATCAACTGACACCATACCATGAGTACAAAGAGATTTTGCCATCCCCACTCTTCAACTTACTTGAAACGGAATACTAATTGTACGCTAAAATTGTGGGAGTTTGAATAACTAACCGTTAGTTCTGTAATGGTATTGATGTCCGCCAGGTAGCCGGAGGGCAGCTGGACTGTCAGTAAGGTCAAGCCACTTACGGTGTCATTCCCCTGAGCAACGAACCTGAAATCAAACAAACAGCTTTTTATAGGTATCGTCACATATTTAGTTTTAAAGCATACTAAATATGTGACGATACATTATATTTCTGAAAAGTATATCTAAGTTGGGACATATCCTAAACCGTAATTGCAAAACCAAATGGGAAATTACGCTGATTTTTATATTTTGGAAAACAGGCCTTTGGGAAAAAGCATAATTCATATTTAAAACGCCTTACGCAAAATCGTGTTATTTTGAATTTCTCATGAACTAACGTTGAATGTGGTATCTACACTCTTTACAGGCGTGGCGTATAAAATATGGAACCTGAATTTGTACTTATATCAAAGCTAGCAAGGTGTGTTCGCGTGTGGTGTACCCGATACAGATGGAGAGCTGTAGGCGGTGTTCGGTGGAGACTCGGTCGACGCGCGGGTCGAGCGTATAGCGCGGCCAGGCCGCCGTCACGTTGCTGGCGCCGCGCGCCGATATCCCCAATAGTGCCACACCGCGCCCCTCCGTCACGGTGCTGGCCCAGCGAGCTGTTCGCACCTACAACAGATATTGATTGGTGGCTAACTCTATGTATTGGCGAACGTGTTAGTCAATCTTCATAAACATTTATAAATAGGTGTTCATTAAATTTTTATGCTAATTTGCTAACTAGTGACAGTGTATACAAAATGATGAATTAAAACGAAATACTTACGAGTTGCGTTTGAATAATGAGCGCGTTGTCATCGTCGATGTTGAACTGGCGCGGCTCCTCGAAGCCCGTCACATTCACAGAAACTCGTAGCTTCTTGGATGTTTTTATCGCTTCCGAGAACTGCGCCAATGCGTCCAGCTGAAATGAGTTGACAATATGAATACGTACTATAAGATAACACCGAATATATCTATTTCCCCACACGGAAGTAGTTAGGAAGGTACTTGTTATTTTAAAAACTGCAGAATCCTTTTACAGTCAGGAGGCACTAAACTTAAAAGCATGATTACCTACGCTACAAAAATGCTATAAAATAAAAATGGATAGCAATGGTAACTATGGAACAGCAATATGAGGTAGCACGCACCACGTCAGGTTGGACCTCATCGGGGCGCAGGTGGTGCAGGAGGTAGCGCGCGACAGGCAACGCGCGCTCGGTCTGTCGCGCGGCCAGCAGGGCGCGCAGCCCGCACGCCGCCGCTGCCGTCTCCAGGCTGTTACCACGCAGCCACGGGTTGCGCCATTCCGACCCATACAGCTTACGAGACCAGAATAACGTCGAGTCTGTTCAACATACATACATTATATATACACACATGCTGCCCAGAGAAAGCTGCAAACTTATCTGTAATTTTTCTGTTTATTACGAGTATTGATAGTTGGCGGCAGCCAATTGAAATCAGATGAGCCGCTTATACTGTTTGCTGCCTTCTATCACAAAAACTGTTACATATCAGTGACGAGAAGTTGATCTGTGAGAACTTGTGGTGGAAGAAACTTATTGACGAATCTTTGTGTTGTTACCTGTGGAGTTGACATATTTGTCCATCATCTGCAGTGCAACCGCAGCCTGTGGGTGTCGCGCGGCGGCGAGTGCGTTGGCCGCCGCCGCCAGGGCATACGCGTCCAGCTCGGGCGAGAGTTCTCGCGCTACGTACTCCACGCCTTTATTTATGTGCTCCTTGTACAGCACCTCGCTACCCTGCGGATAAATAGGATTTGAGCTCGTGTTATTAAAGGTTGTTTAAATTTTCGAAATCAGATAGCATAGAAATATTCATTTTCTCAACTCATATCATCATTATCGACTTCGACCGAATAATTTACTGTAAGACGTGGCCCTTTCTCGAGGAGCGCTACAAAAATAGTGTCTTCCCGCCTTCATTCAGTCGACCCTCTTAACCTTGACCAGATAGTTGGTCTATCCTGTAAGAGGCCTAACTGTAAGTGGCCACCATTATAGAACTTTTTGACTTCATCTGCCATCAGTTCTAAGCTGAGCTCCAATGCTACTTCAGCAACATACTTTAAAAATTATCATGTACGACTTACGAAAGTTAAATAACTGTTCGTAGTTACAATATATACCTTAGAATCGAGGAGCGCTAGAATTACGTGCGCTGCGAGGGGCAGCGGGCGCTGCGCTTGTGGGTCGTTGCGGGCGCTGGATGGAGTCAGCCAGCTGCCGTCGGAGAGCTGCGCCCGCGCCAGCCAGCGTGCCGCCGCACCACCTGCCGGCGCTGCTGTCACGTGCCGCGCACAGCGGGATACCCACCGTGCTGTTACTGCAGTCATGCTGCAATAAACATATTACTACACATTTTTGTGGTGCTGAAGAACAAGAACTGTATATTGTGTGGCATCAAGTTTATAGTTCTTGTATTCTTGTTTGATAGGAAAGAACTAAGCACGAGACTTTGTAATCCCAACTAGTATTGTAAATGCGACGACGATAGACACGATAATAACATTTTGTACATGAAATGACCATGGCAATCAATAACAGTTTTTTTTTAATTTACGTGTAATTCCTAGTTATTATAAGCTAAATTAATATTTCCAGCCATGAAGATAACAAACAAGTCCGTGCAAAGCGGCGGGCAACAGCTAGTTTTCTAAATAAAGTAACGTAGCGTAAGAAAGAATAGATTATTTGATTTGTTTTGTTACCTAGTTAATTAATAAAGTACGCATTTATTACAGATTATTTATGAAAAGCTAAGGCTTACTACACGTCGCCTTCAGCTTCCGGGTCCAGTTCCTGTGCGAAGGAGCCGTCGGGCCGGCGGTAAGCCAGCAGGCGCTGGTAGCCCGCCGCGGCGTGAGCCCGCGCCTCCTTTGTTATAGACACTTCATCTTGGTTTGTTGTCTGACGATCAAATAATATTGTTAGATTGTGGGTTTTATTATGGAAGAATGTGCCAAACGAGCAAGCGGATCATCCGAAGTTAGGTGAGCGCTACTTATAGACATCCGCAACAAGCATTTGGCTAACCTTAGTGGACAGAGGAGGGCATAGATAGGAAAAGTATATTTTCTTTTCCTCACTAAGCCTCCTCTTCCCATTCCCGTCCTATCCGTATGAGGAATGGGTGGGAAGGGGAAGAACACTGAAATTAGGCCGCCGGCACCTCACTCTTCAGACGAAACGCAGATTACTTCTACTTCACGCCTGTTTTCTGTGAGGTCGTGGTATTACACCGGTCGAGCCGGCCCATTCGTGCAACAGATGATGGTGTTGCGGGCTCTACCACTGTTAGAGGTGTTAGAGAAATACTCGTAGGAATGCTAAAAAATAACGTGCAATGCGAATTTCGTAATTTTCTTAGTCATCTCAAAATTCTGCAAAGACAAAGAATCGTAACGAGATTAGAAGGCAAACGATACTGTAATTTAAATCCATGTGTGCACCACTTAATCCCACATAGCAATTGTTCAACATCGGTATTACCTACATAATATATGGAACTACCTTCAGATAATCGAGCAGTATGCAAGCAGTGGCGAGAGGGCGAACTGCGTGCGCAGGGTCTGCGGCAGCGTGCGGCGGCGCGCGCAGGCCGCGCAGCGCGGGCGCTAGCAGGTCGCCGGCCGCCAGCAGCGCACTGCCGCCTAGCCGGGTGCCCGCCGGTGCCCACACGCTCACGTTGCCGCGCGCCGGCCCACGACGAGCGTCGAGAAGTGTCCACGACCAGATCTCTTCCTCGTAACCGTCCTAAGAGAAATAATGTTATTTAAATTCTGTAGGGTTAAATTTAAAACGAGCCCTTTAGAATGAGACGTCAGAACTGTGTGAAGTTAACACTCTATGCATATGTTGTAAGTCTACGTGTCCACGATGAATAGTGAAAAAGTATTCATAGGTCTGGATTGATTATTTGAAAACGTAAAATTGTGTCTGTATACTGTGCTGATGTGTGTCATGAGAGGCTTCACTTCGAGTGGTATTCACTTATGTATATTAGTAGAAACCCTTTTCGCAATACAAATCACTTTTTTTTACTAGACTAGCCCTCCATAGAAAACATTCACCCCAATTAAAAGTAAAGGACTATAGGTAGGAAGTAGTTGTAGATATGTTTTTATTTACTACATTCTGTTGAAATTGATTATTAATTCGTTAGCCCAAAAGATAACTCCAACGACAGCAATGCGCGATAATCAGGTAATATCGACAATGATTTTTCTACAAAATTTTTGCCGTTTAACTTTTTTGTATTAGTTCCTCGTTTTGTGTAAATTACCAATAGCACGCAAAACTAGCATTTCTATTAATAAAATGTGTGGTTTATATTAAAAAATTCGCTATAATAAAAAGTAAGTATTTTGGCTAGTCTATTAAAATCAGTAGGATCGTTGATTGCAAGTGTTCAGAGGCTAAAAATAACAAGAACTTTTGTTTACTATAATCGTCGGATTGTAATTAACCACCGATTGTACGATATTTACCAATAATGTCTATTCTTTCTGCTTTTATTTCGTTTTTATTGTAATACGTCATCATTTCACAGGTGTTTGACACAATGTGTTTGAATAAATTATGCAACACGCCAATCAAATGTGCCAGAGTTCTGGACAAAAATTCTTACAATTTCGTAAAACCTTGAACGCTCTTTTTGCTTTCTACTTTATCATTCTACTTTGTCTTTTTTACTTGAGTCAACCAGGCACCTGCACGTCGATGGTGCGGAACAGCGAGGCGGAGAGCCCGCTGCCGCTGGCCTCCACGATGACGGGCGCGCTGCCGGCACGCACAGCGCTCACAAGGAACGCCGTGCTGGCCGACGCGCCGCCCGGCACCGCAAGTCGCACGCGACGGAATAACTCGATCTCTGGATTAACATATTATTTTTCATACATTTATTTCCTACCAATTGATATACCACGGACAATGGAAGAGTTACCCTCGATAATGCAGACCAACATAGTGATACGAGGGGATAGCGCTATCAGACTTTGTCAACTTTTATTGAAATAGATAAGAACTCGGGACCGTGACAGAAAAGGTGACAAGCACTATTTTCTCTCACTCACTCTTACGTGTATTGCTATTGTCACCGCCGTTCTTGTGTATTGTGTATATAGGTTGCAAATGCGGTCGTATGGTGTTTCCTACCATAATTGCCATACCTTCTTGAAAAATTAATTTGGCCTTTTATTAACACTTAATCATTGTATAGCCCACTTGTACTTATTAATATTGCAACAAAACATTGGTAACGTAAACAAAGGCGCTTACTTTTCGTCGCGTCAACATTATTTTCCAAAGGCTCAAACTCGAAATACTGGTCTGAGTTGTGGAAGGTGACTTCCACAGTGACATCGGTGGCGAGCGAGTTCTTGAGTATAATGACCGCAGCCAGCATCTCTCCCCGCTGCAGCGTGTCCGGCAGCTCGGCGGAGATTGCCAGTGGCACGCTGGTGGCGAAGTTCTGCGGCGGCGCGAGCCCCAGCCCCAGCGTCGGGTGTACAGAGAACGCGCCGATAGTCCACTTGCCCGGAGTGGCCGGTGACCACGTTTCCGTAGTGCCTTTGCCGTCGTCGCTGTAAACAAACAGCATTTAAAAATGAATAAATAATCTTAACACATGTTGCGTGTAATCCATATGCCTACAAGTGCTACCTTTATATTTATACCTTTATAGTTATACCTTTGTTCATCTGACAGTAAACACAAAAATGACAAAATAACATGTTAAGCAAATGCATTAACAAAATATGTATAGTTTGTGACAATCAGCTTATCTTGATTGTCAAAAATAAAGAATTGTGCGAGTGCATTTTATTTATTGATACCAACTGTTTTATGTAGCCTTTGCTACATTAAACAGTAAAACAGCTTACAAATACAAAACAGTGAAACTATTGCGATTCCAAACAATCAAGGAATTTTTTTACACAAGTAAATGAATACGTTTTCTTTGTAAACACCATGTATAAACATGGGCTTATTGAGTGTTATTTCTGTGTGTAAACTTAAATAATAATTAATGACTCACCCGAGTGTGAGGTTGGAGAACATCCAGGTGGGATGAGGCGTGACGCTGAGGTAGACGCGCGGCGAGGGCGGCGGAGGCAGCCGGCTAAACGCGTACGGCCCGGCCAGCGGCGGCCGCGCGCCCTCCCCCGCCGGTTCGGCTGTCTCTGCTGCGGACAAGGCGTGAACATCGTGAAATATAACTATTTATTTTGTTTCGTCACTACACTGCCTCAAGCTATCACTAGACGAATACACTAATGTTAGTTTTGATATGAAATTGATGTGTGGCTTCAAAGATTGAACGATTGTCCAATGTCAAAAGATGTGTAACGATATAGATGACCGGAGTTTGGAAGATCTTAAGCTAGCATTCGTATCTTAGCGACCGCGACCACTCGCCTGCGCGACCTTTGTCGCCTGTCGCGGGGTGACCACTAGCTTACCGATGTTAGCGACCGCGGCCCGCTATATTCGACACTGTTTTCGCAAGGTTTATGTGTGACGGTTGTGTCCTATTGCAGTACAGTAAGTCGTACAATTTATCCGCAGCTCGAAAAAAAGTTATTCAGCAGCTGCTGCTGAAAATGATGAAGATCGAGTCAATTTTCACATCGCATGAAAAAGAGGGTTCTTCAACAGTCATAAAACGACATTAGAATCTAAAGAAGAAAAATTTAGAAAATATTCTAGGTTCATTCATAGATCGTTTGATTTTGCACTCAATTTATGTAAATCAAAATATCAAACCAAGAACAAATGGCGCATCAAACGCAAGGGTCGCGTGGCAATGCCTCCGGCGTCTTTTTTTTATTTATAATCTCTTTATTTCGGGAACAATGAGATGAAGAAAATAATATCGAAATACTCGTATGTATACAAAAAATATTTCAAATACCCGTTGGATCGTTTTCGACTACGACGCCATCAGTCAATATCACAATGCCAGCATTCTGAAACAAAGATTTTTATGAGCGAATTATTTTTGAAATAATACGCATACACTAATCGAAACGTACATATATTACGTTAAGCGCTTTATTCGCATGTAACTTTTAGTGATGGACACTTTTTACCCATGTCTAATGCCTGCTTTAGTTCCTATTGTAGGTATATGTGTATAGCACGTTAACATATTCTCGCATTCTTAAGCGTCCGTTCTCAAACCTTCGATTGACTAATATATATAATGTAGGCCTTATTTTAGCCGATAATGAAGAAAATAACCTTGAACACATCAGTAGGGTCGCGGCCTCCGAGGTCCAGGCCGAGGCCGGGCAGGTGCTCCTCGTTCTTAAACACTGAGTGCTTGACGCCGCTGAAGCTCTCCACCTCACGCTCGATCTAAAGAACACATACTATTTTACATATAATGTTGGAATAGTTGTTTACCTGACGACCTTATTGAAAATCAGATCGGGAACGTGGTCTTTACCAATCTTATTCTTTCATTAAAATTTCAACAGCGCTCTGACCGTGCCCAGATCCAGTCCGTTGCCGAGCGGGCCAGCAATGCCAGCGGCGTGCGCGAAGGCCGGCGCGCCCAGCAACGCGACGCGCGCGCCGGCACTGCCCGCCGCGCGCACTTCCACCATGCCGTTGGGCCGGTACTGCCCCGACGACGCCGGTGCAGTCGACACCGACACCTGTGTTGTACACACTTATCTCGGTTTAACCACGTTGAAATCATCAACATTACGTGGACATGACGTAAATAATAGAAATAAAAGTAAAGTCACCTCAATCTATATATATATATATATATATATATATATATATATATATATATATATATATATATATATATATATATATATATATATATATATATATATATATATATATATATATATATATATATATATATATATATAGATTGAGGTATTGTATATATATATATATATATAAAATTCTCCTGTCACAGTGTTAGTTGCTATACTCCTCCGGAACGACTTAACCAATTTCAATGAAATTTTGCATATACATACATTCGGGTGGTCTGAGAACAGGTTTTTATCTATCTATCAATCTTCTATCTATCTATAACATTATAAATCTGAAAGGAAGTTCGTTTGTTACGCTTTCACTCGAAAACTACTCAACCGATCCTTATGAAACTTTATACAACATATTCTTGTAGGTAGTAGAAGTAACATAGGATACTTTTTATGAAAAAAAATATATAAAAAGCGAAGTATGTATGTTCCCTATAGGCTCTGAAACGGCTGGACCGATTTCCATGAAATTTACAGGGATTGGCCAGATTGGCACAGCGGGTGTTCCTGTGTTTGGTAGCGATCGGATCAACATAACTAGTGGTACCCGGGCGAAGCGGGGCGGGTCACTAGTATGATTTATATTAATGAATTCCAATTAGAAGGTCATGCATATTATAGTCACTTATCGGGATTTTTTGCCGTTTCAAATCGCAGTAATGCGTACAGCGCAATCTTCGAGATTTTTAGAAATATCTCGACTACTGGATTTTTTAAGTTAATATAATTTATATTTTTTTTATTTAATTGTTTATTTACGTATAGCTTTGCCAAACACACATTTAGATTCAAAATCGTTGCGTTCTCCACGATCATAGTAAAAGTGTAATTTTGGAGTTTGGGATGTCTCGCCTGGTTATGTAGAAGGCTGTCATGCGGTAGGTATAGTCCTGCGGCAAGTAGCGGGTGCGCGGGATCGAGCCGCGGCGCCCAGGCCAGCAGCGCACAGCCCGGCGCCGCGCCGCGCCCTACCGGCACGCGAACGTCTACGCTGCGCCGACCGGGGCTCAGCTGTATCACAATAAAAACATTATATTTACACAGGGCACTTCTGATACTGTTTAAATGTGTACTATACCTACTGTTAAATTGTATGACAATTATGTAATCTTGTCTAGTTTACAGCAGGTACGATACCTCCAGAGTCTCTGCGACCAGAATGTCTCCGCGCGCTAAGAGCACGTAGTTCAGCAGTTCCATAGGCTCGGTGGCGGTGAGGCGCGCGCTCAACTCGTCGCCGCCGCTCAGCAGCTGCACGCTGAGCGCCGGCCCGCTCGGTGAACCACTTTGCACGTTCACCACACGCTCCGTCACGTCCTTGTATTTTATCTAGGAGAATTGATCGCAGTTAGAACTGAAGATGTTCTCTTTGTGCACAGTTTATTGTTTTTATAGGATAGAGCAAATGACAAGCTAGCAGTCCCTAACGTTAAATGACCAAAAATATCCACAACACCTGAGGAACTGCAGATATGTTGTTACTCGTATGAAGGATAAAATAGCTTTGTCATTTAAAAGTTTTACAGTATCTATCGCAGCCAACATAGATTAGCTTAACTAATGGAAACGTTGCAATATCGTTATAGTTAAAATTATTATTTGAAAGATAAATAAGATTTTAAAACTAATGATCCGCAAGTCCTCACCACTAAGTTCATGGTGGAGTTGTTGTGGGCGGCGTCGGGCACGGTGGTGTATGTGGCCAGCCCCTTGCGGAAAGGCACGGTGGACCGGTTGGCCGGCGCGCCGTCATCCCACAGCTGCTCCACCGTTACATCGCCGTCAGTGTCGATGATTTGACCACTCGAGTTCACCACCTCGACCTGAAGTAACACGAAGTTTCTTCCGTTTGTAATATTACGTAATAAATTATTAATAAACGTTCTTGTACTTAAACTTTCCCATTTAATGAAAACGTTTTTAGAAAGAATATTTACTAAAATATTAAATATTTACCTGCACAATGTACGGCAGTTGCGGCTTAAAGTAATCTGGCGCGGTTACTTTCAGCCGATATGGCCTTCTCAAAAGAAGTATTCTCGATGAAACGTTTTGTCGTATCAATGTATCTTTCTCTTCGAGTACTGCTTCCACTACTAGAGGTCTGGCCGCGTCTTCTGCGAGATCGAGGTCTGTTTTGAGATCGTAAGTGACTTCAGCGTGACCGTTGAATTCGACCACCTTTCTTGCGGGCGTTGAAAACACCGGCTGGAGTAGTCCGGAGAAGAATACTGCGTACGCGGATATTGTCAGCTCCCCTTTTACCGGTAAACCGTTGAAATGCCTGACGGGAGTAATAAGCAATACATTATATTAATAGATATTGTAATCGTGCAGATAATTCCCTATTCGAAAACTAGAGACCCTGATTTCTTGATAACGTTCAACTAACTGATCAAATTATAAAAAGCATGCAATTGACCTGGAAGTACTTGTATTTGAATTAAATTAACAGTGGCAGAGTCAAACCAAAAATGGGCCGGCAAGACCGGTGAATTTCCGCGATCTCACAGAGGACAGGCGTAAAGTAGAACTATGCCGTGTTTCGTACGATAACAAAGGTGCAAGAGAGGTTCACATACATTTCTAATAAGGAAATAATGGGGAGGGGATGGATAGGAAAAGAAAATATCCGGTTTTTTCTTCCTTTGTCTATATAAAGTCAGCAACTCATATAATTCTAAAGTAACGGCCCGTCACAAAAAAACTGCAACTCATTACATTATTGTAGATACCCGGTCACTAAATATCAGGTGCACCGCTTGCTCGCTTGCTATGCCACCTCCATCTTTAAAGAAATAGAATATAGAGGAATAGATAGATATATAGATATAGATAGATAGATACCTTATCTAGTAAGTTACCTACTAGTCGCGATTATCAAGCAGGATAAATATTTATGCGATACAAAATACTTTAAATTAAAAGTAAAGATAACATACCATAATAATACTAAATGGAGATATACATATCTCAGAGTTGGATACAATAGCAAAAGACCTGGACGGGTTTTGCAGACACCGGTTTTGGAACAAAATGACATCATTACAGTTATATATTTGTTAACTTAAACAACAAATCAAGTTCCGTGTGTTCGTACATATACAAAAATATAAAATGCCATGTTAAAATCTCATATTTTTTATAATACACTGTCATGTCTTGGTGTCTGGGTTCACTTTTGAATATAAAATTTACATTAGCCTGATTATCAGTATTGTGTACAGGTTTAATCATTTCCACAAAGTAATGTTTATCCTGCAGGCCTAAGGCCACAAGGGGATCCACAGAGTAGAATATCACATTCTCCGCCTTTGCGCTTACTACGCGGCGGCGGTTGAGCCGGGAGAGGTCATGGCTCTTCTATAAAGCCAAGGGCAAAGGAGATCTTTATGCTGCTACATTTCACCGGAAGGCCTTGCTCTCTAAGAATAATAACTACAAAACTCCCCGTTGGAAATGTTTGGAAAAAGTTATTCACCTATCTTGTCATGCTTATTCGTTTGACCTTGCTCCTCATAATAGTTCCTAGTTTAGAATGTTTTAAAATAAATAACTGTAATAAAAGTTTTCTAGCATTCTTGGAATAAATAAAAATTACGTCATATTATGTAATTCAATAAAACCAAACCAACGCGCCGTGAAATATTACTTTGCCTTTGAATTGGACGTTACAAGAACTTCACAAGGTTCAATTTTATCGAAGGAATCTCGTTAATGTAGTGCGGCCAGGCCGAGGGCCGAGCTCGCTAAATCTTTTCCACTCCGGTAGAGACAAACAAATTAGTATCCGGTAAACAAATTAGAGCCAAGGAGGAATGAATGAAAATATAATGTAATAAGGAGATTCTAAAAGACTATATTATTGATTGAAAAATATTTATATCTCATCTATGTATATTGTTTTGTTACCGTTATTTATTTCTGAATCGTAATGCATTTATATCGCGTCGCAATATAATATATGCATGTGAACAGTAAGATTCACAATTGCTATGATGTGCATAAATCTAAACATTTCGTGACCTTATGACGTAGCAAGGTCAAACGTTTTTGTTCTATTTTGTATTGAATGAGAGATATTTGTGAGATATTATTTTGTATAAAAAATAGAAATAATCAATGAACCTAACAAATATTTCAAAATTACAAGAGTAAAATTAAGTCCTAGTCCATAAAAGTATTAAATTAAGACTAGATTACTTCTAGAATCTACAAACTGCTATAGATTGAAATAGCATACTTAGCAGTAACATTGATGTTGAATCTTCCATCACTGAAGAGTATCTCCTTGGGCATGTTCATCTTCATGTCGAATTTTGGCAGCACATAGTCTGCAACCAGGATGCGACGCGAATACTTCTGACCCCGTACTTCCACCTGAAGAGGAGTAATAATTTAACGTGTTTATCTAGTAGTCGTGTAAGCCTAAATTGGTCTTTCGGCTTCCAAATCTGGTGACCTTGACTAAAACCTTAACAGGTATGTATAAAAACCGAAATTTGCTAAAACTGTAGCGTGACACGTTTATTACCAGTCTCCAATTGATTGGATCTATTTTTAAGCATTTTTTCAATAAGACAAAATAAGTTTAGTCTGGGAGAAACCATAGATTTGATGGTGCGGTGAAAAGTTTACAACCCAAAATGTCAACTTGTTTACGTCGATGCAGTAATCACCACACAAGCGAACGCGTACTTAAACATATCATTATGGAGACTACTTGTATATTATATTTAACCGTCGCCAAGTTAGTAGGCAAAAACTTGCCCTAAACATTCTCTAATGCAACATTTAGTTATATAGACGGGTGATTATTATAGACAAGAATTAGACGATGTGGTTATCTGGTATTATCCACATGATGACGTTCATACGTTCCACAAGATGGACTAGCGCTCTGGACAAGTGATCGATCGAGACAATCTTTCTTGTTGCTGTTGGAGGTTCTCCAACAGAGGACATACATTGACCAGTGATGTGAGGATGATTGTGCTACCTGTATGGTCCATTCGCCGAGCGCGGGCTGGTCGGCGAGCGCGAGTGCATCGGCGAAGAGCCCGCGGTCAAGCGGCGCGGCCGCCCACTCGCGCACCGCCGCGCCGCCCGCGTCCAGGATACTTACGTCCGCAGACGAATTCAACGGCAACAGATATCTGCATAAAACACATTCAATGTAAAAAGCGCAAAATGTAGCAACAGTGTTGGTATGAGAATGAAGGATCTTGAATTTTGGTAGTTTTAACTAATTTATCTCATTTATGGAGAAAGGTTTTTAAATGTTCACTTTATTTTTTATCTATTCTACTTAAGATGAACCGATGACTGCGCGTATCGTAAAAGGACACATGGGTGACTGCACACACGTTATTTTTAACTAAGTTAGGTAAACGTTACAACAATTCACGCATGAATGGGCGAACCAATGTAATGCTGCTGTGACCTTCACTTTATCCGCCCTTAGCCGGTCTGAAATATTCAGTTCATTAACTGTACTTATATCTAATTATAATCCATCGCTAAAAGTACATTTTCATTCTAACAACGGCAAAATACCTTATTAGCATACATACATATCTGTTGGGGCCAACAATACTAACGTAAGTTGCTCGATGAGTGCATACTCATAATAAATATCTTGAAACTAGACTCGATCAAATTATTATTTAATACTAAACTGGTTCTATAATTTTATTTATGCATTAATTTCATTGCCTGTCCTCAATTTTGGATCATAATGCTTTCAACACAATACCATGCTCGTATGCACAGAGTCAGCGGATGTTTCTCAAAGTATTCTGATTGTACACTCATAGACATTTCCTCATTATTCGGGAAATGTTTCGCCGTGCTTGAGCATTGTGCGATGCGAGGCGATCCCATGGCCTGTCGCCACCGGGTTCAACGACCGCACACCGTACGTAATCTTACGCGTGCGAACTTTCTTTATTTTTACCTGTACCGATATCGAAATCGAAAGTTTTAAGCTACAACTTCAATGAGATTGGCATGGAGCGTTGTTAGATGCGTTCACTCCGCTTTCTGCTATTATATACTTTTTACATGAAACGATTCGCCTCAGCGCTTTAAACGTTATCTAGATGGGTCATTACAAATTCTTAATTTATATAATATCTTCGTATCTGTTATTACACAAAGTTCACCATTACATAAAGGGCTACATTAAGCAGTGGTGAGGCGCAATTTTAGCCCTTATTGTTTGCAACTGACTATACTAGGGTTTAATACATGGAGGAGGTTGCTTTCTCACCCGCCTCCTGACTGAGAATATCCTACTTTGAATCTTCTTAAAAGCTTAAAGTCAACAAAAATAAAGTTATACTTATAAAACTATTGCTTTCTTTCTAAAATTGATATAAATATATAATAATATATGTGAAATTGGGCGACCTTTGCATTTCCTCTTTTCTTTTATAACTAACGAGTGAAGTACCGTACGCCCCATTTCCTCTGCCCTCCCTGCCCCTACATTTCTATTTCTTTATTCACTTCCCTTCTGTTTCTAACAAAAAGGCCTGTAACGTATATGGACTTCTACTGGCATTAAACAACAAATAAAAACGGGCCTCACTTATCTAGTGCGATAACTCTGAAGTGAATGGTATCTTCGGGCTGGTAGACGCGCTTGTCGGTCTGCACGAAGACGCAGAAACTTCTCGGTTGGTAGACCAATGGCGCGGAGGATGCGAACTGGGGGCCCGAGGTGGAGCGCGCCACCAGTCTGTACCGTCCCGGCCCCGGGTCGCCGATCTACACCGAATATAAAGAGATGTAATTTCTTAATAATACAATAGTTGAATATTTATAGTCAAAATGTAAACAGTATGGCCTACAATCATACTGCACCGACCCCACATGAGCGGAAAAAGGGTAGAGTGATGATGATGATGATTGAAATTATTGGTGAACATGACTTTTGCACAGGTTTCGAGAAATGGATGTCGGATGTAAGGTAAAATGAAGCAACATTTAAATATGTAAACGAATTAACATTGAATTACAATGAGATTGGTATTTGCTTAAGCATTCTGAAATAAATGGATTTAACATTTTACAAAACGGAATTGTGCTATTTAAATTTGCAATTATCATATGATTGTCCATGATACAAGTTGAAAAAAGTCGCAGTCCTAAAGAGTTTTTATTGGTAGCGATTTTATAAAAACGCTTGAATTGTGTAATGTCGCACACATATTGTTGTATTAAACATTCAAGTTGGTCATCGTACAAGTTAAAATGACTGCTTCAACATAAAATTCGAAAGAGTGCGACTATTTATTACGTCTATTATTGCAATGGATTTTCTTTTCTCATTGCTTTCAACGTAGTAATTGCATACATTACATAGATGTTATTATTATTTTATAAATGCACGCTCACGCCCGTAACCCAGAGGTAGGTAGTGATCATGGATCCATTTGGCGCTATCCTGGCACACCTCTCTCGCTTCTTCTACATCCATACATTTACGCATTCACGCGGTTATGGTTGCTCCTTATATCGCCCTTTTTTAGTAATTCAAGAAAGAAAAAAAGCGTGAGTAGTACTCACATCAAGTTCTAGAAGCCTGGAAGTAGCCGCTGGCACCTGTACCTCGCGGCCCTGGCTGAAGGGCCCGCCCTCGCGCTCCACCGCCACGTACAGGTTGTGCGCGCGCGAGCTGCCCGCGACCGACACCTTGTAAGATGTGTGCGGCCGGAGCACGCGCGGACCCACCACAGACAGACTGACAACAAGGGACTAAACTTAACTAACAACTAATTTTAAGAGCCAGACAGGTAGACAGTTACTTCTACTTGTAAAGTTACTGGTAACTCTAAATCGATTTTTAGTGATTTTCCGCCATGAAGTAACGTTTTAACCGCTTTGAATCGTATATAGGCAGCCTAAGTCTTGAAGCGTTATAAAGAATGTCGATTACTGGAGTTCGTACTGTACGTTCACAAAGGGTTCTGCGGTTTAAGTCTTTATATAGCTGCAACACTTCCATCCGGCAAACTTTATGATTAAGAGTATTTCAATATACCTAATAAAGCTTTTTTTTATAGCATAAGGGGGCAAACGAGCAACGGGTCGCCTATAAACTAAGAGATCACCGCCGCCCATGAACATCCGCAACACCAGAGGAACTGCGGACGCGTTGCCGGCCTATAAGAAAGGAGTACGCTCGCTTCTTGAAGGACCCTAAGTCGTATTGGTTTGGAAATACCACTGGCGACAGATCATTCCACAATGCGTCTGTCCGAGGCAAGAAATTACGCGAAAACCGCACCGTAGTGGAATGCCACCCATCAATTTATTTCGTTTAACGTGTAAGATGAAAAATCCAAGTTAATTTTTAGTACTCTTTGTGCACATGACTTTCCTGATCTTTTCTACTAGCATGTTTTATTATGTTTCTTTACCATTCACGGTAACGAATAACGACAACAGTTATACATTCTTTTCAAGGAATAGGCGCTTTACATGCTTATACAAGTTAAGTAATGATTCATTGTGCCTTTAACAGCCTTACTCATATTTACAGACGTGAGTCAAAACATATAAGGCGGCGTTAAATGGTTATTTGGGCTATTCCTACTTAATAGAAAATGATAGTATGAGTTACTAACAAAACACTTACCATGTCACGAAGCCTGATGTGGTCAAGATGAAAAAGACGCAGGACACCGTTATTGTTTGCGCCATTGCTCTGCTAATAATATTACGAATTTAAGTGCGAATATACACAGGACAAGAAATCTCTGAAAGATGTTGTTTAATAGTGGTTCCGTGAACACCAACATCCTATAGACTAACATTGATCAAATTAAAATGGGTAAATAACCAAGCACTCGAGTACATGTACATATCTTACAAGTTCTTATCCATGAGGATCAGTGATGGTCGGTGACGTGGTCAATGCATACATTTCCTTCTCTTGGTAGAATTTAAAAGATGGGGAATTCAGTAAAGAAAAGTTAAATAAAGATCATAAAACTCAAAAATATGCTTACATGAAAAATAGACAAAGAAAAGAAGACAATATTTCATGTAAATTAGAAGTCGGAAAACTCTGCTAGTGGCAGTGCATGTGACATCTATATACGGATAATGAGTGGGTTGTACTTAAGATATTTTAATTGCAGTTTATCAGTAATAAGCAAAAGGGCCATCCAAATATGAAGTAAAGTATTTACTACTTTACTTCATATTTGACTAACTAACTACTAATTAACATCACTAGTTGCCGGCTTAAATAATGGTGAAAGCACGAGGCTAGCGAAAACGCAAGGTTTTGCGCCGACAAAACCCGAACTTGCTGCCCAAGATGTTGTGCTGAAAAGTTCTGTATGGCACAATATTGCTTTGATTTGGAGTAGTAGTTGGCAACAAATAGAGTACATAGAGATTTAAAAACTCATGTCACCGTGAGTATCTTGTAAGCATAATATGTCACTCATTTTGCCACCATAGCTTTGTTGTAATGTATCGTAAATGTATACATGTGAGACATATCAGCCTAACGAAGATATTTACTGTTAATTTATCAATTCAGATATAGAAATTGTATTATTATAATAAAATTGCGTTAATTGCGCTTATATTTTTACTTCATACTTTTTAATTGGTTTTTCGGTCTTTTACGGAAAATTGCTACAACCGAAGTGATTTTTAATTTCCATAATTCAATAATTGCATGAAGGTAACGTAACATTGGTTTGTATAATGGGTCGTGGGTGAGCTATCAAATAATGTGTCTATTGAATTCACATGTTTACCGTGTCTGCGTGCTGAGCTCACCGTCCTTGTGTCGCAGTCGTGGCTCCAGCTTCTGACTCACTGTATAAATACTACATTTGCGACGACACAGTAGCCTCGCATCGAGCCAAATCTTACTATAAATTTCTTCCCTTTAAAATATTTTACTAAAATGCTAATAGCCTACCATTAGTGTCTGAGAGTATTGAAAATTATTTCTAAATGGAACTTTCGCTGAAAAACACCGACGACAAAACCTCATAACGTGCATTATTCTAAAGCAATAGCAATTTTCTTGAACATAAATGTTAAAGTGATACTTACGTAGAAAGTATTAAAATTTATCACTACAGTGTTATTGTGTTGGAGAGGTCTATTCACACAGAAGTGGGTTAAGCTATTTACCTACATCACAAAACTATTCATCGTAACAAAACCAACTATCCGTATCATCTAAGATACACACTTAGCTTTTCTAAATTTTAAATAAAAACTTAACACTATATCACAGATGATTTCGTTTCGAGTGCGCTTGTGTTTGCCGAGGCTGCGTGACAGCGCACGGAATCGGCGCGAGGTGCAGCAAAACTGACGGCGCGGCGCCGACGCACGCGCTGGAGGCTGGCTAGTGGGGGCCACGAAGCCTCGCGGATCCCCCCGTACCACTGCACCTACATATACAGCTAGCTGTTGTGACCGTCAGCCAGCAGGAAATACAACCTACGCACTTCTACGTCACGTTTGCTCAAGCTTCTCAAGTTTGCGTAATCCCTAATAACTCTTATGCTGCTTCTTTTATTACGAACGCTTTGTAAAACTATTATATTACAAATCTTTAGATATTTATTTTTGGTTTAATTTTGTGTCTTGCTTAGAGTAAAAAATGTAGACCAAATCAATTATGACACCGAATTCTCCTTTAAAAAACTGAATTAAGATTTAATTTAAGTTTAATATATATAAGATTTTGGTACCTGGAAAATGAAATAAAAGCGTTTTATTGCTAGCTGCGATAATGTCAACTAATCATCAAATAGTTAATTATAATATATGGAAGAATGATACTGTGTTTTTATAGTTTTAATTTCAAAAACATTACACGTAATGTGTACATTAAAATGTTTCACAGTAGCCAGCTATAAGCGTTAATGACATTCGATGGTGAGCACAAGTGCATTCCTAGGAACGTGTTTTCGCATAATAGGACGTGTGGACCGAACGCCGGAACACGTCCGCTGTGCCCTATATTACTTCGTAGAGTAAATAAATTCAATTTATACTTTATACGTCGATGTGAATACAAATGCAAATATTTGAAACAAAGTCATGCCGACCTCTAAAAGGTTAGGTAGGTAGGTATGTTTGAACATACAAGTCGCGATTTGAGAAACCTGTTTGGAATATAAAATCTCACGTCAACATCGCCGCGCTCTCCCACACATCATAAAATTTAATTCAATTTAATGTTATATATTTTGTAGTTAAAATATAACAAGAAACTGCCACAACACCAAAGGAATAGGGTAGTTTACAGTATGAATAAAATTGGCAGATTTTAATTTATATGGATTAAAATTATAAATATTACTAAAAAATTATATTTTTGATAAATAAAATTGTGATTTTTCCGTCATCAGTCACGTTACAACGAACGCCAATCACAGCGCGTTACGCCACAGTCTGGTAAGCACATCAACAAGCTATAATGGACGCAGGTTTTATAATGGCATATGGCATAAAATCGATGTTGGCAAACGAGTAAGCGGATAACCTAATGTTAAGTGTACGCTACCCATAGACATCCGCAACAAACAAATGTGTTGCCTACATTTAATAGACAGAGGAGGGCATAGGAAAAAGGGTATTTCCCTATTAACCCCCTCCCCGTCAAATTCTCTTCCCGCGCTATCCTTATAAAAATACTAGGAAGGTGAGGAGATCTGAAATTAGGCCTCCGGCACCTCACTCATTAAACGAAACGCAGAGTACTTCTACGTTACGCCTGTTTTCTGTGAGGTCGTGGTATTTCACCGGTCGAGCCGGCCCATACGTGCAACACATGTTGTTGTGGGCTCTACTACTGTTAAAACTACTAACACCAATTTCTGCTCTTCAGAATTCCATAATATCAAAACTAAGTAATATATATACATAGTAAATGGCGATTAAGGCATGAAAATATTTTTATTACTTATTTATAATTATTAAAAAAAATATGGAAGAAGGCGGCAAGTGTGTCACCTGACGATAAGAGACCGCTACCCGCAAGCATCCCCGCAATAAGAAAATGAGTTGCAGATGTGTTTCTTAATTTTAATGGACAGGACAAGGGATAAACTGGAAAAAGAATATTTCCTTCTTCTATTATTCCCCTCTCCCGTCCAATTCTCTTGCCCTTCCCATTCTATCCTTCGAAGGAAAGGATGAGAAGGGGTAGAGGACTGACACCGGGCCTCCGGCACCTCACTCATCAGGCGAATCGCAAGTATAAAATACCACTAATTCACGCCTCTCTACTGTGTGGTCGACGCATTTCAATGGTCGAGTCGGCCTATTCGAGCACCAGATGTTGTTGTTGCGGGCTCTACGACTAATTTCAGGTAAGATCTATCCTTATCCGTAAGATTATTCAATATAGTGAAATTTCTTTGGCCAACTCTGTATTGTAAGGTGCAAAATATAGAAAAGCAAAGTACGACAGAAGACATACGCAGTACCATTGATTATTGACGAACAAGACATTATTCGTTTCTCCTTAACAGTAAAATAATAACAATATATGAGTATTAGTTTTTTATTATTTTACTGATATATTGCGGTACTATACAGTGCTTTTCATAATTAGAATCCCTTTTATAACACTTCAACCAAACAGACGTTTTTTTTTGCATGTTTTGACATGCGAGTCGCCGTGGCAGCTTGACGCGTGTTGGTTACGAAATGTCAAAGTGTTTATAAAATTGCAAAATAAAATATGTTCATGGTGTTTTTCTATTGAAATATTAATGTTTTGGATAAAATAGACCATAAGCCGTCAACTACCCCATTGCGGGTGATAACGCACCGGCCTTTAGGATTTTATAACACTCTTTTGTTGCGGGAACGTAAATCTTAACGTGTTGGGAATACTGCTGGAAATATGTTGTAAAAGTATCTCTATCATTCAACAAAGTAATACTGTCTTATTAAGTTTATTATTAGAAATAAACAAGAAAGTAACTAGATATAAATGTGTTATAGTTACGTGTGAAGATTACGCTAATAATATCTCCTTTCTTACATATGTTACTTTGTCTACTTATTCCGTACTTGAAAAGATAATTATTCTGCCAAAAATAAGTCTATTGGTGATATATTAGTGGTAGTATTGTTTTCCTTAGAAGGCAATGCTTGGGTGGGTATAGGGTTGTCTTGGATGTGTAGCTGCGTGGCTAGTGTGCGAATATCAGCCAACGTTGCGGCTAAAACCCGTTCCGTCTTCGCCGCGCCAGCTCGCTCGACTTCTAGCGCGGCTCTCAGCTCCGTCAAACTATCGGACTCATTAGCTACAGGATTTGACTTATTGTTGCTATGGTCTGATAGACGGTGTTGCAACTCCCTTACTATAAACCCCAGCCGGGCGATTTCACCTGAAAATTGAATGATGTATAGTTTTTTTTCATTGTTTACTAATAATTCAAATAGATGATGCCAGTAAAAATATGGTTATACGTTTTATTTAAAGGCAAAAGACGTATAGTTTGTTCCATATCAAGATGGATTTTTGTATACAAAGTTTCGTAAATTCCAAAATATTTTCGAAAAAAAAAACTTTTTATCATATATCCGTATGTTAGCTATCTATATATATCGATACACTTTATCACATGATTTCCACACAATCACAACATTTCCGATGAAAGCATAAAAAGTGTAATGGCCGCTGGGAATGGGTACGTTATGTTTGTTGTTTAACAATATTCTATCTTGAGGTGGAACAAACTATACAAATTAAGTTTACTATAATTGAAATATTAATTAACGTTATGAAACAAAGTTTTGGGGAAATTAAATACTTTTGGTATCATATAAGTTCTTTGTAAATAATAATTCTAAACGTATGACGTTTAATACTGACTGTGTTGAAGCCTATTAAAGCATGCACATAATAGTTAATTATGCATCAGATATGTGCCTTATCTTCATATATAAAAGCATAGGCTGATTTTGCCTAAAGGTAAAGTAGGTATGTCCATAGAGACGCGAGATAATAAAAGGGACACGCGTACGGAATTAGCGGCGCCAAAACGCCAAACATAATACGATGTTATAATGGTCATGGCGCCTAGGAAACCTTAAATGCACCGTCGTCGGGGTTCCAATGTAGTGCTCCTCTGTGGCTGTACCTCGTAAGTTAACCCTCCACTGTATAGCACAGTACACAATTTTTGTTACACCAACAATAGTTAACAGATCGAGTCCGTAAGTGGATTTACAGTTTTTTTTAAAATTTCAGCTGATTTACTAGATTGTAGAATAGATGGGAATAAGACATTTAACTTAGAGTTAACGCTGCCGAAAACATTCAAATAAAACATATTGTCATCTCGTTTATTCAGAGAGAAAGAGAGGGATAACTACATGTTTTATGTGAAATACCACGACCTCACAGAAAACAGGCGTGAAGTAGAAGTACAAGCACCTCAATGCACCTCAAAAGCACCTCACTAATCAGACGAAACGCAGAGTGCGTTTCGTCTGATGAGTGAGGTGCCGGAGGCATCATTTCAGTTCTCTTCCTCTTCCCACGCTTCTCTCATACGGATAGGATGGGAATGGGAAGAGGATTGGGGAGAAAAGGAAATATCCTTTTCCTGTCTATGCCCTCCTCTGTCCATTAAGGTTGGCAACGCATCTGCAACAGATTCGGTTGACATGCACTTGCCGCATCTGCATAAATGAAGCTTCAAGGCATAGCCAAGTAGTGCGTATTGTACCCTTTTATTATAATATCCCAGGGGAAGAGTGATATTTGTATATCACTCTTCTTGGTGGTGGTTTCTTAAACTCAAACGTTGTTTTCCCCTTGGCCATGCTAAACATAAAATAATATGAACATACATACTTTGAAGTAAGTCAGCTACAAAATATTCTCGCAAACATATTTTTTCATTGTAGTGTTACAAATAAAGTAAGGTTTATCTTTTCAACTAGCTTAACTTAGCAAATAATTTGATGTAGATACTTCAAACAAAACTATTATAACCAAAAATATTAGCCAAATAATAGTTGTTTTATAATTACGTAACAATAGCAAATTTAATAATTCGCCTGAGTATTAACTTCACGGCATAACATACAGATCAGAATAACATATACATAAGCAGGAGAAACCATACCGTTACACAAGCCAGTTATTGGGTTCGTCAAGATTACGAAAATGTATTGCGTAATTTGTAATGTATAGCATACTGTACGCACTGTTCAAGACGTGGGAACAGTGCCAAATATCCCTTATGAATCTATCCAATAAAGAATTATTACGAGACAATGAAGTATTGTAAAAAAAAGTAGACGAAAAAAATATTCAACACTTTCAAAGTAGTCTGAATGGTGGCAATGGTATCACCCAGTTTACATGTTACCTCACTACTATTGCAAGCAAACATCGTGAATCTAAATTATTCAAGACGTTGCAATATGATTGCGTATCTAACTTATGGTTTTGTAATTACTTAGATCCTGAAACGGTAAACTCGTGTCGAATAACTTAATCACAGGCGTACCCGGCGATACGTGTTGAAATAAAAGAGACTATACTTTATTAGGTAATTCGAGTAGAAGAGTGACGGTAGGGGACAGATATGTGGGGCGATCAATGAAGAAGGCCTACGTCTAGCAGTGGACGACTATTAGCTGAAGAAAGAATAAGTAATGTATTGGTCTCACACTATGAAGAGAAGAACTCTCTCTGTCTCTTCCCTCCTCTCCTCTTCTCCCAACACATTGAACTAAGCTACAGTTCCTCAATAATATAATCATGAGCGGCATGTATGTACATACCGTTAGCGCGCAGGAGTTCTCCGGCGAGGTGCTGCTTTTCGTCAGCGGCGAGGCGGCGTTCGCGCACATGCGCGGCCGCAGCCAAGCGGGCGCGCGTGCGCACCTCCTCGCCGCTGCGCACGCACCGCTCTACACGACGCACCTCACTCTCTAAACGGCTTGCTTCACTGTTATTAAAATAACTAGATAAACAAACATTGATATTTAAACGTTGAACATAAAAATGTATTTTTCTCTGTGTGCAAATAAATATCCATAAAAGATGCCCTCAAAGAATCTATCCCTTGACCGTGGGCATGGCGAAGCCGGGGCCGGGGCCGGAATTAGTAATAAATAATATTTTATTTGCAAGAAGTAAGATAACAAAAGAAAAAAATACTTAAGAATGTGTAAATTACACAATAAAGCAAGTATTTTAAAATAAATTTGCCCCTCATCAGAGGGACTACGTACATAGATCCATATCGGACATTGCTTACCTGCGAGCCTCTTCAGCAGCGATTCGCACGCGACTCTCCAGCTCCACGTACTGGCGTTGTATTGTAGAATGGGCGGCTTGGAGAGGCCGCAACTCTTCTAATTCTCTTTCTAAATTGCCTATTCTCTCCGTTAATTCACAGCACTTCTCCTCCAGAAGACAACGCTGGCGTTCCTATTAAAATTACTATAAGCATTAAAATAATACTGTGTTCATATTACTAATGCTAATAAAGCATTGGCCTATTCTACCTGTATAATATGTCTTCTGTACACGTAAGGATTTAAATACTCAAAATATCCCGTTCACAAAGAAATGACCATGCTTACTTATGGCTTGATCCACATCAAGGTATAATTACACATATCACATGCTATTCTTCCCTCCTCATAACATGCCCGTATCACGCTAACCTTTTGCTCCTTAACTTGAAACACTATACATTGTAAAATATTCAAGCATCATGTTTAAAAAATCAGACGTAGCTTCATATGCTGTTAGATAGGAATCTCAAATTTCAAACTTATGATATAATTATTATGAAGAACATGAACATATCCCCAGGGGACTTTTAAATTTTTATCATAAAAATATTGAAGGAAAATTAGAGATAAATTACCAAAAGCCTACCGTCAGTTCAATTTTCGATTTGAAGGCGGCCAATTCGTTTCGCGCGTCGGTCAGTGCGACGGAAGCTTGGGTCGTGCCCGCAGCTGTAGCGGCGGCAATAGAACGGTTTTCGTCCGCGACACGTTTAGCCTCAGCGCAAGCAACTTCCGCAGCTTCTGCGCGCGCCGCCTCTGTACGCACCGCTTCGCGGAGATGCGGCTCTGTAGACTAAATTCAAAGTTCTCATGATTTTTATCTTTATTTACAAGATGCAAGCATTTTAACAGTGATAGAACCTGAAACAACATTTGTTCACAAATGGGTCGGCTCGTCCGGTGAAATACCACGGCATCACAAAAGATAGGCGTAAAGTTGAAGTATTCTGTGTTTCTTCTGATGAGTGAGGCACCGGATGCTCGAATCGAGTCTTCCTAATTATAAAAAGATGGAAAGGGAAAGAAGATTTGACGGGCGAGGGTGTGGATACAAATATCGTTTTTCCTGTCTATTCGCTCCTGTGTTATTGGCTTGTTGCAAATCACTTTAGTAGTTATTGTTTAAAATAAGCACAGTACAGTTATTGATTAGATGGGCAGTTTAATTCTTGAATCCCAGTACTATGGCTGAATAATCAAATTACACCATCATCATCATCATCCTGCCCTTTTCCCGCTTTATGTGGTGTCGGCATAATTACTTTTCGACTTCCATGTCAATCTATCATCCGTCATTTCAGTCGTCACTCCCTTCTTGATCATGTCATCTTTCACGCAATCCATCCATCCTTTCTTAGGCCTACCCCTACCGACATATCCCTCTACATTAATTTCTAAAACTTTCTTTGTCACATGCCATTCTTCCCTCCTCATAACATGCCCGTATCATGCTAACCTTTTGCTCCTTAACTTTTCCACTATACGTGCTACTCTCAGGCTTCCTCTAATATAATCGTTTCGTACCTTATCCATTCGTGTTACGCCACACATCCATCTCAACATTCGCATTTCTGCCGCATGCACTCTCTTTTCATCTGTTCCTTTAACGTGTTTTAACGCATTTATAATCTTTAACATGCATTTCGTCTTGTTTTTCCTCATTTTAATATACAGGTAGGATGCGTAGATATTTAACTCAATCTTGAATAGCTCGGGCGTCGGGCGTTAGGGTAAGGAGAATGACACGAAGCGAAATACATTAGGACATTACAAAATATAATCATGGATCGATGGTACAGGAAGTAGACTGGCTTCATATATCGACACTCCACCAAACAAACAGCGTATCCACGATGCAACATGATTGCCGTCACTCTTCGTAATGTAATGACCGCTACCAGGTTCGCCGTTTCGCTAGAGCATGGGGTTGTGCCAGTGACTGACGGCTCGAACGTTTTACTCGTCAAGTCACTCTGCATTCGGCCAGTCCCCTACATACATACTTAAATTACATACACTTCATACGCATGAATAGTATAAAAACTTATTTCTATTTTATTATATTAGAGATTATAGATGTAACAAAAATACGAAAGTATTTGTATATTTTGAGTCGTTATTACTATAAGATTGGCATTTAATAATAAATTTACTTACCATCATTAATTGAAACTCAGAAATTACATCAAGGAAACGTGATTCAAATGCTTCGAACTCTGTTGAAACATCACCCATTATCGAAAATAATCAACACTATAAATTTTTATCAAATATCTTGCAAATTAATGCACAAATGTGAAAAAGGCGGGAAATTAAAATATTTTTGTCCTAAAAGGCCAAGGAAAAATAGATGTAAAGCCAAAAACACGTTTTATTTTTAAATATATAGTAATAATATATAGTCATGTTAAGTATTAAATAAGAAGTTTTGCAATCTTCTTATTTTATTTATTAAAAAAGATGATAAATATATATATTTATTTAACAAAATCGAGTGCATTTTTTTCTAAGGTCAAAGATTTTTATAAAACATGATAATATTTTTATCACTCGTAATCTAAAAAGCAAAAATAAGCAAAGTCAAGAGAATTTCTTATAATGAAAAATAAAGTCAATAGAAAAATAATTTGCAGCCCCTAACAAGATCAATCAATGCTGCTGTCTGTTTTAAATAATTGAAACACGTCAATTTTTATGCCACTCTTATAACAGTGGCCTGCGAGGGGAATATTAAAAAAGGGGGTGATGTTTTCGATGGGCGAACTCTCTATATAAACCGGAGCCTTTTGTTTCAGTTTGCCATTTCTATGTCCAGCGTTTCATCAGAGCGGTAAGTGTTAGCTGTTATCTATATTTCCTAAATTTTTAAAGGCCAAAGAATACTTATTATCCTGAGTTTAAGCTTTGACATTTAAAGATCGGCTAGATATGATCTACAAGAAAATAATTTAATTCTGTGTTTTGTTTAATTATAACCTATTTTAAACTTGGTTGTTTTAAAAACTTTTTAAATGTTATATTCCTTAATTAAATAAACAATATTTATAGAAGACATTCCTTTTGTATTTTCCATCTCCTACGAAATATTTTTTTGACGTACAAATTGTAATAGATATAATTTTTTAATGTATTTTATGCGTAACGAAATATTTTTAATTATTTTAACAGTTTTGCTGCTTTATGTTATTAAATATAAAGTATTGGTAAAGAGATTGCCTCTCGTCACTAGCCATCGGTTTTTGATCCTAGATAAATTTAACTTGCAATTATTACTTTTTCATATTTTATTACATAGAAACCAGTTTATAAAATTTAGACCCGAAACAATATATAAAGAACAGTTATTGTTATTATTTAAGTCTGTTTAAAGCTATTGGCTGATGGTTGCCATATTTTGGGATCTTTAATTTACCAATCTTCAAGAACAGAGAAATTGTTCCAAAGTGGCTTAATTTACACCTTACATATTCATATATTTACAAATACAAACAAAACCCATCGTCTAAGTGTTCAAAAATCTTAGTTTTGGTTCAGAATTTAATTTCATTACATTCATAAAGTTAGGGACAAGTGAAGTGAACTTGCTTCAATCGTATTATTGGTGAATTAGAATTAGGGAAGATTACGACGATTGAGATTAACCCAGCCTAATATAGTGTATTGCAAAATGTTCAGTATCATACTATATTATATTCTGTGCAACTTCAGTACAGCAATAAGAAATATAATGCAAGATCTTTATTCATCATAATATGTTTGAGTTGACATCGCGTCATGTTAAAGTTCATCAATGAGTTTAATTCAATGGAAGATTTCCGTTCCTAGTCAAGCTAGCTTATTTTATAACCAGCCATATCGCATTTGATCACATCGCCACTTAAAATTAGTCGGGATTTCAGGCAAGTTCATTCATTACATAGCAGAATAGGCACTGATAAGTATATATTTTAAATGCGTAAAGTATAATTAATAAGATGTTAACCAGAACTATGATCTTACAGATATCTGATATTAACAATGCGGCTCGTGACGTTGATCGGCTTGGCGCTGGTGGTGGCGTTGGCGGTATCAGTGCAATGGTGCGAGGGCGCGTTGCTACGGGATGGACTCGCTGACGAGGACGAGTACCGCGCGCGCCGGCTCTACCGCGAGTATGGGATGCGCCGCGCTGCCCGCGCCGACGACTCTTTCGACGACTACGGACACCTCCGCTTCGGACGCTCCGAGGACTGACCCGCCGGTCTACGCTGCGCCACTCATAAACGACACCCGATTTTCAAATGAAATTGATTAATATATTATCGCAACTCTAAACGAAACATCGATGGCTGGTACGATACTTCGTTATGTAGTCTTTAGTGTTAAAATATAATTAGTTTTATGAAGAATAGTTTCAAAATTACCTCTATAAATTATGACAAACCTAGAGAAGTATACAACTGACTGACTTCAGACTTTATTTAGCAACTTGTCCGCTAACGAACTAACTGAACTTGTTTTTGTCTGAGGACAAGGTTCACGAGACATAATAAAAATTGATAATGAGCGCTATTGACCTTTCTTCATTACACTATTGCGCTTAAAGATAATACTTAATTTCACGTGACAAAATTACACTGAATTAAAATAATCCAGACTCATTGTATCAAATGTAAGCCTTAAAAACTATTTCAAACTTTGGGTAGCAAATAAAATATTACGATTTTTTTTATCATGGATTTATTTATTATAACCAATAAATACATCGTACAACAAATACATTGTACAACAAATACATGTACAACAAATAATTATTAAAATATTTCATGTCAAATTATCTTAAACTGGATATTATCATTAAAATAAAATAGACATTTAGTAAACTAAATCACTGTTAAGGCATACTATTTGCGGCTTTGAACCACTTATATATAGCGTTACATTAAGCGTATTATTTAAAACAATCGATAGTTCAACATGTAACTAGGCATCTATCGTGTGCTCAATCGTTGTATGAATTTTTTACTTATTTCATTATAATCTGTAGACTAATCGATTTCATGTTAGCATTTCAAGCTATTCACTTATCCGCGTGAACACTGACTGCTTCAAAGTTTTCCACACCCTTTCCTCTGCGACGACTCTAAACACAAAATAGTTTATATATATCGTGGTACGGAACCTTTCCTAGCTGCCAGGTCTCATATACAACTCCTTGAAAGCTGTTGGTTACATTCGTTGTACTCCAAACTGCGGACATGTTTTATAGGCATGACGTACAAAATAATAATTGACTCTTACATTTACTGGCGGTCTTGAATTAAAAACATTTTTATGTTGTTAAAAAACAAAATGAACATATTGGGCCAGTTATTTATAATATTCAACTAATATTAGGCACGCGCGTTATGTCTACTCTAAATTAAATTAATAATGAGACTAGTTAGTTTTTTCATATCCTACATTATTTGTTAACTTTAATAAATTAGGAAAAAAAAATTTGTTGGTTAATTGTGCTTGGTAATTATAAATTTAGAAATAAAAGTTATCCTTAAGAATAATTTCGTATCGACAAAGATCAACAACGAATTCATTTGGAAAGTTAATATGGAATAATAAAGTATAACTTTAAAACCTGCCACTATATACATCTTCAGCGGCAAAGAAAATAAGCAATCTGAGTTCATTAAATTCTAGATATTCAAAAATATTACATTAAAACACTTCATACAGGATGAGTATTATTTAACCAATCGAGAATCTTTAGTTTGGCTGCTTTATAATAACTTAAATGATGTCCCTCTTTTGCATGTTTCCAAGCAGTGCCTGTGAAATAAAAAAAAATATATTGATCGGATCTGAAGATTTATAAATTACCGACTTCCCAGAAAAGCTGAATGTTTGCTATTCTAATATAAAAATGGACTCAGTCACCTCGAGGATATAATCATGAGCAGGTAAATTACGGTAACTACGGCCCACCGATTAATTTTAGCTTCATTGAATGAACTTAAACTTTACTTAACGGGTAGAGCCCGCAACAACATCTGTTGCACGAATGGTGAGATACCATGACCTCACAGAAAACAGGCGTGAAGGTGCCGGAGGTCCAAATGTAGTCGGGTCGGATGGGTGCGGTTATGGACAAGAAAAATAAATATCCTTTTTCCTGTCTACTCCCTCCTCTGCGATAGCGATCACTTAACTACAGGTACAGACCTAAAAAATATGAAGAATAAGTTTAATTCTATATTTCGTTTGGAAATTGACTTTATGCAACTCCTTATGCGTAGAAATAAACACTTAATATCAAGTAAAATTTTTGGTCATTTACTTTTTTCTTGAAAAAATATTCGTTGTACATAAATTATGTTTATCAATATCTATAGACGCTTTTGTGTATTTGATCGAAGTGTACCTTGTTAACAAAGTTGACGATGGCGG
Source organism: Papilio elwesi (assembly GCA_029849275.1). Classification (NCBI taxonomy): domain Eukaryota; kingdom Metazoa; phylum Arthropoda; class Insecta; order Lepidoptera; family Papilionidae; genus Papilio; species Papilio elwesi. The sequence continues at coordinate 7,626,318 of CM056687.1, read as the reverse complement.
TGGCGGGCTGCTCCGGCTCGAGCTCCGCGAACACGTGGCACTGGTTGTCCGAGCCCGCCGAAGTACGCGCCACGAATGCAAATATGCGCCTAAAAGTTGTATTGCATTACATTACACAATTTACGTAACATTTTTTATAATATATAACACACTAATTTATTTAAAGATTCATTAATAAGCCTAAATATGCTTTTCTATTTAGTCTGGATCTCACAAGATGGACTGGTGAACTAGTCAAGGTTGCAGTGGATTAGGGAGGCAAAGGACCGATATCTGTGTGTATAATATTCTTGTGTAACATAAAGAATACGAACTTTTCCGAAGGTATTGCGTTAGGTGTATCGCGGTAGGGGTAGCGGCGCTCGTCGGGGTCGAGGCCGGCGTAGGAGAGCGCGGCGGCGGGGTAGTGGCGGCGGAAGAACAACTTGCGCGCCGAGTCCGTCAGCGTGATGCCGCCGCCGAACACCTTCAGGTGCACCACATGCGCCTCGCCCTGCACACAAGGAACATTAACAACAATATCACCAAGGTTAACAAACGTTAAATCATCATCTACGGTGGAATATGACGGCGCGCTACAGACCCGCATCCGCCATACAGAGGATTACGCGTAAAAGTCAATTCAAATTATTAACATAATATTATTGCCTATGTCTATGAATTATGTTACAATTTTTATATGGGCAAATACTTGACTTAGAAAACCATATAATTAATATGGTAATATAAATTGGCTATCTCTTCACAGCTTTACAAAAGTGTTAGTAAAGTAAAAAGTGAAGGCACAAAGGCGCCGTAAAAATACACTTTTATTAATATTTTCTGGGGTATTAAGATATTATAGGCCAAAGAAAATTTATATCTTCGTATCAAAAAATATCCAGGTTTTAGGTGTCACTATTTTCTATTTACAACTATAAACTAAATCGGATACATTTTTATCCACCCAAGTGTTTCAAACCAAACTGTGTTTCGTTTCTGCTGCCATTGACCGTAGCATCGGTCAACGTTTAATGTCGCTAATATCGCAACTCGATAACAAATAAATGGTTTAGAATATAATCCTAAAATAAGTAATTCCACAATCAACGGACTTTACTACTATCTGCAGATGACGTCCACATAGGACAGATGATGATGCATCGCTTGATGGATATTAAAGATGAAACAGAAGGGTGTAGTGTACCTTCTTCAGCAGGACATTGTGCACAGCGCGTTTGACGGCGGCAGGGCCAGTGAGCGCCTCGGTGTTGTCAGCACCCAGCAGCAGCACGTGGCATGCCGCGCCCGTCGCCAGCAGCGCGCGCGCAGCCGCTGTTACGCCGCCGCCCGCCCAAGGGTCCCTGGTCATAAACATCACGCAAACGTTCAACGCCTACGCCGGATTTTAAAAAATTACAGAAATGAATTTTTACAAACTACAACATGCTGCTCGACATAACCAAATGTGCACTTGCACCAAGTGTATTATTGTATTGTAATACACATTTGGTTACGTTGGGAATAAATGTAAAATCATTTACGATTTATTGCATTGGTCATCGTTCAATAGACCTGATATCAGGTTTATGTTCAAGGCTATTGCTGTACATGTTAATGATCCAGTCCCAGTAGAGATTGGTGCGGATATAATGGAGTATGGCTTTCGGAATGTACGTATTACTATTCTTATAACTATGACGTTCCAGATTACTAACCTGTCGGGCAGCCTTAGCGGCACGGGCAGCGCGAGCGGTGTAACAGTGTGCTGGTAGACGAGTGCAGAGAGCGAGCTAAAGACGGGCTCGTCGGGGCAGCCGCGAAGCCGCACGCCACGCGCCGCCGGCTCCACCAGGAAGTGCCGCACGCCGACGCCCGCGCCCGCGCGCACCGCCAGCCCGAACGCGCCCGGGAACGAGTTCGAGTCTCGCACGATGAACGCCCCCTCCTCGAGACCGTGCAGCGCTGATATTGCTAGAAACAATAATCCAGTAAAGTTTTAATTCTCTGTTTGGAATTTTGTTTGTTTAAAACGGATCTTTTAAGGTGAAAATATCATTTTTTATTTGAGAATATACTACTTTAATACTAACCTTTTCGAAAGATTGATCTAAGACCTTGAATTAGTAAAAAATATGTTGGACTCTGTAAGAATTGTCATAAAGTGGGATTGCTTGTATATTGGGCACAATTAAAGGAAATTAGTATTCACGGATGACCTAGTGACGATGTCGGAATATGTCGGACGCAGAAAGCGGACCTATTAAGATATTGTTGAACGCGTTGGATAAGAATGGATGTCTACCAGTGGACTAATACAGGCTGATGATGATATTAATGAAAGGAGTAAGTACCGTCGTCGCGCGAGATGTTGGGCTTGTACCAGTAGTGGCTGGTGTCGCGGGCGAAGCGCACGCGGTCCGGTGCGACGTGGTGCGGCTCGGCCGGCCCGGCGCCCGTGCCCGTGACCGCGCCGTTGTACGCACGGTAATCCGACTCGGGGCTACTTTCGCGTTCCTTTCTGTGTTAAACACAAAAAAATCAATTCTCTAATTATTCGAAGCCAAACGAAAAAGCAATTCATTTTCTTATTTAAAGAGGTATATAACATTCATTCCTAGCACCATCTACCTAGTCACGTTTGCGACCAAATGTGACGGGTGGTCATATCTGCTCTGGAAGAGATCACGCGGAAACAAACCAACACTAATAAATTAAAAATGTGTTTTAACGATAATACGCATGGTATATTTTTTATAATAAAATAATATATTACTTAGTTTAAAATATATACAAAATACATATAGTTAATTTCCGATGTTTCCTCAAGGAATTCTCAAGAATATATGCCCACAAAACTTACACAGACAGTAAAAATATATCATAAAATATTAATCTGTTAAGAGAATGAAAAAATCTGGCGTGCGATATATTCATAAGAGAATCTTATTATATGTAGAAGTATCTCATTATATGTAAAAGATAAAATAAAAAGACACACATAAGATACTATAATCAAACAGCCAAACCAAACAAGCGTGTGTGAGAAACCATTGCTTTTGTTACAAGTGCACATCAAAGTTACAAGTGCACAACAAAGTTACAAGTGCACAACAATAGATGTTATCGATCACACTTTCTCATAAATAATAAACGCAAATTATTCACAAACAGAATATCCAGCAAATATGTTACTATCTCCCGAACTTACATGTGTAGTATTGTCTTATACGGTAGCGAAAGCTGGTTCCTGGTGCAAACAAAGACAAAAACCTTGAGCCTTGGAGATTTTGCACGCGAGGATCACGTAACAAGAAGTAAACGATGGACAACTCAGACAAAACGATCAAATGAAGACAATACATTGTTGGAAATAGAAAATGTATTGTAATATGTAATTAACAGCAACAATTTGACGACAAAGCCCTTTTTATACAAAGCCTAAAGCAAAGATACAAATTATAAAGCAAATTACAGTGCGATGTAAAGATGTATTGCTGAAGTTTTTTAATGATACACAAATTGGGAGCTTAATTGTATTTTTTTTATTCCACATATCTTAGTTCAGTGTAGGTCGCTTAGGCGGACGCTCCGGAATGACTGAATGCTAAGGTGCTTCGGATTGTCACTCAATACGAGCTTAGCATTTCGATTCGTGTGTGCCCGCGACAACCTTAGCGAGCCTTGGCTATATTATCTGAGATGAGAGGCGGAAATATTATCTGATTACGATTGATATAGTATATACAGGTTTATATCGAGCATTACCTGGTGACGGGCGGCGAACGCGGTGGCCGTGCGTTGAGCGATGGCGTGGGCGTGAGCGTAGGCGTGGGCGTTGGCGTGGGCGTGGGCGGGTAGGGCGTGCGCGGGTGTGTGGGGAATGCCGGCGTGCCCGCTCGAGACTCTGTGCGCGACTCCGCACGGGATTCAACTCGCGACCAGCTCTCCGACTGCTCACGGCTCTGTCACAATCAAATAGTCAAAGTAAAAAAATAATAATGAAACAATTACACTACACATACTTATATTCGCTAGTCAAGAACAACAAAAATCAGCCTAATCAGCCTAGCTCCCCGAAAACATCCAGCAACCCCTTATTATTGCCGGCGTTCTCCGGAAGACACTGCTGAGTACTGCAACATGGCGTAACGACGTGAAGGACGTCAGTTATAGCTATGTTAAATAAGTGATTGTTGAAAAGTGTGAGTGTGTCTTGTGAGAGCCTCCGCAACCGTCCGGATCTGTGGCTTGCTGATTGCAGCTTGAAATCCGCCCCTTAATCCTCGGTAAATCCTCTTTCGCTCGTCTGCAGTCCTTCAGGTTGTTCAAAATGTCGAAGTCCGTAACGCAACAATTAGCATGACAATGAATAGGAACTGCGTGCTTCTCCGGATCGCGTCTTGCACGCTCTAAATAAACCATGGCTCTCTGCACGTGTTTTATCAGTAGTGTTAATCATACAACAGTCGGGAAAGACCAATTGATATCACTTGACCCTCTTAATTTAGTTAGAGGCGTGCACTTTTGAGAAGTGAGTGAGAAGTATAAATGACGCTGACCACGGTGTCATCAACGGGCTCCGCTAGTGACAGCAAGCCGGGCGCGGGTGTGGTCGGCGTGCTGCTGCCGCTCCACTCGCGCATCGTCATCTTTTCATACATGAACTTTCTAGATGATGTTCTGAAAAGGAACAAAATTATTGCATTGCATTATTTAAATTCTATTAAGGCATATAAATATCTTGTGCACAATGATGGCAAGAATTATTAAAAACCCTAGGCTAACAATGGTAGAATAGGATAGAAACTATATATTGCCATAAAAAATAACAGCTTATGAATTACTACAATAAACAAACAACAAAGAAAATGTGGCAAAACAAACAACAAAGAAAATGTGGCAAAGAAAAAGTGACTGGCTACCTTTAGATAGCTCAGCTCATGCAGCGACGACGAATTGCTTATTGAGAAGATTGGACGATTCTACTAACGACAAGGTGATGTACATAAATGCTGTGTTGAATGTCTACCGCATGCGGCCTTCTTATTCCGAATTCCATTGTTTCGAAATCAACAGTAAGCACATGATGTATCCAGACACAGGAAAGATACTGGAGGAATCCAATGAAGACGAAAGAGGGTGCTGGGTCTTCAGTGTATAGTAACGGCGAACCTGACGAGAAGGGATGCGCCCGTTCGATAACGGTCCTCGCGACATTTGACTATCTGGGTAACGGAATTGTCTTTGATCACACTGATATAACAAGACGTAAGTACAACTTATTATTCCCGAGAAGGATTCATGTCAGGCAGGCGGCCAGCCGTAAAAACTGTAGCCAAAACCTATATAGTATGTACTACAATACCGACCCCATTCGAGTGGCAAAAGGGCACGGACATGATGAAGTTATTACAGAGTATTCTTTGTAACGTACGTGTGTACTAATCACGGTAAGGCTTAATATAAAAACAGAGACAGCATTCGCTTTGAAAAAAGAGCGATAACTGCTCGTTTAATAATTACGGTTTATACTCACTTAATTGTGTTACCTAACACAGAAAGTGAATTAATACTAGTGGCAATACCTGTCCGGAGCCTGCGGGCTGACGCTGTCGGTACGGGGCGCGGGGCGCGGGGCGGGGCGCGTGTGCACGTGGAGCGGCACCGCGAAGTCGTCGTCGTCGTCGGCGAACGCGGTCGTGTCACTCGTGTAGCCGTCCACGCTGCACACAGAGAAATATATAAATGAGTATGACTATATGGCAGTTCACTTCATCATCATCAGCTCTACAGCCACAGGTAGGCCTGGGTCTGGTCCAGTAAATATATCCGAGTCCGTCTTAATATAATTTGTACAATAGGCAGCACGTTTTATACCAACCAGAAGAAAATGGGATATTTTTATTGACATTTTTTTATTAATAAGCTTTGTAAATGGACTAGAAGACAAGTAAGTCCGATACGTGAACCGGGGGAATGCTCTAATAGTACTCTAACTTTAGATAACGATAGTAAACAACCACGTTGTGTCATTAAGTCATCAGTAACATACTTAAGATTTTTAGACATTTATTTTTTATTTAAAAACAAAAGAGAGAAAACGGACAATAAGATATTTCAAAAGTTAGTTTGTACCTCTAGCATCTATAAGACGGTGCAGCAAACGGTTTATGTGATTAATCATTTACAACAATGTCGTTGGTAATAATCCTGTAAATTAATCAGGTACAAGGTTCTTTAACCCACAGCTTAGTGTTGGATGCAATGCGAAGGAATAATAGATTATATAATATTATATAATATTTAATTATATACACAAAATCCTATACGTTTCGGATACCCAACTCAAGTGCGACTGTTAAGGACTGCGAGATCTCCTACGTTGGTCCATGCCTCGAATATCTACCTATAACTTTAGTGTTAATTCAACAGTGGTAGAGCCCGCAACTAAAACATCTGTTGCACGAATGGGCCGGCTCAACCGGTGAAATACCACGACCTCACAGAAAACAGGCGTGAACGACGAGTGAGGTGCCGGAGGCCTAATTTCAGTCCTCTTCCCCTTCCCACCCTTTCCTTATAAGGATAGAATGGGAACGGGAAGTGGATAGGACGGGGAGGGGGTTATGGAGAAAAGGAAATATCTTCTTCCCTGTCTATCCTACTCCCCTGTCCATTAAAGATAATCAACGCAAACAATTAAAAGTATGCTCAGGATTTTCTCCTTAATCTTTATCTGGGAAGAACGTATTCTATTATATCGAACCTGTTAACCGTCTTATTAACTGTTTTTATCCGAAAATAATCATAATCACCGATGACTAGCGGACCGGCGCACATTTCGGGAAGACGAAGTATCCCACTCGAGCGGTAGTCGAGCGACTCTTTCCCTTGCCTCCTTTCTTTCTCTTAGCTTCTGCTGCTGCCGTTGCAACCACGTGAGACCAGAACTTGTTTCGGCACTGCTCTCCGACCTGCGAGGCTCCCGTCTGCCATCCCGAGAGTTTTCCTGCCAGTCCAAGGTACTATTGGATCGCCAATTTCCATTCTCAGGCGTCGTCTTTCGCGCGCTGCTTGGCGGTCTATCCAGCCACTCCGCATCACCATTCACCCATCTGAAACACAAATATTCTTTTTAATAATAACAATGTCAGAGGACTGAGTTATTCTCTGTCAAATGTATCATCTCGTCTTTCATCGTATTCGCAAAACCATTTGTTCCCGTGAAGCAGAGCATCTTTAGAAGGTGATGCAGAAAAGATGCAATACATCCGATCTTCCAGTCAGTTTAAGACTTTTGTTTATCATTTGCTTGACTTTCAAATAACAGTTAATTGAATACGACGGATTTGACCTTGCCTTTCTAATCGTGCAAGCAATAAAAATATTTCGAAAAAAATATCAATTAAAATAGCATATAACCGGGCAAGATATGCAAATTTACAAAAGTAATAAAAAGGTCATAACGTTAATTTAAATGTTATTTAATATGTCCTCTCGCCCTTAACCCAGAAAAGTAGGCAGACAGGCGGAGATTATGGATATCCATTTAGCTCGATCCTGGCACTGAGAGTGCCTTTTTAAGTTAAATGTTATTTAGAGGTAACAAAATCATTTAAATAGCTACGTCATTGCAGTATTAATTATCACAAATTAATTTAGTATTATTAACGAAAGAAAATGTTACTCGGATTTATATCTTCCTCGGCTCTTATGAACCGGCTTTTATTACAGCATTAGCGCCGTATAATGTACTATTAATGTTTCTAGACCAATACCTAAACGGGAAAGTGGTAACGTATAATTTCAGGGTCGCCGATACTTGATGTAACCGATGGCAGTTCTGTCTGAAACTTGTGCAAATCTTATGTTCTTACTGGTAAACAATACTAGTTTTTTTTAAAATTATGCCACATGATACAATTTGAATTTATTAGAATCCACCTGTAGCAGAGTAAGAGTAAAATATTCAAAACAGGGTGAACAAAAATGATATTATAGCTTAAAAAAATGCCAAGAATATCCTGCATAACAAACTATATTTTGTTACTTATTTCTATTTAAAAACTTTTTAATGCTGGACGCGGAAAGAAGTTTTTAGTGCCGGAAGCATCATTTTCTTTCCATTATAACTAGTGATGTGGCGGTCAGTTAACACTTCAAAACACTTGCTTCGAGCTTACAAGACCTAATCACTCAATCAGAAGCTTTTAAGGAATTTAAAATGGCATTGACAATAGTATGCGTTGTTCTGCGTATAAATATTCGGCGTATTTATTAGAAAGTGTTCGCGACGCTGGTTGAGTACGAGGCGGCGGGCGGCGCGGCGCCGCTGCGGGCTGCTCGACCGTTTATGGCGACGTTTATCTCGAAATAGCAACTCGTTTGGGCCGCGGCGGACGCAATCACACGCTATAGCCACGAATCAAAATTGCATGTAAGCCTCTGGAAAAACACTCACGTCTATTTCGTTAGGATAGTCGAGGTATAAAGAAAGTTCGCAAATATCACTTTATATAATCTTGTACATTTATAAAATGCAGGGTAGTTGCTATACAAGTTTACTAGATACTGTAATTTTTTTTAATATCGATGTCTCAATTTTTATGTTTTTACTCCGATGTGGATCTACTTAATTTTGTTGCAAGTTTCTAGAAATTGTAAGCATGATACATTATCATGATCTTGATCCTTAATCTAAGATATTGGTAAAAAATGAAGTCAAGCACATCAATTGAATACTAACGTACAATTCTATTATCATTATTCAGTAAGGTACTAAGTTACAACAATACACAGTATATTTATTATTAATTGGCGCCGTCTTTAGCAGTATAGTCACGTACAGAAGTAATTCAAGAAACCTTGCAAGCTGTCAGTCAGCGGCGCATAAATAATCCGCAAGAGACGGTTTACACTTACAGTGGGGAGTGCGGGGTCCGGAGTAGGCATGTGTTGTGCGTTGCGCGGCTTCCAACGTAACCCACGCCCGACCGCCGACTGATATTAACTATGCTTCCGTTTACATAAACAAACTTATCGAATACATTTTAAATATTTCAATTTTCTAATTTTTCCACGCTCACAATTCGTGTAATATTTATGTTGTAACTACTAAATGTTTAAAAATCGAATTTTTGCACACACATTAACAGAGGTGCAGAAAATAACATGGGTTACCATTTATCTTGGAGATGCGATAGGTTGGGATACCTTTTATCACGAAAAAAAATCCCATGGTATAAGAAATACCTTAGTTAGGTAAGCATGGTAATGTAAGATATGGCATAGAATTCCCAGTTATTGTACGCGAAATCAAGTTACAACAAACTCCAGCCCGCAAGATGCGTAATATGAAACAAATGCCGGAGGAGCCGCGGGAAATAACTCGTTTGAAATAAAACTTTTATGGATTTTATCTCTACATGATGAAGTCGTGTCAATCATACCGCACTCATGGTATGTGGCGTCCAGCCGTAGTAGGTATTTTAAACCAATAAACAAACAAAGGTACAATATATTTTGAGCCTACAGTTTTGGAGTCCACATGAGGCATTTTTAACGTCCGGATGTAATACAAAATATGCAACATATGGAACAGTAGATAAAAGTTAGTACAAAACAAAGATACCTAAAACGGATCGTATGTTAATATTTATCGAGGCACAACCGCCCTTGAAATGTTTCACTGACGCGAATCGTGACACATTTATTGGGTATACAACATTACAAAGTGTTCCTCTCGTTGTTTCTGTGATCATTCAATTCATCAAACCACCACCACCCACGTGCCGGCCGACCCACGTATCATCGATCCGTCATTATATCAATTAACAATGCGGCCGTAATAAACAAGCCATCTCAACTAGTAAAGAAACAAGTAGCATAGTTTGTTCCACGTCAAGATTGTTTTTTTGTTGTAAACAGAAACACCTTTTATGTTAAAATTCCTAAATTCCAAAATATCTTTGACACACAACTTTTTCTCTGAAATATCTCGGATATACACATATATCAAAAAGTGCTATGATAAGTGACGTTTGTTTGATTACAAAAAACCTGCATAATTTAAATTTTAAAGTTGACATTGAAGAACCTGACCTGAAGAAAGAGGTAACGGTAAGGACAATCAAAAAGTTCTTTATTATTCAAACTGAACTTCTGCCATGTTTAGGAACTACTATTAGTTTTCCAAGAAGCTTATTGGATTCTGTGGCTATAGGCAAATGGGACCCTATCGCTATGGTGATGTGATGTATGAATGTCTAAACATTGAGAACCGACAAGACATGAAAACAAGCATTATATGACAAAACAATATGTTTTTCTATTAGTTGGGAAATGAAGGCGCAACCTGCAGTTGTATTGAGTCTAGGATCTCATTTGCTTCACCTGCGTAATTAATATCTTTCTTTTTCCTCGTGTAACGAAATCTGCTAAAACGTGACGTTATTGAAGTTATACTGTCGATTATGTTGCTGAGCAAATCTTGTTACTTATTTTGTTTAAAAGATAGTTCTTTGATCATGAGAATCAAAGAGCTTTTTTGTCAAATTAGTGTTTATTTGTTATTTAAAGTAAAGACGATAAACACAACCATGTACCAAGAAGGATTACAATTACGAAGTCATAAAAGGAACTCGCAGTTTAATTGCCAGATCGGTTGTGGTACAATTTGTAGCTCGTCTTCATTGACAGTTAAATGGGTCAAGCGGAACGCAGCTAAATAAATTAACTGAACGACTCTAGTGTTGTGACTGTGTGTGATGTCCACAAATATATTTAAAATCGAATCAAAACTTTGTAACACATGCAAGTGAAAGTATTTCTTAATACCTATTTGTTCTTTGTTTTATAACAAATAAAGATCTGACTTATGAGATGTTTAGATTTGACAGCGGTAAGGTTTCCATACACCAAGGGGTAATCAGACCTAAAACGAACATGACTTTTAAGCCGTAGTACAAATGTTTTGTCTTGACCGCGAATCGAATACTCTAATCGATAGATTATTGGTTTATCGGTTACAGTTGACATATGTTTTCGCAATGTTGTCTGGCTTCGTCCTAAGAGTGTTAATACAAATTTCTGAATACAAACTTTTCGACAAAATTATAAGGCGTATGTAAATTACTGTGCCATCGATCACTGTTCACTGACGATCACTTACATCGGTATAAACCATGTTATTAGGTTGATAAAAATACGATTTCAATGTAGGCATGTTCAGTTGCTGAATGTAAATAAACAGAAAGGCGGCGTGGGCGCGCCTAGCCTCCGCGTTACGGCTCCAACACATGTTCACACATGCCTCACTCGCTTCCATTTTTTGTTATTCATAATATTTAAAGACGTTTATTACAATAAAAGTCACGCTACACAATAAATCTTTGATATTCCCCCTTCATTGTTATTTATTTTTATTATAAATAAACACAGTCCATATGAGATAAAGTTCAACGTGTTTAAATTTTTAAATGACCATGAACTTGAGCTCGGGATGTACATCTTTTTATTTAAAAAATTGATACTTTTAAAAACGAAATCAAATATAATAGTTAATTTCTTACTCTTAGCATATATGTATGTAAAAATGGTAAAATACAAATTTACTGACCGTCCATTCTGTGTTGGTGAGGATTGTCTTGGTGTGGTGGAGCTGGTGATGAGATGCTCCTGCGAGAACTTGCGGAAAGTGAGCGGCGAGGGTGGCGCGCGCGGCGACGGCGAGGGCGGATCGGGGCTGGCAGGGCGGTAGACGCGACGCACCAGCTCGGGGCTGGCTAGGCGATTCGTGGCACGCAGCATGCCGGGACGCAGGCCGGGTGCACCGTACGTGAAGGGCGCGGAGTCGGCTCGCGCGTGATACGGTATGTCGGCTGCGCGCTCGGCGGGCGACTGCGCAGCGCCGGCTGGCGGCGGGTCGGGTAACGCGCTCACCGTGCGCAGCATGTCGCCAAGCAGCGCGTCAAGCTCGTCGGGCGGGCTGGGGGCGGCACGGCGGCCTGCCGACGAGATGCCTGAATCCATGGAGGCACTGAGCGGAGAGGAGGTGCCGCCGGCGCGCACCACCGTCGCGTAGATGGAGCCGTCCAGCGGCCCGAAAGTGTGCGCAGCCTCCGCGCCCTCCCCCGCCTCCCCGCCGGAGCCGGAACCCTCCGCGCTGCCGTTGTTGTCACCTGCATTTAAATAGAATTATGTCAATTCTAGGAAACCGGGCAATGGACAACATCAAGGATTACTTTCAACATATCAATGGAGCACAAGCAACTGATTCGTCCCAGTTTTGCTTTGAGATAATGTCTCACTTTGATGCAACGTCTTAAGCAACAGTTTAATAATGCTAATAGCTTTTAAATTGGACCGCATTCGTTCCACTAATTAACGCCTCTCTTAGAACAAGAAGACGAGTCCTGGACACATGCTTCTTACATAAAATACTCCACGGTAAAGCTCAATGTCAGCAGCTACTTGAGAGTCTATTCTTTACAGTACCGAGACCAAACAAACGCAAAAACAGAAACAATAAAGTGTTCTACGTCAACAACACCAGAACAAACCTCGGTCAGCAGTCGCCTCTCAACAGGATTTGTAGAGAATACAATAGAATAGCTGAGCTCGATAACTCAAATAACTTAGACTTGTTTAATAATAAATATAATCTTTTCAAGGAAACTGAAACGAAGTATTATATAAGTAGAGAAATTGTTTAAATTATGTTAATAGTATAAAAATTTTATATTAAATCACTAAAGCTGTACTTCTATAAATGTTATGTACACCGTTGTTTTCATATACATATATGACTTAATTCCATGTAAGTTATAGTTAATTGTAAGTGTGATATATATGATGTGGATGTACTAAATAAATAAAAAAATAAATAAATAAACGCCACCACACAACCACCGCTGGAACAAAAATGATCTACCAATTAAAATTTAATTACACATTAGGCTGTATTAAGAAGTGCCAATAGCTGAAGAATTATTTCGACCACATTAATGTCAGTCGTAGGTTCGAATTCGTTATTTAACTATCGTGAACCCTTAAACCTTTAATTCTGGTTATGCTGGTGGGGAAATGTTCTATTCTAACTATTCATTAACTGTTTACAGGCGGTGTTGCAGTTAGGAGCTAAGTGGACCGCGAGCGGTGGCGGACCGCTTCCGTACAAGGGCTAAGTTCGCTTCCCGTTACACGCGTCCCGGTTGTCACCGTTGTCTGACGGAATGTAGGGCTCCTCTTAATAGAATGATACGCGCCATCAATTCATATTAATGGCAAACAATGCATAAATAAATTATAAAATATAATATAAGCACAAAAATATATAACTAATGATAAAGTACAAGTAAAAAAACAGCTAACATATAAACTAAGATATATTTATTATCTGTTTGCATTCCAAGTATGTAGGGTTATAACAATAAAAGTGTTATTTTTACTAATACCTTTTATTTGTGTACTATGTAATATCGCCCATGGCATTTCTAGAAATAACTGGAATGTTGTTTTGTGGTTCTCAATGACATTTATATGCAGCATGGTATTGTAGTCACGTTAAGATACTGAGAAATGTTTATCTTGTTACTATTCTGTAAGCTTATATACAGTTATGCACCGAACCTCATCTATATTCATACATTTTAAATTCTTTATGGCGGAAACAACAATACATATTTAATTAATTTACATTAGAAAGAGAGAAAGACAAAGGGGGAGATAACAATGTTATCATCACCTTTTCACGGCTTTGTTAGATCACAGAAATTGTCAATAAGTACCGCGCACAGTCAATACCTCAAACAGAATTTAATTGGAACAAATTAGGGGGAACCGAGCCACGGAACAACAAATATTTTTTTTTAACAAAAATACGATTTCAACGAAAACGGTCTTGAAGTTAGCTATAATTGATTGACGGCCATTCCTTTGCTGTACGCAACAGTATTAATATGTTTTTTTATGTAAGAAGGTGGCAAACGAGCAAAGGGTTCACCTGATGTTAAGTGATCTCGTGACCATGGGCATCGACAACAAGAAAATGTTGCCTACCTTCAATCGGCACAGGAGATAAGCCGGAAAAAGGATATTTCCTTCTCCTATTGATCCCCTCTACCGTCCAATTCTCTTCCCCTTCCCATCCTACCCTTTGTTTGAAACGATGGGAAGGGGAAGAGGACTGACACCGGGCTTCCGGCATCTCACTCATCAGACGAAACGCAGAAGTATAAAATACTTCACGCCTGTCTTCTGTGAGGTCGTGGTATTTCACCGGTCCAGCCGGTCCATTCTTGTAACAGATGTTGTTGTTTCGGGCTCACTGTTAAAATCTATAACATTATAGAATTTATTCCATGTCTTTATATTTGGGAGTGGTAATTAAATGATTTGATTGCTGAAATTATGTTGTTCGTCAAATATGTGTTTTCAATTTGATCAGAACAAAGTTAATAAGGTTGTGCTCTAGTCTACCCAAATTAATTAAACTACAAGTTGAACAAGATTGCATGAATATTTAAACTTATTTTATTTTATAGACTTATTTATATATATAAATGTAAAAAATGAATGTTTATGTTTTGGATATTTAAAAGCGATCAGCTCGGCGAGGCGGTTACGAAAAGCTCAGCGTGACGACAACAGTCAATAACGCAATTAAGGTGAAGGTATCACAAGGCGGCATCTGCTGGCCGGCAGCTGGTGAAACAGAAAACAGTTTATTTCTGTTGTGTCAACCGAAATAACGCGGCTTCGGTAACTGGGGACAACTGTTACGAAACACCTCAGGAAGAGGATGCGCGCTCCGCGACAAGCCTACCATACGTCTGTCCAATCTTACGCACCATCTGCCACTAATTGGTGAGAAATAGTTTTCGAAACATCAAATGAACAATTCCAATTAGTTGGTGCGTCCATCTTAATGTGCCTTAATTTAGATGCGGTTAGTAAAATACAATTAGTGAATGATGAAACGAATTACAAAAATGTATATATTGGAATATTGGAAGAAAAAAAATAGTAAGTAATGTAATATGTAATCTCACTTCTGGAAATATAATATTGAAACATTCAACTTTTTAAAACATAAGCTCTGGGCATTGGCATCACAAAATTACTAGTTAATTTTACAATTGATATCTTTGAAGTCCTAGTGTAGTGTGTACAAGTTATTTTAAGCTATGCTATACCCCGCGCTATATATATATATATATATATATATATATATATATATATATATATATATAGTTTCTATAGCTAACCGCTATGTGTCTTTAGCGTAACTGAGCATCGTGCTTCTGCTGGTAGTTGGAGCCTCATACTTATAATACGGTGTGTTTAAATGAACACATTCCGCTAAATCATATTATTATACGTTATTTCATTTTTTAACTTAAGTAATTTCGTCTTGTAGGTATCGACATAAAATTTAAAATAAAAATAAAATCATGAGTGACAAGATGTAGAAACATTTGTATACATCGATTTAATTATGGTAAGGTTGATTGTAACAAAATGGGCTTTAGATAAGCTAAAGGACAAATTTGTTGTACAAAACGACATGGACGTGAAACCGATTTGTTGTGTCCGCAAGCAGATAGAAGGCTCGGAGGTGAGCGCGGTTTCGCCTTGGGGCCGTGATGTCATCGAGCCGCAAACCTCGTGTTTCTACGAACCTAAGCACCACCATATTATTATTACCCCTCACGTTACCAGGGCTATCTTCGCTCGTTAGCCGCCGAGGTTAGCTTCAGATTGTAACCTGTTTTGGTCTTTTACATTTTTGTACGTATTAAAATTACTACTCGCTTAAGTGCACGTTTACCATATTTTAAAAATAACGTATCCGTGTTCCGAATGAAAATTACTTGAAAAACAACTTTTGGTGAGCTTGAAGAATTCTAAGAACGTTAAAAATTATCGTGATCCAAATTTGGAGGTAAATTTGCAACAAGAAAGGAATTTAGAAAGGTGATAATCATAAATAAACTGTCAGTTGTTTCACGTCTAGGTGGACTTATTTCAACAAATTAAATAAATATCAGGAAGCAAACACGTTGCATTAACTATTATTTAGCTAAATATATTTGAAATGCTACACTTAGGTCAGTAATATTCTTAACTTTCTATACTTATATGGTCGAAACAATAATTATTTCTGATCTAAAAATAATATTATAATATAAACATACTTACTATTATATATATTTTTACGTATATATTGAGATATAATTCCGATCAACAGTATTTCCGGTTCCTGCTGGCACTACTTGTACATTAACTCGTACATTACGGAACATCTGTCACGCGAGCACACGTGCACCGCAAGGGCGTACGAGTTGTTGACTGCCGTGGAAACATCCCTACTTACTATCGATAACTAACGTAAGCAATGCTCTCATCTCAGTAAATGAATGAACGTATGCCTCTTGCGTTACGTTATATCGGTCAGAGCTTTGTCAACTATCAATATGTCGATATTTAAATTACGCGCCTTGGTTGCGTTTACATATCGCAGATAATGATTTAAGACGGTGTGCCGGCGCGCGCAGACCTGTTTATTTATTTTGTGCAGTTACGCGTGACGTCATTATATACTTGGTCGCGCGTGAGAAGTGAATTACTGAACGCAAATTGAGTTAAAATTCAATATTGTTTTGCATTTATTTTAATATGTAAATGATTGTACAGTATATGATAAGTGTATCTACTCTTTTTATATTTTAATATGTAAATGATTGTGCAGTATATGATAAGTGTATCTACTCTTTTTATATTTTAATATGTAAATGATTGTGCAGTATATGATAAGTGTATCTACTCTTTTTATAATTTATGTTTCGCTAAATAATAAATAAGCTTTCTACTTTACCCCATTGCGCTTCCATTTTATGAAACTTCATATATTTTTAAAGGTTTAAGTATATTAGAACAGTTATATACGCTAAAAATTAACATACAAAAGGCTTCCTTATTTCAATGTCAAGTAAAGAATAGGCACTATTCACATCGAAACGAAACATTGCACTATTAAAATATCAATAGTAACGCATGACTTTCAAACTAAATAATAACAACGTGTGAATTGAATTGTGAAAAATCGACAGCGACAGGTCAGATCAAATGAATATAACATCAAAGGCGCCGATGTCGGTTTATTGGTGATGCAAAGCGTATCTAATGGACAGATAGATCTAATGACGTTGCGAAGGGCCGGCCGGGGACATCCGTCAGCGATTCACCACGCTGGGCAATTAGACGCATCGCGGCGCCTATACACCCACACTGATCACACCTTACCGAACAATCGAGTTACTCAAACTCTACACCACACGATTGTGTTCTCTATAGTTAACTTTTTAAGTTAGCAACCCTTCGTTTTAACGTTCCGTCGTATTGTCATCATAATCATCTCCCTGTTTTTCTATTAACCGTCATAGCTGAATTCACATCCTTCATACACATATTATCTTGCACACAATCCATCCATACATACTTTCTTCAGTCTCCCTCTACTCTTGTTACATTTTTTTATATTATAATGTGGCAAACGAGCAAGCAGATCACCTAATGTTGAGTGAACGCTACCCATAGACATCGGCAATAAGCAAATGTCTTGCAGATGCGTTGCCTACCTTTAACGGACAGAGGAGGGGATAGACAGGAAAGAGGATATTTCCTTCTTCTCGTCAACCCCCTCCCCGTCCAATCCTCTTCCTGTTCCCATCCTATCCATTATAAGGAAAAGTTGAGAAGGGGAAGAGGACTCAAATTAGGCCATCGGCACCTCACTCATCTCTCCACATAACACGCCCATACCACGCTAACCTCTTGCTTCTCAATTTCGCTGTTGCAGGCGAAACTTTTAGACATACTCTTACAGTTAACAGCCGTAATAAAAAGCTTTAATTAAATTATATAAACCTTGCTCACGGGTCACACTGTCTTTTCATTAAAACCCTGTAAATGTGTTATGTGCGATAGAAGAATGATAGTATCATTTAATCATTAGCCTATTCTCTCTTCTCTTGAAAGTACCCACGTATTATGAACGTGGATATCGATGCCGGCGATTTGTTCCGTTACTTTAGTGTGCGCGCGAAGGACGCTGATTCAAAGGGCTCCTTTAGTACGGGAGGTTAGCTCTATAACGTAAGGACGGAGACTAGTAATATGTTTAAACGAAAATATTCGTATATAAGCAGGTCGCCATCATTCGCGAGCGATACATGGTTTATAGGTAAAGTCATTAAATTACATTATCTTCAACCGATTATAAAATATAAGGTACGAAATAAATTAATTAAGAAAAAAAAATTCAAATTCTTCTGTTGTAATGAATTATAAATCTAAATTAAAAAATATATATTAGTAGACGACATTGTACCGTAATTAGAATCGCAGAAACACGCTCGACTCACCAAAATATTATATTCGTTCTCAACTGCAAGAACTTTCAACGATTAGGAAAACTTGCAACTTTCCGCGACCGACGCATTATCGTCTATTTGTCACACACGCGTCAAGCACACAATCGTTATCGGAGACCACTGTAAACTTAGAATACGTTTTATCGTTGAGCGATGTCCGTGATAACATTTACCGGAGCAGCGGACGCGACTGGGCGGGCGGGCGGTGGCTGGGCTGACTAAAATAGCCCAGCACCTGCAGCGCCGAGCTAACCAATCTTTAAACTGTTCGTATGACACAATTCCCTATCCCACAATGTTATGACACTACGACTTACTCTCAAAACATAGTCACTCAATATTATCGACAAAAATATAAATCAGATGGCTGTAAGCTTGTTTATTTTTAAATGGGTCTACGAGTAATAACGAAAGTGCAAGTAGCAAGAAATGTTTTGTCGCTGGCAATGTTAACAACTTGATACATATGTGTGTACAGTAGCGATCTAAGCTGAAAATTACACAAAGTGATGACAAAAATCTGTTAATTTAACATTTAAAATGTTTAATATTTAATATAGAACTTTGAACCATTTTTCGTTCACATATAATGAAATACAAATATACCTTAACGTAACGCGTCCTTGAAATTTAACTATAATTTCTCATGCAATTATCGAATACGCTACCTAAGAGGTTTCTCTGCAAAAGATGGAAGAGCCAATAAGCAGGAAGCTGCCTGATACCAGAGTATTACCGCGTTCAGTCAATAACGCTATTTTGTAGCTTAACCATCTGACAAAGTAACAAATCACAGGCTACGGATGTCGTGATCGTTCCAATGCCCCGTCAGCTGCCGGCGAGCACTCGCCATCGCCACACCGAGTGCTCGCTGTCTAGTTGTTAACGGAAATAGACTGAAAATTACGGATGTTGGAGCAATAAAGTGGTACTTTGGTACTACGCTTAGCTACAGCTCTTGCGGCGCACACTTACGTTCGATACTTGGAACTTTACGGAGACATTAAGTTTTGTAATAGCTCAGAACACTAGTACGGGTTTATTATTTATTAACTCTTACTTACTTTAACCATTAAAGTTTCTATGCAAGACATGTATGTATATTCACAAGAAGTATTGCTGCTCAATCGCAATTAATGAATTCCATTCCTATCAACGCTGGTTGCGGAAGTGAATGCTTTCGTTAATGTTAGCGTTATTGCGTATACATGTCATACAATAAATAATTCGATAGTTGTTGCATGATATTAATTAAATTAATATTATTGACAAAGGTCATGTCAAGATGTCGTTACCTAATTAGGAGACAAGGAAATAATTACTATACACTCTCACCTGATCAGTACACAAGGACTAACACATATGTACTTCTTAATATCCTTACATTTATTCAGTTCAAAAAATAATGAATATAGTCTCGATGGTGTTAAAATTTTGGTAGGGAATCGAATAGCATACCAGATTAACGAGCACGCTATCGCCATTTTAAAGGATTATATTTTTAGACTCGTATTTATTTATGCGATCATATTAAGTCATCTGCTATCGACATAAATCTCCCGAGACGCCGGCGCCATATTTAGAAGTTATTATAGTCGTCTATTTATAGACGCGTCTTTTAATTAACGAACGGACTCGCTTGTTCGGCCATAGATTGTATATACTCTGTGGCAAGGTAAAATTTTGTCTTTTCAGCGCACTCAAAGAACGCAATTTAATTGTTTTGTAACAAATTTCCAAACTTTATATAAAAACTAACTTCGTTCCGCCTTTTAATTAAATAACGCCCTCGCAACGCCCCCCCCCCCCTACCGGGTGCAATTTCGTAAAAACCGTTCTTAACTGACCTCTACTCGGCAAAAGTAATATTAACTTACTTTACTAACTTTTTTGTGGGTAACGATTGACGTGGGTAGGGGCTGAATATATTGTGATATTTATAGATGTGATATTTATGAAACTGCTTGCGTATATGCCCTAGGATCCGTACTTGGTCTAGTAATTCGAATTCTCTTTGAATTTGCACATGTAAAGCACCTACTAAT
This sequence comes from Papilio elwesi, assembly GCA_029849275.1. Taxonomy (NCBI): domain Eukaryota; kingdom Metazoa; phylum Arthropoda; class Insecta; order Lepidoptera; family Papilionidae; genus Papilio; species Papilio elwesi. The sequence continues at coordinate 7,605,857 of CM056687.1, read as the reverse complement.
GACTACCAGCTTATGATTCTTCACTAAAAACTAAGATTTAAGTTAACGTCGGGCTAGCCGCTTGCTCTTTTGCCGGCTTCTTATATAAAAAAGAGTTTGTTTTGGTAAGCTTAGCATCGAATCAATTATTATAACTACGTACAGGCAAACGAAATGGAAATTAGTAATTCGCGTATTACCCGAGTGACCTAGAGGAGGGTACTTTTTACGCGCGCATGTACGTGTGTATGTATGTCCGTTCTATTGAGCACCTCATTCATCAGAGGAATCGCAGAATACTTCTACTTCACGCCTGTCTTCTCTGAGGTCGTGGTATTTCACAGGTCGAGCGACTCGTTCAACAGATGTTTAGATTTAAGGCAGCCATGTTTGTTAGTTGTAAGATATGGAATATAATCGGTGGTACAGACCAGTGTCGTCGTCGGTGAGCGTGGAGAGAGGACGCAGGTGCTCCAGGGAGTCGGCGCGAGCCATGGCGTCGGGCGCGGCGCGCAGCGGTGCGGCGGGAGTGGGCGCAGGCGCCGCTCCGCCACCGCGCACGAACACAAGCTCCACGGCGCCGTCGCACGGGAACGAAGGCTCTACAGCAACATGATAAAATGTTATTTGTAATATTTTGCTCCTTCTAACATCATCATCCGCCAACAGGTATTCATGTATCATGTATTCATAAGTCACATTTACTAATTAAACAGTTCACACATCCATCTTGTGGTTGCATAACCTTCCCAATTATTATTTTTTATATAAGAAGGTAGCATATGAGCAAGCGGTTCCCCTAATGTTAAGTGATCACTACCCATAGACATTCGCAACAAGGAAATGAGTTGCAGATGCGTTGCCTACCTTTAATCTACATAGAAGGGTATAGACAGGAAAAGGACATTTCCTTTTTCTACTCCTCTCCTTCGCATCCAATCCTTTTCCCCTTCCCACGTGTTATCCTTATTATGTGGATAGGGGAATATACCGAACACGAATAATAGCGTAGTAAGTTGCGTATGCGTTTTAATTTATGTTTCTTAAGCAAAAAATGATTATTGTGAGACAACCATAGACGATAGATATATGTCACCGTGGACTTTTATTTAAGAGCTACAACTACAATTCTTTCATACATCATTTTAATGTAAGTCCCTACGTAAAATTCCTAATTTTTCGTACACATTATTAAAAATAACTCAAAATCTACTTCAGTCAGTTTTTGATATAAAAAAATGGGACCACGTGACAAGCACTACCTGGCGAATAAAAAAATCATCAAAATCTGTAAATCAGAACTGGAATTAAAAATTAACAACCATAAAAAAACTCCCTCCACGCCTGCGTCTACATAGAAGTTTCACTTCAAAAGGATGGGAAGGAGAAGATGACTTAAATTGGGCCACTGGCAGCTCACGAACGAAACTCTGAATACTACTTCACGCCTGTCTTCTGTGAGGTCGTAGTATTTCACCAGTCGAGCCGACCCATTTGTGCGACAGGTGTTGCTGTCGCGGGCTCTACCACAGAGTGTTATTATCGGCTGTTGCTTTTTGTCATTATCTCATCTTTAATTTAAAAAGTTCATAAATGTATTATAATGATGATAAAATGAAAATTTACAGGTTTAAAATTTTTACAACAGTTTTATAATGCGGCGATGGGGTTGTAGCGGGAAATTTTTAAGTACGATAATTACATTTACGATTGCACACTGCATTGTAATACCACCGCTTAATGTGAAGATACTGTTATTATTGTGTTTTAATCACTTGTATTTAATAAACTTACTACTTAAATAAAATATTACCGCGTTAAACATACCAGTTACCCAGTTAACATTCAACTTTTAATAACTTTAATTATAACGCTTAGCTTTTATCCTCGTTACAATATTAAAAATATGTATAAGATATTTTTTTCCAGCATTTTATTACGGTGTCATGTGTACGGTACAGTTGAAATGTAAATAAGTCAACTTTCGAAAGTCCACTGTTGTAAAGAATTATCCTAATTGTGGCCACTGTTCTCCAAGACAATGAAATCAAACATTAATTGCCAGCTCATGAGGTATCATGGGGAGCACCAATCGATTACAAGCTTAATTTTTCTGCTTGTCAATGACTTGTTGCAAATTAAGCAACAATCATTGGTGTGCAGACACTAGTTCCGGTTGATGCCCGCGCTAATATTTCTCAAGATTGAGTTAATATTGAGGTACCTGTAAAAACTTGTGTTTCGAAGCTGAATTTGAGACTATAGTCCAAGGTAAGGCCAAGTTGGCGTTTGAAAAGTTTGGTGTGCTCAATAGGGCGAAGCAGTATTGCATGCCGTCTCATTGCTTACGGCTGTATAAGTTCGGCCGCACATGGAATACTGTTCGAGTCTCTGCGCGGGGGAGCCATAAAATACCAGCTTCTTACACTTGACCGCGTACAACGAAGGGCGACCCGAATCATCAACGACCGAGCTCCTGCTGATCGGCTTGACCCACTGGTATTGCGAAGGGATGTTTCCTTTGCAGTTTTGCTATCTAAAGATATAAAAAAAGCGTACGCGTGAGGGTTTTATGGTTATTACATAACTTTAGGCGACGCCTTTGCCCTCTCTAAAAAAACTGTTTGTTTTTATTACGTCATCACATCACTGGGTGGGAGGTGTTTTTAACATTACAAGAACCGCTTGCTCCAACATTTCATAAAGCTGTCTCTGCCAAGAACAACCGGATTAGGGGGCTTAGTTTGAATATTGCAGAAGTTTAGTATGAAAAGTTAATGCACATGCCGTAATATAAGAAAAAAGTTGTGCGTAGTGAAAATCAGAAGTGAGATAGATAGATTTACCATGCGCGGCGTGGTCTAGCTGTTGCTTAGTGAAGGAGAGCGTGTGGTCGGCGACGGCGCACGTGTGGAACTGGCAGGCGAAGACAAGCTGGCGGGTTGTACTGGCATGCGCGGCGTTGGAGGCGGCGTGCACAGCATGTGCGGGCCGGCGGTATGCGCGCACTAGCACATCTCCGCGCAGCGTCAGCCGCCCCACGCCCACCGTCCACCCACCGCCGCTCACCATGTACAGACCTGCACGACGACCCCAAACGCACTCGTCAACGATAGGCTTTAGGTAATGCTAACCTACTATATTTGTAAAGTTCAAAGTGTTTATTGTGAATATTTAACAAACGATCAAAAAATAAATATGTACAGTAAATATTTTTTGTAAGATATCATGCTATTATTTGAAACTATGAAATATTTTATGAACAATCCATATTTAGTATATGTCCTATAATGTAGGTAATTGAAGAAAACTGGACTTGGACTTAAAAGTAGATCGAGCTGCAAGTACAGTTAAGTTCATTCATCAAGCCGATCTTGTTTCTCACCTGAAGTGTATACGCAGACGAAATTCTCGTATATCTTTAGAAAGGCTATGCTGGGCGCGGAGGAGGGCGCCAGCGAGCCGGCCACGCTGACGTGCGTCAGCTGAAGAGGGGCCGAGTTTACGCGGATCTGACCGGCGAGGAGACCCGCGAACGTGTCTATGTACCTGCATTATGTACTCTTTAGTTAGTTAAGTATAATATAGCTTACTTTATCAAAAAATTAAAATTATAAGAATGGATGGAGACACATTACGCATTCATGAGTTTTAATTGTTTTTTCAGCATTTCGTTGCTTTAATCCTTAATAACCTAAAGTTTAAATTTTGATACCAATCTTTTAAACCGAATGTTCACATTACTATTAGTTTTTTTATAGGTTGGCTGTACGTATTTTATTGTAGTATAATATTCTATCCAGCTCTCATACTTGTTTTATTTTATCTATGATATATTACTTGCGCGGCAAAGTGAACAAGTAAACACATTTTACTGAAAGTTTTGTTGAATACAAATTTGATATATTTTCTTTTTCTGAAGACTATAAATATACCTGTTTTTTTTCTAAATCATCATCATTTCATCATCATCATCAGCCTATATCAGTCCACTGCTGGACATAGGCCTTCCCCAATGCCTTCCACAGTATGCGGTCCTCCGCGCACCGCATCCAGCGACTTCCTGCCGTCCTTATGAGGTCATCGGTCCATCTGGAAGGAGGGCGTCCCACACTTCTGGTCCCCATCCATGGCCTCCATTCCAGGATTTTCCTCCCCCATCTGACGTCGCTCGCTCGACAGATATGACCAGCCCATTGCCACTTCAGCCTTTTGACTTTAAGAACTATGTCGTCTACCTTAGTTCTCCGTCGAATTTCTTCGTTCCGGATTTTATCCCTTAGAGAAACACCGAGCATAGTTCTCTCCATCGATCGCTGTGCGACTTTTAACTTATGGACCAGCCCTACCGTCAGCGTCCAAGTCTCTGCGCCGTAGATCAAAGATTAAAGACTTTCGTCTTTAGGCATTGAGGTATTTGAGGTAGGTGAGGATGGAGCGGAATTTCCAGAATGCTGCCCAGCCTAATCGAATGCGTCTGTCGATCTCTATGTTTTTCTAAAAAAGTATGTAAAATATATATTGTGTTTTTTAGCTATTTTTCCTTTCATCTAGACCCTCAAGCAAACACAGTAATATTAAAAAAAAACACTGTCGTAAATCAGGCTACTAAGGGTTAAAAATGTTAAAGTTGTTCTAAAAATGTACGTGAGCAATATTTGATACTGCATTAATGTAATAAATTTCTATATGACTGCTGTTGCCCAATAACGCAGCAAGTAATAGTAAAGTTCGATAGTCTAATGGCAAAGTACAACATGGAAATTAGGGTATTCGTCAAAATTATTTACTAATTAAGTAGATTAAAACATTAAGGAGACAAAATATCGACAGCAAGTTACCTTTTGTTAGAAGGTAAATGGAAGACCGGCACGCGGTCGTCGAGGTAGCGGCGCATGGCGTAGCGGTCGAGCGCGTGCTCGGGCGCGCCGCAGATAGCCGAGTAGTGCATGTAGGCCGCCACCAGCACGCCCAACCGCTCGCGGTTTCCCCTGCAACAACACAACAATATCATATACACTAGTAAACGATATCGAACAGCTCACCTGTTAAGAGACCAGCGCAATCCTTATACATACACAATAATCTTCATGTTAAACAGAGGTGAGAGTCGATATGAAAAATAGCTGGAGGAAGGTATGAGTAGGACAAGAGGACTGGATATCCGTGCAGCAACCGCAACACAACTAGTCAGCCTTGACTACTACTACTAAATGTACTGTTCCGTATTGCCGCCTCTACTTCACTTATTCACAAATTGTAAAAACACATTTAATCTAATCACATTACTAACTGAATGATGAATTCATGAATCTATCTCTCTTCTCCCTGCCTTTTTCCTACATTTTTGTGAGGGGTCGGCACAGTACGACCCTTGTCTATACTGTAATAGGTTTTTGCTATAGTTTTTCTTACGGCCGGCCGCTTGTCTGATGCCAATGTGCCATGAAATATTTTTTGTAGATCATCGAAATAATTTAATAATATTCCTTTAAGCCATCCCCAACCAAGCTTACACTTGGAAATTGTTCACAATAGTCAAATGGCGGATTCGAACCCACGAACATGTTGTCCATGTTTCGCAGTCCGTCCTTAACCATTAGGCTAGTGATGCTCAACTTGATGAATTCATGACGTCAGTTGTAGAACATGCGTAAAATAAATAGTAAATGAGTAGCTTGTACTGTCGTCAGCGACCCACCGTTATACCGCCCATACGCAGCGTGGGAACTGCTACGTTGTTTACCAAAACGAATATTCTTGTTCTTTTATACTTGTCTATGGGATCAACTGAGCGCGATCAGATCGTACTTAATGTCTCATCTAGACATACATGATAATTGTTGCCCTTAGTTAATAAATTACTGTACTATTGAACGACAATACTAAAATATTCAAAACGATATCTCAACTGGATTATTGTTAGTGCGCGTATGCGATTAGGCTATTGTATGATATAATAATAAGCCCTTACATCGCTGCTTTACATTCTCTGTGTCGCTGTTACAAAGTCAGGCGAATGTAAGCTTACCAGGCGAGAAGCACGGCGACGTTCCTAGGGTGCGCGGCGAGCCAGCTCTCGATGTCCTTGCAAGCGGCGCAGAGCCGCTCTAGCGGTGGCGCCAGCTCGCCCGGCCAGCCCAGCGCTCGCGTGCGCCCGAACACGCCGCGCGCCTCGCCCTCCTCGCACCCGCCACCGCACTCCTCCCCGCCGCTTACTTCGAATACCTGTAATATTTCAATATAGGTTTTTGATGTATTTTGATCATAAATTTTCTTCATATTTATGTCAGTTTTCAACGATTTCATTCGATTTTTTTTTGGGGAAGAAGGCGGCAATTATGCAAGCAGCTCACCTGACCGTCGCTTCACTACAGATCCGCTATAACGGGAAAAGTCACGGATAAGTTGCCAGCCTTTTTGTAGAGAACAGAAGAAAGAGAAGAGGGGTTGCATAAGAATAAAAAAGGATAAAAAATGGAAAGGGGTGGGGAGTACCAGACTCAAGAAGTTTCAATTGAATCGTGATTCCAGCAAATATTTAACATATTCCGTGTTTCTTAATATTCATGCATTTGCAAACAACTTGATGCTCGTTCTTACGGCCACCAATGTACATCTAAATTAACTAGTTGGCTTGTCGACGTTTGTCCACTTTGATTTTAATTAAATAAAGCTATACTAAACTGTGTTAGCTGTAAAGAGTGCCTCACCATGAAATGTTCGCCGTGCTTGTTGGTGAGCATGTGAGCGGCCTGGGCTTCCGCGTGCGCGTCGCGCTGAGGCAGGTGCAGCGCCAGCATGCGCTCCGCCACGTAGCTAAGGTCCAGCCGCCCCGACGACCCGCTCGGGTAGCTCGCTGACCGGGCCCCGCCCTGTTCACAGCAATACAAATAAGTATTTTATATATATTTTTAAATCGATTTGGAGGCATATACTAGCATTACACAATGGCCAGATAGTCACACGCCTTTGCCTACTTATTTATAATTCAAATTCCGAAATGTTGGTAGTCTTTTTTTCTAATACTTATTATGTGACATACGTAGTGGTTTTAGATTAAATAAATTATTACTATTAACCTACCTGTAATCTAGTTTAGAAATAAACTCGGGACCGTGGACATCGCTAGTCATCATTGTAGTTACTAAGATTCCGGAATTGTATTAAGAGATTCGACTAATTACACTTTTCTTAATACAATTAAATAATCGTTAAAGAACGACACTCACCTTATATCCGGTTGCTGAATGACATTATCATTGATCTAAAACTCCAGTTGTTTTAGATCAAGGTTAATGTCATGTCAAATCGTTTTTTTTAGATTAGTTTCTAAAGGAAAAAAGTTGATGAACTTCTAGCAACTCAAATGATATTTGATTGGACTATTGACAGATAGTTAGCTAATTTTTCTGTTGTTCTGTTCAGCCTTTGAGAATCCGGGCGTTGGTATATTAATTATTACATTGGTGTAAATAAAATAAAAGTTTGAGTGCTTTAGAAAATATAGCCAAGTAGACGGAGAAGTGACATCGAGTAACATAGCTAATATATATTATAATTTTGTATTGTCAGTATATAATCATATCACAGCAAAACTGAACGTAATAATAATAACATTATTCTAAATCAGTTACTATAAAGTCTGGATACGCAAATCTGCGACGAGAACAGGTTTACGAACGACTAGTATTATTATTCGCTCTGCAATCCAGTCTAACAATGATTTTATCAGCACAATAACACACGATTAATGTAGAAACTTGCGTAGGTAAAGAACATGCCTAAACTTTAGAGAGTACACAGTGAAAATACCAAATTGGATTTGGTACGTTTATGTCAGATCAAACATGTAATATTGTAGGCGGTGCGACATCACGGCGTGAGAGTGTCACGGTTGTGCGTAGGTGACAGAAAACACGTTACAATGCTTCGGATTTTACCAATGATAAAATCGATCGAACTGTTTCAGATACCAAATACTAATATCACTAATAAATTTAATAAAGTTGAACGGTTATACGACAGTCAAACAAAATATGAAAAAAAAATTGATGCAGACATATGTAGGTATGTAAATATGGGTGTTAGTTGACAAATGAAACCACCATAACATGTGTAATAAGTTATATTTACGTTTAATTAGGAACGAGTAAAGACAATTTTTGAAATATCTTATATACATTGTCTATGGGAACAACATGGGAAGTGTGGGTGTTTTACGGTAAAGTGTTATTTTTAATGTAACGAAACGGTGATAACTCATAGAGAAGGCGAGGCGTGGAACGTGAATTTCTGTTTAGCTGTATATTGATAATCTAAGGTAGGTAAGGTAGCTAGTGTAATAGAAAAGATCTAGACGCCTGTAACCATTAGCCCAGTCTTATTTCAGTTTAAATAACTGCTACAATCATTCATTACCCTTTGAATAATTACGCTGAGTACTGCATATACACGTGCGCCACCGTTTGTCTTGTTTCGAAACTTATTGTACAACGTGATAAACAGCTATCGAACAATTGGTTACATCTGTATATTTATCATATTTTAAATAGCCTTGAAAGCATTTACATTATAAAGAAACGTATAAATCTCTGAAAACACATTCTATAAGTTACATATATTCTATACTTACATTAGATAAATAAGAATTTTTAATATGCGAGACTAAAAATGTCTTTAAACAAAAATATGTACCACTCGATAGTAAAGTTGAGTTTTTTTGTTGTTGTGTTGAGAGTTGAGTCTACTTTCAAATTACGACTTCAAGGGTTATATCGTATTGTAACTCGAGGCGCATAAATATTTGTTGCCCAAAAATATATGCCTATATAACTATATAAACCTTTATAATCAGGAGACAAAGACATAAGACTTGTTTGAAAGCTCCTTTATTATGTTAAAATAGATTCCGAGACGCTACTTATTAACTTGAAAAAGAAAGTCGGTATATGTACCTGAATACCGCGCCAGGTGGCAAACGAGCAAGCGGTCCACCCGACTTCGATGGACCGCCACTCACAGGCATCTACATCTAGCTAATGAGTTGCAGATGACAAATAGAACAATGATATTTTATTTTTCTATTTATCTCCCTCTCCACCGTCAAATCCTCCTGCCCTTCCTATCCTTTCCATATTAGAAATGAATGGAATATAAAAATTAGGCCTCCAGCATCTCACTCATTAGACGTAACGTATTCTACTTACGAAGAAATATTCTACTTCCCAGCCAGCCCATTCGTTGTTCACTGTTAGACTTTAAATCAGTTCAAAAGTTTCGCATTTTACATATCTTTTCTCTTCCCAACAAACCAATCTTTTCTCTTTATAGGTTAGTATAGAAAACTAAATTCTCACTCACATGTTCTCTCGAGGGTGCCGGAGTCCCTGGAGTGGCGGGCGCGCTCACTGCACGAGTCTGAAACAATTAGTTTATGAATAATTAAGGTAAAATGTTAAACGAATAGTCAACAGGATAGCCTAGTAAACGGGCGGCAGACATACGAAACGATGATCGAAAGTTCAAAATCACATTTTAGATATTTTTTTGCCTTTCTTAATATGCCTGTTGTACAAATATATGTTCCAACATTTGTCACACATTGATTATAAAAATCTGGTGGAGAATCGGATGCCTTTTTCTATTATTGCTCACAGCGTTGCTTTAAAATAAATTATTGAGGAACTAATCTTCAACTTCCTCGCTTTAATGTAACATGGCATTATTCAAATAATACTTCTTTATGGTATCCAAGAGCGACAATTGTTTGCAACATTCGTGGTTGTTGTAGACGCGGAGCATTGAAACTCGACTGTCAAGGTCGGAGACGACGTTCAAACGAAATCAAAAGTCCATTCTTATTTCTACTCAAAGTCAATATCTAGCTTGTCAAGCAACAATATATTACTGCGTCAAGTTTCTTAACAGATATAGAGACAAAAATAAAAAGGTGATTGCTTAGAAACAACTTTGTTCATTACATAAAAAAACTTTAAAATATTTGTGCAGTTAGAGCATGTTTTAACAGTCGCGTCGGTATAAAGTACCGCTTGCTTGTATCGCGATCGGATGTTGGTATAGAGCTCAATAAGGTTGATAAATGAGCCCTTAAGCGGGGCGCGGCCTAAGTGATTACTGCAGGTTTAGCTGGGACGCGAGCTGTGCCTATCAGACGTTATTAGGGCCATAATAATTCATATCTGAACCTGAAATGCAGTAAACAGAGCTGGGAAAGTCAAAGCCAGTAAAATGGCGGGCTGTATACATAAATTTCATTCATCATCATTCAACAGTGACTTAATTAACTTTTGAACAACACCTTTCTCTTTTTAGATTAAATATGCACCTACAACTGCTTATATGCATACATGTATCATCTAACACAGAGAAAAAAATAATGTTTAATTAGAGACGCAAAACTATTATAAGTTATCTATTTAAATTTACAAGTTTATTGTTGTATTAGATCTTTGTCCTCACTCGAAGAGATCTCTGTACCGTTTATACTGAATTACGCAGTTGATATCACGAATTTAATTTGTTGATGTGCGCATTATTGTCGGATCACTGAAGTACGTATACGCCACGTCCGTACGTCCGGCGAGCTAACAAAGAGCTGCAATCGTATGAAATTGGCTTAATCCAATTACAGCCACAGTCAGGCGGCCGCGGAGACTGCAGCCGCGGCGCGCACAGCAGCACACTCATTTTATTTTTATACCTCGCACTAATCACCGCCCCCTGGTCTACACACACTCCGGTTACTTCATAAACAGGAACCACGATTTATTTCCAATCGACCGTTGCACGCGTTTAGAAATTGTTTATCTTACGTTTGTTGTTCTGTTAATAATCTCTGTACGGTACACTGAACATAATTAATGAGACGATTGAACTGTTTATTGTACAACTTTAAATACCCCGCGTAAATAAATTTGTTGACATAACGAAAACGTATTTTATACATTAGTAACATTGATGAAATATTAAATATCGGCAAGCACTGCGCCCGTAGAACAGACGCTCGATGAATCTAAGGAATTTATATTTTTAGTGTTTTGTAGTGTTACTTATCCTGGTACAAGGGGGACCGATGCGCTAGGGAAAGAACAATGGCCGTTCTTTGGCTAATGTTTATTACATATCTAAATTTTGGTAGAAAATCATTAACTGAAATCATAGAGCTCCAAACTTACACACAGATACAATATACAATATACATAGCTCTTGTAAAATTATAAGTCACTACACAAACCGTTAATACCCTTTGAGAGGACGGTAGCATAGTAACGCATTGTGAGTGCGCGCGCGCATTTCGCCCCCTGCCGCGCTGCAGGTAGAAGGCGGCGCGCCACAGCGCGAAGGCGAGCCGGTGCAGTGCACGCGCCGCCTCCGCGCCGCAGCTGCAGGCGCGCTGCACCCGCGAACGCATCTCCCGCACCACTTATTGCACCCAATGTAGTCCTTAAGCTTCTTCTATCTTTGGCACATAACTGCCGTGATTTCAACGTTACGATTTCCAATTTCAATGTCATTATTCACAGCTTGATATTTGCAATTATTTACCACTCTTATATCCATTGTTTTATTTATGTTTACTTCTAACATCATTTGTTGCTTAAAAATAACATTACATTGTTACTCAAGAATTAAATTAATCATAAATTTGGGTAAAAGTAATTAATTTTAAGTTATTAGATATAAATAAAAAATAAATAAACATGCGGTCACGCCCGTAAGCCCTTTGGGTTGGCAGAGATCATAGATTTCCATTTGGCGCGATCCTGGCACACTTCTCTCGCTTCTTCTACATCCTTGCATCACCGCATACATGCACATCGGTTACGGGTACTCCTACTATCGCCCTGTTTTAGTAATCGATCAGCGTGCCCTACTAACGCGGCAATATTGAAACATAGTTTCGTTACATATCTCGTATTAAAACGAGGTAGTTAGCGAGTCCCACACCGATATTTTTCTTCTCGATGGGAATTTTATAATTTAATTCCTCGGGGTTATTCGAAGTTATTATCTTCGAATAATCATGGGTCAACAAGTTGTGTCAAATATATAACATAACCACGGCAATCAATATTATAAATAAAGGTTATATTTCTACTCCACGGGAAATAATAACTTTAATGGTGTATAAATAAATTGAAAATGTGTGTGCTCAATGTCTTACGTTCGCATTTATAAGACTAGTTAGGATTTCACGTGGTCCATAACAGAGTGTTCTGCAAAGTATGATACATTGGATTTATCCTTTCAAAAAACTGTCTTTACGTTTTACAAATAACAGTAAAATGAGGGATCAGACAATGATTTAATTAATATTTACTTCGTTTAACTATAGACTATCATTATCATCTCGGTGATAGTCATGCATAATGGATTTTCTGTTTTAATTTTCGTTACATTTTGAACTCTGAAGTAGGAAAATTCATATGTAACCTATCTATTGAATTTCGCTATTTTTTTCTCTTATATTATCCGTAAAATATTTGATTCAAAGGACACAATGACAAAAACAGTCATGAATACGTTAAGAATTGTAATTTATTTTTATAAGAATTATAAAAATAAATTTACATCTGAATAGTATGTATGTAATGTAGTAAGTAGATGGCTACTACTACATACTATGATGAAAAGAGAAACGGTCATGAACATTCTCTAAGTCAACAAGCGAGAGTCGTAAGTGCAAAAGGCGTCTGCGTTTGAAGTGGCCGTGGTTATCAGGAGCGCGGAGTGGCCGGGGCTGCTCCAGGCATGCGCCCCTGCACTGCGCCATCCAGCGTACACTGATCCTTGCCACGCACACAGGAACAGGCAACTCTAGACACAATGCTCAATTATACAAACTGATCTCTAATTTTTAATTATTGTTTTGTTTTATCCTAGTTTTTGAAGATCATCATGTGTTTAACTTTTTAAGGATAGACAAATATAACGAACCCATATGCTCTATTACTGAGCCTATAGAGTTTACATCTCAAATGTGACAGGCGTGGTACCTATCAACTCGCAACGGGATTTGATCGGACCCAAGACAAGAACAAACCACATATACGCACGAGTATATTATTAGTAGAATTTCATTCTTCACTCTAGATTCGTAAAGTTAAAAGTACTATAATTTTATAGCAGGGCTATTTGTACGTATGTAAGTGTAAGATCGGGTATAACCCTGACCTCCCTAGAGCAAGACCTTCGTGTCGCGTGGCGTGTCCAGCGCGTGCGGGGGTGAATAACCTCAGGGGAGGAGCTCGGCTAAATAAAAGACCGTCACATGCACTCCCGGCAGATGAACAACGGTCACCGACTGTCGCCACTCATCACGTCCTCACACATAATGTTACAGCTGTTTTTTTGCTTATCTTTTGTTTGAACACTCGCATTCAAGCTAACGTTTTGTTGTTCTTTTATGAGTATTGTGCTATTGACTGCCTTCACCGTTTTTATGACAAAAAAAAGCAATTTGGCCTTTTAATAGCTTAGTTTCCCGATCAATCGGATTACTGTAGTAATTTTACGTAATTAATGCGTATTAAGTGCATTATCGTATGCTGTAGGAATAATTGTAATTCGTGTATCATATTGGCGGTAAAAACTAGAAAGTGTGCGCAGCCGAATTAACATAATAAATTAGTGAAACTTTAAAAGGTCATACCAGTGTTCGTGATCTACATTGTAATTAAAATTCTAGGAATATTAAAAATTATTTTATTTAAATGCGTTATAATTCTATGGAAATCACTCTAAGAGTTAACGCGTTACTAGCACTGGCATGTTCCTTGCTCTTATCACGTTATCTTGAATAAAGTAAGCCGCATATTGTTACACATTATCTCTCTTAATTGTCTGGTACATGAATGCTATTGGCTATAACAATGTTATCTCCAACGTTAGTACCTGCTACTATAAAGTTTTAAAAAATCTGTATAATACACATTAAATAATCTGCAATTACTGAACATGTACATATTTAATGTGGCATATTAAAGTTGTCACTGTCGTTTTTTGATAATGAACACTTATTTAATTTTTATTTAGTGCAGCTTAAAGTCGAATAAAAAGTATGTTTAGTTAACAACACTTGTATCTAAGGGGCGGGCACTTCACTGAGAGCAGTCTCTCGGGAGTAATTTTTGTAAACGTGCGTCGGGAGCACTCTGAGTGCAGAGGGTGCGCGGCGCGGCGGCGCGGCGATCGGCGGCGGGAGAGGCACTGGCGCCGCGACGCGCTGTACCGCACCGAGGCGGCCAGACGCGCGTAGCGACAACGCGTTGCTAGGCAACCTCCGCCGTCTCTTACACCGTACATCCCCTACACTACGACTACTGTGCAGCTCTTTTTGACGTTTGTGAAGTCCAGGAGCTGTTAAAATAACGCTTAGACAAAGAATTAATTATATTGTCTGATAGGCTTAGTGAATGGCTATATATGGCTGCTATCTAATTTGGTTGATTAATACTACTAATTACGTGATAATAAATTTAAACATTATTCCTATTGTTGTCGTTGTTAGTGGCAACATTAATCGCTTATTATTACGTTATTTCTTGTGCATTTTTTTTACAAAAAAACAACTTATGAACCTAGAAAACGTACTTACAAATGAAAGGTTATATTTTCGGATTTCTGCTCTCTAGGGCTCTTGCAGCCTAACACATCACATAGCACCATGTTTTAAATCTTATAATAATAATCACGAGCACAGAAAACAATGTTAATCGAGGATAATTCACAAATAATTTTTAAAAAATTAACAAAATTTATTATTATTAATTATCTTACTGTTGATGACGATGTCTTTTGCATTCTTAGCAGTTTGTACATATATTGCGATCTCGTTCATTCGCGTGATCTCATGTGCATGGCAAATCTAGATAATACTTGATCCTAGCAATAACGTGACAACTCTTTGTCACAATCTCACATAATAATGCAATAATTTAGTAACGGTTTTGCGTTTCAACTGGTGAGTGATTTATCTGGAAGTCCGATTTTCTTCCCGCCAGTTTGCTTCTCGTTTGGTTGTTAAATAAACGCTGCTTTCAATAAAAAGCCATCAAAACTTTCACTCTACACAAAGTCGATGTAGAATTTTCCAGCGGTATTTCCAAACCAATACGATTTTGGGTCCTCCAAGAAGTGAGCGTACTCCTTCGTTTGAGGCCAGCAACGCATCTGCAGTTCCTCTGGTGTTGCGGGCATGGGCGTTGGTGACAACTTTTATAATAGGCCCTCTTATGATAAAAAAATAACAATAATGTAAACATTACGTTGCATTATTAAGCTTAAAGTCGAATGACTGATACTCAGAGGGACGGTAATACAAAACCGATAGTTATGTGTACCATTTTTCCATTTTAATAGTTTATACATGAAAATGAAGAATGAATGTATATTTTTTGTTGTAACACTACTTTGGCAATGTTGAATGTTAAAATGTTTTATTTTAATTGATATAATCCAAATTAAACATCATTGAAGAGATAAAACACTACGCTGAATTGCACAAATGCGTAATAAAATAACACAGAAACAATTAGCCGATTTTTTTAAATGAAAGTATTGGTTATTAATT
This sequence comes from Papilio elwesi, assembly GCA_029849275.1. NCBI lineage: Eukaryota > Metazoa > Arthropoda > Insecta > Lepidoptera > Papilionidae > Papilio > Papilio elwesi. Next base: position 7,590,283 of record CM056687.1, on the reverse strand, counting down.
TAAGTAGGCTATGTAGTAGCGCCGCGCTTCCGTAGTACACAGGCGCGCGTGCCACTACGTCACCAGGCTACGTCTAGCAAATGACATGGTTATGATTGTGTAATCAACGTACTCATAGCGATCGCTTACGATGCTGTGGACACAAAAAATTAACCAACCTGGATTTGAAACCTGTTACAAATTACTGTTACCGACGACTTTTCAGATAGCAGGTAGCATTTACTTGACTGTTAGGAAGAACGTTCGCCGCTCCAATATCATTTTTGAAGGAAAATAATAAACATGTCTTGGAAATTTCTTGTGTTTTTGCGATGTGACACATGGTAAAACATTATTTAATACGCTTTTATCGCTGGCAATAACTAATATCGAGCGAAGTTCGCTTGAGTACAAAGTACTAACATTACTCAAATAAAATTAAAAAGACGGATGATGGCCAAATAGCGACAGCGTTTGTCATACTGAAAGAAGTAAAAGAAAGGTCAGGTTCACGTTTGCCAGTTTTTCGTATTTCTTTTGTATTAATCGCCACCTTTATTAGCAAATTTTGAACAATACGTGCAAAGCCATGCTCTAAGTATTCATATATATACAGTTATTACTAGCAAAGTCATACAAGTAGTTAAATACTTGACGTTGGATAAAAGTACTGAACAATTTTAAAATGTAAAGACCCACACAGAAAGTTAAGATCTCTCGCATGCCCATCAGTGACGAGTACAAGAGGCATCGCCTCTGGGCACGCGGCCCACAGGGCTCTGTCTCTTCGGATTTGCGACGAGGTGTCACGGAGCCAGCGTAAAAGCTTTCACCGTTTCAAAAGTCCAACAACGCGCTTAGAACAGGTTTGGTATGATGGCGTTAGTTGGCTAAAAATCGGTACATAGGTTATTATTGTATTTTAAAAATCATTCGCGCTTATAATCTCCGTAGACAACAGAAAAATACGAATAAAACATAATGAGTTGTTGATAATTTAAAAATGAGCAACACGGGGTAGACAGGTATTAACCCCACTATCGATTCACTATCGATTGTCATGTCCAAATGCAACATTGTTCGATGTGACCTTTGTACAACTACGAAGAACAACATGAATAGCTAAGAATCGAATTATTGATTGAACACCGGATTCTAACTTAAATATATTCGCTCCAGATAAATGGTTCAGTGATCCACGTCTGAAACTAGGCACTGGGATTTTGGGATGGCGAACGATTCTTGGGAGTTCTTTTATATAAGTGATAATCTAAATAGTGTTCGTTATGTTACTATAACTGCGCAGAGCAGCTCACTAAAAGAACTAACTATACGTATTATTAAGCAAACACAACTAAAATAAAACACATTTCCATAATAATGAGACATGCAAGTCGCATTTAGGAAGTGTTTTGGAAAGTGGAAAGCAAAGTCAAATGATGAGTCCAGAAGCGTAACGTCCGACAGCAACACCTCCGTACACTAATGTTTATGCTCACAGATAATATTTATGTGCCCGCCTGTATCTGTTTCTTCTAACAAAATATTATTATGATGCGGACATAGTGCAGCCTACATTGTAGAAAAGTTCACATTACATTTATATCTTTTACAATTTATATGAGCCATGCTGATTATGATATATTTAATTTAACATTGACCGCAATAACATAAATGCATTACAGAAATAATTTGCCTTTATCATAAAATATAAAGATAAGATAATTTGTATTTACACAAAAATAATAATAATAATATCTTGGGACGTTATTTACACACGGCCACCTGATCCCAAACTAAGCAGAGCTTGTGCTATGGCAACCAGATAACTGATATACTACATATACCACTTTTCTTTTGTAAGTATATACTTAAATAGATAATTACACCCAGACTCAAGTCAAATAGACATGTTCATGACACACAAATTTCTGTCCTGGGTGGGAATCGAACCCACGACCTGCGGCGTGAAAACCAAGTATCTTACAAACCATGCCAACCGGCCCGTCATAATATTTATATAATTTTAGAAAGATGACCACAATAGTCATATCTCTCCTCTCTCACGTGGTATAAGTACTGTAAAGGTGTTTTAAGTTTCCGACACGGCAGTATTGTATACTGCGTTGTCGGAAACTAATTAGGAATTCTAGTGAGATGCAATAGTGTGCAAACATTAAGGGGGTGCGTCTAGAAAATGTCCTCATTCCCGAAGGATATCTTAAAGTATCGTTCCACGCAGTACGATAAAATCCCTGACATAATTTAATCATTTTTAGTCTGTGATAAATAGCGATATGTAAACTACTACGGTGAGCTACACATGGACACCCCGCATTCATAACAACGCGCTGTCCATAGCAAGTATTGCATTTACCTTTTGTATACAGCTATTGAACTTGATTAGGACATCACATTACAAACGCTCGGGCGGGAGTTATCTCAAATGTTTAGTAGGTGTATGTCGGATGAGTGTCACGTCACGAGTCACCGCGCGATCACTAAGGGCAGGCTATTGTTTAAAACTCGAACTTTATTTACGACTACGCGGGTAACGAAGCATCGCTCCACACTGACACCTGACTCCGGAGATTCCTATCGTGATCACTCCGGGTGGTCACGTCAAGGATCCGGGAAAGTTAAGAAAGAACATTTTTAGTTAATTACACTGGTAATCATATAATCCATAGTAAATAATATTGGCACGTGGTTAATATATATGCATTTGATTACGTTAATTGGCCCAAATTCGTCTGTTTAATCACAAGATTAATAGAAGCAAATGATAAATTTTATGTATAGCTAGTACGAGTAGTGTATGCTCTGGCAGACACGACTGCGGGAATATTCACATATTTTATTTGATCATCAAGATTTTGACACTCGGCCATGGCAAAGGTGAAATTTATTTGTTAAATGGCTATCAAATTTAAAACACTAAAAAAATATATTTTAGTTCCGAACAATCGGAAGAGTTACCAGTAATTAATGCACTGCCTGTTTTGAGTCGCAAAACAGACAATCTACTTCAAATGTGGTAAAGAGAATACTGAGAAGGATAAAAGGGTGGGCCTGAGGCCCCTCGTTTCCCTCTGGGACTACCTGGGTCCAAATAAGTTTTTATATAAAAATCGTAATACAATTATTTAGGTTTAGTTTCAATTTGCGCATTTCATTTACCATTCCACCACGTTAAAAGTGTATTTTAACGTTCGTATTTTAATTACAAATCGAGTAATGAACATAAGGAAATTACCTAGTATGCAAAAACAATTATAACTCAAAAAAAAAATAGTCATAAAATCAGGGCCACGAAATTATTGATTGGTTTGAATTCAAAACTCAAACATACGTTTTCAAAGGTGCGCAAATGCGCAAAAAATATTTTTTACATCTAAAACTCACTATAAAACATACTAAATACGATATGCAAATCTCTATCAATATATATATATATATATATATATATGTATATATATATATATATATATATATATATATATATATATATTACTCCGAAACGGCTAGGAACGATTATGATGAAGTATTCAGACAATATTCAGATTGGCCTAAAGACTGATTCTGTGAATGTTTAGTAGCGAGCTACCCAAGCTATGGCGGGGCGAATCGTTAGTAAAATGAATAGACCAATTCCACCCAGATGGGATTCCCCCAACATGTGAGACCAAACAACGGATCAACCAAACAGCGCCCACGCGGACCAACACAGGATAGTGCTTATTAGCTTTGTGGCTTTAACAGCGTCATTGACTGGATATCGCAGCTGCATTCAGTGCTTCGATCACGTTTTCATTTGATTTTTTTGTTACTTATATATATATATATATATATATATATAAGTAACAAAAAATATTTTTACGAAAAATATAAGTGTTTGTCAAAAAATCTAGCTACTTTAACGTCATCTAGCAGTCCATGTTATGAAGTTCCAACCCTGTACTGTGATACCTTAACACTGTATTATCGACGGCCACGTCTATATCCAATCCAATTTACTATAGTTTCAGCTGTTTGGGATGTTTTCGGATTTTACTATATTTATAGTATATAAAAGGAGTATGTATGCTTACAGGGATTGTCCAGATTGGCACAGCGGGTGTTCCTGTGTTTGGTAGCGATCGGATCAACATAATTAGTGGTACCCGGGCGAAGCCGGGGCGGGTCACTAGTATGTGGTAAATGAGGATAAATACGTACGTATGAGATCATGCCTATTTCCAAATAAAAACTAAAGATGCTTAGCCTCGATTGCGACCGGGCAAACCTTGAAAGTATTAAAATTCCAAAGAGTTCGCGCCGGCAGCAGTTCTCTAGAATAGATAAATATTTTGCGTTACGTAAGTTGCTAGATCGCTTGTGCACTCAATCGACCAACGCTGGCAATTCTATTTCATACAATCCCACGTGTACATATAATTAGTATTCAAGATTAGCTACACGTTAAGAGCTCTTAGAGAAGTCATCAAGACTTCTAGCATTACAGAACGGTTTTTTACAAAAAATATAAACTGTACTTACGTGAATTTAAAAATTAATGTTTAGTTTAAATATATCCATAAAAATTTAAGAGAATAGCCTAATGGTAGTGCGCCATTTAATTACTAATATTCGTTTGGTCGCGATGCCAAAGCGCATTAGTACTACGTGTAAAAACTTTATCATTGTTCCAAGACGAAGATCGATTCATCCCCTAAACGCGGAACGGAACGCGCTATTGAGTATTAATTAAAAAAACTTGCAAAATGCAAATATCCACTTAAATTCGATAGTAGCCCAATGGTTGGTCCAGATTTCAAAGCTAGCTCGTAGTTTCGAAACCGCCATTCGAACACTAATTAGTAGTATTGAGTTGAAATGGCTTTTGTAATAAAATATGATTTAATTTTTGATTTTAGTTAAATTTACTTCTTTAAAAAAAGAGATTAACGTACAAGAAATAAAACGACAGTAAAAACATAAATAAATATAATACGCGAATAGCACGCTACAATGCCACCGTATCTCAACGCACTATCTATGTACCTGCCGCTACTCCGGTTCCTAATTTATTCATTCTTAGCTTCCAGAGCTAAAATATGACCTCATCTGAATGTATCCCTTTCTCTGAACAAATCTTTTATTCATGAAGCTCGTGCGATTTTCTTACAGATTTAATTTCGTAGGTTCGAGAACTAATAAATTGCTTGTCTCTTGTGTCAACAGAAAAATTAATCCTTCAACAATAACCCGTCCATTAAATTGTTTCAATTATGCAAATTTAAAATCAATCGTAACTCTATTATAATACACTAAATATGCGCTCTGATTTCCACGGCATTTCTTTTTCGAAACTACAATATTTATTAATATTATTTTATTTTATTGTTATCCCAGAAGACTACATTAAAGTACTACCACTAATTACTACTGCCACGAGTCCGGGGTTACTTGTGAAGTTGTATTGTGTATGACTTCATCTGTAATATACGCGTATTTAATGCTACCTTTGATAATTACATATAATAATTCAGCTTAGGTAAAATTAAATCGATACCTACTCTTAGAATTATTTAACATGAGTAAACAATATGTAGAGGTTGCGAAGTAAGTACAGATAAAAAATGCCGCAAAATTTTATGATTAGGTTACACATGAAGGAATACAAGATTGCGGTTATCCCCTTAACTTTACAATATGTATTACTAAAGTTATAAACAGCAGCAAGATATCTCACAATGCAAAGCATTAACATAATGTATGTGTACATTAGTGTTCGTAGTAGAACTAGTTGGTCGGAAATGAAATCGACAGTCACTCACAGACACAATTACCTCAATAAAATCGTACGAGGGGTCGGATTCGGCGCAGTCAGATCGGAAATGGCTCTAATAACTTTAAGTGTATTTATTGTATGTCCATTATGAAGTAAAATTGAACGCATTGTGAATAAAGCTATCTCAAATTAAAATCAATAAAAACAGTTTGTGGTCAACAATTCAACACACCACAAAGCAGTAGATTTGTGAAAGCAGAGATTCACATAGGTATTAAGGACACATTAATACCGCTGACTCAATAATACATCGTAGGTACTAGGTTTCGAATCCTGACAGTCATAATTGTATAATTATGACTGTCAGGATTCGAAACCTATACAGTTATTATATATATATATATATATATAATAACTGTATAGTTATTTTACTCATTGATGTAACCAAACAGCTATCCTCTGATTTAAATATTATCAACATATTACATACAATAAAAATAAAGTCTAATGTTTTTTTAACAAGAAGTAGCTATTGGTATCAGCTCTTTTAAGATTATTTGTCTATCTCGGAGGATGAACGGCAACCGCAATTTGAACATTTTTAACAAACTAAAGAATTTATTTACAACTGACAATTCAAATTTAATGGGAGATTCCTCAGCGCATCTGATTTACATATCAGGGGTACCTTGGACCCTGTTCAGTACCCCACACCACAAATCAGTCATCTATGTAGAGCCGCTCGCTTAGGGTCGCCCATTATATTTGTAGAACATTTTGATCATCGGACATCCTGGAGCGCAACGGATTATGATCGGGTTGTTTACATGTTAATAAGTGAGTGAGATTTGAGCGCGACGCAAAGGAGTGCGGGGATCACAAACTTGTTAAACGAAACCGTCACCTGGACATCCTCGAGCGGAGACAATTTTTATTTATTTTAACGGAAATCGTTCAAGGATAACGCGATAAGATAACCTGACTGAATGAATTTTAACAAGCCGAAATAACAAAAATCGTAAATAAAGACTGTAGACCCTTTCCCCACCGCTAACGGTAAAAATGTCATTAAACTTTTTTTTTAAATTTCACCTTTCTAATCCTCAAAATCCAATAAAAGGACAATAGTAATAGTAATAGTTCTCCATGGCACTCGACGATGTACAAGTTTAGCATCGTCAGCTCCCGTGCTATTTGTAATTGCGTAGTAATTACAATAGATACACCAGTAGCCATCCGGATCTTTGAATTTATATTAATTAGAAAAGTGATGTAAATCGTGGGTATGGGATATTAGTGTTCTAGTATTGTAGTGCCACCTAAACTACATTCAGTATACAGGAGTCTAGTTGCGCGGTTGCAGCATTAGCTAACGCTGTGATAAGAGTACCGCTGAGCGAAAATTGCGTTAAGACATTGTTCTCGGTGCGTGGGCGGCAATGGCTGACAAACAAATTATTGTCTGCTAGATCAGCAGGCGCTCTAGGTCTGGTGCAACTACCAGTTTTGTAATATCAGCTTAAAATAACTCCACATGACTAATATTTGGCTACCACTGTGCCTTTCTATTACTAAATGTTTTCGAGTCGGAGAATTCAATCTATCATACCGAAGAAAACCATTGCTTTTCTAACCCAATCTCGATAGAAAGGTATCGCAGAAGAGAAAAGAACAGCTGGAAGTCGTTTATAGAGAAAGTCCCGCCTTAATTTTATTTCTTCTTAAGAGTTTAAAAAAAAAGTGGTTCGCATAATTATGAACTAAAGTATTAAAGGTTCTGGATGCCTTAAAGTCAATACTCAAGCCAAAGGTATGCATATATGAGCTGAAAGAGAATGCCTGATAGTAGCATTCTTGCATATTTATTTTAATGTATACACTATTGCATATGCAAATAAAGTATTAAATGTCTAAAAAGAAACATTTGTTTGAATATGACTAAACCTACAAATGGTTCTTTAGTTGTCTGTAACGTAACATTTAGACAACTGCTGCGTGTTTACGTAAGCAATGTATTAAATAAAAATATAAGACAAAATCAAAACTTTATATAGCATTTTAATCCTTTTATTTCAAATATGGGTACTAAATAGATTATTATTACATACCATTTAAATAAGTAATTTAAATAACCATTAGACTACAGTTAAAAATTAATAAATATCTTAAATTTTAATCCAATAAAATAATACAGTTACTTGGAAGAGCGAGCGCAAAGGTGCCGTCGAACACAAAGTGTATTAGCGAAATAATATAAGGCCTTGAGTATGCTATAAGATTAGTCGCGGTCTGGGACTTGGGAGCGGTGGGTAATGATTTACGACGTATTAATGCAAATCTACATATAAACAGAGCGAGCATGGGTCAATACGTCACGTCTGTGTAGGTATTCGTTGGCGGGCGGTCGCCTCGGGGCCCGCACGCTGTACCGCGCCGCCTTTCTTATCCAATTTAATTTCCCGGACCACACTAGCGTTATTATCGCGTCCATCACCGCGACCAGTTAATGACTGTAACACCATCAAAGTAAATACTTTGGCGGTGTTAGTACTAACGAGTTGAGTATTAACTTTCGTGAATTTTTTATTTGATGGCATTTCAGGTTATACAAACGATGTCTATTTGTTGTTGTTATTACGACAAGATGGCGTAGCTTAATAGATAGGATACTTAGTTGTCCCGCCACAAACAATTTCCAACAGAAATATGAATACAATTTAAAAAAAATACGGATTAACTTTTCAAAGATGTCTACGGTACTTGACAGATCATCTTAAAAAGAGCTTTAAAGCTGGTATGATGTGGATATCTTCCGATGATGACAATGAGCTAGCTAACTTACGTAGGTAGAGATATAACAATATAAACGTTATAAGCCCATTTTCATCTCAGTTTATCAGGAGTGGCGGTGAGACAATCACAGTTTCAGTGATAAAAAGAAAAATATTATATTAATTTTATATAACTCACAAAATATTATAGGATCGATCTAGAGGCTTTACTTTCAGAAGCCAGCCAGTGACCAAACCAATGAACTATCAAAGTCCAACATTCTCTTATCTGAGATCACGATTAGTTTTTAATGATACACTCATCCAAATTGATTGTATGTCAAATTGCTTTAATTAAGTACCGGCCGCTTTCAAAGCATGGCTTTTTATTTCTTGATTTTCCATTAATTGAATGTTAACTTCTAACCTCTCGTTAATGTAAACACGCTGCTCAGTTATATGAAACACGTGAGAAAAATGAAGGTTGTGTTGTGTATACTTTTTATACGGCCTTAATATTTAAATTTTATCTTAGATTTGTTATCGAGTACTATGCTGATACGATGTCAAATGCCGATACAAGATTTAAAAGTTTTTAAAATCTTTTCGTAGCATTTGACAATAATTGTATTCGTACAGGTTATTTTAAGGCAGTTGAAGTAATTGAACTAAATTAATTAAGCACAACAGCAAGGATAAAAAAGTATGTATTTTTATTCTTTAAGTTTTGTAATAAGAGCCTTCTGCCACGCAAGTCATTTTAGTTTTAGGAGTATAAGGTTAACAGTTAGAATGTCAATAAATCACTGCACAACATCAGCTTACAAGAAAAGATTTAAAACATCGCAAGATATGTTGTCTTTAGCTCGCATTAAAACATTCTTGCATGAATCATAAAAATTAAACACCCAAAGCTCCCAAGAGCAAATAATCTAATTATTGCTGAATGTATTAGTAAGAATTAACAAATTAAAACTTAATAATTAAAAAAGAAACAATGTTTCTCATTTTACAATGACCCAAAAACTATTTATGGTTTAGTTTAACTTAGGCAAACCAAAGCGCATAAAACGAAACCATATAAAATAAATTGTTTACATAATAAGACACAAGTCAGACGTAGTTCGTGCATGCAGTGACCATTGTACTTACAGTGATGGTGTCATAGATGCCGTTCTCGTCGCTGCGTGAAGGCGGGGCTCCATTGGCGGCGGACGCACCCGCGTTTGCTCGACTCGGCGGAGGCGACAGCGGGAGCGGGTTTCCATTGCGCGTCCATGATCGATGGATTTGCCAGCTTGTGTCCGAAAAACGTGCTTTGTCCTGAAAAGGAAATAAGTATAAGTATTTTTTAAGGGAAACCTGTATTCGAATTTTAAGTCTTTAAAAGAAGATCAGAATATGTGGATGTACGCACAATGTCATGATTGAAATGATATGTCAATTGATTTATAAATTTACATTTATTTTAATTCACTCGTTGACATTCTTATTTTTATCCACAGAAATAAACAACGATTTGATGTTCTTTATGTATTTTATGTAAAATGTATACCTTAAAAGAGAAAAAAGAAGCTATCGCATGAACCGAACCGACACCTTAACTAAACATAACACGAAACAGAATATAAGAACTCATGGACTTAGATAAAATAGAATATCTCATTGCCGACAATTGTGTGTACTGCAAGATGCAACTGTATCTACTACTCCCTGCTACTTCCCTAAACAACTTTTAGTTTACAACTTGATAGTAAATAAATTAAATCTTGAACAATGCTTATCAACCAAGACAAGTAAACATGTAATTTTCTTTACAGACAAGTGCTTACGAACACTTGACCGTTTCAAATTGAAATACTACAGAATTAGCGCCTGTGTAATTACGAATACTTACGCTTAATAACTGCTATACGTAGATACTGACAATACAAAGCGCCTTGCGGCCGAAGCTTTCAAATCCGGGTTTTAATGATAATCAACAATATGCATGCGTCCTGTCCAGCTCGACACTTTAAATTTAGACACGCTATGTTACAGCACAACTAGAAGTCTAACGCTAATGACTGCGTCGTAGATCGATTATACTGAGTATTCGCCTCACGTCCGAACCTTCGTTGGACTTCTTTGTAATACAAACAGTACAGGAAATCGGCAGTTGGTAATCTAAAATGGCGTTAGTCACGTCGCGGCTAGGTAACCTAATGGCACAGTTGGTGGTGGGACCCTAGGCTCGGCTCCGCATCCGCAATATGCTTGCACATAGTATTGTGCCTGCAGGCTATCCTCTTATTAGGTGACCCAGTCGGCTCGTGGCAGATGGCAGATACGTGGTCCAAGTAGCTTACTTAAGTTATTTGATCCTTATCTTGTTTACGACGGCTAAGTACTCCCCGGTTGTCTTGTTTGAAAGGTTTCACTGTTAAAGCACTTTTTTATCGTTCTTAATCATAATGCTTGACAACAGAACACTATTATATTATTTATTATAATAGCATATTGTTGTCAATAAAAACAAAACACTATTATATAAATTATTATAATACTATTGTACTTCACTTACTGACTGTGTGCAAGTTAAACATATGCCTTGGTTAGAGAATAGAACATCTCCCCCTATGTCAATGCTGCCAACACAATTGTGTCGCAGTGGTCTCTCAATGGTTGCACAACCACCATTATCACTGCATTTAATATTAACCCGACTGATAATCCCTTGTGCTGTGGAACCCGATGATCCTATGACATCGTATAAATGTGTTGACTCATTTATGTCAAATGTGTTTACGTCGCGGCTTTTCTTGCATTCTTAGTCAATGATGTAAACTTGAGTTTCCTTTTCAGTATCAGCTCATTGTACTCAAGAGCATAAAACATCCATTAAAATTTAAATTTTCTATTAAAACCTCAGAATATAAAAATAGCCATCTATTAGAAAACCACGGTACTATTTCTACAAATGACATGCTACTAAAGACAATGCAGTTTTCAATTTAAATGTTCTTATTTATGACTAGCTGTTGCTCGCGACTTGGTCCGCGTGGAATCAATATATGTTTACCCCTACCTAATATCGTTTAACGCAGCGAAAGAGTTTTACACTTCAAATAGTAAAATGTTTATGTCATTTTACTACTTAAGGCAACCTTTGTGACATTGCAGGTAGCGGTCGGTGCTTTCTATATGACGCCGTACGCGTAATTTTTTTCACAATTTCGAGGGTTTTTGTCTTAAAGTATTTTACTCTACTAAGATGCAAATAAGATACTGGACAGAAAAATAATAATATTGTGAGAGTTTTGTGATGTGATGTAGTATCCTCGATCGATATCAATACCCTCTAGTGTTGCCAAATGACGTCACTTGTATGCAAAGTATTACAGGTTCGTAATTCTTTGCACAAACTTATGACACTTGTCAATCCTTTTCTTAAGCCCGATTTGATGTCCAAATTCGATTTATTCTAACTGGAGTTGAGTAATCTAAGTATCGCACAGAAAACTAGTTTCGAAGTTACAAATCGTAAAATATTCTTAGAGTTCCTTCTTCATTAATTAAATAAATTTAACCTATCGAAAGCACTAGGCAAAATTCCGACGAGCTGAATACCTTGCACTATAAGTGATGCAGGTCGTGTTACAAAATTGTCATCTCAATTATTCCGCCACGTATAAGTAAAAAAACTGTGTCCATTTCGTTAACCAAACACAGAATTCCGTATTAATTAATGATTTTTCCGTTTTTTTGCTACGATAGTCACGTCTCTCATAGTGCAATATCATTTAAACTTACATAAATTTCAGTTACTTCTTTACTAACTTTGAAATGACTTTTAGAGTTTTAACCAAAACTTTGTATGTAACATAAAATGTTTTAGCACCGATCTACTCATCACACAAACCCGTTGATATCCGTAAGGGGGAACTGTTACTATTTAAAAAACACATCGGTAGTGTAACACAAAGAGCAGTACGGAGAAAATATATTTGAGTTAGTTCAGTAGCGATAGCTAAACCGAGGTGCAGTTGTGTTGGATGATGTTTATGTGCATTATTACGAAATATCTGGTCTGTGGTACATGAAAATAGCGCAGAGGATTAACCGCCAGGTAGAAGAGATAATAAACATCCCACGTGGAGTTGCATCGTAAACGGACGTGATTACATTGTCGATCAGCGCGCGTGGGCGCCTGCGTATGCTCTAAACGTTTAGTTGCCACTTTCGACGTGCATTTCCTACCTGAGCCTGCTTTAGGATGACGACCTGACCGACTTGCATCATGCTAGTACGTTAACATCTCTTTATGACACACCAGTAAACACTTTCTACTCAATATTTTTTGACTTCTCAGACTGTCACAAAATTATGAACAATGTGGAGTCGTTCAGAACGCGTAGCGTACATTGGTGGAATGTGTCCGATGTATGCTTTAAATGCAACAAAATTTCAACTGAAAACCCTAGGGGTTGAATGGTTTTAAACTCAATAATGACAAAATTATTCATAAAAAATATTGTGTAATATGCTTAACTTGTTAAAGTTGTAACGCATAGTGAACAATCTTCAACAAATAAAGATGATAAAAATATCTTAGATATACAATGGATGTTAAGTCTAACAAACGCATTGAATACTAAATATTTAATTCCACATACAGTCTTTGATATTATGTAATGAATAACTGAAACATTACAATACCGGCATACATGTTTGTACACTGGAGTCACGGTAGTTCAATAAATTAGGCCAAAGGATAAAAAATGTAATATGTGCGTTACCAATTACAATCTATCATTTTACTGACATCTAAAGCGACGCCTATGAAAGAATAAAAAAACGAGTTGACAACGAAACCAAGCGAAACAATGAAGCGCCGTAATTTAATTCGTAAAGTTGATACTTTTTATTAACACCGTTCCGATTTTTTTATGATAATTAAAATAAAAACTTTCACGTTTCGGCGGACAGAAACAGCAAGAAGAGAAGTAAGTGATAGGCGGCTATAGCGAATAATTTCGCTGTCGAGAAACTGAAAGACGAACATATTTATACTGATTGGTATCATCGAGCTGAGATTGTGACTCCTGTCTATCGAGGGTCTTAGCTTATTCATTTGTTTTATTTAGCTAGCTGTTGCCCGCAGAATAAAAGTTTATAATTTTTACAATAATTGTTCTTAACATAACGTACATCTACAAAATAAAACGTAAAACATCAGAATCAATTATGTTTTATATTACAAACAAGACCTCATAAGCTGCAGCAACAAAAATAAATAAGTATCAAGAATTTCCAACTGATATTATGACTGATATAATATTAATTATATTAAATTGTTCACATTTTTAATCCAGAACTACGGCACCGACACCGAAACGTAATATCTCATAATCTGTTTCGATCGAAAGAGGACCATAGTCTGTTTCGCTGCGGATCGACCGCAGCGAAACAGACTATGGTCCTCTTTCATAGCCGCAGTAGACACGGGCAAGGACTCGTACAAACTCGACAGTTAAATTCTTTTTATAGATTATTAAAATATTTGTTCCGTTTATTAAATATTTAACGATCTACTCAACATATTAAATAAATATAGGCCAGTCTACAATATGTTATTAATTAATAATGTTATCAAGGGCAATCAGGGGACTAATTAAGATATGTTAATTAACTAATAACAATACAATATTAGTTGTTTACATAATGGTAAAATGTACCGTATATACTACCATCGCAAAAACGAGTATATCCAAACATTTGTTTGAATATATAGTGTCAGAATGCGCTTATGTTTGTGTCGGGGAGAAATCGTAAGTCTTGGTGAGAGCAGAATTCTAATTACACACCTGTTACTGTCGTACTGTGTAAACTTCTCAATGTAAAACACCTTCAACCCATTCAATACGTCAAAGCAAAGCTTCATTGTCCATATATTTAATATCATTTCCGCTCCAAAAAAAATGTTCTGGTGTAGATGTGAAATTTTCGCATCTAGCAAAATGGAAATTTAGTTTTGAGGTTATATAGGTATTATACATTTTAAACGTTAAATATTTACTTATATGAAATGTTTTTGATGGTAAGCCGTTTAAATAAGTTGTGAATGTAAATAACACGAAGAGCATTAGCGGGTTACGCAATAAAGGTTGTTATTTTTGTAAATAAGGTGAATAGATCGCGAAACGTCAATACAAATAGGGGCCAAGGACAGAGGCCAGCACGTATTAGCGACGCGATCGTATCCCGCGATAGCCCGCGCTTCGCTCGCAGATACTTGTCGCAGCTCTTAATACATTCTAATAGTCCCCTCAATGGACTTTCCCACCTTATTATTAAGATAGCCTACTTACAAACCGATAGTGACTAAACTTAACTAAACTGAATGGTACAGCCATTAAATTATTTCAGAATTATTTACGAATGTCTTTCAAGCAATAAGAGATCATGGTTTAAGCATCCATTACATGCTCCGAATGCGCGATTCTTGCCATCTTTTATTAAGCCCGTATCCATTGTTTTTTCTGTTTCCATTACACGTATCTGAAGGCCGTTAATGTTAAAATAATGCTAAACTTTGTAAATTTGAAAAAATGCTAAATAAAAGAATTGATAAAGAAATAACCAGAATAAAATAATAATAAGGAAAAAAATAAGTTAAGTTTGCGAAAAAGGTATGTAAACACGTCTAACTGGCGCATGTCTCACCACCGCGCTCCGACCCGTTCGTCCTTCATAACTTGCTATTCTTTACATTGGGACAGACTAGACGAGGTCAAGTTTGCGCCTCCGTGCTACTGCGGTTCTTTACAGCACTATTATATACCACAAAAGAACCGTAAATTGTTACTTTGATTCTAGAATTAATAAGCAACTACGCTCGATACGATTATACGACTCTATAAGTAAATGAGCACTCAAGCTTGTAGACAAGAGGGGTAGGCATAGATTACGGATTTCCAATTGGATCTTCCTGGCGAATCTACCTGTCTCGCTTCTCCTGTACCCAACACATCTAACGCCTTGACGATAGGATACTCATAATGTTGCTTTTCTAATGATATGAGTGGCATTGGTAATCAATATAAGTTAATAAAAATATATAATAATAAAACTGCAACTTGTGAGAGACCTGCACACGCTGCACCGCCTGTATAAATATTAAGAACTTAATGAATATTAATAATAAGCTAAACAAATGGCAATCAACTTAAAAATAAATATAATGTTGGTCTGCGTTTGTGATATAAAAGAACGCTTGTATTTATTAACATTTTTTGCTTTTACTTCAAACATATTTCTTAAATATGTCAAATGAAACTTATAGTCTAACAAAGCGCAAAGTACGCGACGTACCCAGATTACAAGACAAATAAATATCTTTTCATTTTTTCAATTTTATTTTAGCGTGTTTTTAGCAATAATAATGATTGTTATAATACTAATAATGTGATGTGATATTTAAGAGTCAGCGGAGCGGAAATTTTAATGAGCTTTGGCGAGGTCATACACCACTACACTAAGCAGAGAAGTAGAAATAATAAAGTCGATACGCTTTGCGTTTTCAAGTTAAACTAAATACCAGTAATGTAACAAAGTAATTAAACACATTTAGTTATTAATTTATTAAACAAAGGGAAGTGATATGAATACTATCCAATAATGTTTTGTATTGTATTCATTGTTATAACGTCTTTTTGTATTTTGGCTTGCAAATGTAATCTATTACTAACATTATTTTATAAAAATGAACAACAATATTTCTTATTAGAAATATTCATGTACAAGTTATCATATTTAATGTACAAATTAATAGAAGTGCATTCTTGTTTCATTTAATAGCAACCGAGAAGAAAAAAAAAGATCCAGGTATCAGACAATCATCATCATTTTTAATGATTTTGATTCTTTCATATATTTAGAAGGTTGTCCAAGTAAAAATGATTTGATGTTGGTTTTCTACACATAGTATTGTATATTTATAAAGTGTGTTTCTGTATAGTGTCTGATGAATATTTGCCTGTCTAGGTGTTTTGCTTAGCTGCATCGTCGAACAGTGGCAGATGTTTAATAGTTTACTACGCGAAGGTCAATGAGTCGCCAAGCGAGGCGATTACGTCAAATCCTTCCGTCTTACAACATGCCTGGATTCAAGGACTAAACACAATTAATTTGTTATTTCAATCCAATAATTCTGTGAAAACAACGAAAATTACCAAATCTTTTAATATAAGTTGTCATGCATCGGATTCGACAGCCTTATGAATCACTACTGAATTTCAAGGTATTTAGATGCCTAATATCTATAGGGTTGCAACCTATCACCATTTTTTGGATGGAATCCGCGTCGTTTGCCGTAACTGCCGGGTACATTGACCACTATGTTACGGGATATTGACACGTACAAGATTAAATGATAATAATACATTCATAAAGCACCGTAGGCATTAACAATTAATTTTAACATACCTTAGTTTAAATGAATTGTATATGAAAGATGGTTATTTTATAAAAGGTTTTATAGCTTATCCTCTCCGAAGTTAATTTGCATTCAACTAACATGCGGAGTGCGGAGGAGCGCGGCCTCCTGCACTGATAAGATAACCTCGCCTTCCAATTTATTCTGTGCGATTACTGTGAGCCGAGTTCAACTCAAACTCGTCATAAGGACGGCTGCAGCTAACAGCCTGCAATTATTCCAACGGGCTAAATTTTGATTGCAACAAATATATAATGGGATAACAGAGAACAACCGCAGCAATTCTCTGTTTACTAAAACAAAAATATCATGCACCTTGCCTAACGTTGTCTTAGTAGTTAAACTATACATATTTACTGGTAGGTTTCGAAAGCATTTAACAGTAACTCCATTTCAATCCGCAACCAAGATAGAAGTGACACACTCTGTCAGAATCTACACATCATATCAAAAGGAACATTAATGACCTAAATTTCTAATGATTGTTTAGCTTGATTGTTTATTAGAAAACCCAATGGGCTAGTTGTTTACTATTGTTATTTAGTACTTTTAAAAACCCAAGAGATATAGACGATAACAAAAACATTTCACATAAATACTTTTTCAAATTTGTTTGCCCAAGCAAAAACTTTTTAAAACAAAAATGTGACTTATACTGATAGAAGTTAATAAAGGTACCTCTTGCTCAAAAGCGTCTTCCGTGGAGGTAGAGGCGGCTCGCTTCTGTTTGTCGCCGCTAAACGACAGCCTCCTCTTGAACAGCTTGATCATTTTGATTTTGATGAACAAATGTCACTTTTAGCTGTCACAGGGATCTCACTCATTAGAACTCTCTGAACGACTCAGAACTGTATGAACTGTGTGATAAGAGACGCCGCGTCTTTACGTATCAACAAATGTTCTTTGATAATAATTCAAAGAGAATAGTTAATGACAACGATTTGGCATCGATTAGTTGAGATGTGATATTGAAATCACGTTAACAGTGAGTTATCAGAGGTATCGAATGGTCGTCACACACGTGCGGCGGTGCCGAGGAAGTTACGACAGCGTTACGGTGGCGTATGGGCACGCGGCTACCCAAACTAAAGCGGTGTGTAGTCGGATCGCGCGCCCGCCGCGCACTGCCCGCTGCCACGCCGCGCTCGCGCCACCGACCTCACCTTCACACCACGATCCACGACCACACCGCTCCCCTCGCCCCCTAACATTATTGCACATCAATCAAAACCGTCACATCCATTACAGCCCTTTGTAAAAAGAACAGACCACACCGCTGTATTATGTCTTTCATAACATTCCATAATGACACAATTCATGAGAGCTAGAAATATTTGTAACTTCCCTGATAAATAGTTCAAACAAGTTATCGTCGAGCGACGGAGAATTGGTGGAGATAAGTAATTAGAGCCATTTCGACATCGCTACAATGAATCTTTCATTACCATACTCTAATGATCTCTAACTCTATTTGTGTGACCTATCTTTTAACCAAATTGAGCTCCGTCGCAATCAAAGTCCAAGCGAAAAGCAGCTCTGGGTGGCGTAAGTTGTTCTTTTAGCCAATTGAAATGACGTCGTTAACGTTTTACGTTACGCAGTATTTATGTAAGATCGAGCATACATGACATCTGCAAACACTACAAGTAATGGATTAGGTTTCTGTAAACGCGGCCATTGATTACGTATATTAGTAGTTGAGGGAGCCCAGCATCCGTAGTCGCCATAAACATTGCTCTAAATCCGGACGCCACGAGATTCCGCGTTTGACACATGTCAATTACATGTAATAGAATACAGACCGGTCAACACCAATGTAATTAGATTCAACACGTACGTTTGTTTATGGACATATTTATGTGCGAACGTGATCAAAACATTTAATTTATAACACAAACATTAAAAAACCGGCCATGTGTCTCGCTTATAACGAAGAATTCCGAGCTATCATTTACATATATCATTACAAAAGTAGAGTTGATAAAGCAATGATGTCGAATTGAAATAAGAAACGAAATTCTATTTTACACATGTAGATCGTGTGTAATAGAACCGCATTAATGAATGGTAAAAGTATGTAAATGTATATTACTTGTATAATATAATGTAATGGATAAATAAAAGGTTATAAATTCTTTTTAATGTTTCATATATTAATATGGTTTTCATTTTCAAAGTGAATTTCAAAGCCTTCCTTCAACACCCTGCTTTTTTAATGCGTTTCATCACTGCCTGTCAAAGAACAGAAAGCAACCAACAGGGTATACGCGGGCATATAGAGTTAATGTCCCTCTGAGGTGAGGTCTATGAATGGATCAATCCGAACAAACAAGATTGATATACTGAAGAGATGGGCAGAATATTTTAACCAATTACTTAATGTTGACCGCTCAGGCGATTTAAATTACATACAGCGTGTATAGTACACTACCAGAAAATCCGCAAACATTTAACCTCGACGAACTTCTTTCTTTAGAGGAAGTAATGACAGCCATTATATTACAGCAAAATTAAAGAGGCGGCTGGAATCGACCAACTTCCCGGAGAGCTACTCTTAACTTGTGCAAAAATTAACAGGCGAATGAAGCCGCGTTTCATTTCAAGAACGAAAACTACCCAAATTTCCCAATGTATCGTAAATTTTTATAGGTAAAAGAGTCAAAAACGAGTAATTAGACATTAAGACTGGTTTTTATTTTTACAATAATTTACACGCAATGACATTTACTTTGCAAGGCTTCTTGAGAATGTTGCTCACAGCCATAAAAATTTAATCAATCCTATCATCTCTGTCTCACTTTGAATAGCCCCATATCAACCATATAGTCTCTGTAAAATAAACTATGTGTACTTTATGTGATGTCTAAAATGTAATTGCCTAATTAATGAAAGAGAAACATTCTATTAAAAGCGCATTGCTTTACAACATTATGGCAAACATTTATGTACAATGTACATATGTACAAATGTATATTGTGTTGTCATTTGCGGGGCCTTGGCAAATGTAAGCAATAAATTATAATTGATGGAGAGTCTGAAAATGCGGGTCGAGTCGGCAGTTTGTTTCAATAAGAGGTTAAGTTAACAGAGCTAACGATTACTAATTAGAGCGAGCGTTTCAAGGAGGAGGCCATTGGCGGAGACTGAAATGCCAAAAAAAGAAACATAAGCAAAAAGTATTTACTTTGTATTGTGGCTGTTCCAGACATAAACGATACTGTTGTCAGCATAAACACTAAAAGAGGAACATCAAGCACATACTAGACGATATAGACCTCCCTGGTTTTATAGTAAATGTTACGCGGATGCACTCGCCCTCCACAGCGACGGACCGATCCGATTGTAGCGACCCATTCAGGAGGCATATGCCATTAATGCACCACCATTAGTTAATCAATATGTTGATGGAGGAATAAACTCACCTAACTTAAAAGTTTGGGTCATATTGATTTTGACAACTGCAATAATCATTCCATATTTTTTTTCGTAAAACATGACGCCACACGTTAAGAATCGACCATTGTGCTTCTCTCTTGAAGTGCTTCTTACATGACATCACGATTATTGCTTGCAGTATTCTAATAGAGTATCACGCATCTAATGAATTCATTCTGCACTGGCATCATATCGCTACACTACAATAATAAGAACACGAAATTTTAATCTTTGTTAAATGTTTACATAATGAACAGGAAATAGGATTGGGTATGGTATGTGGCGCGGCGCAGTGTTAGTGTGAACCCCGACACCGTTTGTGCTTCGCTTAGCACATACTAGAATCCTTGCGGTGAGTTTACTTTCCCTGGAGCAAGTCAAACTCGGTCGAGATTTGGAGAATCGTGGTCGTTTACACGCCACCTACGCCGAAGCAATGTTGATCAAATGAAATGTTTGGTTTCTTGTTTCTTTTTTAATTTTATTTTCTCGGGCTTCAATGCACTTGAAATATTTGTTGCTTTTCACACCTTAATGCGAAAGTATCTTAATTTTAAATTTAGATTTGCTCTTAACTATATTAGCACTTAGGTTATGTTCTAATGAAAGCGATGTTATATAGATGTACGAAATCAATTAAAAAACACATGTAGTGAAAACTAAAACAGGTGGGAGGGCGCGACAATAGTTCAAAAACAAATAAATAATCAACAAAAATAAACCTTTGTGTCTTAACTGAACAATTTAAAATGGAATACAAAAAATTGAAACGAGTTCGTCGAAACTGTTCCGAATGCAAATATTCATATTACTTCCGCATGCTGAGCAGTTGTTCACGCGAATCTATAAGATTTCCCTCAAAATCGGGATTCAATATGCATTTTTCAAGCATTTCTTATCATCGTCTTTTTGATAACTTGAATGCAATGTTTTTTAAGTTCCTTACATAAAAATAGTATCTAATAAAGTGAATCACTAAAGATGTTTATTTAAGTAATTGAAATTTTTAATAAAAATGCATAAGAGCATTAGTCTAGTCTAAAAGTCTTCAGAAAATGTATGAAATGAATAAACTATATATTTTTACATACTGTAGATATTTTTAATTAAAAACTTTTATTTAAGAGTGTTAGAGCCCGTAACAACGCCTGCCGCACGAATGTGCCCGCTTGGCCGGTGAAATACCACGACCTCACAGGAAACAGACGTGAAGCAGAAGTATTCTGTGTATCGTCTGATAAGTGTGGTGCCGGAGGCCCAATTTCAGTCCTGCTCCCTTCACCATCCTTTCCTAATAAGGATAGAATCGAAAGTAGAAGAGGATTGGAGGGGAGGGGAAGGATAGGAAAAGGAAAAGAAAAAGCAAACATCCTTTTCCTGTCTATCCCCTCCCCTGTCCATTAAAGGTAGACAATGCATTTGCAACTCGTTTTCTTGTTGCGGATGTCTGCCGGCTTCTATCACAAAAATATGCTTGTGTAAAATACAAAGTCAAATTACAATCTATGGGAGTATCTTACCGATTAATCGATACCATCTAGACGTAGTTATATGAAACAGCGATAAGTACTATTAATAGTTTGATTGTTGTTGCGCTTAAAATTGATAGCAAGATAAACGATTTATATCAATTTTACGAACAAACTACGCCGATACACAAGTTCTGTCTATAGATGAATATAAGTAATAGGTACTTCTATTACCTCTATAACTATCAGTAAAACGTGACTAAAACGCCCATAAAACCCCGTAGATTGCATGAAACAGATTAAATAAAAATACAGTTACCATATTTTTTAAATAGAAATAAATTGAATACCTGGTCCTGCTTGATCTTAAAGTTACTGCTAAAGTCTAAATCAGTTATTTAGAATAGCGGCTAACCTTACCCACAGTTCACAGAACATAGAAATAACGTTTTTAAGTTTTTGGTCTAGAAATAAATACATAACGTTTTGCTAAATAATACGTTTACCGGAATCTTTAAAAACAAATGCAGCTCGTCTGGTTCCCAAATACATCGTTACCTTGTGAACGTTATTAACTATGGCGGGAAGCAAAATACCTTTGAAGGAAAAACTAAATTAGTACTAAATTCAATTGCATACAAAAATCCTTATCTGCGTTCAATGCTAAGTAATTTTATCAAATTCGAGTTAATTTTATACACGAAAGCGAGAAAATTAAAGTCGGCAGAGAGCAGAACTTCACCACGCTACGACCAGTCCCCCGCTGCCGTTCCGTTCACCGCCATAACCGTAGATGTAATGGGAAGTAATGCCGGCAATTTTCAACCACCAATATCCTCTCTTATATCAGCAATATTTCGAGCTAGCACCTGACATGGCAGAGCTAAATGTGAAAAGATTAATGGTGAAAAGTCTCGGAAGGTGCCACTGGAACTTATTAAATTTACGAATATGTTTATTCGATAAGAAGAATTAAAATAACTGCAATTAATAAGTATAACATCATTACATAAAGAATTTTAATTTTAAACTAAATCTACGACAATGAAAACTACGACATTTCCATCAGACTATTTGTGTTTCGCTTGCGTTGTAAGAATCGTTCCGTAATGTTGCCTGGCGGTATACTGAGAGAGGTAATCTGTATTACCACTACCGATTCAAATAAAATATGTGCGACAGTTATATAAGTTACAGACAGTTAAGTTATATAACGTATGTTTTAAGTAAAAAACAAGATCATCAGCCGGTATTAAATATAAATTAACATTTACCGCTTTAATATATTTATCTAAAATTATAGTTTTTCATTAATAATATTGTACTTTTGTGACTCATACGTCAACATTACATGTGTGATAATCGTAAAAAATTATATCTTTTGGTTTTAGGGACGTTAGTCTGAGTACTCTAAAATAAATAAGACATTATAGAACAACGGACAAGCATGTATGCGTAGACATTTATACAATGTAGAAGAAGCGAGAGAGGTGTTCCAGGATAAATGGAATTCCATAATCTCTGCCTACACCACTGGTTTAGTGGCGTGAGTTTATATATAGAACAGCAGTGCTGTGTGATTTTCCTGCAGCAAAATCTCAGTACAGCCTCAACATCACGCCCTCGTTATATTGTGATATCTATATTTTTATCTGACGTGTTTTTAAAATATGTTTTATGCATATATTTATTTCTTCGTTCTTCAAACTTGTTTTACTTACACCGACATATTAATCCTAGAGCACTACTTAAATAGTATACTGAGCGCCGCAAGTTCCTACCTCATTATAATACGCACACACAATAAGAACTCCACGCTGGTGGCGTGAGGCTATATCTTTCGGGTTCACTGAATGTGTAAGGAAATGCAAACGCGGAGGAATGCCCGTAGGCAACCATAGATTAAAGATAATATTTCTTGGCGTCTTTTACGAATTGCACGCGGTACAAATTACTTACAGTATTAGGTAGCTGTGCTACTGGCTCTCTATTGGGGTTGCCTGGCAGCTCAATAGCATCCGACACCTGAAACAAACATTCCTCGTGCTCCGTTAAGTAGGTCGATATCTCCCCACGGACGACGTTGGGACAAGTGGGACGTTTGGCTGGCCGGGCAAAATCGGGTTATAGTGTCTTTAGAAATAATGGACATTGTCATATTTATACACAATCATATTTTTTATGTAATATTAAAGTGACTTTCAACCCAAATTTAATTTAATAAATAATTTTATGCATTCCAAACTGAACCAGTTTAAAACTTAAAACTTTTAATACACTCTTTTAAAGTCTTCTTAAAGTGTTATAATAGATTTTAAATAATAATCCCATGTTACAATGTTCATACATTCATTAATAAAATAATAGATTATTTACAATCGACTATCAAGTTTCTTTCCTAAGTCTTCCCTTAATTTGGTGGTTAATTACGAATATAAAAATGCACAGGCTACTGCCTTCTGTAGGAATTTGTTCTCAGAGATGCACTGTGTAGCCTCATTGCAGGAAAAACAAATAACTCCGTATACAATGCCAAGTTAAGGGCTATGATCTCGCTACGCCGTAAACTCAAACGACCCAATCAGCAACACGTCAAGCTGAATTTTGTGAAAGTAAATTGTTCATGTAATAGCCCTGTCTGTACCTAAGCGTCGTTACTACACAACATTACGGCGAAATTTATGAGATTTTGCCACTTATCTTTACTCATATATATAACTTTTAGGGTTACAGGGCAGGTATTTCAATTAACAATGTTATAAAAAGAATACATAATCAAGTGATTCATCTTCTGCTTTTATTCAGCCTACAGTCGTCGACTGCTGGATGTAGGCCTCCCCCATTGATCGCAACAGAAATCGATCCCCAGCCAGTCATCTAGTTGAATCCCGGAGGCCTACCTACAATTTGTCGACCTGTACGTGGCGGTCATTTCAAGATATTGCAGCCCCATCGGCTATCAGTTCTGCGAGCATGGTGGCCGCCCCGGCCACTTAAGTTTTACAATTTTTCGGGCAATGTCGGTCACTTTGGTTCTTCTAGGGATCACATCATTTCTGATGCGATCACGCGGAGAGACTCCGAGCATTGCTCGTAATTTATCGCTGGCAACAGACACTTTTCATAGACTATTGTCTTAGTTAGATTTTGGGACGAAAAGATATCTCGTACCTTCCCAACCGTTGCCCATCCGAGACGGATTGGATTTCCATTTGGCGCGATCCTGGCACTCCTCTCTCGCTTCTTCCACATTCATATATCTACGCATGCATTCTCGTCGGTTATGATTGCTCCTTATATCGCCCTTTTTTAGTAAGTCATTAATCTGATCGATATAAGTTCTCCTAGGGCGTCCCCTACCAACACTGCCACTCACTTTTGCAACATAACTTTGTTTTGTTATGCTCTCTTCATTCATCCTTTCAACATGGCCGATCCGTCGAAGCATACCTTTCTCAATTCTAGTCACAACGTCCACTTTTAAGCGACACTTTTCCCTTATAACGCTATTTTTAACCCTATCTTAAGGATCGCATCTCAACGGCATTAACTCTACTAGCATGCTTTTCCTGCCAAACCCAGCTCTCACTTCCATACATTAAAGTGGGGACTAGTACAGCATTGTGATTCTGATTCCTCACTACTGTACCTATAGCCCTATTCATTTTATTTCCCGTCTTTACTAAACATACACCCTAAATACACAAACTCTTCCACCTGTTCCACTTCTCTACCTTTAACAGTTATTTCAATTAAAGTCTTACATTGTTCTCTTTCAAACACCATTACTTACCATTACCTTGTCAGTTACTCCTGTGACTATATCCGTGCCGCCGCAGTACGCTCGAGAAATGTTCGAGTTCACCTGGTAACTGATGTTTATCACAATGATCGTGGGCTCGATTTACTCGTGACGTTACTACAGCGTTCAGGTGTAGTGGATGATGGTGTGAGCTCGCGTGAAGGTACCTGTCAGTGTGAGTTGGCTTCCGGTATACAGAGTGGCCGAGTGATCCATACGGTCGAACCTCAACTAAAACATCCAAAAAAGGCAGCTTGTGCATGCTATTAGCTTATTATATAGATATGACAAGTTGTCATTTCTTATACCAAGATTGGTAAGAGAAGCGATTGAAATTACTAAATGCAATAATTTCAATCGCGAAGACGGGTTTGAAATTGTTGAGTGCCTGGAATCCAGTGATACAGCAATACCATAAAATGAAACAGCAGCCGACTTCGAGTACTCGTACAAGTGTGGACACAGTGAGTGTGTTTTGGCGACAGCAAATATTAATATCGAGTGTGGACTTAGCGTGCAGTGAGAAATCGAACAGTAGTAGTGGTCGCAGAATTAGAAAGAAGATAGATCGATACGGCTTCCTATAAAAAAAATTTCGCACTACCGCATAACTCCAGTCAGGCCGTGGCCATGGCGCATGCAACTGTGCTGAAATATCGGGAGCTCAAAAAGGCTAACCGTGGTAAGAATCCCGTCTCTTATAAACCTTATACGCGACAGCATATATCTTTTATGTGTAAGCCATTATCGACAAAATAGTGAACCCTCTATTATAGGGCGGAATGGTTCAAATTGTTTATTTTATGGAACATACAAATCGTATATCCTTTAAAGATAAAATCATACTCATTTATTTTTACTTCAAACGTTTTATGAAATTTGACACATAGCTTATCAATGCAACACAAGCTCCAAAACAAAGGGTTTCTTTATAGTTAACACGAAACAGACTACACAAGGTAATAAATCTTTTTAACGCGAAAAAGTTATTTTCACACGTGTAGTAGAACAAATAAAACTGAATGACAATGGTACGTGATATTTCTGGTAACTGTGAGAATTGTAGGAGCGAATGGATTCGTATAAATTCTTTCTACCCTTTTACTTAAACACAACAAATCTTACAACATTTGTGCCTAGCCGTTAGGCACATTATTTATTAAATGTGTCCAGCGCTGAATAAACAAAAGGAAAGAACAATCACCATCTATGGCAGCGTAGAAATGAACGTGAGACTGATGGATATCTTGTTGACGGCAACGAATTACAACGCCGGTCACAGACGGACAGCGTTATATGAGCTTGTTGTATTGTGTAACGTTTGATTAAATTTCCTAATAATTACAAGAGCACTGACTACTTTTTAAATCGTATTCCAGTCACATTTGATCGCAGTCAAGTCCAAGAAGTTCAAAAAATTGCAATCAGTTTAAAAGTGGTAGAGCTATCAGCAACGTCTACAGCAGCCGTTGCATGGATGGGCGGCACGACCGGGGATTCATCACGACCTCTTGGAATAAAAGTGCAAAGCGAGTTTTTGATTTAATTACTTGAGGCGGTTTTAGGGGTCAAGGCTAAACAAATCTCAGGGGAAGGGGGATCTAGGCCCAATATCACCTAATCGTTTTTTTTCACACAAAACAGTGTAAGATTAAATACTGGTCTAGTCTTAAGTAAAACAAATAGTTTTTGTTCTTTAAATCCAGCGCAATCAATCACGGAACAAGTTATTTACAGTAAAATTAGACATTTTTAAAAATCTCACGATGTCCCAAGACTCCCAGGAAAGGTTTGCCACCTTAAGACATAAAAAAAACACAGCTCATCTTAGGTTACCGCTGCAAATTAACAACTTAAGATGTTATTTTTATAACATAACTACCTTTTTTTCGGAGGGAAATCTTATTCAAGATACCCTGCTTCTGGGGGAAAGACAGGGTTATGTGAGGTTAGCTCACTAAAACCCCCTTGGTGGCCTTCCTCGAGTGCGTTTTTGGGGGCTCCGGGATCTCCAATAGTACGCATAACATAACTACCTGTCCAACCAAACGGAGCTAAGTTTTTCATATTCTAACTTATATTATAAATAAGAATTTTTGTCTGTTTCACTAGTGATGACTCAACCGGCTATCATGAAATTTTGCACATAACTTGTGAAGTTTTAAGTGGATTGTATTATGATGGTAATTATAGGTATTAGTTGATAAAACAGTAACAATCCGTAGAGCTATTGACGTGTTTTGATATAAACGGACATTTTCATATATCATTTTCGATTAGAAGTAAATCATTATCGAAATACATAAAATCCAATTTCTTTTTGTTCAAAACAAGGATTATAAGTCCTTGTTATCGCGAATAACTTATCTGGAGTACATATAATGACTTGAGGTACGTATTACCTTCTGTCTCGAAAACAAAACTGTTTCCGGGGTATTTAAAACCTACTTTAAAATATCGGTTGCTACGATTACCGTGGGCTTCATATTTTGAAAATAACGGTAAGAAATTATTATACTCGGAATCATAAAACAACGATTTAGGGTCCTTCAAGAAGCGAGCGTACTCCTTCCTTAAAGGCCGGCAACGCATCTGCTGTTCCTCTGGTGTTGCGGATGTTCATGGGCGGCGGTGACGCTTAGTTTAGGCGACCCGTTGCTCATTTGCCGTCTTATGCTATATATAAAAAAAAAACAAAAAAAAACTAAAACTTCATTCTAATTCTAACTTGAACTTTAACTTTATTACGTTAAAGTTCAAGTTAGTTCAAGCAAGCAAAATATCATTTTACGATTTGACGATGCCTAGACAGATTATAAGCTGATCAAGTTTACAATCAGTCGATGGACACATATGTCATCTTGTAGGTTCATTATAACGCGACAAACGTAATCTTTACAAATAGTATTACTGTAACTAGCCGTGGATTGTTAATGGTAGTAATTTTGCGAAAGACAACGGAACATTCTCGGACCATTAAGGTCATTAGTCTATGATACTCATAATTCCTGTCATTGCCATCTCGCTGCAAGATGAAAGCGACATGGCGGACTCCGTATGATAATCAATTTCTAGCAATCGGTCATGGTTTCGGGGCTTGTCAGTTATTAAAAACCTTTATGAAGTCAGAAATGACATAACAAAATCCGTCAGATAAAATGCGATGGCATATATAAAGTAATATCAATATAACTATAACGTTAACATCAATTGTTTTAAAGTGATATAAAAATGAATCATTAGAGAGATATTATAATTTTAACAGTGGTAGAGCCCGCAACAACAACATCTGTTGCACGAATGGACCGGCTCGACCGGTGAAATACCACGACCTCACAGAAGACAGGCGTGAAGTAGAGTATTCTGCGCTTCGTCTGATGAGTGAGGTGCCGGAGGCCCAATTCTAGTTCTCTCCCCCTCCCCACCATTTTCTTGTAAGGAAAGGATGGGAAGGGGAAGAGAACATGACGGTGGAGGGGATATATAGGAATTGGAAATAACCATTTTCTGTTTGTCCCCTCCTCTGTCCATTAAAGGTTGGCAACGCATCTGCAACTCATTAGTTAGTTGCAGATGTCTATGGGTAGCGATCACTTAACATCGGGTGAACCGCTTGCTCGTTTGCCACCTAGTACTATAAAAAAATTATGCAGAAGTTCAGCAGTCTATCATTTCTTTTATTATTAACATGCAATATTGAATTTCAACCGGGTGATAATGTTTTCTTAATTGATTCTTAAATGTTAATACAATAAAATGTTACTAATTTCTGTTTGAGTTCTATTCGAGACATTCAAACTTAAATAACATAAGATTGGCGCTTATTGTAATCTTATGTAAATATCGTTCTCGGAAGACTTGAACCGTTTTAATTTCGGCGAACTTAAGAAGGGAATTTCTGAGAATCGTGCCATATCGGCGATGGCAGCGCCATTGTAGGTTTTACCAGCCAGCTAATTAATAAAAACATTTCAAGTCATCATATACGAGAATTTAAAATTATTATCGTAGAGTTGAGGGTGTTGAGAAATGTGTTAAATGTAATTACATGTTTAGAAATAAAGATTAAAAGAAAAATTGGGGCCTAAACTCAATTAAAAAACGTACGTACGCACAGGTGGTTTAGGCTTATATTGATGAATGAAGAAAGAAAGCAAGGAAAATTTATATCGCCAAAGTGAGTGGCAGTGATGGTGTATTGGTTTGGTGACACACTACAGTGAGTAGTAATAACCGCAACGAAAAAATATGTAGGCTTAAATGTATAGATGTAAAACAAATGTAATTTCTGCCCATCTCTCTGGATCACGGCCGTGATAAGTCCTAACTTATTTATATTCAACAGACACGACATAGGAAAATGACGGCTATATATAAAGACATAAAAGTGAGATGGTCACACGTGCCGTAATGCTGTAGACATATCGTACGGGAAAGGGAGTGGTCCCGTTGAGAGCACAATAAGGTTGGGTTTCATTTATTTCGGCCTTCCGCAGTCCAATCGTCGTGTGTAATATAAAAACACAGACAGCATAAGTCATTAAGGACTCCCGCGGAAGTGAAAACTCAAAACAGGTGGGAAGGCGCGACAATAGTCCGAAATAAATAAATATCATGTTAATTTATATTATTCAAAATTGAAAACCAGAATGATAAATGAAAAAATGTTCGTCGAAACTGTTCCAAATTGAAATAAGCATGCTGCGCAGGCTGTCCGCGCCCACAAACCGAACGTTCCTATATCAAGCGTCGTCTAACGCGGACCAAGGAGTTTTCAATTCAAACATAGGCAATGAGGGCTGTCGACGAAATAAAACTTAATCTATAAGTAATAATGACGTTTCTTTATTGTTTATTAATTAAATTATATTATAATATTAATGTTTTAAACATACCGTTGACAAATAATAAAATACTATTTGTAAAACTAAAGATGTAGCTGAATGGCAATATTGATCTGATTTTTTTCGACGTACTTAAAATGTATATTTCATGAAAGATCGCAAGAAGATAAAGTTCTACAGACATTGAAGTATTGATGGTAGGACGTTCGCGAATCGATCTTTGACAAGACACGTGAGTACATAATATTTTAATACATAGAACATTCAAAATTATTACATTGTACCTCCTTATCTACATAACACTATAATATAAAATTCTACTGTATAATTTCTTATTACCGTGTATTTTTGTAAAATTATTATTTATTTATATATTTTATCCGTTACGTTTAATTTTTGTATCAGTATATCATTGCTGGGTGTAACGAGCTGAACGTACTTCAGAAAGTAAATAATCCATCTATCCTATGTAATACCGGATTAAAAAACGTACAGAGGATATTTGAAACATACATACTTTGAACAGTTTTGGTTACAAGATACATCAAATTATTTCATCGTGAGAAAATACTTTAAAACTTCACATGTTTCCTTAGTGTACGAGGCATAGTATAGGAAGTGTATCATTAAAAATACATTTGGTATATAATGCTTTGTAATGATTTCCTTGTCTCTTTATAAAATTAAATCTAAATTTTGTACTGATGAATGCTGCTTTAGAAAAATTTAGAACAAACTTAGACTGTAGACACGTATTATATTTCATATAAATGTTTAACATATAAATAAATATATATATTTTATTTATATGTTAAACATTTATTTCATTAATTGTAATGGTCGTATGTACACAGCGTGCAGAAGAAACGAAGACAAATTTAAAGCCCATCTAGAACGTAATAGAAATCGGAGCAATAGAATTCGTAATATGTTATCGTACAATATTAAATCCATTTTATTCTTTATTTAAATAAGCCTTAGGTATTTGTTTGAAGGAAATAACGGTACACGAGTACAAATTACGCGAGCCGACACGAGCAACAAAATGGAATTAGCTCCGGCGGGAATCTACGCCGTACCATCTCCGAACGGTAGAAGACTTAAATTAAACGGACGTCGATATCAGCCTGGCCTTCAAAACTATACAGCTTTAACTAAATACGTAACTAAAATTAATAAGGTGGAAGTCAGGGCTGTGTGGCATCCCCGTGGCTGTTCAATCTCTTTACGGATGATTGTTTGAAAGCTTCGAAAGACGAAGAATGTGGATTTTGAATGGGTGAGCAAGTTGTAAAATGTTTCTTGTACACCGATTACCAGGTCGTCATCAGTGGAGGACTAACAATTTATGCTGAATGTAATGAATGATTCATTGGAAGGTAAAGGTATGAAGATGAATGTAGATACAACGAAAGTTATGGTGTTTGAAAGAGAACAAAGTAAGACAGTCATTGATATAAATGTTAACGGCAAAGAGGTTGAACAGGTGGAAGAAATTGTGTGTAAAGATGTTGAACGACGAGTGAATGCGGAAAATAAAATGAATGGGGCTATAGGTACAGTAGTGAGGAGTCAGAATGTGTCTACGAAGGCTCGCCTGGCAATACACAATGCTGTACTAGTCCCCACAATAATATATAGAAGTGAGAGCTGGGTTTGGCAGGAAAAGCATGCTAGTAGAGTTAATGCCGTTGAGACGCTATCCTTAAGAAGTATGTTAGGCGTGACATTAAATGATAGGATTAAAAATAGCGTTATAAGAGAAGAGTGTGTCTTAAAATTGGATGTTGTGACTAGAATTGAGAAAGGTATGCTTCGGTAGTTCGGGCATATTGAAAGGATGAATGAAGAGATAGTAACGAAACAAATTTATGTTGCAAAAGTGAGGGGCAGCGTTAGCAGGGGACGCCCAAGGAGAACTTATATGGTCCAGTTTAGTGACATACTAAAGAAGGGCGATATAAGGAGTACCCGTAACCGACGAGCATGTATGCGTAGATGTATAGATGTAGAAGAAGCGAGAGAGGTGTGCCAGGATCGCGCCAAATGGAAATCCATTATCTCTGCCTATCCCTCTGGGTTACGGGCGTGAGTGCATATTTATTTATTTTAAATTAATAATTAATTCACTTTATTTTCGGAGAACTTTTTATTTTAAATAAATTGTTCCTATCATTCTTCTTTTAGTTTGATTTTTGATTTGAAATAAAATGTTTACAAATTTTAAGAAACATATCAATATAGTTATTATATAAATTAAATTTTTATTTCTAGTCCATTCATTACGGGACCCTTTGTATATATTATTGACAGTGTTGCAATCTGATAGCGTCGCTGCTGTGATCGACTAAAACAATACATAACAAACAACACACTGAGGAAGTCAATCAAAATTGTACAAACGGAGCTAACGATTTCATACTAATCTCAAGGATGTGACGTCATACTAAAGTTCTATTACGTTGATCCGAGCTGCGAGATTGTAAAGCTCTTAAAGTTTTACATCAGCTTACGGGGCAGTGCCCACATAAACATCCGAGTGAAATCTCACAACAAACACAGCCAGGGAACACCGCAGACATCGTAAAGCACGCCGGCAGATATATAAATACCGTACTGTCCCTTCGATCTTTTGCATTTATCTTGATAAATACGAGATGTCCGCCATCGGTTCCGCCTTACATACTTACTAAGATTTTTGATTATATTTACATAGTCTGGTCATGACGAGTTTATACTTCATGATTTACATTGTGTCATTTCTGGAAGTATTACACTTTATTACAGTATCTATTCAATTTATAACAGGGAAAATATTATAAAAATAAAATAAGCCTTTATTGCTGCTTAATGAACTACACTTTTTTAAATTACGTAACCTAATTTACCTATTTCTACACAAAATATATAACTTGTTTTTTTTTCATTCCCTTCTTTTACTTCACTTTCTTCTTTTTTAAATGGCTTATCTTTGGACATAGGCCTCCTCCAAAGGAGATCTTTTTGTCTATGTATTCCTAACTTTCGCTTTTCGTAACTATTCCGGGCCTGCAACACTTTTGATGTTATCTTCCCATTATTTTAAATATCATCCCTTGTTCCTATTCCCATCCCGTGGGTACGTACAACTCTGTATTCTCTTGGTCCATTTTTTCCTTAACTTGTTTACTTAAATGTGTCTAAGTTTTTAAGCTTAGTCGTATTTTTTATTCCTTTTAGTCGTACTTTATCTTTAATTTCTACATCAATTACTCTTCTCTCCATGCTATTTTGGCAAAATATGATTTTGTTTAAGTGTTCAGAGAAAATATTAATGCATTACAAATATTTGTTTTCGGATCTAAGAAATATGTAACCTCCGTGGCTCTGACGAAATAGCCTAACATTCCTTTATGATTCGCGAAAACGTCAACCGGTACATTTCTCGAACATTATTCGTTACATCTCGAGCGCATCCAGCATAAGTAAGCCTGAGCTTCAAAATTGAGAAGATTCAAATTTTGTAAACTCATATTACACCAAGAATCACTCAACTACCGCTACTACTATAATACTTGCGTGAGAGGTACGACCATTTGCTGATGTAACAAAGTCGGTCAATGTAGATAAAAATTTTAGACACGTTTCATCTAGTTGCCAACTGCAAATTCAGCCTCATTCGAGATTAAAAGGTCCTAAAACAAATAGTTCCAGACCAATAAACTTTATTCCAACATTTAATTACATCTTTTTAAGAACATAGTACAATTTTCTAACGATTGGGAGCATTGCCAGATCCGCATCGATAACGTTCTTTGATGTCGGTTTTGAAAGAATGGGTACAGTTGATGTGAACGTAAACTATGCCAAAAAGGCTTTAAAATGCACAGCAGTATATATTAACTTTAAGTAGTCACCGCAAACAATAGTGAGATGAATTGATTCAGACGCGAGGCGCTCGACCGCCGTGCGGTTTTAAGTCAAATACGTCTGTAGCTTTCTGCGGTTGAGTTAACGGAGCTTTACAAAGTTCACTTATAGTATACTAGTGACCCGCCCCAGCGTCGCCCGGGTACCACTATTTATGCTGATTCGATTGCTACCAAACACAGGAACACCCGCTGTGTCAATCTGGACAAGCCCTGTAAATTCCATCGAAATCGGTCCAGCGATTTCTGAGTCTATAGGTCTACAGGGAACATATATTTCGCTTTTTATATACTATTTTTTTTTCATAAAAAGTATCTTATGTTACTGCTAATATCTCCAAGGATATGTGC
Organism: Papilio elwesi; assembly: GCA_029849275.1. Lineage (NCBI taxonomy): Eukaryota > Metazoa > Arthropoda > Insecta > Lepidoptera > Papilionidae > Papilio > Papilio elwesi. The sequence continues at coordinate 7,555,475 of CM056687.1, read as the reverse complement.
TCAAAGTTTTATGATGATCGGTTGAGTAATTTTCGCGTGAAAGCGTAACAAACGAACTTACATTCACATTTATAATATTAGTAGGGATTTGTGTGGCTGGCGGTGATGGGCACATACGGAAATAATGTGAAATAATAATGGGCTATCATAAGATGCACAGAATAGAATATAAAATATGTAATTAGAAATAATAGATATAACGTTTTTATAATTCCCAATAATGAAGGCACCAGGAAGGCAAATATTGTTCCTGTTTCACAATTATTGAAATGAAACGACAGATAAAATTCAAATACCTACAACAATGGCAACACTGCAAAATCTGAGCTGAACACTGAAAATCTGAATTTATGATATTACTAGTACTTTAATATTTAAGTCTCTTGCGTGGTTATATATAAACGTTACTACATTCAAGTGTCAAAAAGCAAACAGAAGTATGCTAAAAAACCGTATATATATAATTTGCGTCGTCTTTAAATAACATCAAAAATACAAAGTCGGCACACATCTAACATTCGCATTCCCCTAACCGGTCTCCACTTATTAATCACTCTGACACGGGTGAGGCAACGTACCCGGAAATTTTGAGATATTTCAATACCAACCGTGTAATCGAACAAAAGCTTAAAATTCAGTAACAATAAGTAAACGTGATCGGCTCAAGACGATAAATATGGTAAAGAGGTCCCAAGTTGCAACATGTAAAATAAGTCAATGCCTTGGGACAAAGCAAGCGAGACATACTCGGAGTGAACTGTAGCCATTTAACTGCTTAGATAGTATGACAATGTTTTTTCGGCCTTTTTTAGAATGTTCCCCACTGCAAGACGAGGCCTGTGACCCAGGCCTCCTGTTCGAAAGAGGGAATAGGCCGTAATCCACCACGCTGACCCAGTGCGGGTTGGAGGATGTCACATGTCTTCAATTCTAGTGGTTCTAAGACATGCCGATTTCCTCACGACGTTTTCTTTTACCGTTTTTGGAGCAGTGGTGATGAAATAAATTACACAAAATAAAACGAATGCCTGGGTTCGAACCCGCAACCTACAGTAGGTAAGTCGGGGCCTAAACCGCTGAGCCACCACTGCTCCATTAATAAGAACAGCTGATTTAATTTTTATTGACGAATTTTAATTTAAAGGTAAAATTTAGTTAACATTTTAACGCTATAAGGACGGTATTTTAATTTTTATCTCACATACAAAGTGTATTAACTGGATTTGCCGCCTGAAGTGGCTATGGACAGTTCCAAGGACCAGTAACAGTAGGGGAAGGAATGTTTTCGGAGACCACCTGATGCTAGAGATAGGACGTCTTCCTACAAGGTTGATTTATGATCTGATAAATGCATTACGACTTTTTATACTATTATAGCTTGAAAATATCGGAAAACGACAAATAGGAGCTTTTAATTATAATTTTATTTGACGGGTCGGTCGGCGTGGTTAATAAGATACTTGCATTTCACTCTGCAGGCGGTTTGGTTCGGACAGACATTTGTGTATATGAACATGACTGTTTGTCCTGAGTCTGGATGTAGTTATGTATTTTTGGTATGTGTTCATGAAAGAAAAGTAGTATATGTAGTATATCAGTTGGCTGGTTTCTATAGCACAAGCTCTGCTTAGTTTGGAATCAGATTGCCCTGTTGTGAATAATGTCCCAGGTTATTTAATAATTTTGTTTATTTACAAATACCCCTTTTAATTAATTAAATACAAAAACAGGCCATTGTTACTTGACCGAAAGTTATCTGGCAAAAGCCACCGTTCATATCAATTAGTTCATATTGAAATATCCGTCAAAATGCAAACATTGCTCAAATTGAATAACAAAAGTCAAAATCACTTTAGATAAAAAAAACAAATCGAGATAAGATAGATATAAGATGAGATCGTAGGATTTGATGGAAATCTGCGATCTCATTCGTTGATAACGTGTTGTTCCTATTTTCTTAAAGAGAAATATGCAAAGAGTATGCAATATGGTGGCCAAGGAGAAGAAGATATGGGGATTATAATGTCATGGTAAAAAATACAGAACATATATTACTATTAAAACCATTTGAAAAAAATTGAACAAAAAATTTATTATATTAATGTCTACAAGGTCGTACATCTCGCTTCTTCTACGTGCTATTGCTAGTATAAGTAATACCGGCGTTCTTTGCTGTCACTAAACCGGTCGATATATGTACGTCCGTAGTTCGTAGGTATGCTCAAAGCTAAATAAAAGAAATATTGCTTACTTATAAAACACTTACTCTTTTTCTTAAAAGTAACGTTCCGTAAAGCTGTTAAAACTTCTGTTGAGATGAAAACAATAAAGTAGATGTAAAAAAACAAGTATTTTTTTATCATGAAGATATTTATTTACTTGGTCTAAGTAACCACCGCGCAAGGGTATCGATAATCAAATTTCTTGCAAAAAAATTAAATTGACATCGTGACTGCATTCTTGCAAGTTTTATATCGTATGCAGATAATCAGCGAGGTACACCCACAGCGACAGCGTTTGTCAAACCGTTGAACATGTTAGCGAATCGAAGCATCTCATTTTTAATAGTCTTGTAGGTAGCCTCAACGAAATCCAAAATTAATTTTGCAGCGGCAACAATACTTATCTCCGTTTTAATGCAAATTTCTACGAACAAAACTTTTTTTTTTATCTCAATATAAGTTGAAATGAAGTTACAACTTTAACAGTTAAAACTCGGGTACGAATAACATTCTGCCACGAGAACCAAGGATGTCTCGTCTATTTGAAATCATTTTACTATAGACTTTATTTTAAACTTGATTCTATTTTTATAGGTCAAATAACACAATCTGATCTGACTAGTCATTGTGTAACAATTTATGATGGTTATTATATATTAAACTGTAATATATTTAACCGTGGTAGAGTCCGCAACAACAACATCCGTTGCACGAATTGGCCGGCTCGGCCGGTGAAATACCACGACCTCACAGAAAACAGGCGTGAAGTAGAAGTCAATTTCAATCCTCTTCCCCTTCCCACCCATTCCTCATAAGGGGGATCGGATGGGAAGGGGAAGAGGATTGGACAGGGAGGGGGTTCCTCCTCTGTCCATTTAAGGTTGGCAGCGCATCTGCAACACATTTGCTTGTTGCTGATGTCTATGGGTAGCGCTCACTTTACATCAGGTGAGCCGCTTGCTCGTTTGCCACCATATCACATTAAAAAAAAGGTGCCAATGGGTGCCAACTTAAATACTTTTAACGCACCATCACTACGAATACTACAACATATCAGTGACAGAATTTGAAATTTAGTTATAAACTAGCTGTTACCCGCGGCTTCTCACGGTTCCATTCCTTATTTTCCTCGTTTGAAATGGTTCTATGTATATTAACTTCGAATGATAGGTTAAATGTGTCAAAAAGTTGTTATTGTCAAAATATTATAAAACAAATAACAACCGACTGTGGGAAATTAGCTTTTATGTGTTTTCCTGTCTGTCTGTCCTATCTGAGTTTTTTAGATAAAGTGCAGAACATCTAAGCACTTGATTAAAGCGAATGTATTAACTTTAAAGTGTTACCCAAGCAATCTTCGACACTTGCGATGCAATCTAATCTAGGTAGATGCGCAATGAAGCATCAAACTTGTGTACCCGCGCTGGCACTCCGGACGGGTTAAATGCCAATTACTTGATTACAAGCACCTAATTAACTTCATGTCTACGCATTCCAACTATTTCACGTACATTATTTAGCAAGACATGTATATTTAAATCGCCATCCCTTAGCAATTATATCTACCGATGATTAAGATACGAAGAATATACATTTTGTTATTACAAATTTTAATCATTATTTCTATTAACTTTAGGTATAATTGCTTTGAGAGCCCATTTACAATCGTTTTCAAAAGATCAAAAAGGGGCAAACAAGCCTATCGTAAAAGTTATCACCGACGCCCATGAACATCCGCAACACCAGGGAAACTGCAACGCGTTGCCGGCCTTTAAAGGAGGAGTACGCTCACTTCTTGAACCCGTCGTATTGGTTTGGAAATACCGCTGGCGACAGATCATTCCACAACGCAGTTGTGAGGGGTAGGAAATTTCGCGAAAACCGCACTTTAGTGGAACGCCAACTATCAAGATGGTGCGGTTGGAGCTCTGTCGTGTTGATCGATGACGGAGTTCACCTGTAGAAATTGTTTCAAACAGTTCATCGCAAAGAGTTCGGTCGTTGACCATTGTAATCGCTCTCCGTTGTATGCGGTCAAATAGAAGGAGCTGGTATTGGTGAGCTCCAGCCCAGATATGCGAGCAGTATTCTACGTGAGGCCGGACCTGCGCCTCATACAGCTGCAGGTGGTGGGCCGCCAAGAAATACTGCTTTGCTCTACAGCACACAAAGAGATAGAGTATGCAACTGGTATCCCCTTTTCACAAGACTCGTTAGGTCCCAAATGTCCCGACTTATCTGTATACATCAGAGTTTAATAAAAATATGTGATTTTTATTCGAGAGAACCCACAGAAACTCCTATGTGTAAATTTGCAATCCGGATTGCACTAAGTTAATACAACCATACAAACATACACACATGTATATTCTTCAGTGTATTCCAATAAGTCTAAAAGAGGATTACTTCACCCTTTAACTAATGTAAATAATATTTAAAGCTCATTGAATATTTGTCGAGAGCTTAATGTAACCGCGGCCTGGCTGTCACCGTTGAGATTATGTCTGAGTCTGCGCAGACGCATTCCGGACTAGCGCAGCATCTCTGATTCATGCGCACCATTTCTGATTTTGCACGTTTATTTTGCGTGCCACTTACATTCCAAGCGCTTTGCATGTTGTTCGCTCTAAGTTAAATTAATGCGTTCAATGCAACAATCTTGAAACAAAAACTTGTTTGTTTTTAAAGGTGTAGAAATTAATAATTATAATTTTACACTACAACTATATGTAATTAACTAGTGATCCGCTTCGGATAGTATTAATTATGTTGATCCGATTGATATCTTAATTTCTTAAATTTCGTAGTATCAGCCTTTAGGCCAATTTGTGTCAATTTTGGACTCCATACGCGATACAATTGTTGAAAATATATAGACAAGATTTGTGAAAATTTATACGAGAAGCAGTAGGTGCGTTGCCTTGTCGGCTATTAACGGATTCAGCTAACATATTTTGTTGCAAAAGGTCTCCTGTTGTCGGGTGTATATATAATCTGATTAGAGGCGTTCAAGACATTTTACAAATACGTCACCGTATCAACATTCTCAGTTTTTGACTTGACAGCCAGCTTAAGCCTTTTTGTTACCAGTCCGTGTGAAAAGCCATTTAAGAGCTTTCATTTGATACCCATTCAAATCTATAGCGGTCAATATTGACCACAAATATTGCTTTTTATTGCATCATGAGCTTTTATCAAGTCTATTATATCAAAATAGATTTTTTTAAATCTTATTTAAGGAACGCAACTCTTACGATTTCTTTTTCAAAACATTGAATTACGAACTTTTACGACTTTGTACTCATATTTACATCTTGTTATTCAGGACAAGAGAAACAATAAAACTTATTTTAATTAATAGTAAATTGTAACTTTTACAAAGCTCTTACCAGCCTAGTCTCACCTGACCCTCACCTTTTAAAGCCTGGTTGTGTTGCCATTTTATTTGTTCATCGGGTAAATGCCTTTGCTTGTATCACAGTATTGCACTGGTCTGCATATGCAGCCGGCCAGAGGGAAAGGGACGAAGGGCAAGGGAGGCGGTACGGCAAAGCACGCTAGTAAACCTTTTGATATCGTTGACCTACGAATTGAAAATGATTTAAATATTTTAGATTTAAATCGTGTCTTCATTACTTTTGTATTAACAACACCATCATTATGGCACACAGGATTTTTACAATAAATCCCAGCTGATATTAAGTGGTAATGTGTCATTTGGTACAAACATGGTACGCACTAGTTTAGCAAGAGCCTAAACACTCATCTCTTGAAGGTACTCACGTCATAGTTGGACGGAAACCCTGACGCTGGTAACTCACTTCAATGCTTTGCCGTAAGCTGACTGTATCAGAATCCCTGTTCGGTAATGACACATACGTTTTCAAGAGCAGATGCAATAAGCCAATACTAAAACTATTTTCGTAGTGGCTTGTTGCCTCTGTGTGTCTGTAGTGTGAAGTGCAGCGAACCACAGTTCTTGCCGATGTTCTAATGTTAGCGTAACATCGGAAAGGACTGTGGTTCGCTTAGATCACATGACTAATGCACCCAAAGTGTGACTATTTCATGAAGTATACTTAATTCATTTTAAGAGAAGAAAAGTTTTCACTACTTGTATTTATGATTCTTTGATAATGTATTACAACATTTTGCCGACTAAAGGTGTTTTGCAGTCTTAAAATTTAATAGACAATCCTGTATAAAAATGGAGTGAATAAAACATACCCGCAGGTCTGAGCCGCCCGACGATGTAGAGGTGCTGCTAGTACTACCGAGACGTCCGCTGTGGTACATCTTTCAAAATATTTTTCAAGACCAGAAAATGCACTAGTTAGTTCCAATTAATCCTCACTTTAGACATCACATACTGTCGTCACTATTACATTAAAATTTCATAAACATGCAATTTTTTTGTCACTTTATTGTTGTTTCATTGAGTATTAAGTAAAAAAACTACGCCACAATTTGAGTTATATGTACACGTTAAAATTACACTAATATTGTAAACTACAGTTTTTAAAATGTATTTAACAAAAACACATACAAAATCGTTACAACGGAGTACGTGACTAAGAAAACCTAGTTATCAATAAAAGCCAGAAACATAACAGAGTTATCGCTTTACATTGCCATTGGCAGTTCCACTTCGCGGCGTGTTTGTAACATTATTATTTGATAAAACATCGCCATCACCTTGAATTTTGTGTTTTGGTGATTTGCATTACAAATTTTAGCGTTTCTGCCGTCATAAAGAGTTCGTACACCTTTGTTACCCGTCTAACTGCAACTCGAATCGTTTATATTATTTTTAAAATAATCATAAATTCCTTTAGGTGACATTCTTTTTGTTTTTCGTAATGAGTTACATTAATTTTAGTGTATTGTCGATTATGGTGTTTTGTTTTCTAATTATTTTTAATTCAAATTTAAACTTATCTTATTTCAAATAACTTAAAAATGTCTATTCCGATATAACGATAAAATCGTATCACTCATTGTGATAAGATGATAACATTTTCTTGGCCCCCATGTTGTGAACGATTTGTGTATAGTATATTTACGAAAATATACATACATAAATAACATGAGAATTAATACCTTACATACATTGAAATCGAAGTCAACAAAACAATGTACTGGTAAAATAATAAAAACAAAACAGACACCATCTGTAAAAACAAGTTTAATGTTACATTCCGGACATCGTGTAAGCTATCGTTCAAACTCTACATATTCAGTGTTTAATAGTCCATTTTACGAATATATAATATTTGAGACGGACATATTTTAATATATCCCTTTAAATATAGAAACACCCGTACGAATAAATCACTTATATCTCAGTTATCCGGTATAAAAGAGCTTTTGTAATATAAATCTTTTGAATTTAAAAAGGATGTTTTACAAGGTGTCGCGAAAGCGGAGATTTCGCGTGCGCGTGGGCCAGTCGGCGCGCGCGTCGGCACTGCGCGTGCGCGGCCAGTTCGCACCGCGCCCGCCACTCCGTCCGTCCGTTGCACCTGACTCCACTCCACCAACATCCTACCACTCGCCTAACATATAGCCTAAGCTAAGAACTAACTGGCAAAGCTTTCAGGACCTACCAACATTCGAACATGGTGTAAATAGCATTTGCGCGTGCACAAGTACTGCCTAAAAAACAATTACCAAGAATAAATCTCAAAACCAAACTTCGTACTAATTTTGTCTGAAAAGAAATATATTTCCACTTTTGTTACGCGAGGAAGGATTACATGCTTATTGTACGAATAGTCGGAGGAGTCTGAAATATTTCTCTTTAAAATAGTGCAATGTGTCATAAAAATGCACTAATACTTTTTCTCCATTTAAAAAATTCTAACTGGGTATATAATTTCCGCTACCGTAGAAAATAAGACAGCTCTGACAAAACACCTAAATAAAGTTAAAGATAAAAGAAAGACATTTTAATAAGCACCCACGCAGGTAGCCCAGAGGGGTGGGCAGAGAAAAAATATTGTTACTAATTTACTGATTTAGATTTAGTCCAATTGTATACACTATTAAAATGTATGATTGTGCGTGTTTAAATAAAGTATTTGTATACATAAGAAATCGTGGGACTTTTAAATACAAACTTAAATACAGTGAATATTGAGTGAACAATATCTTCAATATCTTCAGATTACATGAAATAAGAATTAATAGTTTTTTATGTCATAAGGACCATTTATATATATCTCTGTTACAGCTGGACGACGGAACACATACAAACAGATATCTCAGTGAACGTATATATATATATATATATATATATATATATATATATATATATATATATATATATATATATATATATATATATATATATATATATATATAATTTAGTTTTAAATGACATACGGACAAGTACTTTAAGAAATGATATCACCTCAGCTATCTGACCATTAACTATGAAATAACGGCGCCAAAACTCCCATTCATATTGTTTACATTCATACGCATGCGCGAGCTTTTTAATACTACGGATAACAATTAATTTATTATTTATTACCAACTATCGTATAACAGAAATATCAAGATTCTAACAATAATATATTTCAAATTGATTTTAGCAAGGATTTTGAAGGGGCAAAGTTGTTTGTGTTCACTTGACCCGATCTACCATATTTAATGTTGTTGTTTAATAAACAATTTTTTTTGTTTTGCCCATTTTATTCTACCGTTCACAATACGCAACAACAAAGAGAAGTTATCAATCACAACAGATTTTGGTTTAATTATTACAATACATGAATATGTTACGTGCACTTTAATCGTTAAAGCAAGCTTACGTCAATTTACCATTTAAATATCAATACTATAAACATTACCATGCCGGTGGTAACCGCATCAAACCATCCTATAGCATCGTCGGTAATATTTAGTACACCTACACTGTAGGTAGTAAATTTTACGAGGATTTTACGAGACAATTTACATTTAAAGGCGGATAACGTTATAACGGTTTTATAAAGTGATCTTCTTTCGGAAATCGCCACAATCAAAACATTTTACGTAATACCGACGGCGAAGTAATACATTACTTCCGATTGCGTTATACAGATATGTGCATTGATAAAAAAAAACTGTACGGGGGCGCGACTTACAGCTCTGTTATACCACGAACGCAAGCAAAATGCTTATTTATGTGTCCTAATAACGTTATCGCATGGTACAATGGGTAAACATTTGTGTCAACCAATTGTGCATCAAGCTCGTTATTCCTAGGATGTCTTCAAAGAGGAATAAAAGACTTAAAGGTGATCTTCAGGTCACAGGGACTTGCGTGATTACAATACTTATTACCAGCAATGAACCAGCACGATGACTCACTAAGCCACTCTCAGCAGGTGCTTGATGTAACATGTCAGGATTCTGGTTAATAAAAACTTGTACGCCTTTCATAAGTGCTAATCGGCATTCCTCGAAATATCGGAGAGACCGGATTTGGCAGTCACACGCGTTTTTATAGAATGTTATAATATTATTTGTCGAAAACAGTATGAAATAAACGACCTTTAGAGTCTAAATTTCAAACACGTGGTCTTAATAAGTTCCAGTAAACTGGTGCCTACATTGGAGTGATCATCATGATTAAGATCGCAAATGGTCGAAAGCTTAATTTCATTATCACGGAAGCAATAGATAACAGAAGTCAACCTTGTAGTCACGTCAAAAAATAGAAACCTGTCAAACTGTCAAACCTGTCAAAACCTGTCAAAATCAAATAAAGGTATAAAACATTCGTTTTGTATATTTTAAATATACGTTATAAATAACATTATTTAAAAAAATCTTATAGCAGCAATATTACTTCTTCGATATTAGAAATAGCTTTTGCGGAACTAACCCGTAATGCTATTAACTTGCTACGAGTATGGAATACTTTAGCAGAACGTTGGCGGTCGGTCGAGTTCCAAAAAAACACTGATATAAAACAACATTAATGGAGACACGCTCTGCTAATTCTTACTTATCTTTCAGTTACGTTCATATAAGCTAATCTAAAATACATGGAATTATTAATTAACTTAAGTGAATTTAATGATGTTTATATATAAAAAAATATAATATAATAATACAGATATTAATCTATATATTGTTTATTTCGCAATCGTACGACATGTTGGCTATTGGATCATTCCATAAAGCATAGGGAGAAGTTTTGAGAATTAATTATATAATAGCTTTACACTGTTTTGGAAGTAATCATGTGTTTCAAGAAAAATAATCTGATTGCCGGAATGTACAGGTTAGCGCCATCTAGTTGTGCTTATGTTTAACTTTTCATATGAGTCATATTCGAGTTGCGCAAGCGATTCCTTGTTCATAAGTTACAATTAAATGAAAAAGGTTCAGTATTGATCATTCATTAACAGATGGCGTTATAAACATATGCCGTATAGGCAGGCTTATAATTTTAAGATGTAAATAAGGTTATAAGATGTTATCAAATAAATGTTTACCTTATTTTCGCACGTCGTGTGGCAGACGTATTTGCACACTGAAACAAATAAAACATAATTTTAATAAGTTGTCCATGTCATCGATATTTAACTTATTGTTAAAAAACAAACAATATTTAAATTAAAATTAACTTTGTATTAACTAATTTCATACTTTACAATTAAAAATAAACATTGATAACTAAATTTTACTGTTATACTAATTATTTAACAACAGCAACGCTTAATTTTTTTCTTCTTCTACAAAGCCCGCCAAACCCTTCTTTCTATCTTTTTTTAAAATTAATCAGGCTGCTCCTCATCGCCAGCTGCCAGTTACAATACTGTAAAACAGTGTTGACAGCCTTATAAAAGGATGTTTCCATCATCTTGCTAACATATATAATATTACTTTCTTAAGTTATTTCAAACAAAACGGGTTATAGCATAGTATCAGATAGAACTGTAATATAAGTAAAAAGAAACGATCGAAAAAATATATATTGCGAATATGAGTGACAATGTTGTGGAGGTTGCATTAAGTGAATATATTTACTAGGGGACAACCAAGGGAGGTGGGGTGGGTCACAATTCTTGAATTAATATATGTACCTACATCCTTCAATTTAGTGATTACTTTTTAGAATCAAATCCATCTCATAGCTGTAATTTTTATCGTATTTTTCAGCAGTCATTTATTCGTGTTATTTTTAACTGAACTGAATTGACATTCACACTGTAAATATTAATTACATTTTATTATTACATTTGTTTTATTAGACAGTTACGAGTCGTGACATTCGTCGACAGCCACGACCTTTAATTCAAATGCCAGTCAAAACAGACATGCCTGCCTATAAGAGCAGACATTTGCAAAGTTAAGACCTGCCGTCAAACACGCATCAAGGCTTGACATTATTGCAAATAACATTGCGCCATCGCAATGTATGTGTCCTGCTATCACAATAAGTACAACACTGTCAAATATAAAGCATCACGCCACACCTTTTCTGTTGCAATAGCACCACCTTCTTAGCCTCCGGGTTGTGTTAAGGTTAAAATAAAACAAGTTAATTACTACTACAATTCATGTCACACACTTACTTACCACAGTACAGACTTCACTCTAAATACATTGTGACCAAATCTAGGATCAATTTGAATTTTGGCATCAAAGTAAAGCACAACAAGCGCTGCGCAGACCTTCCAATTGTGTCCACGTCCAGAACCCTAACCGACAACACGACAGAGATTGAAAATAAGGTAGCCAAAATGGCGATGGTTCAGCGATGTCTGTCCAGTCCAGACATCTATGAGTGAAGTAACCTACCAAACGACCAAACCATCATGACTTTTTTTTTCGTTTTTCTGGTCTTGTTCTGGTATTATCACTTTGGTGACCATGTTGATGACTTAAAACAAACGAGAAAAAAAAGTGTTGTTTTATTTAGGGATAATTACCTCTACAAGAAGACCCTTCGTTTTGCACGGGCTGGTGGCACCAGTGGCACGGTCGGGGCTTGCGAAATGACTTACGACGAAATGCGTGCTCTTGTGCCGTACCCTCCTTCTGCAACAAATAATGACATAGTTAGTTCTCTGAGATACTATCGGGTCCAAAGCAAATACCGAACAATCGTCAACGTTAAACTACGTTCATATTACCATATTTTAACAGTCTACAAATCACTTTTTCAAAGTAACTAGTATTGAACCAAACGTTCACTTTGCTTACAATGGTCACCTTCCGACATTAACTAAAGAAAGAATGTATCGTCGCTTTTGACGTGCCGGCCGCTGCCCACCTCGCGCTATACCTGCCCATCCCATCGTTAGCCTGATTTCAATAGGCTAGTGCCACGGGACCTCCCGACCGAACGGTTCTAAATCATTCAACTTACATAGAAACGTTCAAATAGAATCCATTGTGTTCTTTCTCTTTTCTCTTTCAGTAGGTAGAGATAGAATGCGCTATCCTACGCTCGGATATACGTGATATATGTACACGCTTTACGCCCGGTTTCTGAAAGGCATATGATTGTTTTATTTAACTAACACTCCTGTCAAGTTAAATGTTGATCATGCTTCTAACAACTCTAATTACATTTGATGGGATTTTTGACAGCCAGCTAACAAATTTTTCCGTCGATCAGCCTTTCAAGGACTTGGTAAAATTTAGATTATAAGACTACTATCATTATTATTATCTGGCTGAACCAAGCCCTCGGCCTTAGTCCGGGTCGCAACTTGACATTCTATAGCATTAAAATTGTATAGCAAGTAAGTTATAACGTAGCACGTGGTTATTGAAGGAAAAAATAATAGCACAAAGATAGCACAGACAAGTAGTAAGTACGCAACCAACATGTGTTTATTCAAGGTTATAACCTCACATTTGTATGTTTTGTACTTTGGCGTGTAAACCGTTTAGTAATATGTCATTAGATTACTAAGATATGAAATGCCATTAACTGCTAAACTGCATATCTTGAGAACTAATGAACCTTCTATTTAGAAGTGAAGGCTCTTTTAAAATATAATAATTAAAGTCCTATCGATAAATACTATCAATTTTCATAAAATTATAATACTATCAATATGTTCATAAAAATATGTTTAAATGTTGTCCGCCACAACGCCCAAGCTTTTAACTTGAACATAAATTTCTAACCCAACATCTTCCCACCGGTCATACATCTGAATCCTCCAGCGGGCAAGGATTTTTGTACATCACTCAAGTTGTTCAATTGTTTGTTTAACATGCAATAAATATTTCACAACGCCCGCCGTTGCGCGGTCTCCTCGCAATAAAGAAACAAATAAATCATTTATTTCCACAAAAAACTACTACAGGAAACAAAATCAACAAATAAAATGTGGCAAAAAGGATGACACAAGCCATCCCTGTGCTGGGTTTCAGCTGGTCCCTTTGCACGCACACTTGAAGGGATTTTTTTAAAATTATTAGTCGTGTAATTGTAATTGCTCTAAGACAAGTTTAATAACCATGAAAAAAATATTCTACAAAAAATGCCGCGTTATGCCATCAGTAGTAAATTAGTAGAGGTATAAAATAGAATAATGACAAAGTAAATATTAAGATATTAATTGAATATTAATTTGGTCTGGTAATTTGCAAGCTCGGCGGTTGGGGGTCGCGCTTTCATACAATAAACTACTAATTATAGCGCGGTGACGTCAAATGATGCGCAGGCGCCGGCGCCGGCCCTTGCGCCGCGCCGCCACATTTGCAGCACACGTGATCCATCCCCCACACTACAATGTATTGTTATTGCTAAATTACTGCAAGCATTTGAATATTCGCTATAATATATAACAGTGTTTCAACAGGCTGTATTTAGCAAAGAATTTAACGTAAACTTCAGTCTCAAATCATAAAAATTACGGGGAATTAGCCTATAACCATTCCTTTGAAATATTACGTTTACCTACTCGTAATAGTTGAGTGCTGAAGAATTTTTTTTATAATGAGTAAATTCTAAATGATTCCATTATACCAATTACCATTATATGCATGTAAGGGAATTTTATACACAATTGCTAACTTTTTTGGCCTACGCGGGTAATGGATTTTCAAATCTTCGTATAAGAGTTCTGATTTGATTCCAGATGGCGCGTGCGTACTTATGATAATTTCATTTTTTTTTAAATATTATACGCCTTACTGTGAAGTATTGGCCTAGCAAATATTTCTGTCAAGTTGTACTTATCTCTGACTGTGTCACTAGTATTGGTTGAAACTCATGCATGCTTTTACATTTATCCTGACAAATTATCATAACAATTTAGATAATAAAAACGTTCCGAATGTTCGGGACTAACAGCACTATTTCAAATCGCAACACGCACGGACAATAGCGGAAGGGGGAGGGGGGGGGCACGCACGTGTACGCCTTCCTTACACCTGCCTAGCACGCGAAATTCCTGCATCTGTCGATTTTATCCAGACTTTTTGTACCAAAAAGATACTTTAGTGGAACGTACGGTTAGCTCAGGGCAGATTGACACCGATTGCACACACGCTCCATTAACTGAGTCCGAATCGGGTTTCGTCGACCAGCTGTCTGGTGCACGGCGCAACAAAGAGCCAACTGTTCGGCTCATTCTATAAAATGGGAAAGCTTTTGTAAATACCAACCATTGTTTGCTCAGTAATATAGAGTTATAAATTCAATAAAGTTGCTTTAACCAATCACCACGATGAATGGATAATATAATACATCTTAAATTCTTTAATCCATTTAGGATAAACAGCAACAGCAGTCGCTGCTTGCTTTTCTTCGATCTTATGACGTTCCAGCTATCCAGGCAAAGAACCTGTCGCCAGACCCAAGTTATAATGTATGTTTTTGTATTTTCAGATTACAAATAGCGCCACCGAGTTGAAAAACTTAAATTTCTTAATTATATTTATTGTTTAATTTGTAACTAGTTGTCCAAAAGGCACAAGTTTGTTTTCAAATCTTATCGATTGTTGATATATGACGGTTTTTTTAAGCTATTAGTCCTTGATGAATGAATTTGAACAAACAATGGTCAGACGGGATCAGTTATCGTCATTCCTAGAAATGCGTCAGAGAGCGATGCTCAAGGGATGCCTTTGATGCCCGCGCGGACACTAGCACTAATAAAGTTTCTTAACAATATCATTTTACTTAAAACAAGGACTGATTTCAATTATTATGGACGTAGCGCTAGCTACTTAAAATTAAATATTTTATTTTATTTTGATTAAATTTTAATACGCAAGGGCATGGATTATTTGACTACAATTTTTGTGTACATTTACAATGTACCTAATCAATTATACACCATTAAAGTATTAAGTACCATATATATTTTTTTCAAATACGAAGCAATCTGTGTGAGCTATATATGTTTCATTTGTTGCCACAACCAAAAATTCCTTTTATACTGTACCAAAAATGCGGAACTTAAATGCCAGTGAGATGCGATGAAATGCATTAGATTACAGCAAAGAGCACGATGTGCCCTAGACGATAAATCAACGACAGCGGCTCCGGCTTTTGATATTGGCTCAGCCCTCTTGTGTTTTGGAATGACGCACTCGACTGACTGACCTATTAAACCCACAACCACAACTTTCGATTTAAAAAACTAATAAAACATGAAATCTTGACTCAATTAAAGTTATGGCGAATGTTTGTATGAACAATTTAAGATGAGTTTGGAAGGTCATTAGACTAAGGTTTACGAAGCGGGACAGACAAATATCTGTAATAAATATGAAATAACATTTTTATCGTATCCGTAAACAGCAATGGTAAATAAAGAGTTGTTTATTTGTTATGTGGTGGATGGACTCTGAAACTACTGAACCTATTTTAATTTTTTGCCATAAGAAAGGTACCTTGCCATTGTGCAGGAATACGTAATATAATCATGCAATATTAATATTGCGCGGGCGGTCAGCCAATGCTTATACATACTAAGATATTGAATTCGTGAGTGCCGGAGGCCTAATATCAGTCCTCTTCCTTTTCCTACCCTTTTCTCATAAGGATAGGATGGGAACGGGAAGAGGATTATACGGGGAAGGGGGTTAACGGGAAGAAGAAAATGTCCTTTTTCCTGTCTATGTCTTCCTCTGTCAATTAAAGGTAGGCAACGCAACTGCACCACATTTGCTTGTTGTGAATGTCTATGGGTAGCGCTCACTTAACATCAGGTGATCCGCTTGCTCGTTTGCCACCTACTTCCATAAAAAAAATATTTACAGTAATATTTAAGTTTGCTTATATAAATAGTGAAAAATATCTAAGGATGTACGATATATATATATATATATATATATATATATATATATATATATATATATATTGTATTTAGATATAAGACAAAATTATTTAATTTTAATTATGTACGCGAACATACGAAGAAATTTTAAAATAACCTAAAAATAAGAGTATTTTCTGCGGATCCTATTTAAATTAATTTATAGATTACACATACTATGCATAAATCATTTAAGCTCAGTCTTCGTGATCTTTATATGAACATATACAACTTAGGTATACGTACGTTTTTATACAAAAAACAATAACGTGTGGGTTTTCTTCCAAATTTACTTTTGGCCGGAGAACCCGCACTTTTTTTGTTTTAGATAACACGAATACATAATTTGTTGTGATAGAAGAGAGACCTTATATGTCTAAAAGGAAATGTTACGCAACTAAACCATTTACACAACACAAAAGATAAGCAATGTTTGTAAACAGGTGGCCCAAATTACTATCACCACAACACAGACAATACTCTCTAATTTCAAATACTTTCCTTATTTGGTTAACAGCAATATAGATAAGACTTCACAGCCTAGGAGTTAAAGGAGAGCTGTCCATGGGGTCCTCTTTCAGTTCCCAGCTCAAAATGTCTCAAAAGAAAGTTTATAGCGTGATAATTAAAATGTTGTCATGAAAAAAACATAACATCCATGATCAGCATATAGGAATTAGTGCTTAATGTATGGCCGTTGTCTCTCTGTTAACTGTTGTGTTAATTAAAAAGCGATAGAACTAAAATTAACTAGTTTAGGATAGTAATTTAAACTTAAGTCTTATATAATGCATACATGACAATAGAATCTATTGCCTACAATGGAAGGCAAATAGAAATATTTTCACGCATCGCGGCGCGAACACGCCATTTGTTACTAAATTTGTTTCCTAGTAATGCGTTTAACACATTCCCGCAGACGTGGCCAACATGCATTATTGTGATGCCTTGGCACAGCCGAGCTGATATGTACATTCCTAAACGAAAACCATCATACTCAAATTCTTATCGTTTCTTGCTACTATAATGAAAAGGAAATTTTCTTGATCCATGTGGAGATCGCCTTAGGCTTATGGCGTAATAAGGATTAGAAATTATGGGCACGCACACATGCGCGAGGGAGTCGAAAACGGCAGCGTAGAGCATGATGCCGTTTGCTGTTACGACATACTGCTCCATTTTACCGCCAAGGTGCGTGGATAGGTCTTTCACATCAACGAGATTAATAGAAAAGAAGATGTACAATAGAAAAGACAAAATCGTGTAATTTCTAATAATACCTACGGGAAGAAGGTAGGGAGATGATGACCTACTCTAACAATTCAGAGCTATACTATACGATGCAGTTGAATAAAAGACTTACAAATTATATAATCATTAGCACATACATATACCATAGCTAATATAAAATAGTCACTGTAATTCCAAGTTGTCATTCAATGTCGATAAAGTATCAAGATGTATGAAGCGCTGTCGACCCTGTAAGCTAAGATGGAATTGCTTCATTAGTATGAGTGATCGGGTTTACGAGGTACAACGTTCACATAAAAAGCGAGGCAGCTGTCTGATGCTATGTTATCCTGGTGTTTTATCAATGAGATGGAGATACTAGCGAATTCTTTAGCTACTTTATTACCATTGGCCTCATAAAACGGAAGTATAATGAGATGTGGGCTAATGGTTGTTAGTAGAGAAAAGAAATCAAATAATGGTTATCTCTCTCTATTTATTCGTGTTTTGATTGCATAAAATAATAAATTAGTTTGCATAAAATGTCTCATTACGGAATATATCAAATTAATATTATTATTAACTTTAATTCAATAATTATACACGAAATAAAATAATGTGTTTCTGCCGCGCAACGTAACTTACACCATTTTACTTCTAAGTAAATTACCGCCCTACACTGCATTATTATATTATCATTATATCATATTTTTATTACTTTAATAACTTAAAATACAATATAACTGGTTTTATTCGTTTTTTAGCTTATAAAATATATTTTCCTTCGAGTGAGTGTTTTATATATTGAAGGTGTTAGTGGATAGTTTAAGTTAAACGCCTTTACAGTCGCCTTATCTGTGCAGTTTATATTGTTCTGGGCTATTCTTAGACTTTGATAGCATTGTTACATTCAGATTTCTCGCCCGCTCACGATACATCATTAAGCGTAATTAATAATTAAATATGGACTTATGAATAATAAATTTACTTCTTTTAGTATTTTTCATCAAACTGTGGTTATTAGTGTCATAAATCCTTATACGGTTTTTTACCCGTGGCCATTGTATGTAATGAACTCTACGTTGTGTTGTTTCGAAACGCCTATGCCATGCTATTGAAAAGAGACCGAACAATGTAGTAAATAAAGTGTTTGATTCGCTTACTTACTGAGTACATTACAATAAAAACATTACTGCGACGTAAAAGCAAAAATCACTAGCAAAATAAACCAAGGATTTATAAAATGAGGTTAAGTAATATTTATAAATCGACGGATTGTTTCTAAACGAAGCTGCAGTTATTGGGTTAGAGACGTTAATTGGTGTATTTAATTAAAGCAAAGGAATGTTTAATGTTGAGTGCCGTCGTGTAGCCCGCCGTCTCCTCGGCGGCAGCGAGTGTTCCCGCACACCCACTTAAGGATTAACTCTCGACACTAGTATTTTAATTGGCACTCGAGACTGGTGTCGTCTAATTTTCTCACAATCAAGCAATATTTTATTATAATAAATAGTTATTAGCGTTAATAGATGCTTCTTGAATTACTTATGCACGCCAGTTGAACTGCCTACAATTTTATTGTTTTCTATAAATTCGATTGTAGAGATATTTATGATCGGTATAGAAAGGTATCTTATTAAAGTGACAATTTTAAAGGGAATTACCCTTCCATACTCAAGAGAAGAGATGGCAATTTTTTTGTTTTATTTATGTACTCTGTATGTAGTAACAATAACAAATTTTTGATATTCGTTGCCAGAGCAGAGTGGCGCAGTGGAAGCGTGCTGGGCCCATAACCCAGAGGTCCGTGGATCGAAACCACGCTCTGCTAAAAATACTTTTTGTCTCATTTTTTAAATTTCATCTTTTTAATTTCTATCATAAATTTTACTCTTTAATTATCCGTATATTTATTATTTTTTAAACTAAACAATTTTGGAATGTAGTAAAAATAGTAAAAATGAATCGTCAAATTTATAGAAAAACTTGAATCTATCCCATATTTCACATGCGTTGCAAAAATGAAACAGGTTTTAATTAAATTTGTTCCATCTTGTATTTTTATATTTATCATTATATGTGACCCTAGGAATCCGTCCTGGCTTCGCTCACGTAAATTAATAAAAAATAAAATATAGCCTATATTACCAGCCGTTAGCCGTAGCTTTCTATTGCTGAAAGAATTTGTAAAATTCATCAGAAACAAACATTCAAATTACTTACAACAGAGAATATTTATTTACTTATGTAAAGATACAGAAAAAAAGATAAAAAATGGGTTAGGATAGAAATAAATATAAATTCTAATGTTTCCTACTGAATGTCTCACTGGCAACAAATATGTACAGTTACAGTAAGCAAATCACTTAAATAGGTTCTGTGGTTCTTGTGTGGTCGAGTAACAATAATTATTCACAAATCCGTCCACTCACAAAGTTTCATGTTAATAATATTAGTTGATTCGTATAACTATGTACCTACATAGATCTAGTAATTCGACTAAACACCTTAAAGAATTGCGTGACTAGTATATGTAAGATCAATATGGTAATTTACGATTGCATTTGTTATACCCAGGGTCCAAGTCGTTTTACCACAGTGGTTCAGCGATAATTATGGCGGGCACTCCCTTATTTTTCTAGGGCAGCGCGTGGGGTTCGACCCCAACACACCGATCACGTGGCTTAGGGAACACGCACGCACCGGGAAGGTGCAAATAGAGATGCATTCTACTAATTATTTACCATAAACGAATAAAAGTCATTCCAGTAATTAATTAATGTACATATAATTACTTTTATGTTAAATATTGCCATAAGATTATCCTCCATGCTAAAGGGCCCAGACAGAAGTATTATTGTGAGATCACAATTTTTAATCTGCTATTCGCAAACAGTTTTTAAGTCGTCTAGCATACAAGGTTAGGTTAGGCAACACATCTGCCACTCATTCGCTTGTTGCGGATGACTATGGGTAGCGGTCACTTAACATCAGGTGAAAGGCTAGGTCGTTTGCCTCCTTCTTTTCAAAAAATTGAACTCTACTTTCTACCTTCGTGACAGCTTTGCGTTAATGTTTACTCGTACATATCTATAATTCCCATAAAATACAACTATACATATATTAACGTAATTTTATTTACCTATGCTCTACGTAATGTATATAAATGCATTCATTTTGTTCCTTCTCTATTTCGAACCTGACAGAGGGAGCGACAGATTACAAGTGATCCCGCGGGACAAAGCGACGCTACAGCAGCGGACGAACCGAACCGATTACCTTAATTAAACGTACCGGCCGACCGACTACTGGGACGACACCACACGACTGCGAATTGAAAAATTCCTCGCTTCCCTATTAAGAGTTACTTATTCCATTACAGAATCGTGCTAACATCATCCGCAAATTGTTAAAATAAATTAATAACTATAAAAAATATAACACGAGTGTGTGCATACCTTCCTTTGTTTATAGGAATGTACACCCAATCAGGAGTGTGTTATTGGGGCCGATTAAAATTCATAATCGAATCGAATAATGAATGTTCAGATATTATTGAAAGTGTAAAAAGGTGATTCGTTAAACTTAAAGTGTGCTGAACGTTTATAATATACCCAGGCCGATGATCAAAGTGACATTGCACTACTACTGGCCTGTAGGATGAGGTGCCCAAGGCCCATCCCACTATTTTATCCTTTTATTTTATCTATGGATTAAGAATGGGTGAGTTAGTTGTAAAATTTCTCTTGTACGCTGATGACCAGGTTGTGTTTGCGTCATCAGCGGAGGACTTACAACTTATGCTGAATGTAGTGAATGATTCACTAGATGGTAAAGGTATGAAGATGAATGTGGATTAGACGAAAGTAATGGTGTTTGAAAGAGAACAAAGTAAGACAGTAATTGAAATAAAGGTTAACGGAAATGTAGTGGAACAGGTGGAAGAGTTCGTGTATTTGGGATGTATCGTGTGTTTAGTAGAGATGGTAAGCATGTTAAACATTTTGAACGACGAGTGAGTGCGGGAAATCAAATGAATGGGGCTATAGGTACAGTAGTGAGGAGTCACAATGTGTCTATGAAGGCTCGTCTGGCAATACACAATGCTGTACTAGTCCCCACTTTAATGTATGGAAGTGAGAGCTGGGTTTGGCAGGAAAAGCATGCTAGTAGAGTTAATGCCGTTGAGATGCTTCAGAAAAGCACAGCCCTACATTTTCTGATGGGTTAGAATGTTAGATCGGGGTATTAACCACCACTGCCATCTAACACGATTCAACTTTTATAATGTAAAGCTTAAAGTTTTCTACACTCTTAGAGGAACTATGAACAATATAGTTAAAAAGTGAAGATTGGCGATCAATTTTTATACGGATAGAAGGAGGGATAGTATCACTCGGCGCGTTTCACCAAGTTTATTGGGTTTCACACGTGACAGGAAGTGACCACATTGTTCGTGCACTGCACACAAATTTCAGCGAGTATAATTTCGGCAAGAGGAATAAGCTCATCATCATCATCCTGCCCTTTTACCGCTTTATGTGGGGTCGGCATAATTAGTTTTCGACTTCCATGTCAATCTATCATCCGTCATTTCAGTCGTCACTCCCTTCTTGATCATGTCATCTTTCACGCAATCCATCCATCTTTTCTTAGGCCTACCCCTACCGACATATCCCTCTACATTCATTTCTAAAACTTTCTTTGTCACATACCATTCTTCCTCCTCATAACATGCCCGTACCATACTAACCTTTTGCTCCTTAACTTTTCCACTATCGGTAATACTTAATAACCTAATACTAAAATAAAATACTGAGAAACTGGAGCTCATATTAATAAGACAGATAGGTTTGGAACCCATGCTCGATGACCCGTAAGTCCTACGCCTAGCAGCTACACTGTTCCTGAACATTCTAATGAAGTTCAACATTAGACTCTCAGAAGAGCAAAAAATATGGTTAATACTAAATCGTGTGTAATACATTAGTGATAATTAATTGTTGCGTTGTGCCAAACAAAAAAGTAATTTAAATAAAATATTAACTAAAGTAGACAAAATATATATTTATCAAAGTCAAAACTGCGACAGGCTAATGACTTGTAGCAAAATCTGCGAAAATTCCAAGTTTAATCGTATTATAGACGACACATAAGGATGCAATTCCACTGGTGCGATTTGAAACGACGGCCACCAGAACTGATTGCAGTGAAACGACAAACACAATCGTCACAAAATTAGCATGACATTTACCGTTATTCCCAAGAAACCGCGCCAATACCCCGTCCCGCTAGCACCCGTACATCTCACCTTCACAACACATTTAAAACAACTATTTTGCATTTACTAGTTCACGTTCAGTCCACCAGGAACTGGAAACTAAAGATACAAGAAACTGACAACTGAAGAACCGTTTAGAACTTCCGCTGAGTCGCTTTATTAAAGTAATGGTTAAGTTTTGTTAGCGATGAGTCATCTCTTAAACTTCTAACAGGAACGCGTTCAAGATAGTAGCGGCAATAACTTATAAAAATGTTTGCTTAGTTCTCTTTTCACGGAGCTAGCAAGAATTTAAGAAATGTAAAAGATTAGTAATAGCTTACAATGAGTCGCACAGCTGCGTGGTCTATTTATAAACCTTACGTACCTTAGGTAAAGTTAGGTGCGATAAAATGAACTTGATTAAAATAAAATGAATTTGAGCCTGGTCGCATTACTTCAATTGTAATTTTTGACCTCATCAATGTTATTCGGTAACAAAATAACACATTTAATTTCTCTTACATATGATAACTAAGTTGTTTAAACAGTACCCTTAACTTCATGTGGTGGTTAAAAGTTGAGAGAAATAGGATGTTCAAACGTATAAAGGTGGGATCTAAAACTCGATAGTTACGGACAGTTCGCCAGAGACCACGAGCACGAGGAGACCTAGAAAACGAGATTGGATAGCAGCCAACAATTTGGAAGTTCTAGATAACAAAGATCAAGAATCAGGATAAACATTTCAAGACTGAAACTTTTCTAATAACCTAAAGAAAAATGTTAATATTTAGTACTCAAAATGTACTACAAAATTACTATGTATTCTTTCCTACTTACAATATAAATTAAAGCTACAGTGCGTCATTAACACGATGTTGGCAAGAGTAACGCTATTGAGCAACGATAAACAAGTTACTTTTGTTTGGAGTGTCCTACGTCTGGCAGGGCATTTCTTAGATTTGCTATAAAATATGGGCAGTTTTCTCCCGTAGTATAAAATTTTGATATCTAAGTATGAAAAACGTCGTTAGTACAACGAATTACCAACAGGAAATAACTTTTTATTACTAACTAACAGTTGTGTCGATACGATACAGGCAAGCCATATAGGGTAGCCAGAGTGAAAGTACGGATCGCCATTCTATCTGGCATAGTTAACGTTGCACAATCTCATTATAAATTAACAAGTTCCACCATCACATTTCTTTTATAAATTCTAAGCTAATTGCTTGATATTATATATCTCTGACATTAAGTGGAAATCAAATCTCTGATAAAAAATATTGATACATAAAATGACACAAATTGACATTTTGGCGGGAAGCAACGCCTGTGTTCCCGCCGTTAATGTCCCCGTTAATGTACCGGGTTGCGAACATCTGTAGAGTGCAAACTACTCGATGAAAATAAAAAATCAGTTATCTTAATAAAGTAACATAAGAGAGCTCTATTCAGCAAACATAAAAATGGGTTCTTCTGTTCATGAAGCAACTGCTATAACCGAACGCGCGTTATAAAGCTTACGTTGACTTATTTACAACGAAAACTATTACGGTTGCACAATTCAATAATGCGTCCGGATATTGCGGCGCAATATGTGCGCGCGCGCAGGGCGTGCGCCGTACGTGAAATACTTTAGACACGGCTTCCCCGTCCCTCCCCCCTCGTACCTTTTCTTTTCCTTCGCGAGCTATGCACGACCACTATGGCAGCAATAAAATTCCTATAAACATTCCAGCCATGATACTAGTCCTAGATATCTCCGATGTTAACGTTTAAAGTAAAAGTGAAAATACAGCAATCATAAATTAAACTCGTAAAAGTAGAATAACGTTAAATTTTGGAACAGTAAATGTGATGGGATATGTTATGGAATATGTGAACACGTAAAATGTTTTGTGGTTGACGTACAATCTGACGCCGGAAACGTTAAGTGGTAATTTCATGCCAAATAAAATTTTAAGGGTAACATTTTAATCCAACGTCGCATCGATAACTTGAAACGATTCTACGGCCAAGTAACCATTAAAAAACATTTAAAAGTGTTTGACAGATGCTACTACTACCTAAATATAAATGTATGAAATAATTTGAAAATCTGATATTGGGTTATTCATTTTGTTTTGTATGATAAAATTTACAATACAAATATGTAAATTTTGAACAATTTTGCTTCCAAGTTGGAAAAAGCGTAACAAAAACTTTATCGACGACGGACACCATGCTGAGTTCCGGGATGACAAGAACCTACAAGGAAGGGTCAGTTTAAGCAACAAGCTCTGCATCTCTCAGCACACTAATGTAGATGCTAGTTTTCGGATAATTATTTAAAATATTATAATGCCACTGAACTTAAAATGAAAATTAAAAAAAAAACTGAGCACGAGGAACTTAAACACGCACGGAAAATTGGTGAGAACAATTAGTATATTTGCAGTTGCTTGTTGCTTATTCAACCGACGAATGATCAGTGAGAAGTGTTGTAATATATGTGTTATTATTATAATATATTATTACGAAAGTAATGGTGTTCAAAAGAGAACAAAGTAAGACAATACTCGAAATAAATGTTAACGGTAAAGAAGTGGAACAGGTGGAAGAGTTCGTGTATTTGGGATGTATGTTTAGTAGAGACGGAAAGCATGTTAAAGATTTTGAACGACGAGTGAATGCGGGAAATTGAATGAATGGGACTATAAGTACAGTTGTGAGGAGTCAGAATGTGACTATGAAGATTCGTCTGGCAATACACAATGCTATACTAGTTCCCAATTTAATATATGGAAGTGAGAGCTGGGTTTGGCAGGAAAAGCATGCTAGTAGAGTTAATGCCGTTGAGATGCGTTCCTTAAGAAATATGTTAGGCGTGACTTTGATGATAGGGTTAAAAATAGCGTTATTAGGGGAAAGTGAAAAAGAATAATAACTATGTGTGATTGCAAAAATTATCATATTCTTTGTAAGTCTTCTTTATTTCCAGTCTATTTCTAGTTAGTCTATTAAATGTGTGGAATGTTATGTATCATTGCAATAAACCATCGTGAGTTTCAATAATGAGACTAGGCGTAGTTTTTGTTCAAATTGAACCATGAAAATATTCAGCTTCGTCAATCAAAATACATGGACACAAAGTTCAAGACTCCCTTGTGGATTATAATTGGTTATGAAATAAATGATAATATTTTAATATATTTCAATTAAAGTTGTTAATTTCCTTAGATTACATTACCTATTTAGGTTACAATTACCTACAAGTTATTCTATTGTGTCTGGTAAATATTTACAGAGAGCATTATACTCCATTATATTGACGCCTTTTCCAAAGAGTGTGCACACTCCATTTTCGTTTAACTTGGTTCCTACGCCTTGCTCCTGTCTCCTCTTCATCAACAGCGACGGCTATTGCTGCCATCTCCAGAAAATTTTCACATCCATTAATATGGAACTTTATTGTTTAGTTTCAAATGTCAAAATTAATAATGTCATTGTTTAATATAGACACAGAGTTACAAGAAGCTTTGAGAGAGCACGTTAAGTAAGAACTTTGCCGAAAAATTACGAAGGAAAATCTTTTCTCACCGTATCTGTAATTCAAATAATTATAGTAGTAATAAGAAGTGAAGACTCGAAGTCCAATCATACCAATTTTGGACCGCTAATGGTATCAATGTTCCGTTTTGTATTATAATATGAGTAGATTCACATCACTGACAAATACATGTACAGAAGAATTATTATGTTTAAAATAATGACCTTTGGAAGAGGAGTCACAAATAGCCCACTAGTAACGTGACTCCAATCAAAATTCTATTTATCATCGTTAACAACATTGTTGAAGCTAACTTCAATTAAATTAAATCTTGCCGGCAGTTTATACGGGTCGCATGCAATGAGGATCACTGACTGATTCATGGTTACCTATTAAGAAAGGAGCTTCTACCCATTTAGTTTATGTCCTGCTGGTTGTTTGCGTTCGTGGGGATATTTCCTTGTAACGAGAGTATCAAATGTAAAATAATGCACTTGCTTTTGATTTTGGCTTAGAATATCGCAAATCCTACAAGTCCTATGATGTAATTTTAGACAAGTAAGAGGAAACTTTATGAAATATGTATGAGCACCCCCATGATTGTATGTGATTTGTCGGCGCTTGGTCAAACAATTGTTTTGTGAAAGTATGTACCTAAATACCATAACTTGTAACTAGATGCTGAGCGTAAAATGTATAACGTGGCTACTAAAGAACATATTAATATCATAAAGAATGTAACCAGTATGTAAAAATTAAGGTTAATAAAGAAATTTTTACCGAAAATGAAATGAAATGATTGCTTGAGCTGGTAAATGGGAGCACATTGTCTGTGAGCGACAACCTAGTCAGTCAGTGCTTTGTTTGTGCAGTGTGGAAACCTCATCGTGACGTCATTTGTGTGCTCTTGTGAGGCCTACATCTACGCCTTGCGCAAACTAATACAACAATATGTATTCTAATTATACTCCACATACGATACCGCTATTATACCTTTAATAACAATTACTATTTCTTTACAAACAAATTTGTATAGACACCATAGTGTACTGCAGTATCATTAGTCCTAAATTAAATAAATTAGTGCTATTGCAATTGCAATTGACGACAATTCAGGAAAAAGGAAGGGGGGCGGAAGGGACGTGATTTTTGTGACGATCCTACGGCTTGGCCTACCTCCCGGAGTGAACTTTGATTCATCATAAAGATGATGATAAACCTCACTGATGTGACTCGAGACAAAACACCTTTGCGAGGGAAAAGATTGATGAGACCAATGTATCATCGCCCTGTAAAACACACTTAGAAATTTATTACTGAATGGACGAAAAGTTTTAAATATATTGTAATAAAATTGGAATTAAATATATGTACGCTCACACTACACATGCGTTCACAAGCTTGTAGGACACGGGAACTCCTTATATCGCCCTTGTTTAGTAAGTTACTAATCCGATCCACATAAGTTCTCCTCGGTCGTCGCCTACCCACGCTGCCACTCACTGTTGCAACATAAATTTGTTTAGTCCTTCCCTTCATTCATCCTTTCAACATGCCCAAACCCTGAAGCATACCTTTCTTATTTTTAGTCCACATCCAACATCCACTTCTAAGCTACACATTTCCTTTATAACGCTATTTTGAATCCTATAATTCAACGTCAATATCTATATGTATACTATTATCCTATTATTATAAAATTGGACGTTATCATTGGATCCAATAAGTTAGAAATCTGATGCATGTTAGATAAATACACGTTTGGAGTAAAAGACCATATTCAACGTCAATCATTTGTATATCCTAAGATAAATGTATTTATGTTAGGAAAATGAAATGGCTTAGAAAACCAATATCTCGAATAGCTCTATTTGTTATCCACTCCTTACAGAGTTCTTGTTTGTATGTTTTTTTCCATCAATGAAACCACATTCAAAACATAAAATAATCAAGGAAATAGTGAAATGTATCGAGGCCCGAGCCAGGCGATCTCATTCAATTTAATTATATTAAGCAAAACTTAATATTTTTTCTTCTAAATAAATCTCTGAACGGACGAATAAGATGGTAAAATAAATAAAATATTCAATAAGGTAAATCACAACAAACTAGCAACGTTTCTTTTTGGTAAAACAATGACAAGGGCATTGTCTTCGAAACCAGGTTAACTATAGGTATACCATAATAGTAGCAAAAACAATGGAAAGTAGGCACATTGACTCACTTTAAATGCTTAGGTGAGATGACTTGTAATTTCTAACATTACTTTTTGTTATTTTAAATGAATATAACAAAGGTATCTCGTATGCTGTAGAAATCCATGAGTACCCTCAACAATTGCCAACGGGGAATGAAATGTGGATGGGGATCGTAGATTCAAAATTGATAGTGACCTTGCATTCCGGTAAGCGACGGCTGAAACCTTTTTTACACTCTCATCGATAAACTAACGTAAAATTTCATTATTCTAGCTTTTAGGGTGTGTATATAGATCCCTGAAGCATTATATAATTTTAACCGAAATAAGAATTGTTGTCAAGGTACGATAAGCTCTTTGGAAACAAAAGTTTGTTAGTTTGAAAAACGACGAATAAACATTTTTGTGTGAAAATCGAAATCGGGACATTTGCCCGGTGACGGAATCTTTTTTATCGTCAGGGACTACGAGTAGTACCACGTTTGTCATGTAGCCACCATGACGTATCTGTCAAGCACATTTGTTAATCTACTTAGAGCTTTACTCGTCGCATAAACTTTCAGTTACGCGCCAGTGACAACTTAATTGCCCAAACCGTCAACGAATTGAATGAGTGAAGACAGCTTTGCGTCAACGGCACTCAAATCATACTATTAAATTATCAACTGACATTTATCAAAACTATAATGTTTAGAGGAATTAACAAAACTCACAAAATCCCTTCGAATTCGCTACTATAAATCTCACGCTGCCATTTTATTTTAGTCTATGGAAAAATACTATTAAGAATTAATCTAATGCATAAGCCTTAGATTAATTCTAATTAAATTAAAAGTATAGACTGTACATACTTTTGAATACTAGCAATGTGAATAGGTGACCAATGTCACGTGTGAGCAATAACTTCAAATTAGCTTGGAGGTAACGCTTCCAATCTCGGTACTTCACATGCTAATGATTCTACATCGAGAGACAAAGCTATAATATCAAATACTGTTTGTATATTTATAAATATTATTTAGTTACATTATTTCACGATTATCAGGCGTATTGGTTAGTCAAGTCAAGTCAATTACATAGACCTCAGCCCGCAACAAAGCAAAAACAAAACTATTGTTGTTGTGCAGTTTTTTTTACGTGAACTAAAAATAAATGTATGTTGATTATAGCTGGGAGTAGGGAAAAATATAAAATATGATACTTTAAGTAAGTAACTATTCAACCGTGACTTTAATTTTATTACATTACTTAAATTGCATTGTAATAAAAAATATTGATAAAAATTGCTTATGTTGAGCCATTTTTCACACTTCGGACGATACGCACGTAAATAAAGGCACGTACGCCATTTCGCCACCTTTGTGTTCGCTTTATTTTTTTATTTTTCAAAAATAGGCAAAGTTTAAATTCATACGGAATGCTAAATTAATGTATAAATAATAATGGTTAAATAACAAGCTAGAAAGTGGATTGATTTTTTGTTGAGTCCCAGCAGTTTTAAAGGTTGTTGACATATCTACATATTACAGGCGCCTGTGAGTCACTCGCCATATTTCAAAGTTTATTGCTAACATCTGCTTCACTGTAATTTGCCCAAGTACACACACATAAGTTTGGGGCACGGATTTGTAAAAGAAAGAGATCTTAAAGACAAGTCTATATACTGTGTACCGCGTACCTAGTATTATATGTACTTCGATATAGATTAAAATTATACCAAAATTGAAAAGTATCAATCCTTATTATTCTTCAAACATTGTACCGTGGTAATAAGAGATATTAACTATGGCGGTGATGTCCTGCAGGATGACTATTTTAGCTGGCACATACAATATATGTCAAATAACTAATGACGAGATGACCAGCGAACGGAGATAATAAAATGATAAATCATTTTATTCCCGATCAAAACAGTTTAACTTTGCATGAAGGAGACATGTTGATTTTAAATGTTTTAAAGAGGAGCTGCCTTCGTCAGACAATATCACCATCCCTGCAGCCTGTATTAACTACTGCAACTAGTGGTGCCACTGATAATATAAACTAGACATTGGCATTACCAAGCCACAGTAGCCACAGTTTTATGAAGGGATTACATACATAGAATTATGATTATATTACGATCAGATTACGTTACGTGGAAAATTCGAGACGTGTAAGAAG
This sequence comes from Papilio elwesi, assembly GCA_029849275.1. Lineage (NCBI taxonomy): Eukaryota > Metazoa > Arthropoda > Insecta > Lepidoptera > Papilionidae > Papilio > Papilio elwesi. Next base: position 7,524,583 of record CM056687.1, on the reverse strand, counting down.
GAATGTATCCCACAAAAGAAAACATTCTGATTAACAGTATATTAATATCAAAAAGTTCAAAATTTATACCCTTACACTAAACAATTATCACAAACCTTAAGAGCGTGATCTAAAGGGATATGTATAGATACTTTACACATTCACACCGAAGCATATAGGCTCGCCAATTAAAGATATTCCTAATGTCACCCTTGTTCACACTCAGTTGATTAAATATCAACTTTGCACTCTACGTGATTAATAGTTATATATTTTTTTAATAAATTTTCCCATTGAGTTTTAAAATGGTGCAAAGGATCTTTGTCGTACCGATATTTCTTTGACTACAAATGTTAACTTATCAAGCTTAATATTATTATTGCCACACTAGCCTAGTCCAGAATGTGTTATCAATTCTGAAATCATTTTAATTATACCAATTAACTACAGCTCGAGTTTAAAAATTGTGTGTACACTGAGAAAAAATCAATTGCCAAGGGTTAGAACTGTAGCGGGTTCGAGTCCCGTAGTAAATTATGTTACCCGCACGCATTCCGAATCAAAAGTGGTGTGCGCCAGGTGGCCGGTAATATTTTTAGACTGTTGTTCGTGAACGAATAAGGGAATAATTTTAGTTTTATGACTTCCATTCAAACATATTGATTCATTGCATGGGGTTGTTTAAATTTAACACTTATAAAGTGGAAACTCACACGCCGTTTAATCTAGTAGGTTAGACAGAGGTAGCTACCGCTTTGTGTTTGTCCCGATCTTATTAGTTCCCAAATACATATGTACGTCAAGAGACGAGCTTCTACTTACCTACTACACACCAAATACCAAACAGACCCGAGAATACTCTAGATCTAGAGATGGAATAAGGAGTCCGATCTCATTTTAGACGACTTCCGTTACGTGTAAATTTTCTAACATTTCGAAATTGCTGGTGGAGAGGAAATTTACAGACCACACAGACACACAAACTTTCAGAAGTGCAAATTCTATATTTTCCTCATTAAACCGGCCCTTTTATGAGACAACTACTGTCACGTGGTTTTACCCTATTTAAACTTGACATGTTTGTAAAACTAGGAATCGACACTGGGACATGTAATGGACAAGGTACTCTAATCGCTGGACTATGAGTATTTGCGTTACAATAGGTATTACGATGCAATTAAAAAAAGCTAAGCTAGTTTTGAGTGGCCGTGCTTGTCAGATGGCGCGCGTGCTCCTTGAGGCGTGCTATTTTTTTTGGAGGTTCGCCGCCGCGACCGGTTTGTGTTTCAGCGAGGAAACTCAACCGCACCGGTAACACGATACGAAACATAATCTAAAATTAGACAAAAGATTGTAAGCATTTGCATTATTTGAATGTAACTAAATCTAAGTTGTTACTTTCAAATTTAGCTGAAGGTCATGCAAATTAAGGTGAAAAATAGTAATAAGCTGCGGTGGTGGTCCGTAGTCCAATATTTTCAGGGTTAGGATAGTCTGACTCGATTTCGAATGTTCAGGTGACTTCTGTGTTTTTGTACGACGATGTATTGATGAACGGAAGCCTGACTGTAAGGCTACACTACAAAAATTAAATGGACGGAACCTTCATCCATTTTTCAAAGAAAAAAAGTACATGCAGGTGAGTTGTCTTCACCGCTTTCTCAATTTAGGTCATGGTTAGTGCTAATTTCTATTCTTCATGTTTGAAACAGCGTTAATTCATTTCAATGAATAAGTTTGTCTACATTTTCACACAAAAATATTATATGTTCTTCCTAAATATGTATCAAATAATCTTTTCGATATTTGAACATGTGCATTTGTAAAGCGACACAAAAGATATTAGTTAGTATAGCAAGCTTCAAAGACGTGAAACACGTTACGGTTGTGCGTAGTGATGTGGAACACTGATTAATATCTGGTGCGACGCAATACAATAATCCAGTGATCTAAGAGATTTGCAACTCCCGATGAACTATGAATGAGATTAACTGCAATAAACTATCTGAGTTGCTTCAGCAGACCCCAGAGTTACTCGCGAGTTTTTTTTTATAGTAGAAGAAGCGAGTAAGCCCCCTCTCCCCTCCAATGGGGTCAAGCCTCCTCTCCAGACACAATTCTGGATCCGCCAATGATCCGCTACAATCAGATACAAAGTAAAGGAGGTTGTTATGTGAAGGAGACGGGGCCCGCGTTCAGTGAGTTCCGTAATACTTTTCTGGTCGCAGGACATATCTTCGTCCCTAAAGCTATGTAACGGTTAATGAAGTGGGCGCTGAGAACACTCGCTTAATATGTGGCCTTTGACAACTAACAGTACTCATTGGCCCAAAAGAGTAATTTGCGACGGAATATTCGAGAGGCGTACTTGATGCGCGTATGTGATGCGCACAAAGGGCACTTTAATCATTGCGCCAATTGACAAATTGCAGCAATTACGTAGTACGTTAGCTGCAATGGCTCTCAGTGGCGCTCCCGTCGTGTTCATTAGAGGCATCATTAGGCACCTGTAGCGTTAGTATCTCCCGCGCGCCCACCAACACCACTTCCGTCAGAAACGGTTTCAACACTTCCTGTATTTTGTAACGTCCGGCTTGTATTACGTTTTGGTAAAATTATTGTAACCTAATTCGATTCTTCAGAACTTGTATGGCTGTAATTGTGGCAACATAAAAGCCCATACTCCATATTTCGGACCACAACGATCTAAGTCAATATATTAAGGGTTAGGCTATCGCTATATTGTAATTCATTTATCGATACTACATCGTACAGCTTCCATAGTCGATAATAATTAGTATGCGTTGTTTGGCATCGATCTAAGTAGTCAAAAATTACTTAGATTAACAGCTAACGTATACGTTTTCTCTTTTTTTTAATTATACGGCTCACGCTATTATAAGAGCACACCAAATTTTTCTTTTATTTTGTTAAAAGATATAATCTCTGGAGTATTCCCGTCGCAGCGTCTTAAAAACGCAAGACATGGGACAATGCGGTGACAAAGTGCTTTATGCGTCGTCGTACGAATGTGGCTTAATCTCGTTCCCAAGGTCCGAGGCAGGCGCGGTCGTGACCTGGTCTGCGGGCGCCCCGCAGGAATGCGCACTAAATCATCGCATATATCCGCCGCCGCTACCGGGCCCGCTCCGACTGTTTTCTATACCGCATTGTACCCGCCGAGTGCCGAGCCGAGACAACCGTATCCACGCTATCCACTCGCCACATATTTACGTGTCTCATTCATAAAGTCGATTTGAATTAGATTTCCTTTACGAACGAGCCATTGAAGCTTAGCGCTTTAATTTTTTAATTATGATAAAAAATCTGATTATTGAATGAAGCTGATTTACGATTGAAATGATTGCAGTGCTCGGTAAAAAATAACTAAGATTTTATCACAGCGACGGACTCCCTTATATTTGTGACTTTATCCTTTTTCATTCATGTTTTAAAGTAATCGACTCATAATCGACAAGCATTGTTTAAAAGGATGTAAACAATAAGGAATAACGTATAATTATTATTTAACTAATTGCACGGAGGCCTCGAGCTCAAAGCGCCGCCGACAGACAGAACCCATTGTCCGCATCTTCGAGAGCCGAGAGCCGAGAGCCTCACACACGCACTTAATTAACTTATAAACGCCAGATAGACAAGGCACAATGACTTCGCTTTATTTACTACACTCATCTGCAACAAATAACAGCCATTATCGTAATAAATTCATCCGAGAAATCTCTGTACCGGATTAAGAAATGTAAGTGCAGTGCTAAAAACTTCTATTTCATCCGTCAACTCATTGAAAGCTCATTAAAAGTTATAGACAGTACTTGAACTCAATACAAGAAACAGACGTTGTTTAGCAATATTTTTCTACTTGTTGTAAGACAGTACTTAACATACTTAACCTAGATTTTATATAAATGCCGAGGGATCCAATCTTCGCACAAAGTTTGTGTTAATTTATTGTAATCCTTTTAGTCATCTTGAACAGTATGTCAGAATCGTTTTCCGGAGTGACGGGCGAATATCTCTTTTTATATATTATTTATTTTCCAATAGTTTTCCTGGATAGCGAACATTTCCAAAAAAAAATTAGCAGTGCGTTACACATATACTTTAATAGTATTTACCTGAAATACACTCCATATTAGCATTTATCTAAAAGTCTGGGAAACTATCGTTTTTCTCTCTAATTCCATCGAAATGTAAAGGAGCGTCTGGCTTTTTTTAAACAGTTACGAAGTCAATTGTCTAAAAACTTTAAAATTACAAGTGACACTTGATCCCGTGGAAGAATGCATCAAAACAGATAATATATCGAGACGCGTTAATTTCTTGTTTTACCGATAGATAAAATAGATTAAGTTGACAGTGAACTTGGCGCGGTGTTTACCGAAGAGGCGGCAGCGAGCGCGTGGGCGCTGCGGTGCACTTGCTGTTGCGCAACATTCGGGAAGTCGGGCTCGGTGTGCGAGCTGCGAGCTGCGAGCCCGCGGCGGCGCCCGGACCATCACACATTAGCATTCACCGTTAACCACACTCGCCAAGGCAAACTAATGATGACATACACATAAAACAATAGCGATATAACTGCACAGAGGGCGGGGACGTACAAAATAATCAATGTTTACTTTACGACTATCAAACCTAACTTTAACAAATAAATTAGTTTTCGAAACTGTTTCTTTGGAATAATATATTATTATTGATTTGTAGAGTCAGGGATACAATTATAAAAATTGACGAAACCTTTTACATCAAAGCTAGTTTTGGACAGCCGTGACAGGTGGTTAGTAGTCTCTAGTCTAGTAGTAGTCCTCGTCTTAATGAAGCCATATAGGGGTATCAGATTAGTATTCAATAAAAAGAATACGCTTCACTCTGTTTATAGACTTGGAGTCTTCATATTTTATGACTGGTCGCTTAAAATGAATAAACATTGATTATTCCATCAGAACCGGACAATTCACCAGACAATTTCTAAAATTGAAAAATTAAAATTTACTCGTGAGCGTAAAATAAAAAAAATAAAAATAAAAAGGATTAAGTAAATAACAAGTAAACTCAAAGAAAATATAATGTGATAAAGTAAACGAAATAATATTCACACACGGTAACATTAGATTGACCCCCAACAGGGAAAACAATTCTGTGCAACTTTTTACAGATAAACTAGCACAGTTGAAGCCAATTTTTTTTTATAGTACTAAGTGGCAAACGAGCAAGCGGTTCACCCGATGTCAAGTGATTCTACCCATAGACATCTACAACTAACTAATGAATTGCAAATGCGTTGCCCACCTTTAATGGACAGAAGAGGGGACAAACAGAAAATGGTTATTTCCAATTCCTATACGTACCCTCCACTGTCAAGTTCTCTTCCCCTTCCCATTCTTTCTTTATATGAAAATATTAGGGGGAAGGGGGAGAGAACTAGAATTAGGCATCCGGCACCTCACTCATCAGACGAAACGCAGAATACTCTACTTCACTGTCTTCTGTGAGGTCGTGGTATTTCACCGGTCGAGCCGGCCCATTCGTGCAACTACTAGTCCAGTTATTCGTGCAACTAGTAGTTTAACTACTTATTGCAATATGTAAAGATCAATATGAAAGATCGGTTAAAGGTGAATGATAACAAGTTGTTTATTGCATTTGATAATAATAATTGTCCTTCGTTCGTCTCAGTTGATCAGTATTTATGTTGCAGAAAAAAACAACTATTTTATCATGAAAGTAATCATTGTTTAAATTATTTATATAGAAGTACACGACATGAAAACGATACCAGTGTGATGGCGCGCACCGAGCTCCCGCGATAACATCGCTCTCCCCGAATGACCTGCGACTCCTCAGTTCCTGAGCGCGTCATCTACTATCATTTCCCACTAAAGCCCAACGATAATTATGACATTACAATAATACTTTACAAATGTGTTATAATATAATATGTGTACTATGTTTATACCATTTACCGAATTGATGTCATTAAAATTGCAGCTAATGTGCAATTGTATTCATAAATATTCAATTATTAAACATAACTTATTTACTTATCCATAAGTCCGGAGAATGTGATCAGTTTTAAACCATCATTTTTGACGTTCAACTTTGTCAAATCACTCGACAATATTTCGGTCATATTGCCATAAATATGCCATTCAAGGCTTTCTATCTCTGACTCCTCCAATAGCGTTTTATAACATTTCAGATCTTAACTTTGGTAGTTGGTACATGATATTCGTGGTATATTATACCGGCGGTTAGTCGCTGTAACAGTGGCAGAGTACAACAACATCTGTTGCACGAAGAGGTCGGATCGACCGGTGAAATAAAAAAAACCACAACCTCACAGAGGACAGGCGTGAAGTAGAAGTGTTCTGCGTTGGGCGTCTGAATCACTGAGGTGCCGGCGGCAAAATTGTAGTCATTTTCCGCGTTTCGTCCTTTACTAGTAAGGAAAGGATGGAACCGGGAAGAGGATTTGACGGGGCAGAGGATGGATAAAAAATATCTTTTTTTTCTGACGGTATCTGATTTCTAGTAGGCAACGTATCTGTAACTCATATGCCTGTGTGTAGCGGTCACTTATATTATCTGGTGTACAACTAGCTCGTTTACAACATTCTTCTATAAAAAAAAACTGAAAGCAAAGAAATAGGAACAAAACCGAATAAAGACAAGTAGGCACGTCATAGCAATTCGTAAATAACCACTGCTATTTGGTATATATCACGGTAGCTAAACCACGGATAGAACCTCAGAATGTAGCAGCTACGTCAAAAATTAGGTACCGTTTTTATATCTGCCTGCGACGTTAAATTTACCATCAGTAGTGAGTTTTGGGAGTAAGCTTATGCAAAGTGAGCAGTTACTCGCATAGCTATTGGCATTAGGCATACATAGCACTAGATTATCGTAGATTTTATACCATGTCGTGAGAAGAAATCAATCGGTAATTTGTCTTAAAATTTTGCATTGTCCTCTTTACGTAAAATGTTTTAATATTACATATGAAATTATAAAATTGACATTATAAATAACATATATTAACATTCGAATTTAAGTTATTCAATTTACTGTTCTCCAAAATATGTCTATTGGAACTGACGTGCACTCAATACGAAACTTCATCCCTTATTTGACCTTTTGAAGTTTTGTATCTGCGACAATTAGTAATAATTAATAACTCATTTGGGTTGCAGACATTGTGTGCTTGATATGTTTATGCATAAACATATTCTAAAATCATAGCAAATAACAATAAGTACTAGCAAAATATTGTAAGAATTATGACGTCCACAATAATAAGATTCTTAGTTACCTGCGATATGAGATGCAGCGGACCGGTCACTCTGCACACGGCCGGCGGGGACTCGTATCCCCATAGACAGTTCCAGGGCATTTTTCCTTCATTATTTTATACCTAAATATTTTCTTATATTCTTTTACTTGTTTATGAAAATTTGTCCTAGCCAAAAACGAATAGGTCAAATCATTGGCAAAAATTATTTAACCCAAAAACGTGAACCGAATTTAATCATATAAAGGGGCTTTGTTTTTTTTTCAATATTATTGTAGTTAAGAGAAATTGTGTCAATTAGGATGATGCGCGGCGGATGAGGTGAGCGGGCGACCTAGAGCTCGGCCGGCGTACAACTGAGGTGCGCACAGCTGATGTGCTCTCCCATCCCTGATTTTATGAATGTTACTTTTCACACAAAACCCGTCCTCGATTTCGTAACCAGAGAATTGTTGACGGGTTAAGAACGATTAACTTAATCTTCTTTAAAATTGATAGAAATATCGCCAATATTTCAAATTAACAACAGTATAATAGCTTACTAGATACTTAACTGTCGATTAAATGTTTAAAGAGCTTGTTTATTTGTATTTAATATTAATAATCGTTGTGATTTGTTTCCTTGGAATATTTTCTTTTATGCTATAAGATGCTATAAGAGGGCAAACGAAGAGCTAATCAAGGGCAAGCCAGAGAAGCGCTAATGATCTGAATGATCTTTAATAATACGTAAATAATTACATAAAGTCTATCACAGAGTGGTCCAAGAGAATTATTTTAAGTACCTGATTGAATTTGAAAACAGTAAACTAAATTCATTTCATTCGTTCATCAGTTATGTGAAATAATATAATATTGACGAGTGTATATTGACACCGCTTCGCTATTTTTAAGGAATACTTATGTATAATTACTATTTATCTACCTGCTTGTGCCCGGCGGTGCCAGGCAGGGTTCATTTTGATACTGCACATTAATACAATGCTTACATTTTTTAACAAGCCAGAAATAAATTAATCAAATTATTTCTATAATACCTAAGACCTCTCGACGTTATCATCACCACAATCAAACCTTAAGCACAAACCTTAGTGGTTTACAAATGCTATCGCTTTACGTAATGGTTGATTTGTTACACTTTCACGCGTAAACTACTTACCCGATCAATATGAAATATTGCACACATATTGTCAGGGATATACAAAAGAACATAGTTACCTTTTAACTCGAAAAACACTTCCCGAGCGATAGGAAAATAAAACCTAATATAGGTTGCCATGGTAATGTATGACGCAATAATATCATTTTGACATTTTGTTACATGAAATGACATACATTACCATAGCAACCAATAACAACCTTGTGACATTTACATATAATTCCAATTTAATATACGCGAAATCAAGTTACAAATATTTCCAGCGAGGAAGATAAGAAACGAATGCGTGCGAAGCAGGGAAACAGGAATTGAATAAAAATTGATGCTTGAAAAATACTTAAAAGATTTTCTATAGTTTTAAGATTTGGGTAGCATATATACGTAGTATTGACGGTCAGCAATCACATATCGGATAAAATGAAAGATGTTAGATTTACGTGTATTCACCACCCGTGGCACGTACACTTTATAGCCAGACAGAACATTAACATGCATGCATGACTTTAAATCCATTAAAAGCAATCAGTTATATTATTGAACCAAATACCAGTATTATCTCAGGATTGTCCCACTTTGACTCTCGAATGGAAAACGTTGCCCGGGAATCACTTAGATATTTTTGTAATGGGTTCATTGACTATATTTTCAAAACGATAAAAACAATTTAATGTAGTTTCAAAGTTAACATGAATAGTAATGGTTCTAACTGATTTTCGATTCACATAGAAAATTAAATTATGTTAAGAAAGGTATTTGAATTACATTAATTTTATAAGAAGATCTCACTTCTGTTAAGCCAAAGGACTCACACAAACCAGCTCTCCGACTTTTATTAACAAATATTTAATGTCCAAAAATAACTATAACTGTCATAAATTTAAGCTAAATATGGTTAGACGTAATAATCATAAAAATGGAAACAAATATGTAGGGCAAGTCAGATAGATCAAGATCGAACACATTTCCAATTGATAATTAAATTCTTAAGTTCAATTATAATATTAACCAAAATGTTTGGTGAGTACCTGTGTTAACGCCTCTATGTGTGGAGGAACGTCAGCGACTTGATGCTGGCGATGTCTCGACCACGGACAGCTCCAAGACATTTTTATGACGTTATATTATTAGACGCACTTGTGTTGACATACACATCAACGTACGTTTCTTAAATACATATTTAATATGAACTAATTTACTTATATCACTTGCATTAAAATATTAATGCCAAAAATATAAGTATTAATGCTTTTCTTAGTTATAATCGTAACAATAAACACAATATAATATTATTTTCTACGCACGAAGTACGTTGAAGGACTCAAATGCGTTGGTGAAACGCGTCGTACGTGCAACAGGATACGCGACCGTACGCATGCGTGCGTGTGAGCGACCGCGCGCGTCGGGACTGGGACATCAGCCCGGCTACCGGCTAGCTCCCAGCTGGCCCGCTCCCGTGTCCTGTGCGTTTAGCGCAACACCCCGCCATCGCTCCAAGACACGGAAGTAATATCAAAAGGAATAAATTGTACCCTTTTTACAATCTATATCTACCCATTATCTAGGGTTACTGACTCGGTAATGTTGTTATTTATCGAACAATACGTTACTAACATACTTATGGACACTATTTAATACTTACATGCAAACTAAAAGACCATACAGTTATTATTTTTGTTCTCTACAATATCTATCTTTATTACAGTACTAGGTATAACCTTAAATATAATAGTAAAAGTTATAAAAGTACGGCGACTTTGTGTGTTGCAATACCCGACTGCAGCGATTCAGCATCGCGGCGGCATCGACATAAACGCGCGACTGTATCAGTGCACCGCTATTTCTATCGGGTAGCAACGGGTAGCATCGGGTAGCATCGAGGAACAGGGAGTAGCAGTAGAAGAATCGTAATTACATGGCTAATGGTATATGACGTGCGACAATAACTATATCTTGTTTGTTTTGCGACTGTATCGCTCCAAAAAGTCGCCATGGACGACCGCCCTTACTCTTACATTGTCGTCGTATAATGGTAAACAAATGTCCACAAATAGGCTTCTATTTCTAGGTATTTCTGTATCTGTCCTTACCTCGTAAAATGAATTACGGAGCGTTTTTTTTTCATCAGGTGAATGATGCACTCTGACATAACTTTTAACGGTGACGGACTCCTTCTGCCGGGAAACCGACTTGGTGAAGCTTCACAATAACTATTCTAACCGCACTAAAACACAACACCGATTTTTATTTTGCCCAGTTGAAGTGTGAAAGACTCTAGTTCCCTGTCTAACGCACCATACGACCTAACGAACCTTTTTTTCTCGATGATGAGGACTGACGTGGTGTTGCACAGGATTTTGTATTTTATAGTTCTATGCAGAGCTCATTACCGGATATCGTTATACGTATGAATGTATCTTTTGCCCACAGGGTCTGAATAATGGTAACAACGATATTAGAAATATAAAAAATTTTGGTGTTTCGTTTTCCAGTTTCCAGCTTACTTATTCCTGTGGCGCAGAGACCCAAAAGTGGTTTTTGGCCTCCAACACCAGAAAGTGTCAACGTCGCTTTTCTCGCACTGGTTCCTGCCAGTCGAGGGCTTAGAGCTCGCGTAGGTCAAGTTCCTCAATGTCCTCCCAGCGCTATCTGGAACCGGCCGGCAGGTTGGTAGCCAATCGAGGTTCCGATATATGCTTTCATGACGCTATGGTCATGATTCCACCTTTACCTAGTCTTAACAATTTCAAACGTACACAGTATAGTTTAGGATCAAGTATATAGATAACCGTGTAACAACACAGTATAAAATCCAGTTTATCTCTGTTAATTTCCAAGCTGTACATGTCGTTACTTAACGTGTTTTGTCGGTCTCCATCGCGACCTTGATCCGCTGTTATCGGTCACCGAAGTGCCGGGTAAACGGAAGTGTTCGGATTTGATATTTGCAAAATAATTGACACGAATTTGGTCAATGAAATTCTTTTTTCTTGGAAAAAACTTCAACTTTATGGTGGTAATTGGTGTATAACTGGTTTTTACGTGCTACCACTTTAACGCTATCCGCCAAGCCTATCAAGTTAACCTATGTATGTAGGTTCATCTATATGTGTATTAAGATTGAAGTATCTGTTTGTAACAGACACAAAACAATTTTTTTTGTGTCTGTTCCGGCTAACCTTTGGAACTGTTGGGCCTTACTTTGCTGAAACTTTTACTGGCATATGTTATAAAGAAAATTTAACTTCAATTTTAGCTATAAATACGAGGAATTAAGTTTGCTAAGTCCAAGTGAACAAAAGCTTCCAGCGAGGAATATAAGAAACGATTGCATGCAAAACTACGGGCAACAGCTATTTTTGTATGAAAGTCTATTAAACAATATGCGATATATAAAACTTAAATCTAAGCCCCCATAATAAAGTCGGTTGCTAATTTATTGATGATATGAGCTAATGTCATTAACCAGTTTCTTAAAAGACTTAGTTTTACACTTACTGTAAGTATTTCTTATTTTGTTAAGGTATACAATATTTTGTACAGCACAGGATTACAAACGCAATTTTAAATTTAGCAACATAAATGAATGAGGTAATTTCGCTTCACCTCAATGGTTGGTTTACTTTATGTATTAAAACATGGTCTGTTAATTTGAACACATTAATGACATGACAAGGTCAGCGAAGCTCTATTAATTTTCAGTGTATGCTGCTACTATTATTAAAAAATATATATAATACTGCATGTCTATATGTACTCAATTTCAAGGCTTCGTAATCTAGCATCTAGACCCCGAGGTATTCCTAAATTGCACAAATGGGCCGAGAAATTCAAGTCAAATAACCTTTATTATCCAAAATAATGTACAATTTTGTGCACTGTGTGGGGCATGTATCTCAGTAGACAGTACCTTACTTACAAGTAATAGTTAGTTTTAAAAACTAAAAGACCAGTCGGTGTATGATTATTGACATTTTAATTATTTACTTTCACTATCTGGGTTTTATGCTGACATCATATGCGCTGAACCTCGCAAGGGAAAAAATACGAATCGAAGTAGCTCCTAACTCTTCAAAATTGGTCAAGGTGTTTAGGCTGCAGATGACAATGGAACGGACATACATACGTACATACCAGCGAGAACCATTAACCTACTGCTAGACGGCCAAAATCTAAGTGTGACTAAGTTTTGTACAGCGTAATGATTTCTTATATTTACGCGAATACTACACATTGAAATAAAGCGAATTTTACGGATTTTATTGCGTTTATTTTACGATTTTGATTCCCGACGTTTCGTTATTTACGACAAACAAACAGACACATTAAGACCACATTAAGGTAAAAGAACATATAGCTGACTTAAAATACCAACGCTCCAAGAAGTCTGCAGTTTGTGATCATGTTTTAAACGGCCCGCGCCATTATATAAGATTTGATAAACCACAAGTCCTCGCAAAAGAACACCGCATCGTACGGATGATACGTGTGGCTATTGAAATAAAAAAAAACATTCTAATTTCAATAGAGAAGATGGCTGGGTACTACCACCAGCTTGGGATCCCGTGATTGATAAAATTAAATCTCAAACCAAGCATACAACTGGAAGACCGCAAGATACAGTGAGCTCATTCTGCATAGATTGGAGCAGAAGTAATTAATTGAAAATAAGTGGATACTTCGCCAACAACTTTTGACATTGGGACCTCTGACACCTAAGTCCCCCCCCCCTGACCATGAGCGCTGTAAAGTACTCGCAACGTCGGGAATCAAAATCGTAAAATAAACGCGATAAAATCCATAAAATTAGTTTTATTTCAATTTTATGTAGCAGTTTAACTTTTACTAATAGTTTTATCTATACATACCGTAAACACCCGCTTCGCTTGGTATTTTTCTTCCAATTATACGATTATTAATAACAAATTTTCGAAAAATACTATTAGTAGTGACATATTATTGAAACATAAATTTTAAATTCTTGTGTCGTTTACACTCATCTTTCAGCTCGAATTCCACGAACCACTTTGATTGCCTGGGGAGTCGCGGGGACGATTTCAATGATGGGTTCGTGCCGGCTGTTCAAACGGTGGGCTCCAAGTTCTCCAGGGATATACTCTGGAGCTTAAGAAGGAGAGGACTTAAGAAGCAGAGGAATTTAATACATCAGTGTTAAAGAGGTTTTTGAGCGGAATAAAGGCTTAAAAGCTCGAATTTCTATTGGGCGACGCCGGTTGTTGAAGCTGAAGACGATATAGTTGTTTCCTCTAAAACGGATCTTTTGAGCGACGTTGACAGGTTTTATGGACAGCTGCACGCTATACGGCTACACGGGGCTCGCCTGTAGATCGCACCCGTCATAGGTCTGGTAGAAGACCCAAGAGACAGATTTACCCGACACCGTATGCCGAAAATATAAAAGTGCAGCGTGGTGTAAGACAGGGCGATGTTATTTCCCCGAATCTCCTCACCGCGACGTTGGTAGACGTGGTCAAGGTCCAGGACTGGAAAGAACTCGACATCAACATCAGCGGCGAGCACGTCACCCATCTGCGATTTGAAGCTGACATTGAAAAATGATTTCTTATTTTTACGAGGTCACTACACTTAGGAACTAAATAGCTATTTGCATACTGCACACCTATTGCTGTAAAGTACTCGAGAAAAACTTATACACTATAAAATCCCTAAAATTCGCTTTATTCCGCTGATATCGTAGTTATGGCTGGCATGACTACATGGTGGCCCGGCATCTGGTTGCTATAGCCCACTGGATGCGGACAGCAGGGGACCGATCGTTGTGACGATCCATAGGGCCAACGTCCAGCAGTGGACGAATATTGGCCGCAATGATGAAGTTTCCGTTTTGTTGCAATATTCAATGTCATTTTTAAATAGAAAATCTTGCGCATCTCGTTTTAATGGTAGATCTGAGTAAATTGTGAACCTCAAATTTACTGTCTCCCGCGCATTTTTGTAGGCTTCCGTAGATTTTTTAATTTTTCTGCACGCAAACATGAGATAAAATAAACACTCACCTTTTTAAAATACTTCTCCCTAAACTGAAACACGAGCCAATTCAATACCATTATACACAAAACTGCAAAAATGGAAATATAATACATTTAGTTTTAGTCATAGAAATACTTTTTGATATATTATTTGACAGAAAAAATAATTTCATGAAACAACAGCGGGGAGTCGTCGCACCGAGAGGCGGTCGCGTTAATGATTGAAAGTGAACTAATTTAGTTGAGCACTCGGGGCACGGCTTCGCCAGCGGTCGAAAGTAAATTTCGACCTGTTAATGATAATTAATACTAACTGACCCAGATGAAAGCGCATTACGACCCATATTCACATCTCACATATATATTGATAGAATATTTGCGTACAAAATTCAGATGAAAATACCCTTAAGCAATCATATTTTACTGTACATATGCATATTTAGAATGGTACGGTACCGAGACGTTCTCGTCACTGGGAACATCATTAGACGTTGACATTGCCCGTAGAATTTCAAACCGTAAGTGGCAGTGGACCAAACAAATTACTGGCTCAATGGGGCCCGGAAAGTCC
Source organism: Papilio elwesi (assembly GCA_029849275.1). Classification (NCBI taxonomy): domain Eukaryota; kingdom Metazoa; phylum Arthropoda; class Insecta; order Lepidoptera; family Papilionidae; genus Papilio; species Papilio elwesi. Next base: position 7,509,557 of record CM056687.1, on the reverse strand, counting down.
TGGAGCGGCGGCCACGTACAGAGCGACGCAGCTCAAGTAAGCCCCACAAGACCGATGATCTTGTTAAGGCTGTGGGAGTATGAGGGCGGCACAAGAGCGATGTCTGTGGCTATCAATGCGGCGGCCCAACGTCCAGCAGTGGACGAATATCGGCTAAAGACGACGAAGAAGTAATCGATCAAGTGCTCTTTGTATTTATATTATTATGTGAAAATAAAACCACTTATCATTTAGATATTAATATATTTTCGAATCTAAAATGTACAAAAAAAATACAACTTAAACGTAATGTACTTATAACGCCTGCTTCTGTCGATGAATAAAACAATGACAACTCGAATATCTCGCGAGACAACAGTAGTGTCGGCTTCGATAATTGACCATTACTGCAATAAACGACCCGGGAACAGCTATTAGGAACGGAAAACAAAATTAGCCACACTCATCCTATACGTCTCTGAATTGTTCAATTTCAATTATTTATATCTGTTAGATAATTTGATTTTGTATCATTCGACTTCTGCACCAAAAATAATAAATTCGATTTACTAATATCAGGGCGGTTGTGTACAGGCTTCGATAAGACATAGGTGTACCCACACAGTTTTACACATTTTGTTTGTTTGTTTCACTTTTGTATATAAACGTAACGACCTAAATCAATTTTTTATTTTTAACCAACCATCACTTTAACAACTTTGGTTGTGTATTCTAGTCGTAAAAATATATTGTATTTTAGCTATTTACAAATATATAAACATACATACGATGCGTAGAAATGCAAAGCAACACGAGAGGCCTTAACTTTACGTTCAAGAAGTAAATAACACAGATTTAACGACCACCCGCCGGAAAGGATTCCTGCTCGACCGCGACTAGTAATACAACGTGTTTAGTAGTAAACTTACTAGTGATTTACTTAGTCCTTAAAGCTGACGATATCCCACCCGTAAAACAGTGTCTAACACGAATCATAGTTATGTCTCTAAAATTATTATAATTAGCGCATAAGATGAGTTCACTTAAATCCTTTGGGCGGCTGGCCGACATCTAAGATCACTCGCTATGTTCTAGAAAAACATAATTAGCTTAATACAGCTTTAGTGTAACAGGACAACTGCGGCGTGTACACGTGTTACATCTAAACGCAGAGAAATCATGAAACAGCCCTGTTTGCAGACGACAGGCCAAGACAAGAGGCACGATTTTATACAAAAAATAAAATCAGTAGTGTACGGGAACTGAATCACCTCCTTGTGTTAGCGACTGTCATCCAGCGATCCTATAAATATATTTATCACACATAATCTTATACAAAGGAATTGCAACGAACCCTCCGAGTCCATCGTAGTGGTGCGCAACAACAACGACGCGCATCTAATGAAATGAAATAATTGTAAGAAATTTGTTGCTAATTATGTTTTCCCGTATGAAACAAAGACTCCCGTACCCATCAATGTTTCCCGACCTGCGCCGAGTGACCGATAATCATATTCCGCCCCCGGACAGAGTAAGTGCGGCACGATCGATGCGAAGGCGACCCGGTCGGATCGCTTGTGCATTCGTCTTCAGAGATATATATATGAATCCAAATTATGACGCACTCTTTCAAAGGACTGGATGGAAAATTTGGACCCCCCATAAAATAATTTTTATTCTTTACTCTGTGCGGGAGCAAAAATGTCTTAAAATTAGAAAATTGTCTTACATAAAATTTCGAATAACAGATTATCATATAACATTTTGATATATTGAAGAACAAGTATCTCTTGTATCGTAATATAACTAATGTAGAACCTTAAGCTTACTTATACACATACTCGACTGTTCACTTAAATTTTGAATGTTCATATATCTTATAACCGAACTTACTTAATATTAGCAGCCAAATTAAAAAAATAACATTAAATATGGAGGCGGTCGGGAACATAAACGTAAATATATCCTGTCAGTGCACACAGACTGTACAGAATGGGTGAACTTTACCTGACTCTCGATACAAAACATTCCACGATAAGTCGTAGATTTAATTCAAAACTTAGATTTGTTTTTCACAACGAGGTGTATTACATTACACCGAGGTGAATATCTAAATAACTTTTATTAATCAATAATATAGCGTTAATTGCGTTATTTCTATTCATTAAGCCAATTTAAATTATTTTTAGAAAAATGATGTTTCAAAATCTTAGGAATATCTTTTCGTTGCTGATTTCATTGACCAATTAGTTCAAAATCTTAGCCTCCTTCACGTAGGAATTCAGACCAATCTTTATATCATTTGACAATGTTATACGGGCAGCGATTTTACATTTAGGTGACATCAAATACAAATCAAATAATGTGCCGTCAACTATTTAAAAAAACCTTTTGGAAGACTAAGATATACCAAGATCTAACGGCTTCATGACACTTCTAGTCACACATATTGTATTTAATATAAAATATATAAAATAATAACATCTCAGAGAATACAAACTGTTTAGCTGGATTTTGTAAAATTATTATTTATTGAGGAATTAAAAATCAGTGAATTCGACTTGAATTATTTTATTTACAATGCGATATCTATATAAATCTAGTACAGGATATCATCTAATCGAGCTAACGCTTTATTTATTATGAATGAATGTGCTAAGTCTATGTCAACTTCATTACAAATTTATAGTATCTTGGTAAAGTTGTTATTGAAAAAATACATTATTTTTTATCTGTTCTCAGGCACCGATGTTTGTAACTGTTCCATGTATATTACACTACGTGGAGAACCGTGGTTTACTCTTGCATTGGACGTGTTTTCATACGAGTCTTTATTAAGTAAACTAGATTATCGTAAATCTGTAAAAAATATAGCCTTTGTGTACATTTAACTCTCACTGAGACCTCGAAAACTAAGTGACGGCATTTTATGCTGTTCCAGCTATCGTATCGTATCTATATACCTTTTTATATAATACGAAGGCAGACTCAGCTAGTTTGGACTAGCGTCGCAGTTGTGCCGTAGGTTGCTAAGGCCATCCCTTGTACTTTTAAATAGATCCGATTTCATATGTTCGAAGCTTGTCTTCACAAACGAACTAAATGGAATGCAGTTGCATCGGTACGCTTGTTGGTTGGTGAACAAAATGGAATATAACCGCGTATGGTTTTTAAAGTCGACAAATGAAATTGGTCAGTAATAGCCTAGACAATGACAACTATTTAGTTAGGGTATAAAAATATTTTCTTATTTTAAGATATCATGGTTTTATTTGTTACATATTATTTGTACGTTCATCATTACGTTGGTAATATAATATAATTTTCCTTCAACTGTAGACCTACTCGCTATGATTCAAGTTTGTGTTCGTAAATTTTTTCTTTGTAAAAAATACAATTTGAACTCTATTTCTTATGCAATCTCCCACGATCCTTGTTAAGTACCTTTTAATCTCTTAAGTCTTACGTGCCATGACAATGTGTTAAAGTATAAAAAAAAGGGGAGAAGGTTCGTTCGCCGCCAACGTACCGAACCGCGCTATAAAATGACGAATCGACGAGGAAATCCAAGCTTGCGTTGGACAGAAATGTGCTAGCACATAGAAGTTAATTTATTCATTCCGAGCTAATATAAGTTACGTATAAAATTGGTTTAGGCAAAAGGTCAAAACTATTTTCAACATTTTTAAATGGTGGTCCCAAACGCAGGCTTACAATTGTTACTTTTTATTTATATATCTATTCGTCTCATACAAATTTCAAACAACTGTTTTCGTAATACAAAATGAAACGAATGTAATGAATGCATACCGATGTAATAACAAAAAAAGTGTAGATAGAACTCATCTGTGCTTGGGTTTAGAACTCAAGTGTAAATAATACAAGGCACGAAAAAAATTAGAGTACAAATTGAAATGGTAACAATGTGTCAACTAGTAAACAAAACCCGGACCTGAAATCTGTGTATAAGGTCTACATTGAGATAGGATGCCAAGTCGAGATGGATTCGATAGTGATGTCGCACATTGATGCTATCTACATTGACACATTGAGAATCATAAAAACTTTGCAATTCAGGAACTCCTCCATAGAGATAATGTGAAATCAATTATATCAAACAACTAATTTACTTTCCAATAAGTTTACAAATATGGTAAACAACATAAAAACATTTAAATATCGATATTCAGTTTAAAAGGATTAAGTTGATTGTGTATATATAAAAGAAAACTTCATATAGTGAAGAACAGAAACCTATGCGGGCACATAGAAGCATGCTGTGGTTTTTTGCATAATATTATATGGAGCCCTTAGTGTCAATTTATTCAAATTGCATTAAATGAAACAAATCCGCTAAGGAAACAACACAAATAAAATGCCTTTTTGCAATATATGATACATATTTCAGAAAACGTAATCTTACTTTAAATAGAACATTGTGAAACTCTGCAGGTGTCTGTCGAGTTCCGTTACTTAGCGTATGTAATGGAAATAATACAGAAAGCCATAAGTCGGCAATAAATCATTTCCATGTCTTTGGAAACAGCATCATGTTTGACGGAGATGTTATTTGTGCTATATACATCCAGTATCAATGTGCATTAGGCGCCAGAGGCGGTAAATAAATTTGTTGAAGGATGACAGCTTGATGCAAATTAATTTTCCAAAGCTCAAGATGCTTCTTTTAAAGCTAACATGCGAACATTTTATGTCCCTATGAAACTTCATAAAGTTGGATATATCGGCAATATCTTTTAAAAGACAAATTGAAAGGTTGAACAAAATATCATAGAAATTGAATTATGAAAAAAATATCATCGAAATAATATTTGTAAAGTTTTAATGAATAAATCATACCTAAAAATTACAAGAAATTATAACGTAAAAGAAACACAATGATGATAATGTAACAAAATATTTACACTAATGCAACAGTTATAATTTAATAACACGTTATTTACATATAATATTATTGTTCTCGCGCATAGAGGAGAGCTTACCGACACCTAGCGGCCATGCGGGCCGATCGGGGCCGTGCGGCGCGCCGGGGGAAGCGACCGCGTCATGTCACGCGCCTCGCACTACAAATACAGCTTACTTTGTCATAACAGGTAACATCTGACTTTCATACATAACGTATATATAACATAACGTTCACAACGCCAAAATATGTGATTTATTTCTATACAGTATTTATTATTGCACGCGGTATGTTTCTATTGTACATTGTGTAGGTATGCTGGGCGCACGAGTTGATCGAACAGCGGATCGTGAACGTTTTGCTCCCTCAGAGGAAGCTACGTATAGCTAGCTCGTATCTTTATAGAATCGTATTTAAAAACTATACACGAAGAGCCCGAGACACCGACGAGCGGAGTTCTCAGAGAACCCGCGACCATGCAGCGCTCGAAGCGTAGACTTTACAAATCGAAATGACCACTAAATCTAGACTAATATAATTGCGTCCCTACGAGGAGACATTCTATAAATACGTGTACTAAATTATGCCTCGGGTGCGTGAGGCTTACAGCCGGAGAGGTACCACGTAGAGCGTAACGAGGAATGCGCAGATTCGTTACGTTGGAATCCTAGAGGTCGGAGGGGCGGGGCGGGGGCCGTATGGGCGCGGGTCACTGCGACAGCAACTTCTGCAGCAGCGAGGCCCTGGCGGCTGCACCCGCCGGTGCGCCACCCGCCGCGGCGCCCGCGCACGCCGCCTCATCACCGCCCGCCGCCGAGCCCGCCACCGTAGTAATCTGCCATAAAAAACAACATTATACTAAACTTCACTACAAACACCTTGCAAGTTCAATACAGACGTATTAATAAGTCGTGGCCAATCTCATTTTCTTCAATAACAATGGAAGTTTCCAAGTCCCGTGAGTGGTCATATATGACAAAGACTTAAAATTCAAGATTTACTATATGGAAATGTTGAAATTAAATTGTAATTTACATTATTATTGCGATGAAATGTGAGCACAAATCTCAAATACAAAATCATATATAGATGTATTAAATCTTCAATGTATAATGTGTATGATGCTTTAGTGCAGCTATATTATTAATGTGGTCAGTTGTATTCTAACCACAAAACCAATAACCTCGATTTTACATTTACAAAAGTACATCAAAACCAGCACGGCAAAGTTGCTTGTTGGTTTGAGGTTACAAATTACTAAGTCGGTAGAAAGTAAATTATTTATGTTGTTTAAGCCGTATTTTATAAAAAAATATGATTAAGTCAGCTTTAAAACAAATAATCAGTACCGAAACAATAGACCTCGGTGGAAAAAGAAATACGTAAAACTAGTTTAGTTTTGTAACTTAGTACGTTTTAGTGCTACAACCGACTAGGTTAATAAATCATTGGTTTTAATAAACAGTCGTTTCGGCGATCTGTTAAAAGCGAAACATTTCTCCGGCAACCTTACTTTGAAGTTCAGACGAACCTTTTTTCGTCTAAATATTGAAAATCTAGTACAAATGAAGTCTATAGACGAAAGTGATTAGAACGAGGGATTTATAATTAATTTACGAGCCTCGATCAAATGTATATGTAATACCAAAAATATTACACAATTATTTTTTAAAGAAAAATGATCAATACCCACGAAGCCACAAAACACGTGAAGTGTTGGCATTCTTTAGAAAATGTGGACTCTTACAAACATTTATGTATACAAAGAAACAAAATGTACGTAGTTGTCGAAGTCGACAAAAACATTATTTGTATTGTTGCTGGATCCGCTAGCAGTTTTCGTTACTTGATTGAACCTCGTATTTTCTAAACTTAAAAGCCCTATACGAGTTATTAATGTAATCATGCATCGTCTTATTTAATACTGCACTCAAATGAAATAATTCGTATGATATAACATTTTAAAGCAAATAAGCGGAGTATGGCAAAATTAAACGAATTCTTACATTATTAGTTGTATTACTCTGTTAAAACCTTCACCGCACTCTTAAAATATATGCATGCGAATTACCCCTTCTCTTAAATAAAAAGCTCAGATTTCAACTGGTACAAAATCCTAAAAGCGAATGTTTTTAAGGACATTTTCAACGACTTCTTAATCTAAAGAAATATCTGAAAATGCGTATTACGCAGATATTGTAGTCACTCTAGTAGGAAGTAATATTAGAACATCACATCACAAAAGCTTCTGTAACAAGTTTAGAAATGTACCAATAAACACCGTCTACAAATATACGAAGGAAAACTATATTCGTACGTTTCATTAAATTGCCTTCATTAACATTGACAATATATACAGGCTGCCCAGAACCCTTTTGTAGAACAAGAACTTGTTTAGATGTCCCAAAACATAAGAAATTATCCACTTATATTTTGTAACCAACTGTATAATATGATATGAAATAATCATCCATAAAGAGATTGAACAGCCACAGGGATGCTACACAGCCCTGTCTTACACCTTTATAGATGCTAAACCAGTAGGCCCCGTTAATCCTAACACAAGCTGTAGAATCTTTATAAAGAGACTTTAACGCTTGTATTAGATCACTGTTCAATCCAAACTCAACCAAGGTTGACCACAAACCATCTCTTTTATCTTCATCATAGGCCTTTTCTAGATCTAGAATATAAATAAAACTAATCATTAATCTGCCAACGAGTGTGGCGTAGTGCCATGAACTAAACATGTTTTACTTGCGCTTCGTCTGATAAGCGAGATGTAACCACGTAGCGGCTATCCTGGGTCAAATAAGAATTAAAATAAATAATTGTTTATGAGACTACCAAGAGGTACTTAAGTTTACAACGAAGTTTTATTAAAAACCTTATTACTGTTAGTTTGGACAAAGGTAAGTTGGATTAAATCGTCATATTTTCGGTCAAAATATCTGTGGTCATCCGTTGTGCCCGTTATTTCCGGACAACCTGTATAGTTGTGGTAATAGAAAAAAAACAACTATTCACATACATAGATCAGAATCAAATCACAAGAAGTTAAACAATAGCTTTAATACGAATGGCAGTCGGCAGATTTTGGCACATTTCCGTAAAAACAGCTTCTAAGTATCGATATGATCGGCTTGACAACACACGCAGCAGAGCAGACTGAATACGCACTATCATAGGTATGTAGATCTACAAAACAATAAAAACCGATACAGAAAGTGTGGTAACTATGTGTTTTGGTCTCGCTGGCCGCGTCCCAAGCTTACCGGTGTGCTCTGTGGCGAGTCCCACGAGTTTGCAGACGCAGAGGTCGCCGCACCCCCCACCACACCGCCGCCACCTACGTACGTACACACGGATACATTGTCGGTCAGTCGGGCACCATCCGCCGCGCACTGACAATCGTCACTAGTCGTGGACCTCTCGTCCGATACATTACATTGTCCATATCATTTATATTCACTATATAGAAATTATTTCACATCGTTCCGACAAGTCTTAAAATAAATGTCTCTATAGTAAAAGTCATTCACGCTCACTTACTGGACTCTACATAAAACATGGCAGAACTTTAACATTAAATGATTGAATATGCTAAAATTATTACTGCAGAAGAAACAAATTGACAATCATCAGATTAGATAAACAGTCACATTTGATGCAAAATGTATATTCATAAAAATATGAACACATACATTTACAACACCAGGTTTATGGTCGCCTTAAAGAGCTAAATTAAAGAAACTTAATAATTCATGATAAAAAATATAAATTAAGATGAGAAAATCCACAGCCTAAAGAAGGAATTGTTAAAGCGTTTTATGTCCAATTTGTCCACGTACAACAGATAAGGAAGCTCGGTTCATGGTTTGCGAGAACCGGAATAAATTCTTAGAATTAAGCACACATCAAATTACTATAAAATTATAAAGAAAATTTGTTACCCCAGATGTGTTAATATAATACGCTATTGTTAGTAGGTGTTAGTAACGGCATCGGCATTCCACAACGCTCTACCGTTCAATCGGGTGTTCTAAAAATGTCAACCACATTGACTCTCGTAACATCTTAATATAGGAAACTAGATGTTTTTATGGAATAAGGTAAATATAAGATTTTATCACTTTATTTGTGAATATTCACTAATTTCGACAGTCAAAGTAGTAAATAAAATGATTGATGAAAAAGATTCTAATTGCGAAGAGATAAGAATTAGTAAGGAGATCGGTGTACTAACCGGAGGCGGCCATGTCGAAGGTGAGCAGCTGGTCGAGCTCGGGCGCGTGCATTTGCGCGTGGAGGTCGGGGCGCGCCGAGCGGGCGCCTACCACGGCGCGCAGCTCGTTACGTACGTACTCCGACGTGCCACCAGCCGCACCGCCCGCCACGCCTCCCGCCACTCCGCCCGACACGCAGCCCGTGCCTGAACCTGCACAGCACCGTGTCACCAGGTAAATAAAACGCAATACTGTCGAAACCTTTAGGTCCGATGAAACTGTAAATGTTTCGTCAAGACAAACAGTGACTATGAGACACACTAAAAATTTCCGAAAATTATTTTTGTGTGAGGATATTTACATTTTTTTTTATTTGCTTAAATATTAAATGCAACTGTTTAATTCGATTCCTTACATTATTTATATTGGGAAAGGAAAAATAAACAATAAAGTATTGTGTGGGCAGGGAGAGAAAGCAATAAGAGTGATAGATAGTTGGAGAAATTGGAAAATAAAACATGGGAAAGATAAAGTAACAGAAATTGAAAAAAGGGACTTGGTTGGGGTCCCCAGATCGGATACGCATACTTCAATTGTACCTGAGAACTTATTTATCTTGAAATTCTAAAACCGGTAAGACGTAAGGTTTAAAGATATTTAAACCTCACGAAAAATTAATAAGTAAATACCGCGCCAAGAACCCAACAAACAGCAGAATTGGATTTACAAAAGCAGTGTTAATTGGTATTTGCACTCACTCCGTAAGCTTTTAATACTGTAAATAATACATATTTTTCAAAAGAGCAAGTCGGCTAATAAAGCATGCCAAATATAAATATTATCATGCACAAAGCTACTAGTTTTTATTGAAATATATTAATATTTAAGCTAGAATTAATAACACAAGTTCCTGTCCTTACCTCTCTGTTGGAAGCTATACTCTGATAGTGAAATTTATAGTTTATCAAAGATATACATATATGTGTTACGTCTAGTTAATCACATTGTTATTTACGGTTTCTAAAGTTATCTTAACGAGTAATGCACAACAGAAGCTATAAACTTCAAGTCCGTCGTAGTCCGCATTGCACATGCGTCCGTACAACATTTGCTAGCAGTAGTCTATCTCACAAACAATTTCTTTTAGAACACCCGGCACTTACTTAAAATAATTAAATTTATTAAAAATAGCAACGAATTTTTTTGATTTGTTCTTATATTTCCAGAAGTCATAATGCATTTACTTTTTTGAAATATGAATACTAAATACTATTTGAAATAGAAATTTTCACGAATTAAAAATAATATAAAGTATTTAAATTGGAAAATATAAAACTATGTTAGTCAATCAATCTGGGTCAATTAAAGTGACTCTAACAAAAACTTTTTTATATATTTATAAATGTACTTGATTGCAGGATTACAACACTACTGCTAGCGCGGTCTTCGAGGTCCCTTAGTGCGTACTTACAGGACATCTGTTGTTCGTGCGACGGGTGTGGGGGATGCGGCGGATGCGGGGGATGCGGCGGGTGCGGGGGATGCGGTGGCTGCGGCGCGTGCGCGGCGTGCGGACCGTGCGCGCCGCGCCGCGCGTACTCTGCGCAGTACCCGCTGCCGCTCGCCCCGCTCTCCTCATAGTAGCCACCCACTGCCACACACGCCGCGTTATCAGAGTACGCGAACACGTGCCAAGCCTACACCTCGCGACCTACCTAATACCCCGTCCGGGACGTTCGATACGCCCCATATAGGGCACGAAGCCTTCCTCAATCGCGACCGACGTCGCTTCTCTAAAAACTTACACTCGGGGCGACAAAGTGACGCAGATTGAAATTATGCATGCGTCTAAATTAATTACTATTTATTCAAACTTCTACATAATTTCGTCGCTTATAAAAATACTAAGTATTTGTATAAAGCTATGTATACACATGCAATTAGTAATTATGTTAAAAGTAGATTCGGCGACATTTGTAGGGTTTAAATGAACCGAACATTCTACGGGCATGCTGAAGAATCAAACCTCCTGTAGCAGATCATGCTTCGAATTCAGACATTATAAATCAATACGGAAAATTCTCGTCTACCTTCAAAATTAGTATTCCTAAAGCGAAAGCGTATCAATTAATAATTTGGTTCTTAAAAATATTTTAATGAAATCCTTGTGTATTAAAAATATATTCTATATTACTAGTACTAAAACGTTTTAAGAATCTAAAAAACTACAAGTCCTAAAAAGACGCGGGGAAACAACACCTCCTTTTGGTATCAGACCATTATAATTCAAAATATCTATTAAGATAAAAATATGTTGTAGCGAATAACAAGTACGAGTTCAAGGTGTAAGAGGCGAGTGTGTTGTTCCACGCGAGAGCATGTGAGCACTCACCGAGGTGTGGGCGCGGCGCGCGGTGGTAGGGCTGGTGCGCGAGCGGAGTGTGGAGTGCCGCCGCCGCCGCCGCCGCGTGCGCATATCCGCCCGCGCCCGGGCCCGGACCTGCGTTCTGCTGTAACGGGTACACAAAAAAATTCTCATTTGATATTTACATATGCCACAAAACATTATATCAATACAGTCGGTGTCTAGTATTTGCCGTCGTTTATCAGGGCATATATAAAATAAGTAACACACTGTGCTTAGGTAGATGACTTTGTCATAGTGTACAAACAGGCTTACTTTGTTCGAGAAAGGGATCAAACATTACAAATGTATGATGCAAAAGAAAACCTTACAACCTTACTAGTATATTTTGGCCCAAATACATACAAAGGAGAAAAAAGACACAGATAAAATAAGTCTTTACATCGCTTAATTTCGGATTTTCGGTAGGAGTGATATTGTGAATACGTTTTAGATCATCTTTTAACGATTTTAGAGTTGTAGTATATAGTCTAATATGTAGTGGCTCAAAAATTGCGGCCGCGATTTGGCCGATCGTTGACTTTGAATGAGTTTTTTTACAGTACTAGTAGGCAAACGAGCAAGCGGTTCACCCGATATCAAGTGATCGCTACCCATAGACATCTGCAACTAATTAATGAGTTGCGGACGCGTTGCCTTCCTTTAATGGACAGAGGAGGGGTCAAACAGAAAATGGTTATTTCCAATTCCTATACATCCCCTCTACCGTCAGTTTTCTCCCCCTTCCTATCCTTAGGGTGGGAAGGGGGAGAGAACTAGAATTAGGCCTTCGGCACCTCACTCATCGGACGAAACGCAGAATACTCCACTTCACGCTTGTCTTCTGTGAGGTTATAGGAGAACGGGATGTGGTTGGAGATCAGTTTATAGGCAACGCGACATATGTCCCTTATAATTAATATTAAGTTCGTAGCGAGAACACCAAAATAAAACTAAGGAAGACACGGATAAAATGTAATAATAGAACGTCTCAATGTAAGCAGGTATTTCACCGGTCGAGCCGACCCATTCGTGCAACAGATGTTGCGGGCTCTACCGCTGTGTTTTTATTACTTATTATGTTTAATGCGTTGAAGTATCTTTAGTTGAAAATATATCAAAAAATCCATTTCCGTCGTTAAATCGGCGCAATATTCGGTCGTTCATGACGTACGTACGTGTTACGGTCAAAGACGAGCGGCCTCACTCAGCGATACCAACGGTTTTTTGGCGCGGGAAGCGTGAGGTGAGTTAAAATGAAATTAATTCTAGGGAAAACCATTTAATTTCCACCAAATGGTTTTGAATGAACGATGAAAGCACTTACACCCAGCTGCCGGGTATGCATTGGATTTTGTTGAGATGTTGGCATTTTATTTGAACCGTAGCTTGAACCCATTTGATCTGAAAATGAAGGACATTCATTAATAATTTATATGCATCACGTTTTGAATCTAGAACTAAATGTTTAGTATACATACATATATACTTACTTTGATGATATACATGATGGTAGTCTGTCCGTGTGAGTGCTACGTTTGGGGGCGTGGCGTTGGAGACGAGCGCGTTGATCGTGGAGCCGAGGTCCGGCTGCGACTGCTCCGCCGCCTGCGATACACACAGTACAATCAAACACAAAAAGAAACGTAAGGGATATTATAATTGTGTATTCTAATTTGAATACAATACATTATTCTTCGACAAGTTGTAAGTTTATTATATAATCATTCTTAAATTAAGCCATAACTATTTCTTTTTTTATTACAAATAAATACCGCTAAATATAAAAAAATACAAGAAACGTATTAAGGGTGCTTTACTAGCCTTTGAAATAGGAAGGATTTGATAAAAAGATAAAGGGGTGAGGTGTTACGGTATATACTTAAATAATTTTATGTTTTAATTAAGTACAATAAACTTCAATACATAACTACATAATTATCGATAAATGTTTAGGATATAAATGTTTACGAATACACATAAAATAGAAAAACGAAATATGCAGTTGTGAGGCAAGCCAACGGCAGAGTGATCGATTGACTTTGAGCGTCTATTTTTGTCAGGAGGTTAAAATCGTAGATTATCTTGCCTCGGGTGAGACCAGCATCTGCTGCGAGAGCTGCTGGTGCAGCAGCCGCACGCGGTGCTGCTCTACAAGCGAGCGCGAGTCCTCCCCGCGAGCCCCGAGGCCGTACGTCGAGCTGTTGCCGCTGCCCATGTTACATGGTATCTGAATCAAAATTAAACGTTTATTTTTCATTTAAAAGAGAAACTGTTGTCTATTTCCTTATTTATTTATGCAGTTGTTAATACAAAGAAATACATACAATACAATTTTCAGCATACTATCTGAATAATAAAACATATGTATCCCAGTATTTCTACTTTCGTTTGAAAGTAAGCTGTTGATTGTGACCGGTGCCATATAAAAAGCATGCGCAAACCTTTTTTATACAAGGATCAAAATGATAATAAGCAATGGGGATGATATATTTGTATATTTCATTAACAACACACATTATTTCCGAATATCACTAAAAATGTCATGTCTTAAAATAGTCATCTAGTGTGTAGACGAATTTAATAAATATTAAGACAGCCCGATAATTAACATTATGTTTACTATATAAATTAGGAAGTTAAACTTAAGGTCGTTTCTTCTCGGACACGTATAACATACCGGACTTTGTACAGAGTACACCGGAGGTGCTCCTGGGCTGGTAGACACGGGTATTTTTGAAACCGTCTCGTACTGCATGAGGCTTTGAGTTATTGCGTTGATTACCGCACTTTTCTCTTTCATACCCTGAAAACAAGTGTTTGTTTACATAATAGTATCCAATAATAAATATACAATAATTTCAAGTTTATTTTTTATTATAATATATTTAATCGTTATTTAAAAGACGATGTGTGTATAATATGTATGTTTCGTATAGAGTTTGAAAAAACGAAACGGCTCGACCGACTTCGATGATTCTGTTAAATTTGATAGCGATCGGATCAACAAAATTAATGCTACCCGGAGGAATTGATTCCTTCAAAACATTACATGATTAGGAGACAAACAATCTGCTTCTTTTTTAAAAACACGTCCCATAGTAAAATCTTTCTTCGGATATTGTGGATGGATTATTATATTAAAAATTAAATGTATCATTAAAGGACAGAACAGAGGAGGGCATAGACATATGAGGAAAGGGTGGAAATGGGAGGAGAACTAAAATTAAGCCTTTGGCACCTCACTCATCAGACGAAACGCAGAATACTTCTACTTCACGCCTGTTTTCTGTGAGGTCGTGGTGTTTCACCGGTCGAGCCTTTTAAGCACTGTCAAAACTACTTATCGTAGTTTTTTTTATCAAAAGTCTCAAAATTTCTACAGCAATGGGATTATGTCACCTACAGAAGGAACATAAGTGACCATCATCACAAAACCGATCGAAAGAATGGCACATCTATATGAATGACCGAATGAAATAAAATGGAAATAAACCACTATAAAAAATATCTTGAACTGGTATATGAGATACGAAAAAACTTTTCCCCGGTCGACATTTTATGAAAGAAAGGGGTTATATAATACAAACACGTTGGATTGATCCGTTGTTTAAAAAGATAGGGAACAAACTCTAGTCACCAAACTCAGAACGACATTACATTATTACTAATAACTTTTTTTTACTAACAGCAAAATCCGGTCTTAGCTGACGATTCTCCAAGTTCATGAGCACGTTGACGTCGGGCGCAGGCCGCTCGGCGTACGGCATGTTTTCAATCACCTCGTCCAATATATACGATAGCATTAAATCACTGGGCGCATCGTTGTCGCCTCCGCCGCCGGAACTAGCTTGACTTCGGGAATTGTCATTTCTGCAATGTCTTAGATATTAAAGCTCTATGACTCCTGATTGGGAAAGGTTAATAAATATTTAATGTCTTCTGATCAACCGTCGAAGATTGCATGTCCATTTAGCATCTAACTAATCTAAGCACTTGTTTAACTGTAATAATATTATCACGGTTTATACGTTTATTCGTTCGTTTTACCCGACGAGCGTACACTGCTGGACGTAGACTTCCTCATTGATCGACACAAAGATCGGTCCCCTGCAACCCTCATCCAATGGACCCCGCGATCATCCATTTTACTGTTTAAACCACAAAACTTTTTTGTATCAACGGACAAAGGTGATTTTATGGATTATAATAATATTAAAAGCGAAAAATGTGAATGTTTTTGTAACGATGTTTAACATTTAGGACAGTGAGTATTATTAGTTTATGATAATTATTATTCTATATTCTTAACTTTGGCGTGAAATCGTTATCAGAACCGACTGTAAAGAAATGGACGCCATCAGCCGGTGTGGGTAATCTTTTAACGTGCAATAGTTGTTTTATCAGTAGTTATCAGCAGCCTACATTTCTTTCATACAATAGATTTATATTTATATCTTTAATAATTTTTCTCTTCCTTCCGATTGTAGTCCAAATCCTAACGGTTGGCAACTTTTCGGTTAAACGAATTATTAACAATTTGCGTTTCTTTCCCAGACACTTTATAAAGAGGCGACGTAAGGCAGGCATCAATAGACATGAATGTCTAACGGACTGGCAACGAATCAAAAAAGCGGGTATCAAGTTTCGACCAATCAGCGCGCACGTTCCGTTTTGTCGCCGACATTTTTGTCATATTCACGATATGCCTGCCGCTCTTCGCGGCTGCTACATAGTACATTAGAAAGTGACTGGAAGTGAACTGGCATATTGTCAATGATTCCTTCAACTGAGAATGTGCCGCCCGTTTAGAATTTGCCTAGCCCGATTATAAGCATTCTACTCTGACAGTCGGCCGCTGACATATACATTGCTTATTCAATAATCTTAATTGTTTCTATTATTTATGTCGAGTGTAAAAGCTGTCTAATCAATATAAACACAAACCGAACGAGTGAATCAGAGAACCAAGTTACCGTCATTATAAACTCTGTTAGGGATAAAGGTAATACTTACGAAGGCTGACTGTTGTAGACGTGGTGGGGTGCGGTATTGGCGTAGTGCGCAGTGGTGGGAGAGTGCGGGTAGCCGGCACGTGAGCTCTGCAGCACCATCTGCAGGTGGCTCGGTACGGTCATGCTGGCCGTGGTGCAGGTGGCGCTGGCTACGTTACCCGACACTCCTCCACTGCCGACGCTCGTCGTCGCCGGACCCACGGTACCACCGTTCACATTACTCGCTCGACTACTTTATGAACAAATATAACATTAAGTGATAGGATTAAAAATAGCAAAATAAGGGAAAAGTGTCATAAAAGTGGATGTTGTGACTACAATTGAGAAGAGTTCGGGCATGTTGAAAGTGAGTGGCAGTGTTTGTAGGGGACGCCCTAGGAGAACTTATATCGATCAGATTTGTGACTTACTAAAAAAGGGCGATATAAGGAGCACCCATAACCGACGAGCATGCATGCGTAGATGTATGAATGTGGAAGAAGCGAGAGAGGAGTGCCAGGATTGGGCCAAATGTAAATCCATGATCTCTGCCTACCCCGCCTGGGTAATGGGCGTGAGCGCATATTTATTTATTAGACATTATAATTTATAACATAATAATAATTAATAATATTATAATTTAAAATAACAATTATATTAGACTAGAGAACCGTAAGCTCGAACGGCGAAGTGCCACTACCTCTCAGAGGACTGTTGTGAAGCATGTATATTCTTTTGCGTTTTCTCACATTAGTCAGGTGCTGGAGAAATAATCCGATTCCCTTCCCTTCCCATCCCTTTCTTTTATTTTTATTATTTACATCTCTTACGTAAACACAACTGCAACTCTACCAGTAATTATATTCAAGGTGTCTATGGGTAAGGTTACAAATAGTAATTGGGACATGAAGGTCGGCGGCCGGAATCTGTAGAGTTTGAGTTGTTGTAGAACTGCAAACCATTATCCAGTCCAATGCCCAAATATTAATCGAAGGTGAAGAAATCAGGAGAACGAGTAGACTTAGTATATTAGTATTGACATTGGGAATTGGTTATAATCTAATCTATTTAAATTCATACGATAAAAATATGATTGTTTTAGAAAATGTAAAAATTAAGCAAATTAAATATTTTTCCTTTCAATAAAGTGTTATAATAGACAATACCACATATGATTAATTCTTTAATTATTCTTTATATATGGCCTATATCCAACAATGGAACTTTATCCATTTTATAATACAGAAACATGAAAGCATAACATTTTATATGCATTGGTTATTAGAATTACCTATCTGATTTGCAAGTCATAAAAAGCGTTCGATATACTTACTGTGGAGTTATCATATTCGTTAAGGTGGAATGATGATGCTGAAGCTGCTGTATCTGCGGCAACCTGGGCCGAGGCACTGCCTCGTAGCCGCGAAGGTTCGGGGTAGGGAAGGGAGTGGCTTGCTCCAGAAGAGCCACAAGTATTTGATTCTTCAGTCGGAGAGGACGCTGTGCATTGCTACTGCTCGTAGCGGGGCTGGCAGCGGTAGACGAGGCCGCAGACGATGCAACCGGCGCGGCGCTCGATGTCACCTATTAGCCAGTATTCAATCAACCATATCAAACACCAATAAATATTGTGCGAGTGGAGTGATTCATGAAACAAGGAAGTTGGTGACATTACCTGCTGGTTATCAGGCGTAGCTCTCTTGACGTTAGTAGGCGTCTTAGTCTCTTCATACTTTCGCTTCATTCCAATTCTTTCGAGGTAGCTATCACTGGTATCCTGAGATCGACCATTACCAGAAGGCCCATTGCTGGGCGAAAGTAACTGAGAGAGCAATGCGCACGGTTGTGAGGTTCCACGAGTACTATCAGAAGCATTTCTTCGATTTTCCTCACTGTCTTCGTCGGATTTTTCTTTTAGTATCTATAATATATTTAAAGAGTTACAAAAATATCTGAACAGAGTTCATCTCACTGTTATAACTACGACAATAAAATTTACGTACCCTGAGCAAAACCTCCGAATTGTTATGATGAGGTTGCTGCAAGTTGTGTGGCGAGGCCTGGTGCTGCACATGCGACGCATGCTGCGCGTGCGACGCGTGTTGCGCGTGCGGCGCGTGGGTGGCGTGCGAGGTGTGGACTGCGTGCGACGTTTGTGACGAGAGCTGCGTGTGGGACCCATGCGGCGCGAGCGACCGCACGTGCGCTTGGGCGGTGTGCATCGGCGACAGCGCCGCACCCGGCGTCTGCGGCGTGAGCGGAGTTTTGGGCCTGAGCGGCGGGTTCGGGGTTTGGGGCGCCGACGTCTCGCTGCTCGTCGCATCCTCGTCCTCGTTTTTGTTGAGCAGATCTTTTAGGATGCGATTGTTAGAGTTCACAGAATCGGATGCACCGGTTTTTTTACTGAGCAAGCTACGAAGACGATTGTGCTCATCGCCCGGGACGGAGGATTGTGATCCTTCATTGGATGGCGGCGGTGCACGGAGCGTCGGCGGGGTGCTCGAATCTTCTCTTATCACCTCTTTTTGTTCTTTTGTATCTTCACAGGACATTTCTCCGATTTGAAAGCCCGTGTTCCAAGATTCGAGATCAAAGTCGTTAATAGAAAACTGCCCATCCGTAGGACTCATAGGGGAGCGATATCGCGTCTCGCAACCGGACGATTCCCCATTCGCAACCGACGTCATCAGCGGACCTCCGACGGGCGGCCTGGAACCGGCGACATCCAAAAGGTCCACTTCTTCTTCTCCGAGCACGGTGTGCGTCGACATTATAAAGTCGGTTTCGGCCGAGGTCGGCTTCGCCTTGAAGAGGCGTGATTGAGCACTGACTCTAAAGGAAGGTTTATCAGCCGCGACGCGTAACCGGAAAGGCGCACTGACCACAGGCGGTCCGGGACGACGCAGAGCCTCTTGTAAATGCGTGGCTATACGAATACGATCACTGCTATCGACTAGTTCCAAATAATAAGCACCCACAAGAGAGAGGGGAGAGTTTATACAATTTTCCACTCCACTTAAATCGCAAGCTGAAATAATAGAAGAAATGGTAAAGTATTAAATGTTTTTCAAGTTACTGAATAGCACGATAAGGGGGTATGCTTACATAAGATAGTAAAGTTGCAGTCTAGTCGGAAGATAATATTCTCCGGGAGTTTGTTAGTGATGGCGGGCGGGCCGCCGTCGACTGGGAGAAGTGCGGCCGACGCGTCCTCGCAGCGCCGGATGACGCACATGACGGAGCCGGCCTCCTCCGAGCACGAGCCGCGTACCGGCGCAGCGTGGATCACAGCGTCCACCAGCCTGCTACAATTAGAACCCTTATATTCCACGTCTTCTTCACTCTTCCTACCTCCAATACTGTTTCTCATGGTACCGAACACGCTCCTCTCAGTTATATGCCTCCATTTTTATACGTTTTCGTGATGATTCAGCCATTTGGATCCGCGCTACTTACTTATGCAAGTTATTATTATAATAATATAAGTTAATCAGCTTTTACACGTCTATACGTAAGAATCTTTTTTTTACTAATAGGTTGGTCGATGCATGACACAAAGAGTTTTAAGTACTTGTATTTGTGGGTGGTAAATTTTTTTATGTCCCACGGTTTGGCAAAGCCCTGTTTTCTACACTGCGTGTGCACTAATTAGTGAAATTTACATGTTGAAATATTTTGCATTATTACATGGAGGTTTATTATAACTTTTTTTACAGCCGAACGCGAAGTTATAGTTTTCTAAATCAAACCAAAAGGTACTTTAAAATCGTAGATTGAGTAGTACCTTTTGGTGTGCTGTTAGCCAAGAAATTTATCGATTGTATTGTTTGTCAAAGAATATAAAACGCCGTTTGTTCAACGACTGATACATGTAATATATTCCTAGTGTTACAATAGTCCGTTCAATAACACCACAGGTTTATGCTTAAAACGTGTCCCTCCTTACCGTTTGCTTGACCTTGCTCGGAAATTGTAACATTTGCGATAATAGATAAACCAAAAGTTTATTAGCGTGAGGAAAGGCTGGATTTCTTGTTTCAAAATATTGTTTGATAAGTTTAAATCTATTTGTATGATTTTGTAATATGTATCCTTCCATTACACTCATATCCTGATAGTTGTATAATTTTCAAGTGAACAAACTACCGTGTCGTTCACTTACCTTACTCAATCGATACGTACCCAGTATCGTCGTCAGCGTTCGGACTTTTGATAAGAAGTCGAACTTGTATGGCTTGAAATTTATCAATGCTTCCCGAGTCCCAGGCGAACGTTTGCGCATTCCTCAGTAAAGGTTTGAGCTTTGCATGATCGCCAGCGTGTATAAGTGAAAAGATCGATTTCTTGTAGAGGTCAGTTCTGTCGACATTGATGAGATCTTGTATATTTTCCGTCACGCATTCAATTTCCCCGTTAAAATTTATTTCCAATAAGACCCAGCCCAGGCTGCTAGTGTAATGTTTCAGGGCCTGAAGAGAAATAATGAAAATGTAAAAGTTCATATAAATCAAAACACAACAAATTCTATACATCTAGTTTCATTAAGCATTTGTACCTCAATGAGAGTGTTGAGATCGGTGTAGTGGAAGCCAGCGGCTGGGCCGGTGGGCGGGTGCGGCTGCGTGGAGCTGACCTCGCCGGCCTGGACGGGCGAACGGCGCGCGGCGCGGCGCAGCGGGCACTCGCCAGGGCAGTCGCGCCTGCGTCTAAAGATCGCCTGGATCTCGCGCGTGGCCTCGCGCACGATGCCGTTCTTGTCCGGCTGCTTTAACTCCGCCAAGCAAGTGCCCAGAAGCTCCTCGAGCTGATTTATGGTCTCGTTTTCCAGCTCCCGCCGCCTTTTTTCGTTGTGACACTTATTTCTGAAATAAACGGCTACATCAGTTTTCTAATACGCAAAAGATTTTATTCGATAATATCGATCTCATTTCTAACCCGGATCGAGATAGTCTAGTAGGAATCGTACTCGTACGTAGATGTACGAGCTACTCCTACTTATTTTAAAATACCTTAAAAGTTATGACAATTACTTGTTGAGATTATGACAAATCAGATAACAAAATAATTTACAAATTATACTCCATATTATTAATAATTGATTTATGAACATACCAATCTGAATACATTTATTGACGATTCAATACGTTGCAGATATGAACAAAATAAAATGTTTTTACAACGTCTTTGCACTATCAAGGCGTTATGAAAAGAGTTGGTGAACAACAACAGTAGCACAGATTGTGAATTGGATGGAAGCGGTGTAGCAACCTCAACTGCGGGGTTACAAAACGTTAAGCAACATCGCCGTAGATTAGATAAGGAAAATGGAGAGGACGATGTTTTTTATATTGTCACAAACTTGCCCAAGCACATCACAATGACTAATCACTCACGGAGTAAGAAATCTACACAAAATGTTTATCGCTGATAAATTCTGAAGTAAAAATTCTAACTACGTACAGAATAATATACCTACATTCAAGTGTAATAGATATAAAAGATGAAGAAAAAACAATCTCTTGACTATAGTTGGAGGGATAACAAAATTGACCCAAGTCTTGTTAATAAAGGAAAGAATAACAAAAACAAAACCGACATCAAAAAAACTATATTCAATAAGAAATAATGCACTAAAAATATAAAATAATTTTACGCAAGTAAACATAAGGATCAATTCTTAATCATATTTATTTTTGCGGTCGCCGTCAGCTAAGGAAATACCAATATACTAGAATGCCTTAAGAAAACTATTTTACAAATGAATTTGATACTATACTAGTGACCCGCCCTGGCTTCTTCCGGGTACCTCTGATCATGTTGATCACAGGAACCCCGGGAACTCGCGTCGGCAGTGTCCCTAGTTATAGACCTACCCTGGCTGACGCCGACTCCAAAAATAAATATGATTAAGAATTGATTCTTATGTTTACTTGCGTAAAATTATTTTATACGTTTTAGTGCATTATTTGTTATTGAATATAGTTTTTTTGAAGTCGGTTTTGTTAAAAAAATTGTTTATTTCTCGATCTTTAGTGAATCTAAAGTTTGTAAACTTATTATATTTGTCAGGACATGTGTTGACCTTCTAAACGTGCTGCTCATATGAGACAGCGTCGTTTCAATAAGACAAACAAAACACGACGGAACGCCCATCTAAAATTAAGATATCTACTTCCAGGGGCATTTCAAAACAGACTAGTGAAGGACGCAAAACAAGGATTTTGAAAATGCGGGCTAACATAAAAAAGTTCTGAACTGAGAAAATTAAAAAAAAAACGTAATCAGGGCCTTGACTTGGTGAAGGATCGTTTATCTAAGGAGTCGGAGGAAAAACGTGCCTACGTATTGGCTTAATACAACGTCGTTTTAAAGTAAAACGAGAACACGTCAATGTAAAGTCAATTTAATAAGCTTTACTAAGAACAACTGGTTAGATCTTGATCAAATTTATATGCGAATACATGATAACAAGCAACTTTGAATCAAAGAAAGATAATCAACAAAGTACATAGTAATAAACACATCGCTAAGCCCGGCCGTCTACTGCGCGGCTTTTGAAATCACTTGCGCGAAGTTTTTACTTTCTTTCAATAAATACATTTTTACCTGAGATAGTTACGCCATGGTGCAGTTCTAATTAATATATATATATATATATATATATATATATATATATATTGTATGTTAGTAGTTGTTACAAGGTTATTTTTTTTTAAATTTTGATGACATGTCAAATGTGTCAAATCGATTACAATGGCCCATAATACCAACCAACTAAACATAGCTTGTACGTGTATGGTAACCAGATAACTGATTCTTTTGTAAATACATACTTTAATTACATTTAGACTCAGGACGGACATGTAGACGCACCGATAACTGATGCGTAAGACACGCTTCTGAGTGGCCGAGTTTTTTAATGCAGTCAAAGTTTTTCATTAGAACAGTAAAGAGGCCCACGAAATGTGAAAATAAAAAATACATGGATGATATCTCTCAAAAGGTCCAATGAAAAATATTGTACCATGAAACTTAACATTTTATTACGTACAAAAAATTTCGTTGAGCTGCAACATAACGTATTATACCACAATCGCTTATTGCCGAATATTACCGAAAATTCACTGATTTTATGTAAATATTCATTGAGTAGTGGTGGTTCAGCAGTTTAGACCCCGTCTTACGTACTGTAGATTGCGGGTTCGAACCTAGGCAGGCCGCTTTACATGTGTAAAAAAAGACTTATTAGCAACCCTTACTACCGGTGTTATAATAAGCGTTTGTTTTATTTTTTTTCACATTCTTGCGGGTTTGATTCTCCGCTTAGGTCAGCGTTGTATCATTAGTATTATTTAAGTAAAACTTCCTATCTACTATATTTTAAGGTACTACGCCTGGATATGGCATCTCTATATTTTTATAAAGATAATTTCAATTAAAACAAAACCCCCGCAGTGTAATGAGTAGTTTACTTTTTCGAACTATCTAATCTTCATTAATCGTTCGATACGAAACTAACAGCCGAACCAATTATAACAAGTGCACGATAACAAGCGACTTTATGAAATGTAAGAAAAGATCATTGCATGGTTTTGAAGTGCAGTAAACAATTGACAGTGATACTGAAAGATAAGTAGGCCTAATAGCATTGTTACGTCCACATCGACATGGATTTTTTGTAAGCAGAAGTTTACAGTTTACACCTTATCTTTTACGTTAAAATTCATAAGTTCCAAAATAATTCCGAAAAACTACTTTTTCTCACATTACCTTATAACATTAGCTGTTCCTATTATATAATTTCGCTTCACTTTATCTTACAATTTTCACTAAGAATATTTCCGATGAAGGTATAAAAAGTGTAATGGCCGCCATGCCATGTATGGTGTTTACAAAAATCTTGATGGATCAAACTATAGAGTATGATTTATGTTATAAGGCTTAAGGCAATCTTAAAACAGAAACAAAAAAAATTGCATGGAAACTGAAGCCATATCGATTGTAGGCGACCAAAACGTTATACGTTAATCGAAGCAATTATTGTAAGGAGATTGACGCTGAATGTAAACCTTCACCTAATCTTAGAACGTTAGGGAATGCAATCGAGTGCGTCAGCTTGTTACGAATACTTACGGCACTATAACGAACGTCGCAATGGCACCATTCAGCGAAAAATAATGCACGCAATCTAATTTAAAGTAGCCAAAGATTGATCATCTTTTGTGCGGGGTTGCAATAAACGTAAAAGAAATTTGAGCCGTTATATAGTTTAAGAAGATTAAATATTAAACTATAATCTAAGTGCATTACATTCTACATGCACGAAAGTATAACGTTTAAATGATTTAAGCCTGTGGTACTGTGACAATACAACAGAAACTAAAGTAATTAATAAATATGGGAGCTGATTCATCGCGTGTTATACGAATACTTCCACGAGTATCGCTCATAACTAACAGCATCCTGGTAATTGAAGTCCATATGATGACTTCAGCTGATGAAGAAGAATTTGATTGATATTAAACGTTTAAATTTCTTTTTAAACATCAGAATCTACTTGAATTCATATTATTACCTATCCTAATGAGGACTACAGGTAATGTGGCAGCAGCGCATTCCATCGTATTTATAAAACCTAAAATTTACTTGGTTATGTCCAATAATACCTAGTCGGGTCATAAGTTCTGTCAAAACATTTTTTTTTAAATTGGTGAATATTGGCCAAATATTTTTCAAATAATTTCCAAAATTAAACGTTTACGCTTTCCGAACATAAAAAAAACATTTTCATTATGCTAACAAATATGGAGTTGTCGATGAAAGAATCAACATTATCAGGCATAAAGACTGGCCTTCTTCTAATCCAAATTTATTTCCACTGGACTACAAGATATGGCAACATTTGGAGAAGAATGTCTGCCCGCTAAACCTCATAAAAATTTGGAGTCTTCGAGCGTCTCTAGTTAAAGCAGCGGTAGAAATAGATATGAATGTGGTACGTGCTGCCACTCCATCGAAGGGCATGTATTCAAAAAGGCATTACGAATAATGTAAATAAAATTGTATTCTGCATTTAATTACCATTCATTTCAAATTTTATTTGTGGATTAGTAACACAAAGTGTATCGTTAATTACATTAAACGTTTGAGACGGAACTTAGGACCCGACTAGTACATTTGTAAGAAGTGCTGGGTAGATCAAAATGAAAATATATCTGAGGTCTCGTACCTCGCTTATCTTTCGTAACGCATTACTATTTGAACTATTATTTTTAATTAACATTATGCTTGGTTCTAATTATCGTAGAATGCGGATGTATTAGATCTTTATATAAAATGTATAAAAGCAGATCTTAAATAACAGCCAACATTTTTTATAAAACGGGTTTACTCACATTCGCTTTTTCATGAAAAAAAGTTTAATAATACTGTCTCACGATAGTTTTAATAACTTTGACAGCAAAATATCATAAATTTATTGTAACCATGCAAATGTTTAGGACATGCGCACATAATATTGTAACAGTCAATTTCACTATAAGTGAAAATACTTTATCGTCCTTGATGTGCACCTTTGTCCATAAAAACGGATGGTATCAGATTGACAAAGAATGGCGAGTATGTGTATGTACAGGGTAACTATGCGTAGGTAGGCCTCCCACGACGATTTGACGATTAGGTCAAGGTTGGACGAGTCAACTGGACTGGACTTCTGAGAGATTTTTGTTGTACCCAAACCTACAAGGAGATCGATTAAATAAGGACACATAATTTTCGGTTTTGTTTAATTATTCTGTTTTTTTTTTAAATCCCAAACTGCCTTAAATTGTCAATGTAAATAAACAAAATCTATTATCTTATCCCGATCAATAAAATAAATATTCAAACACCGTTTAGAATATGTAGCATGAGATTAGGTTTCAAAGAATTATACATTTAAAAAAGTCTCGCTGTGTGGCGAACTATAATACCGTACTACAGAAATACGAGCAGAATGTATTTACTGAACACGTTCGTAAATTTTATTATTGTTATAGATTTTGTAAATACTTTTTGTGTGAATTTGGTTAATAATTTGGGTGCGTTTTATACCATCCTATCAGCCTGTACCGATCCACTGCTGGAAGTAGGACTTTTTTTCACTCTGTTTGCTGCTGTCTGTCACACTTCCTGTTTTCGCCTGCACCCTAAGACCGCTTGTAGGTAGACCTTTCATTTTTTTCACCGGACGACGGACCGTCGATAACAGGCGGCGGTGCATTCGGCGTAAATTGGTCGACTGACCGGTATCAGGTACATGTACCACACGTTCGTTGTAAACCATATAACACAAATCCGCCAAAAGCCACGGTCGAACGTTCGGCGAAAAAAGGACGCCTACAAGCGCTCTAACAATGCTATCGACCCATTGTTTCTAAAGGACACGTATAACTAAATTTAAGATGGATGTCAAAAAAAGAAGGATATCAAATAAAACAATAACTAAACAAAAGTTTGTTAAAAAGTTTCACGACAATAGTAGAATGGCAATAATTTGAAATCCGAGGGCTCATATATAATTATATAGATATACGCTGAAGCCCTGAACCATGAGCTTGATGGTATTATAGTAGTAGTATATATATTACAAATGCGAAAGTTTGGAGCGATGTGTGGACGTTTTTTACTCCTTCACGCCAAAATGGCTAAACGGTTCAGGATGAAATTTGGCAGAGACAGATTATAGTCTGGAATAATTTATAGACTACTTTTTAACCCGAAGAAATGTACGGTACCTGTGGGATACAATTTATTTCGTTATTCACAGTATAAATATCGATCGATCGATACCTCGCATACATTTAATTTCAAATAAAAACAAAATAAAAATTTTCGGAGTAACTCCCTACGTTGTAGATAGAAAAGGATATAATGAAGAATATGTTCAATAATCCCAGATTAAGTAACTCCCTACGTTGTAGATAGAAAAGGATATAATGAAGAATATGTTCAATAATCCCAGATTAAGTAACTCCCTACGTTGTAGATAGAAAAGGATATAATGAAGAATTTGTTCAATAATCCCAGATTAAGTAACTCCCTACGTTGTAGATAGAAAAGGATATAATGAAGAATATGTTCAATAATCCCAGATTAAGTAACTCCCTACGTTGTAGATAGAAAAGGATATAATGAAGAATATGTTCAATAATCCCAGATTAAGTAACTCCCTACGTTGTAGATAGAAAAGGATATAATGAAGAATATGTTCAATAATCCCAGATTAAGTAACTCCCTACGTTGTAGATAGAAAAGGATATAATGAAGAATTTGTTCAATAATCCCAGATTAAGTAACTCCCTACGTTGTAGATAGAAAAGGATATAATGAAGAATATGTTCAATAATCCCAGATTAAGTAACTCCCTACGTTGTAGATAGAAAAGGATATAATGAAGAATATGTTCAATAATCCCAGATTAAGTAACTCCCTACGTTGTAGATAGAAAAGGATATAATGAAGAATATGTTCAATAATCCCAGATTAAGTAACTCCCTACGTTGTAGATAGAAAAGGATATAATGAAGAATTTGTTCAATAATCCCAGATTAAGTAACTCCCTACGTTGTAGATAGAAAAGGATATAATGAAGAATATGTTCAATAATCCCAGATTAAGTAACTCCCTACGTTGTAGATAGAAAAGAATATAATGAAGAATATGTTCAATAATCCCAGATTAAGTAACTCCCTACGTTGTAGATAGAAAAGGATATAATGAAGAATTTGTTCAATAATCCCAGATTAAGTAACTCCCTACGTTGTAGATAGAAAAGGATATAATGAAGAATTTGTTCAATAATCCCAGATTAAGTAACTCCCTACGTTGTAGATAGAAAAGAATATAATGAAGAATATGTTCAATAATCCCAGATTAAGTAACTCCCTACGTTGTAGATAGAAAAGGATATAATGAAGAATATGTTCAATAATCCCAGATTAAGTAACTCCCTACGTTGTAGATAGAAAAGAATATAATGAAGAATATGTTCAATAATCCCAGATTAAGTAACTCCCTACGTTGTAGATAGAAAAGGATATAATGAAGAATATGTTCAATAATCCCAGATTAAGTAACTCCCTACGTTGTAGATAGAAAAGGATATAATGAAGAATATGTTCAATAATTTCAGATTAAGTAACTCCCTACGTTGTAGATAGAAAAGGATATAATGAAGAATATGTTCAATAATCCCAGATTAAGTAACTCCCTACGTTGTAGATAGAAAAGGATATAATGAAGAATATGTTCAATAATCCCAGATTAAGTAACTCCCTACGTTGTAGATAGAAAAGGATATAATGAAGAATATGTTCAATAATCCCAGATTAAGTAACTCCCTACGTTGTAGATAGAAAAGGATATAATGAAGAATATGTTCAATAATCCCAGATTAAGTAACTCCCTACGTTGTAGATAGAAAAGAATATGTTCAATAATCCCAGATTAAGTAACTCCCTACGTTGTAGATAGAAAAGGATATAATGAAGAATATGTTCAATAATTTCAGATTAAGTAACTCCCTACGTTGTAGATAGAAAAGGATATAATGAAGAATATGTTCAATAATCCCCGATTAAGTAACTCCCTACGTTGTAGATAGAAAAGGATATAATGAAGAATATGTTCAATAATCCCAGATTAAGTAACTCCCTACGTTGTAGATAGAAAAGAATATAATGAAGAATATGTTCAATAATCCCAGATTAAGTAACTCCCTACGTTGTAGATAGAAAAGGATATAATGAAGAATATGTTCAATAATCCCAGATTAAGTAACTCCCTACGTTGTAGATAGAAAAGGATATAATGAAGAATATGTTCAATAATCCCAGATTAAGTAACTCCCTACGTTGTAGATAGAAAAGGATATAATGAAGAATATGTTCAATAATCCCAGATTGAGTAACTCCCTACGTTGTAGATAGAAAAGGATATAATGAAGAATATGTTCAATAATCCCAGATTAAGTAACTCCCTACGTTGTAGATAGAAAAGGATATAATGAAGAATATGTTCAATAATCCCAGATTAAGTAACTCCCTACGTTGTAGATAGAAAGGGATATAATGAAGAATATGTTCAATAATCCCAGATTAAGTAACTCCCTACGTTGTAGATAGAAAAGGATATAATGAAGAATATGTTCAATAATCCCAGATTAAGTAACTCCCTACGTTGTAGATAGAAAAGGATATAATGAAGAATATGTTCAATAATCCCAGATTAAGTAACTCCCTACGTTGTAGATAGAAAAGGATATAATGAAGAATATGTTCAATAATCCCAGATTAAGTAACTCCCTACGTTGTAGATAGAAAAGGATATAATGAAGAATATGTTCAATAATCCCAGATTAAGTAACTCCCTACGTTGTAGATAGAAAAGGATATAATGAAGAATATGTTCAATAATCCCAGATTAAGTAACTCCCTACGTTGTAGATAGAAAAGGATATAATGAAGAATATGTTCAATAATCCCAGATTAAGTAACTCCCTACGTTGTAGATAGAAAAGGATATAATGAAGAATATGTTCAATAATCCCAGATTAAGTAACTCCCTACATTGTAGATAGAAAAGGATATAATGAAGAATATGTTCAATAATCCCAGATTAAGTAACTCCCTACGTTGTAGATAGAAAAGGATATAATGAAGAATATGTTCAATAATCCCAGATTAAGTAACTCCCTACGTTGTAGATAGAAAAGGATATAATGAAGAATATGTTCAATAATCCCAGATTAAGTAACTCCCTACGTTGTAGATAGAAAAGGATATAATGAAGAATATGTTCAAGTATCCCAGATTAAGTAACTCCCTACGTTGTAGATAGAAAAGGATATAATGAAGAATATGTTCAATAATCCCAGATTAAGTAACTCCCTACGTTGTAGATAGAAAAGAATATAATGAAGAATATGTTCAATAATCCCAGATTAAGTAACTCCCTACGTTGTAGATAGAAAAGGATATAATGAAGAATTTGTTCAATAATCCCAGATTAAGTAACTCCCTACGTTGTAGATAGAAAAGGATATAATGAAGAATTTGTTCAATAATCCCAGATTAAGTAACTCCCTACGTTGTAGATAGAAAAGGATATAATGAAGAATTTGTTCAATAATCCCAGATTAAGTAACTCCCTACGTTGTAGATAGAAAAGGATATAATGAAGAATATGTTCAATAATCCCAGATTAAGTAACTCCCTACGTTGTAGATAGAAAAGAATATAATGAAGAATATGTTCAATAATCCCAGATTAAGTAACTCCCTACGTTGTAGATAGAAAAGAATATAATGAAGAATATGTTCAATAATCCCAGATTAAGTAACTCCCTACGTTGTAGATAGAAAAGAATATAATGAAGAATATGTTCAATAATCCCAGATTAAGTAACTCCCTACGTTGTAGATAGAAAAGAATATAATGAAGAATATGTTCAATAATCCCAGATTAAGTAACTCCCTACGTTGTAGATAGAAAAGAATATAATGAAGAATATGTTCAATAATCCCAGATTAAGTAACTCCCTACGTTGTAGATAGAAAAGAATATAATGAAGAATATGTTCAATAATCCCAGATTAAGTAACTCCCTACGTTGTAGATAGAAAAGAATATAATGAAGAATATGTTCAATAATCCCAGATTAAGTAACTCCCTACGTTGTAGATAGAAAAGGATATAATGAAGAATATGTTCAATAATCCCAGATTAAGTAACTCCCTACGTTGTAGATAGAAAAGAATATAATGAAGAATATGTTCAATAATCCCAGATTAAGTAACTCCCTACGTTGTAGATAGAAAAGAATATAATGAAGAATATGTTCAATAATCCCAGATTAAGTAACTCCCTACGTTGTAGATAGAAAAGGATATAATGAAGAATATGTTCAATAATCCCAGATTAAGTAACTCCCTACGTTGTAGATAGAAAAGAATATAATGAAGAATATGTTCAATAATCCCAGATTAAGTAACTCCCTACGTTGTAGATAGAAAAGAATATAATGAAGAATATGTTCAATAATCCCAGATTAAGTAACTCCCTACGTTGTAGATAGAAAAGAATATAATGAAGAATATGTTCAATAATCCCAGATTAAGTAACTCCCTACGTTGTAGATAGAAAAGAATATAATGAAGAATATGTTCAATAATCCCAGATTAAGTAACTCCCTACGTTGTAGATAGAAAAGGATATAATGAAGAATATGTTCAATAATCCAGATTAAGTAACTCCCTACGTTGTAGATAGAAAAGAATATAATGAAGAATATGTTCAATAATCCCAGATTAAGTAACTCCCTACGTTGTAGATAGAAAAGGATATAATGAAGAATATGTTCAATAATCCCAGATTAAGTAACTCCCTACGTTGTAGATAGAAAAGAATATAATGAAGAATATGTTCAATAATCCCAGATTAAGTAACTCCCTACGTTGTAGATAGAAAAGAATATAATGAAGAATATGTTCAATAATCCCAGATTAAGTAACTCCCTACGTTGTAGATAGAAAAGAATATAATGAAGAATATGTTCAATAATCCCAGATTAAGTAACTCCCTACGTTGTAGATAGAAAAGAATATAATGAAGAATATGTTCAATAATCCCAGATTAAGTAACTCCCTACGTTGTAAATAGAAAAGAATATAATGAAGAATATGTTCAATAATCCCAGATTAAGTAACTCCCTACGTTGTAGATAGAAAAGAATATAATGAAGAATATGTTCAATAATCCCAGATTAAGTAACTCCCTACGTTGTAGATAGAAAAGAATATAATGAAGAATATGTTCAATAATCCCAGATTAAGTAACTCCTACGTTGTAGATAGAAAAGAATATGTTCAATAATCCCAGATTAAGTAACTCCCTACGTTGTAGATAGAAAAGGATATAATGAAGAATATGTTCAATAATCCCAGATTAAGTAACTCCCTACGTTGTAGATAGAAAAGAATATAATGAAGAATATGTTCAATAATCCCAGATTAAGTAACTCCCTACGTTGTAGATAGAAAAGAATATAATGAAGAATATGTTCAATAATCCCAGATTAAGTAACTCCCTACGTTGTAGATAGAAAAGAATATAATGAAGAATATGTTCAATAATCCCAGATTAAGTAACTCCCTACGTTGTAGATAGAAAAGAATATAATGAAGAATATGTTCAATAATCCCAGATTAAGTAACTCCCTACGTTGTAGATAGAAAAGAATATAATGAAGAATATGTTCAATAATCCCAGATTAAGTAACTCCCTACGTTGTAGATAGAAAAGAATATAATGAAGAATATGTTCAATAATCCCAGATTAAGTAACTCCCTACGTTGTAGATAGAAAAGAATATAATGAAGAATATGTTCAATAATCCCAGATTAAGTAACTCCCTACGTTGTAGATAGAAAAGAATATAATGAAGAATATGTTCAATAATCCCAGATTAAGTAACTCCCTACGTTGTAGATAGAAAAGAATATGTTCAATAATCCCAGATTAAGTAACTCCCTACGTTGTAGATAGAAAAGGATATAATGAAGAATATGTTCAATAATCCCAGATTAAGTAACTCCCTACGTTGTAGATAGAAAAGGATATAATGAAGAATATGTTCAATAATCCCAGATTAAGTAACTCCCTACGTTGTAGATAGAAAAGAATATAATGAAGAATATGTTCAATAATCCCAGATTAAGTAACTCCCTACGTTGTAGATAGAAAAGAATATAATGAAGAATATGTTCAATAATCCCAGATTAAGTAACTCCCTACGTTGTAGATAGAAAAGAATATAATGAAGAATATGTTCAATAATCCCAGATTAAGTAACTCCCTACGTTGTAGATAGAAAAGAATATAATGAAGAATATGTTCAATAATCCCAGATTAAGTAACTCCCTACGTTGTAGATAGAAAAGAATATAATGAAGAATATGTTCAATAATCCCAGATTAAGTAACTCCCTACGTTGTAGATAGAAAAGGATATAATGAAGAATATGTTCAATAATCCCAGATTAAGTAACTCCCTACGTTGTAGATAGAAAAGGATATAATGAAGAATATGTTCAATAATCCCAGATTAAGTAACTCCCGTACGTTGTAGATAGAAAAGGATATAATGAAGAATATGTTCAATAATCCCAGATTAAGTAACTCCCTACGTTGTAGATAGAAAAGATATAATGAAGAATATGTTCAATAATCCCAGATTAAGTAACTCCCTACGTTGTAGATAGAAAAGAATATAATGAAGAATATGTTCAATAATCCCAGATTAAGTAACTCCCTACGTTGTAGATAGAAAAGAATATAATGAAGAATATGTTCAATAATCCCAGATTAAGTAACTCCCTACGTTGTAGATAGAAAAGAATATAATGAAGAATATGTTCAATAATCCCAGATTAAGTAACTCCCTACGTTGTAGATAGAAAAGGATATAATGAAGAATATGTTCAATAATCCCAGATTAAGTAACTCCCTACGTTGTAGATAGAAAAGGAATATAATGAAGAATATGTTCAATAATCCCAGATTAAGTAACTCCCTACGTTGTAGATAGAAAAGAATATAATGAAGAATATGTTCAATAATCCCAGATTAAGTAACTCCCTACGTTGTAGATAGAAAAGGATATAATGAAGAATATGTTCAATAATCCCAGATTAAGTAACTCCCTACGTTGTAGATAGAAAAGGATATAATGAAGAATATGTTCAATAATCCCAGATTAAGTAACTCCCTACGTTGTAGATAGAAAAGGATATAATGAAGAATATGTTCAATAATCCCAGATTAAGTAACTCCCTACGTTGTAGATAGAAAAGGATATAATGAAGAATATGTTCAATAATCCCAGATTAAGTAACTCCCTACGTTGTAGATAGAAAAGGATATAATGAAGAATATGTTCAATAATCCCAGATTAAGTAACTCCCTACGTTGTAGATAGAAAAGGATATAATGAAGAATATGTTCAATAATCCCAGATTAAGTAACTCCCTACGTTGTAGATAGAAAAGGATATAATGAAGAATATGTTCAATAATCCCAGATTAAGTAACTCCCTACGTTGTAGATAGAAAAGGATATAATGAAGAATATGTTCAATAATCCCAGATTAAGTAACTCCCTACGTTGTAGATAGAAAAGAATATAATGAAGAATATGTTCAATAATCCCAGATTAAGTAACTCCCTACGTTGTAGATAGAAAAGGATATAATGAAGAATATGTTCAATAATCCCAGATTAAGTAACTCCCTACGTTGTAGATAGAAAAGGATATAATGAAGAATATGTTCAATAATCCCAGATTAAGTAACTCCCTACGTTGTAGATAGAAAAGGATATAATGAAGAATATGTTCAATAATCCCAGATTAAGTAACTCCCTACGTTGTAGATAGAAAAGGATATAATGAAGAATATGTTCAATAATCCAGATTAAGTAACTCCCTACGTTGTAGATAGAAAAGGATATAATGAAGAATATGTTCAATAATCCCAGATTAAGTAACTCCCTACGTTGTAGATAGAAAAGGATATAATGAAGAATATGTTCAATAATCCCAGATTAAGTAACTCCCTACGTTGTAGATAGAAAAGAATATAATGAAGAATATGTTCAATAATCCCAGATTAAGTAACTCCCTACGTTGTAGATAGAAAAGAATATAATGAAGAATATGTTCAATAATCCCAGATTAAGTAACTCCCTACGTTGTAGATAGAAAAGAATATAATGAAGAATATGTTCAATAATCCCAGATTAAGTAACTCCCTACGTTGTAGATAGAAAAGAATATAATGAAGAATATGTTCAATAATCCCAGATTAAGTAACTCCCTACGTTGTAGATAGAAAAGAATATAATGAAGAATATGTTCAATAATCCCAGATTAAGTAACTCCCTACGTTGTAGATAGAAAAGGATATAATGAAGAATATGTTCAATAATCCCAGATTAAGTAACTCCCTACGTTGTAGATAGAAAAGGATATAATGAAGAATATGTTCAATAATCCCAGATTAAGTAACTCCCTACGTTGTAGATAGAAAAGAATATAATGAAGAATATGTTCAATAATCCCAGATTAAGTAACTCCCTACGTTGTAGATAGAAAAGATATAATGAAGAATATGTTCAATAATCCCAGATTAAGTAACTCCCTACGTTGTAGATAGAAAAGGATATAATGAAGAATATGTTCAATAATCCCAGATTAAGTAACTCCCTACGTTGTAGATAGAAAAGGATATAATGAAGAATATGTTCAATAATCCCAGATTAAGTAACTCCCTACGTTGTAGATAGAAAAGGATATAATGAAGAATATGTTCAATAATCCCAGATTAAGTAACTCCCTACGTTGTAGATAGAAAAGAATATAATGAAGAATATGTTCAATAATCCCAGATTAAGTAACTCCCTACGTTGTAGATAGAAAAGGATATAATGAAGAATTTGTTCAATAATCCCAGATTAAGTAACTCCCTACGTTGTAGATAGAAAAGGATATAATGAAGAATATGTTCAATAATCCCAGATTAAGTAACTCCCTACGTTGTAGATAGAAAGAAGATATAATGAAGAATATGTTCAATAATCCCAGATTAAGTAACTCCCTACGTTGTAGATAGAAAAGGATATAATGAAGAATATGTTCAATAATCCCAGATTAAGTAACTCCCTACGTTGTAGATAGAAAAGAATATAATGAAGAATATGTTCAATAATCCCAGATTAAGTAACTCCCTACGTTGTAGATAGAAAAGAATATAATGAAGAATATGTTCAATAATCCCAGATTAAGTAACTCCCTACGTTGTAGATAGAAAAGAATATAATGAAGAATATGTTCAATAATCCCAGATTAAGTAACTCCCTACGTTGTAGATAGAAAAGAATATAATGAAGAATATGTTCAATAATCCCAGATTAAGTAACTCCCTACGTTGTAGATAGAAAAGAATATAATGAAGAATATGTTCAATAATCCCAGATTAAGTAACTCCCTACGTTGTAGATAGAAAAGAATATAATGAAGAATATGTTCAATAATCCCAGATTAAGTAACTCCCTACGTTGTAGATAGAAAAGAATATAATGAAGAATATGTTCAATAATCCCAGATTAAGTAACTCCCTACGTTGTAGATAGAAAAGGATATAATGAAGAATATGTTCAATAATCCCAGATTAAGTAACTCCCTACGTTGTAGATAGAAAAGAATATAATGAAGAATATGTTCAATAATCCCAGATTAAGTAACTCCCTACGTTGTAGATAGAAAAGAATATAATGAAGAATATGTTCAATAATCCCAGATTAAGTAACTCCCTACGTTGTAGATAGAAAAGGATATAATGAAGAATATGTTCAATAATCCCAGATTAAGTAACTCCCTACGTTGTAGATAGAAAAGAATATAATGAAGAATATGTTCAATAATCCCAGATTAAGTAACTCCCTACGTTGTAGATAGAAAAGAATATAATGAAGAATATGTTCAATAATCCCAGATTAAGTAACTCCCTACGTTGTAGATAGAAAAGAATATAATGAAGAATATGTTCAATAATCCCAGATTAAGTAACTCCCTACGTTGTAGATAGAAAAGAATATAATGAAGAATATGTTCAATAATCCCAGATTAAGTAACTCCCTACGTTGTAGATAGAAAAGGATATAATGAAGAATATGTTCAATAATCCCAGATTAAGTAACTCCCTACGTTGTAGATAGAAAAGAATATAATGAAGAATATGTTCAATAATCCCAGATTAAGTAACTCCCTACGTTGTAGATAGAAAAGGATATAATGAAGAATATGTTCAATAATCCCAGATTAAGTAACTCCCTACGTTGTAGATAGAAAAGAATATAATGAAGAATATGTTCAATAATCCCAGATTAAGTAACTCCCTACGTTGTAGATAGAAAAGAATATAATGAAGAATATGTTCAATAATCCCAGATTAAGTAACTCCCTACGTTGTAGATAGAAAAGAATATAATGAAGAATATGTTCAATAATCCCAGATTAAGTAACTCCCTACGTTGTAGATAGAAAAGAATATAATGAAGAATATGTTCAATAATCCCAGATTAAGTAACTCCCTACGTTGTAGATAGAAAAGAATATAATGAAGAATATGTTCAATAATCCCAGATTAAGTAACTCCCTACGTTGTAGATAGAAAAGAATATAATGAAGAATATGTTCAATAATCCCAGATTAAGTAACTCCCTACGTTGTAGATAGAAAAGAATATGTTCAATAATCCCAGATTAAGTAACTCCCTACGTTGTAGATAGAAAAGATATAATGAAGAATATGTTCAATAATCCCAGATTAAGTAACTCCCTACGTTGTAGATAGAAAAGAATATAATGAAGAATATGTTCAATAATCCCAGATTAAGTAACTCCCTACGTTGTAGATAGAAAAGAATATAATGAAGAATATGTTCAATAATCCCAGATTAAGTAACTCCCTACGTTGTAGATAGAAAAGAATATAATGAAGAATATGTTCAATAATCCCAGATTAAGTAACTCCCTACGTTGTAGATAGAAAAGAATATAATGAAGAATATGTTCAATAATCCCAGATTAAGTAACTCCCTACGTTGTAGATAGAAAAGAATATAATGAAGAATATGTTCAATAATCCCAGATTAAGTAACTCCCTACGTTGTAGATAGAAAAGAATATAATGAAGAATATGTTCAATAATCCCAGATTAAGTAACTCCCTACGTTGTAGATAGAAAAGAATATAATGAAGAATATGTTCAATAATCCCAGATTAAGTAACTCCCTACGTTGTAGATAGAAAAGATATAATGAAGAATATGTTCAATAATCCCAGATTAAGTAACTCCCTACGTTGTAGATAGAAAAGATATAATGAAGAATATGTTCAATAATCCCAGATTAAGTAACTCCCTACGTTGTAGATAGAAAAGATATAATGAAGAATATGTTCAATAATCCCAGATTAAGTAACTCCCTACGTTGTAGATAGAAAAGAATATAATGAAGAATATGTTCAATAATCCCAGATTAAGTAACTCCCTACGTTGTAGATAGAAAAGAATATAATGAAGAATATGTTCAATAATCCCAGATTAAGTAACTCCCTACGTTGTAGATAGAAAAGAATATAATGAAGAATATGTTCAATAATCCCAGATTAAGTAACTCCCTACGTTGTAGATAGAAAAGAATATAATGAAGAATATGTTCAATAATCCCAGATTAAGTAACTCCCTACGTTGTAGATAGAAAAGAATATAATGAAGAATATGTTCAATAATCCCAGATTAAGTAACTCCCTACGTTGTAGATAGAAAAGAATATAATGAAGAATATGTTCAATAATCCCAGATTAAGTAACTCCTACGTTGTAGATAGAAAAGGATATAATGAAGAATATGTTCAATAATCCCAGATTAAGTAACTCCCTACGTTGTAGATAGAA